>CM060697.1:121646357-122881357 GCA_030686995.1 Artemisia argyi | reverse complement strand
ATTTCATAAAACTCGTAAACCATATGAACACAATATTCTAATTATAGAATCATACCTACAAAATTTATAACGAGTTAACATGTCTTATTACCACATTTCAAACTCATTTTTGACATAATTTTTAGTATACTATAATTATCATATGGTGAGTTGTTGTTGTTGTTGTTGTTGTTGTTGTTGTTGTTGTTGTTGTTATTATTATTATTATTATTATTATTATTATCAAATTCGCCTTAAATTTGGCATTGAGACACATTAACTCACCATAAAATTTGTTGATATAGTACTATAATTATCATATAGTAACGAGTTCTATAAAATTTAACGAAAACTACACTCTCAAGGAATTTTATGATATGACAGTTATAATGGAGTTTTTATTTTATTTATTTATTTATTTATTTTAGAAACTTATCTAAATTTTATAGCTAATTAGGTTGCTAACATGTGACTAGTGGGCACATCTTTTGGCATATTTAAAAGGAAAGTTTGAGTGCATATAACTGAAAAGTGTATTTCATTCTAGCAATCTCTAGGCTTATTAATAGTTATCTAATGCATCCTTTGATATAAAATGAATTTTGTGTTTAATAATTATAGCCTAACATGTACTAGGTAGGCACAAATTGACATAACATTTTTAAATATAAAACTCTTTCGAGGATCTTCTGGATACACTAAAAAGTATGTCAAAGATGAGTTTGAAATGTGATAATAAAATACGCTAACGCGTAATAAATTTTGTAGGTACGATACTATAATTAGAATGTTGTGTTCATATGGGTTACGAGTTCTATGAAATACTTAATTAAGACGAGGTGACTTTAAAGGCAAAACAATGGCTCTAAATAGCAAAGTAGTGTCACATTAAAGCACAAGGTATAATTAGAATGTTGTAGGTATGATACTATAATTAGAATGTTGTGTTCATATGAGTTACGAGTTCTATGAAATACTTAAGTAAGAAAGGGTGACTTTAAAGGCAAAACAATGGCTATAAATAGCAAAGTAGTGTCACATTTAAAGCACAAGGTATAATGACTAGTGGCTACGTGTTATAGCATAACATAGTGCCATGTCAGTTTTTACCTTCATGAATTGTAAATTTGCACTTGATAAATGTAAAACCACTTCCTTCCACTTTAATAAAATTGTAAACTTGCCCTTAACTTAATAAAAATTATTTTAACACTTCTGAAGTTTAATATTATAACAATTTAACCCTTAAACTTAGTTAAATCTCTTTATACTTAAAATGTTTTACACCTCTATATTATTTTTCTAATTATTATTTAACTTTTATTTGAATAAACTTACCTTTGTTAAGACTTTATTTCATAGCTACTGATGAGTGTGTAAATACTCATCATTTTTATCGTATCTGAACTGCCAAAACATACAAAAACACTCAAAAACGCATCAAAATACAGAAATTATTCCAAAAGTGTGTTTTATATGTTTTAGATGCAAAATGTTTAAAAACAAATGAAAAACGAACAAAGTTTGCACAATTGGCAGTTTCAGTCCCTCAAGTTTCAAAAATTGACAAAACTAGTCCCTACAGGTTTTAAATGAAAGAAAAGTCAACCCAAAGTTTTTAAAAGTCAAAAATTATCAAATTTAGACTTTGGGTGAAAAGTTTGAGAAAATTACATGTTTGGTCCCTCAAAATACAAAATTGGCATAAAAGGTCCCTGGAGTTTCAGAAAATGGCAGAATTGGTCCCTGGTGGGGTATTTTTGAAAAGAAAATCATTTTTTGTCCTTGGAAAATCAAAATGTGTCACAAATAGTCCTTGGGTGAAATTTTCATAAAATTGCAAGTTTAGTCCCCGAGGTTTGGAAATTTACAAATTTGGTCCCCGGGAAATTTTGAAAAATGAAAATGCAAAAATTGGTCCTTGGATAAATAAAAGTTGGCAAGTTTGGTCCCTATAATAAATTTTGGAAAGAATCACATCAGGTCCCTAAACTTTGGAGTTATTACAAATTGGTCCTTGTGTTTAAATTTCAAACAAACCATACGGATCCCATGTTATTATATAAACCAAAACACCAAACCAATAATCCAACAACAAACCAAACCCAGGCCTGACCAAAAACCCTTGCCAGCCCACTCTCCCAGCCCACCACCACTAATAAAATAAACAAACACCCCGTTCCCTTGACCACCCCCAACCTTGACCATTTGACCCCAGTCAAACCTCCACCTCACCTTATCCCTGCAACACCACAGCCCTCCCCCCCCCCCATCATCACCCTAGTCTGTTTTCTCCTCCTACACACTCAACCCCCCCCCCCCCTTGGCCTAACCAAACAAGAGCTAAACTGCAAACTCTCCCCCTGGCACCAATAATCAGAGAAGAAGCCAAAAACCCTTTTGGCGCCAAAAACAATTTTGATGGCTGAGATGATTTCAAGCCAATCCAATGGCTCAGACAATGGTGGGAAAGACAGAGGCTTACCCAAGAGGCTATAAAACTCAAGAAAAACAGAGGAAGAAGTGTGTTAGAAAAATTAGTTAGTTTAGTTGTAATTTTAATTTTGTTTTCTCATTATGAATTTATTGTAAATTTTAATTTTAAGTAAAACCTTCAGTTGTAATTTGTTTACTCTTGTTTAATATAAGTTTCCAGTTCAGAAATTCAAGTTTCATTACGAGTTTTTAGTTTCATCAGAAAAAGAAAAAGAAAAAAAAAATAAAAAAAATAAATAAAAAAATAAATGAGTAAAGAAGAAGAAAAGATAAAAGGCATTGCATATTGAGGATGGCATGGGTTTAGAAGCTCTTGGGAGCTAATAGGTGTGTTACTGTGGCTGGGATACCCTGACCTCAGTTCTTGGTTTGGAGCATTGTGTAAGCAAATTTCATTTAATTTTGCACCTTACTATAGAGTAGTTTGTATTTGTGGCAATCTTGTATTTTCATGCTTACTTAGTGTTTTTAAGTTAATTTAAGGCTAAAGTACCCTTAGTTGTTCACTGAATCCCTTTGTTGGTCTCTATGAACATCACTGCCATTCATAGTATTATTGGTTCTTGTTATTCCTTGGGTGTTATTTTGTTCAATTAACCTTTACTCAGTCTCCTTAATCTGTTTTAACCCTTAATTCAGCAAGTTAAACTTTTAAATTCAAAGTTGTAGTGTAAAAGCATGTTTAGAGGGGTGTTTGGATTTACATGATGCTGTGTGATCTGGTTGTTGTTTGTTGCTAGTATAGGTCCATATAGGTTACCTTAGGCCTTAGTTGAACAAGTAAGCCATAAAAATAGTAGCAACTTCAAGCAATAGTCAAAATCCAAGTCTCCAAGCTATAACAGTTGACTGTTGGTGTTTTACAATCCCAAATCATGCATACTAGTTCATTAAGTGTTGTAGTTGCATAATTTAGCTTCATATTAACATATAACATAAATCTCAGTCCATTGGATTCATCCAAAATCCACCAAAGTCAAAATAACAAGTTTTTACAAAAGTCAAATATTACCCATTTCAGATTTTCACCAAACTAGCATGATTTATTCTGAATTTTAGGTGATGAATTAGACCTTGAATCTTGTTTCATTAGATATTCTACCAGCTCAGCTTTGATATCCCATGATCATCTGATTTTTGCTAATTTTCTCCTGGGCCCCACAAAGCCCCAAAGTGACTTGCAGGGCAAGGTCTGCCCTGTGCAGCTGCATATCAGCCCACACTACCCACTTTGTGGTAGTGTTCTGGCCACCTCAGTGGTCCCACAACCACCAAGTTAGGTTATTTCCACCCCCCTCCTACCAGGGTTGAGGCGTTGACCTCTTGTTAGACCCTGGACCCCCTGGGTCCCACCTGTATTTGGCCCTCAAAAGTGTCCCTTTTTCTGAGTTGAACAAGGTTTTCAATGTGCTTATTGTTAGCTTATAGCTTATTCAGTGGTCACCCTTAGCTTTTTCTTGCTTAAACAAGTTAACTTAACTTATTTGGACAAGACTTACCCTTTGTGGGTCCCACTGTAGCACAATTCAGCTCATTTTACCATTTGGTCAACAAAAGTCAACTGTTGGCTTTTTGCTTTCCATTTCAGCTTATTTTTAAGTTATAAAAACTTGTTTTCACAAAAGTTGTTAGTTTTTAGGTATTAAATGAGTTTGTAAAAGAAAAATCAAGAAAAACAAATTTATTTATAAGTGATAGTTTCTATTTAATGTAATTTAATTTTAATTTTCATTTTTAAATTTTTATTAAGTACTTAGCTATTTTATATTTTTCTTAAATTCCTATTATATTAAAGTATTTGTAATAATTTTCTCAGATTTTTATTTCATCATTTAGTGTTTATTAGAATTAATCTTAGATTTATTAATAATTAATTAATCATTAGTTTAAAATAGCATAATTTGTTTTTATTAAGTAAAACCTAGTTTTTATATTTTTCCTAGCTTTTATATAATGTAAAATAATTTTATAAATTTTCTTAGAATTTTTACTGTTCATTTGCTATTTTTTATAAATTAAAATAGTTTAATTAGATAATTAATAATTAATTAGTAATTAACTAATAGAAAAACCACAAAAAGACAAAAATACATATTTTTATTTTTAAAACTTATTTTTAGTTATTTTATAATTTTAGAAATTTTATTTTCATTTTTCTAGTGTTTAAATAATATTGTATTATATTTAAGTTTTTTAAATATTAATAATTAGTAATAATTAGTATTTAATTAATATTAAATAATTAATTAGTGTTAAAATTTATTTTCTTTTTCTAAAAATTTTCTTTTACCTTAAAGTTTGTAAAAAAGTCATTTTCACCCCCTGGGTGTTTTCAGATTTCCGTTTTCACTTTTTATTTTGTACGTTTACGTTTTAATTAAACGTGAACGTACGCGTTTTAAGTTTTAAACGTTTCTGGTTTTTCTGATTTTCCAGTCTTGTGAATATAGTGTATTTAAGCTATTTTCTTTTCCAGTAGCGTAATCATCACACCTCTCTTATACCCTTTCCCGTCCAAATTCACCCGATCACATAACCGTTTTTATACCATCCACACCTCGTCGGGACATAACGACCCGGGGAAACACTATACTTCCACGGAGCATTGGTTTAAGCTGTTTGACTATTATAGTTGAGCATTCACAAGTGGTTGACCAATAATTATCTGACGGTTTAGCACCAATCAGCTACCAAATAAATGTTTTACACCGATTGCCAAATAATTATTGCTACATTTTTAATTAAAATTTATTGTATATGTATTAAACATTTTTATAAGTAAAATCTTAAACTGGTTTAAATAAATCTTAATATTATGTAAACTGGCGTAAATGTGATATGATTACATTACACGCATTATTTTGTTTGCTGAATGAAGATGATTGTAATTCAGATTACATTACACATGTTGTTTGGTTTGTAATGTAAGGGTATTCTAAATCACTTTAATTACACAAGCAATAAATGATTACATACACAATAAAATGAAAAGTTTTATGTTACATTGCAATACAAAATTTTATAATCTAAATAATGGGTATTTATAAGTTATTATCTATATTGTTATTGACAATATTATATATTATACTTATTATCTATACTTGGTATTGTGATATTATTAGTAATTAAAATATATTATATTTAGTTATAATTACTTTATTAAAATAAAAAGTATTATTATTGTTGTTGTTAATTTAGGCCAATATTGAAATCTTTTGATGATCTTCCGAATACACTAAAAGTATGTCAATGAATAGTTTGAAATGTTGCAGTAAGACACATTAACTTGCCATAAATTTTGTAGGTGGGATACTATAATTAGAATTATGTGTTCATATGGGTAACGAGTTATATGAAATTTTACAAAAGCTACACTTTCGAGAAATTTTAGGATACAATAGTCATTATCGAGGTTTTTTTGATTCTTTTCCCAAAACTTATATAAGTTATATAGTTAATTATGTAGCTAACATGTAACTAGTGGGCACACGTTTGAGTATGTTTAAAACGGAAGTGAATTCATATAATATGAAAATGTATTTAGTTTCAACAATTTATAGGCTTACATAGTGTTTATTTAATGCATTTTTTATTATGATCTAAATTCTGTGTATAATAATAATAATAATAATAATAATAATAATAATAATAATAATAATAATAATTAATAACAATTATTATAACAACAACAACAACAACAACAACAACAATAATAATAATAATAATAATAATAATAATAATAATGCCTTTATTATTATTATTATTATTATTATTATTGTTGTTGTTGTTGTTGTTGTTGTTGTTGTTGTTGTTGTTGTTGTTGTTGTATATACGGAAGATCGTCAAAAGAGTTCTATATTAGCCTAAATAATAATAATAATAATAATAATGATAATAATAATAATAATAATAATAATAATAATAATAATAATAATAATAATAATAATAATAATAATAATAATAATAATAATTGTAGGATCCATATACTCTGACCAAACTACTTTGTAGCTTGTAAGGGTTTAACAATATTGAGTAAACTCAACACTATTAATATTGAAACACTGTTTTGACCTTGTAAAGTATGCGGAATCTACTAACACAAAGCTTAAGAAGAACTTTTATATTAAACCAAACTTGAACCTGCTTGATTACACAGATTCACTAACAATCCCTAACTATTATCGACTTGTAAAGCTCTAAGACTCTTAGAAACTTCGACTAAAACTTATATCGACTAATACCTCTTAAGGCTCCTTTTATAGATAACCTTAAGTCGGTTTACATCATCTACCTGAACGACAAGTAATTATCTCTAACTAATTCTAGAATATTTATACAATATTACATAATAATCCTTTAATTAATATTGCAATTAAGTCCTTATACTCTTCGAAGTACTTTGAATGATCTTCAATATGCAGCAGTACTTTGACTTTGATCTTCAAGCAGCAGTACTTTGACTTTGATCTTCAAGCAGCACTTTGACACAGCAGTACTTTGAAATACAGAAGTACCTTGAACTTTATATCCCAACAATCCTCCCCTAACTTGAACTCCACTTGCTTGATTTCAAGTTTCTTTGTTATCTTTGATCTTCAAAATCTTTAATCATTCAGAAAGATTATTTCTTTATCTCTTTATCTTTTATGTGTCAAAGTACTCTTTATCAGCATTAGTTGATATCTTTTCTGCAATAAACCTCCACAGCTACTCAACAACATTTTGGTACAATACTCATCAAATCTTTTAAAGTTTCATACTATTCTCATCACTTCCAGGTGTGTAAACTCCTGTGAGAGGTGAATCATTGAAAATTAATGGATTTTGATGTCTGTTTACCAAAGCCATTAACTCTGGAGTAGCAAATGTTTAGGTTAGAACAACCATGGTACATTGATAACCATATGATTTTTAGAAAATCATCAGCTATCAACGGATTTGAGTAGTCTTTACCAAGAGCCATTTGCTTTTGGACTAGTTAGTTCTTTGATCTCAACCATGGTGAACTAATTACCATAAATGGATTTTCCACAGCCTTTACCACAAGCCATTTTTCCTTGTGGGCTAGCCAACTCTTCACTTTTACAGATATGGTGAGTTGAAAACCATACAATTTTTAGTAAATTGTCAACTAAAAATGGATTTGATTATCACATCAGAGCCGTACCCTCATGATGAGTCAAACTCTTTCTTATCTGTTAAACATGGTGAGTTGATTACCATTTGCTGTGCAGTATTAATACTAACACCATGTGTTTCTCTTCAAATCCTTTTATTTACTTCACTTTTAAACACCAAAAACATTTTATTTTATTTTACAAAGGACTTATACTGGTTTTATGCAGCAAGCAGTACTTTGATAAAGTACTGTTTGTCTTTGCAGTACTTTGAAAAAAAAATACTTATTATATAAAACAGATCATACTAGTACTTTGCAATATTATTCTTCAGATTTAGTCCATTTGATAAATAGCTTAATCACATCCAAAGCTAAATCAGATTCATCTTCAAGTTCCATTCCATGATCCAACATCCTGAGCATAATTTCTCTTATCAATGGATATCTTCTCTCAGCAAGCATGTGAATCATTGTACCATCTTCCATCTCAAGTGAATGAACTCCTGATGACACAAAGAATCTCCATCTTGTAATTTCCCAATTTTCTTGATCATTCCACAGAGTATCAACACTTGTTTCTTCTGTTTCCCAGATGGTTATTAAATCTCTAAGCAAGATTAATCCCACTCCTGATGCTTCAATCTCCTTATAGTATGTCTGCACTTGCATGTATAAATCATATAGATCTTCTCTGGTAATAAAATGGAGAACATCCCATAACATATTGAATACTGTGAAGCTTTCATCTTCTCTGTTGAACATAAGATAGTTCCCTTCTTTTGATTCAACCACAGAGAATGAGATTATCTTTGATTTCTTTCCAGAGTCTTCTATTTTCTTATTCTCAAAATCAACCACTCTGAAATAGTTTCTCAGTTCATCAATTGTATCTTCATGAATCATCTTAAGTCTCTTTGACAATTGATCATCTTGAACTACTTTCTTCCTCTTTAAATTCCTTTTCTCAGCTTGTTCTTTTCTTATTTCTTCTAACTTCTTTCCCTTATCAACATCCATGGGTACAAAACTTTCTAACTCTCTCTTGATAGACTCTTGTACTTGTTCCCATAGAGCTTTCACTTCTGGATATCTCAATTTTTGTAAATTCTTGTATCCTCTTCCTTTCAAGAAACTAATCATCCAGTTTCTTTCTTCAGCAATTGTCATTGGCTTTCTTGTAATTGGCTTACTTATTTCTTCCAAATACTCTGCATCATACTCAGCTTGTTGCTTTCTAGCAATCTCTGCATCCTCTGCTATCTTTATTTCTCTAAGTTGTGCAAGAGTAAATTTCTTCTTTTTCTTCTTAATATTCTTCTGCTTCATGATTCCTTTACCTTTGTCTTTGGGATCAAGTTCTTCAGATTCAGAAGTACTTACAGAAACTTGTTGTGCAGACTCAGAAATATGTATACCTCCTGAAGGTCTATTCAAATTAATCATAATCTGAGCTATAGTTTCATCATCACTTGCTGTATGCACCTTGACTTCTTCTTGCTGTATAGGATTGGAAGGACCAGTTTCATCTTCAAAATTCTTTGTAGAAGGTCCAATTCCATCAATATTCATATCAGCAGTACCTTGTTCATCAGTACTTTCAACAACAGTACTTTGAACATTAATTCATTCTAAGTCAATTTCTTCTGTATCTCCACTTTTACCAGCATCATCCTCAACTTCAAGATTAACTTGTTCAGTCTCATCACTTTTCCTCTCAGTGATATCTTCATAATTTGTTTCTTGTTGAGCAATGTTTTCTGCTTCAGCATACTGCCATAGATGAGCATCTTCTGAATATTGAATTCCAGCATCATCTTTATTCAAATTATCTTTTTGATTCCTCCCCAATTTGATAAATGATGACTTTTTATGCTTCTTCTTGGATTTAGAAACTTTCTTGAAAGATCTAGACTTTTGCTTCTGAGATTGTTTCTTTTCCTTCACATAAAGCCGAAAATTTTGTACAAGAGGCCAGACAAACTTCTTTAACCTTCTGAACTTCTTTCTTAAACGCTTGATTTCTGCAGCTTGATCATCTATAGTTTTCTTCATCCTCTCCAACTCTCTAGTCAAAGCATAATTATTCAAAGGACCTTTAACTCCCTCATCTCCTCCAGGTGTTTGAAGCCCACTTGTGGGAGTATAATCATTGGGAGAAGGTACTGGAGTATGCTCTGAAGCAGTACCTTGTGAAGAAGTCCTGTGTGGAGAAGTACCTTCAGCAGAAATAGGTTTTTCCAAAGAAGCTAACACAGAGGGAGTTCTTTCACTGAAATCATCATGCTGAGGTGAAACAATAGGTGGTGTAGGTGTATGTACTGATGCAGAATGCTCAGAAGGATTAGGTTGATCAGCATCATCAGAATTTGCAGAACCACTATTGTCAACATCATCCGTAACAGCCTGTGCTACCTCTAACATGTAAACATTTAGAGGTGTATTTGTACCAGAAAAATTAACTCCCTTGTGAGACATAAAGGTGAACACCTTAGGTGGCATCCTAATAGTAGGTACATAATCCTGAGGTTTATGGATCCCATCTAGTGGATTCTCTAGGATAAGCTGAATGAATCTAGGATACATCAGAAAAGGTGATCCAGCCTTAATATGTGTGATCATACCATCTAGGATCATGTAAGAAAAGTTGAAGGATTGATTGGTAATGAGGCCCACTAATGAAGAAGCTATAGCATGTCCAAATTGATCCCAAGCAGTACTCTTTGGACTTAAGCAATGAAGTAAAACATGTATAAGATACTTCCAATGCGGACTTACCATTGCTTTCTGAAAAGTAAGCTTGTCCAAAGGTCCTTCATACCCAATGTCTCTCAGTGCATTCCAAATATCTTGTTTAGCAAACAAAACAGAGCCTCCTTCATCTTCAAACAACAGAACCTCCCTGATTATTGCTTCAGTAACACGAATAGCTCTCCCAGCAACTGTAGCATGAATAACATCCTTTCCATCTTCAATCGCAACCCTTGCCGTAGCCCAAAAAGCCTGTATCCAAGGTCCAATAATCTCGGGGTTGACTAAGAGTGAGTAACTGATGGTGGTTCCGGTGAGAAAATCAATAATACCATGAAAATCAATGTTTCTTTGCGTTTTTTCAAGGTTTACAATCATGTTGTGTTTGTTGTTGGTTGGTCGGTGTGCCATTGTGATAAGAATTTGAGAGAAGAGTGGTAATCGTTGATGATGTTGGTGGGTTTGATGAATGAGAATGGAGAATGATTACGGCTGTATAAATAAGAAAAAGATATGAGTTAAAAAGGGATAATATACAAAAAATCACGGTTAATTAATTATTTTACCGTTATTTTTGGAAGTGATCTTCCCCATATCTTTCGAAAGTTTGTTACCCGCAAATCTGACCGTTGGAACAGTATTCTGACACGTCAACGTAGCCTTCATATCACCAAGCAGTACTTTCCATAGAATATGGAGTAGTACTTTCAGTTGTAAACCCAAGCAGTACGTTGACCAAAGTACTTTCCAAGCAAAATATCTTTATAGTTGACTGTTTGACCAAAATATCTTTGAAAGTCAACCCGAGGTAATTAATACCTTCCCAAATTAATTCCCAAAGCTACCAAGGCAAGTAGAATTCAATGAACTTCATTTATTACCCTTATACCTTTCCTTGCTTATATAAGTAACTTTTCCACCAACATACTTCATTCATATCTTCTTTCTGCAACACTTGCACCATAACACAAAAACCCTAGTTATAACCATGAGTCACTTCCCATTGATATACATATCTTCTGACTCAGATGGTTCCACAGACTCAGAGATCAGCTACTATTCTGACTCTGACTTTGAGGATCCAGGATGGAGTGGGTACTTTCCTCCTCATGTATCATCCTCATCAATAAGTGTAGCAAACTCTACCATTACTGATGCAGCAAGCACTACCAATCCAAAGCCCAAGAAGAAAAAGTCTGTCCATGCTCCTGGTTCATCTCTGGCTAATGAACTTCCACATGCTTTGACCCAAGCCCTGGAATCTGAAATAAAGAATATGAAGTGGCCTGCTCCAAGAAAAGAGAGACCTCCCAAGCAAGTTCTTGGCCTGCCTTGCCCAAGGAAGCAAGCTTCTTTTGATGACAGAAGAAAGACTGCTCAAAAGGGAAAGCAGAGTTATGAGGGCAAAGGAAAAAGGCCAATGGAGTAGGGTGTGTTTGGGTTTGGTAGGTAGATTTGGTGTAGGGTGTTTGATGTAGTGCTCTTTGTGTCTTGGTTGTGTCTGTGTCAAGGTTGTCTGTATCTTGTGGAACTGATGAATTTAACCTTTTCTTGAATAATAATGAATGAAGTACTTTGATGAGGCGAAAAATGATCCGTTTTTAGGGGGTCATTTAAGCCCGAATCCGACTTTATTTGATCAAATATTGCCCTAAATCGTTCCTTTTGTGATTTTAGGTACTCGGAGAGTGAATTCTAGAAAAGAAGCCATTTCGGACGATTTTGGAGCATAAAAGTGAAGAAAACGGCAAAGTCTCAAATTTCTATGCTGGGAACAGTGCATGAAGGCGTCAAGAGTAATTCTTGACGGCGTCAAAGTCCCAAGAATAAAATACCGTGGTTGATGACGGCGTCACATAGGCCGTCAGAAGTAGATCAAGGCCGTCCGAGGAAGTATTTGGCGGCGAGATGACGGCGTCACACCATTGCTCTTGACGCCGTCACCCCTGTTTTCCTATATATAGTTTTCTAGTTTTTTCACATAAGGAGAGAAGTTTTTGGTGAAACCCTAAAGACGAATTTGGTGCAACTTTTACAGGTTTTTCAAGGGTTCCAAACCCTTGATACCTTGCATTGTAATTGAGATAAATGTTCTTCTAATTCAATCAATATGTCTATGTGTTGGTTGTCTATATCTTGTTCTTGTCTCAATTCCATTATGCTAGGCTAGATCTCCTTTGTGTTTGCTTAGATCTAATGAAACCTAGATGTTGATTATGTGTTGATTACTTGTTTATTCTTGTCTTGGATGAATGATTTTATATGTTAGGCTTAAGAAAACTGGCAGATCTCCAAATGGTAACATGCTTGAACGTCTTAAGAAACATGAACCGAGGCGTACTAGGTCTTTATTGGTTGTATTTAATGCATGAGCCACTGTTTACAATCCCTATAGTTGTGCTGGGTCATGGTGTAGGAGGAGATAAGAGCTCATAGAATTGGGGAGTTATGTATGCCACCCCATGAATGGTATTAAGGAATACAATCCGTCATCCATACAATTATAACAAGTAATTAACGTGTAAAAGATATCCAGGGAGTAGTGAAGTCTAAGTAAACACATTTTCTCCAATTACTGCTCACAACCTTGGTATAAATTAGTTTAATTTCATTTTTAGTATTTTATTTTGATTATATCTTAGTTTTGGGTTAGTTGAATAGCAACTAATTCCGCCCACTCTTCCAAAACCCGAGATTTTACTTGCTTTCCATAAAATATAAAAATACAAAAATAATCATCCCTCACCTTTAGAACTAGTAATTAGGCTTTCTAATCCTAGCGACACTATTCCTAAGCTGAACGATCAATCCCCCGGTACTTGTCACTATACTATACTACAACGATCAGGTACACTGCCTGGTGGGGGTTGTAAGCTTCTCGAGATCCCTCGAGAGGTAAAGCCTGTTGCGATTCCCACGCATCAAGTTTTTGGCGCCGCTGCCGGGGAATAGTTATTGTCTAGGTTAGAATTTCTTTTTATTAGGTCTACTTGCTAGATTCCTTTCTAGTAAGATTTTATTTTTTATTTTTAGGTCTTCTTTAGTCTATCTTATTTCTTCGTGCCTTTGTTCGTGACTCTTCACCGTCCGCCATCATGGCAACCAACAAATTCTCCAACCTTAGGATCACTAGGAGTCGTAGTACCACTAGAGACCTTGTCTTGCCTTATGCAGAACCCGAAAGAGAAATGTGTAGGTTAAGACGAACTCACTCAACCCCTGAACCATCCAGCATTGCTATCGACTTTGATGCACCTCTTTCTGAGGAAAATTCAGAAAATCACATCACAACCCCTAGCTCCCACAACGAGATGAGTACCCCTATAATACCTCCTCCTAAGCGTCTCAAGGACTACTCTTCCCCAACTCCTCGTGGCTTTTCCAATGCCATTGTTTACCCAAACGAACACACCAACGAGGTCTTGCCTGCAAACGATGTTTGGCTTGTCAAAAGTGTGTGTAAGTTCCACGGACTTGATGAGGAAAATCCAATCCAACACATCAAGGACTTCCTAAAAATAGTGGACACCATCCATACGGATGGGGCTACTAGAAACACATCCCGATTGCGATTCTTTCCTTTCACCTTATACGAAAAAGCCCAAGAATGGTATGACAAACTCCCTTCCGAATCTATTTTCACGTGGGAGCAACTCATATCCAAGTTCTATGAGAAGTTCTTTCCACCTGGAAAAACCTCAGCATTTAGAGATAGGATCCTTCATTTCCGAAAGGGGAAGGATGAACCCTTCCATAAATCGTGGACTAGATTCAAAGATTTAATAAGACAAGTTCCACATCATGGCATTGAACTTTGGCTCTTGGTCCAAATCTTTTACAAAAATATCTCCTCTAATGACCGGAACGGAATTAACCAATCTAGGAAAGGAAGATTGGCCAATCTTAGTGCCGAGGAAGGATGGGATAGGATTGAAGAATATGCTCAAGACCAGGATGACACTTGGGATGAACCTGAGTCGACTGTCAGCATTTCTGAGATCACCTCGGATCGGTTGAGCAAAATTCACAAAAGAATGGATCACCTGGCTGGATCGCAATCGCCTAAACTATTGTCGAATCCTTACTTGATCTGCGATTACTGTGGAGGCCCGCATAAGGTAGAGGAATGCGGAGGAGCAGCCACAACTGAACATGCGTGCTTGTCAGGAGGGGACATTTATGCTGATCCCTCCCTTTTGCCTTTCTACCAAAATGACGATTACACCCTTTGGGGAAATCTGGTAAAGAGAAGAGAAGGGGAGGAAGGCCCTGAATTCAAAATTAGGAGCAATTTTGAAGGTGACCTCGGTCACTTCACTCAAGAAAAAGATTTGCAAATGAAAGGGCTTAATGAGCTTTTCGACGAGCAGCAGGAGGGTATTGGAGAATTTTTCAACAAGCTTAACTCAGCCCTAGATCACCTCCAAACGCCATTAGAAAGAAAAAAGGACCCCATGCTCGCAATAATCACACGAGCTGGAACGACAACCAAGGACCCTCCTTACCCAAACTTGTCCCCCATCACCCTCGATCCAGACAAACCTGAGGAGGAGGAGCAGGATGTCGGCATTGGCACCCCAGACCAACCACCCGTAACGATCCCTTCCCCATCGGCCTTGCCTAACCAACCTGTGAGAATCCCATTTCCGTCCCGATTAAGAAACCAGAAAACTGAGAATGATAACAAGAGGTTCTTGTCATACCTAAAAGACTCAGTTGTCACCATACCTCTCCTTGATGCTTGCTATCACATGCCAAAGTATAGCACATACTTCAAAAAGCTTCTCTCTAACAGGAAGAAACTCGAGGGTCTTGTGACCCTGGGGGAAGAATGCTCAGTGGTAACCCATCGAGGGCTACCAAAGAAGGTAGACGATCCGGGCAGTTTCACCTTGCCCTGCTCCATAGGACCTCTATCAATCAAGAATGCTCTTGCCGATTTGGGAGCGAGTATCAATCTCATGCCTCACTCTATGTTCCGTAAACTAGGATATTCTGGATTGAAGCCTACCCGTATGAACATCCAACTAGCCGATAGATCAGTCAAGTACCCCGTAGGGATATGCGAGAATGTGCTAGTCAAAGTTGGGAAATTCAAATTCCCTGTCGACTTCGTAATCCTGGATATGGAGGAGGATGACTTGGTACCTATCATCTTAGGTAGACCATTTCTTGCTACCGCTCGTGCAGTCATCGATGTCTACGATGGCAAATTGACCTTACGAGTAGGAGACGATAGCACAACCTTCGACATTAAGGATTCTATGGACCTCTCCCTCGAAGCAGCCAACCGGCTCTACTTTATCGGGGAAGTAGATGAACTCACAGATGTCATTGATAGTTGCATCGATGAACAAATCGATGAAGGCTGGCTACGGGACGAGAGTTTTCTGCCTTTGCTAGAGGTGGAAAAGACGGAGGATGTTAATGCAGTCTCCTTCTACCCCAGACAAGAGGCAACGGAGCATCTCGAGCTCCGAAAGCCCGAAAACAAGCTCAAACCTTCTATTATCGAGCCCCCTGACGTAGATCTTAAAGAGCTCCCTAATCATTTGGAATATGCCTTTCTTCAGGGAGAAAGTCAACTCCCGGTAATCATAAACTCCTCCTTGGAACATGAACAAAAAGTTAAACTCCTAGAGGTCCTAAAGAAATACAAGGGGGTGCTTGCATGGAGTGTAGCCGACATTAAGGGGATTGACTCGACTTTTTGCACACATAAGATTCTCATGGAAGAAGATTATAAACCTACCGTGCAACCCCAGAGGCGCGTGAACCCTAACATTAAAGAAGTAGTGAAGAAAGAAGTCATAAAACTTTTAGATGCAGGATTGATTTACCCGATCTCGGATAGCCCCTGGGTCAGTCCTGTGCAGGTTGTACCTAAAAAGGGTGGAATGACTGTAGTAAAAAATGACAAGGGTGAGATGGTGCCCCAGAGAACTGTCACTGGATGGCGGGTATGCATTGACTATCGAAAGCTCAACGATGCCACGAGGAAAGATCACTTTCCATTACCATTCATTGATCAGATGTTAGAGAGATTATCTGGACACGAGTACTATTGCTTCTTGGATGGATTCTCTGGATATTTTCAAATCCCCATAGCACCCGAGGACCAAGAAAAGACCACGTTTACTTGCCCCTATGGAACATTTGCCTACAAAAGGATGCCTTTTGGGCTATGTAATGCCCCCGCCACTTTCCAACGTTGCATGACCGCAATCTTTCACGAACTCATGGAAGACAGCATGGAAGTGTTCATGGATGACTTTTCAGTCTTCGGAAATTCCTTTGACCGCTGTCTTGCTAATTTAGAAAAGATGCTTAAACGTTGTGAGGAAACCAACTTGGTGTTAAACTTGGAAAAGTGTCATTTCATGGTAAAGGAAGGGATTGTGTTGGGGCATAAGATCTCAGGGAACGGGATAGAGGTGGACCAAGCTAAAGTTGAAGCTATATCTAAGTTACCATACCCCACGACTGTTAAGGCAATACGCAGTTTTTTGGGGCACGCCGGATTTTATCGGAGATTCATCAAAGACTTCTCCAAAATTGCCCGGCCAATGACTCAATTGCTTGTGAAGGACGCTCCGTTCGATTTTTCCCAAGAATGCAAAGATACTTTCGATCTCTTAAAAAGGGAACTCACTCAAGCTCCAATCATGATCACACCCAACTGGGAGTTACCATTTGAAATCATGTGTGACGCTAGCGACTTCGCTGTCGGGGCTGTATTAGGTCAACGACGTGACAAGCTTTTCCAACCTATTTACTACGCTAGCAAAACCATGAATCTCGCTCAAGAGAACTACTCCACCACCGAAAAAGAATTATTAGCCGTAGTATTTGCATTCGACAAATTCTGACAATATCTTGTCCTTTCGAAGACAGTCGTCTTCACTGATCACTCAGCTCTTCGATATCTGTTTGCGAAACAGGATGCCAAGCCACGACTAATTCGGTGGATCTTGTTGTTACAAGAATTCGATGTTGAGATTCGCGATAAGAGGGGGCAGAGAATCTAGCCGTAGATCATCTATCTCGTCTTAAAAGCCCCTTGGATAAGCACGATAGAAGTGAGATCAGGGATTCGTTTCCTGACGAACAACTGATGTCAATGATTGATTCGGAGCCATGGTACGCCGACTTTGCCAATTACTTCGCAAGTAGATGTAGACTTGTTCCTGAACACCTAACTAAGTACGAGAGGAAGAGGTTCTTTTCCCAACTAAAATACTACTTCTGGGATGAACCCTTTTTATTCCGAAGGTGTCCGGACCACATTATAAGGCGTTGTGTTTCGGAAAATGAGGCAGTAAAGATTATGAGGGAATGTCACTCTGGTCCCTCTGGAGGGCATCATGGGATAAACGTTACCGCCCGAAAGATTCTCGATGCAGGATTCTATTGGCCCACAATTTTCCGTGATGTAAAAGAAATGGTGCAGGCGTGCGATGCATGTCAACGAGCTGGAAATATATCACATAGGGATGAGGCACCTCAGAACTTTATACAAGTTTGTGAGGTATTCGATGTTTGGGGGATTGACTTTATGGGACCCTTCCCATCCTCAAGGGGAAACCCCAAATATGTTTTCAAGAAACAAACCGATCATGATTCTCCACAATATTAAATGAACATGTATATTCGTATTTGTTAGAGTCAAATGCTTGTATTGAGTCATAATGAAGTTTTGCAGGATTTTCCAGGAAGTAGGACCAAGCTTTTCCAGAAATTTTCCGGAAACTTAACATAAGAATTTCTGCAGGTCCATTCTGACGGCGTCAGAGTATTACTCTTGACGGCGTCAGGAGTTAAAATCTGGAAATTTTACCGGTTTTGTTTTTCTAACAGAGTCTTATGGTTTTTGTGAATTATTAAGTTTTATAATCTCCAGGAAATCTGCAAACTTCATTCCACAAGCATTATATCTTACTTTGTTTTCTAGGATTTAGTAACTTATATAGGATGCCGCCGATTTTACGCGAGGTTGTCTTGTCTATTTTTGTCAGGATTTACAGGTTATGTTCGACAAGGAGATGATTTATATTCTGGAAGGGAAGCTTTGATTGTTCATTTTCTTGGAGGAAGATTTAACCTGGCCAACCTATAATCCATACCGAGCGAATCAGGGGAGTATTTGATTTCATTCTCTTTACTTTTTCACTTTTACATTCTTTACTTGAACATTGGGGACAATGTTCATCTTAAGTGTAAGGGGAGGGTAAAAAGATGATACCTTACATATGCACTTTCGCTTGAGTTTGTTTTGTTTAATGGTAGATGTGTAATAAAACTATGAGAAATACTTGTTAGTGCAATTTTAGCGCCAAATTTAAAATTTTTTACAACATTTAGGAGTGAAACTTTAGCCATAGCAAGCGTCTCATGGATAGGAGGTTGTATGACTAGCACATAACCGTATATTCAGAAAAATTTTCCACCAAAAAATGTGAGGTTCGCCTTTAGATTTGATAGGGAAAGCATTCATTATTAGTGCTTATGAGTGTACCGGTAGCATTTAGATTCTAGAACTTGCGTTAGTGATGCATCCCGAGACCGCTAGTGAGACTACATTCGTGTGGTAGGATTTACTACATGATAAGAGGCATTAGGATCACCCTTGTGTTAAACCCGTATCATAATTACTTGACCATTTAAGTCATATTACTTGGCTAGTTAAGTCAACTAATTTTTCCCACACCCTTAGCGTTGTACTCATTTTTAGTACACGAAACCCCTAGTACACCCCTCCGAGCCTATCTTTTCATTTCTAATGAACTTCCACATGCTTTGACCCAAGCCCTGGAATCTGAAATAAAGAATATGAAATGGCCTGCTCCATGAAAAGAGAGACCTCCCAAGCAAGTTCTTGGCCTGCCTTGCCCAAGGAAGCAAGCTTCTTTTGATGACAGAAGAAAGACTGCTCAAAAGGGAAAGCAGAGTTATGAGGGCAAAGGAAAAAGGCCATTGGAGTAGGGTGTGTTTGGGTTTGGTAGGTAGATTTGGTGTAGGGTGTTTGATGTAGTGCTCTTTGTGTCTTGGTTGTGTCTGTGTCAAGGTTGTCTGTATCTTGTGGAACTGATGAATTTAACCTTTTCTTGAATAATAATGAATGAAGTACTTTGATGAGGCGAAAAATGATCCGTTTTTAGGGGGTCATTTAAGCCCGAATCCGACTTTATTTGATCAAATATTGCCCTAAATCGTTCCTTTTGTGATTTTAGGTACTTGGAGAGTGAATTCTGGAAAAGAAGCCATTTCGGACGATTTTGGAGCATAAAAGTGAAGAAAACGGCAAAGTCTCAAATTTCTATGCTGGGAACAGTGCATGAAGGCATCAAGAGTAATTCTTGATGGCGTCAAAGTCCCAAGAATAAAATACCGTGGTTGATGACGGCGTCACATAGGCCGTCAGAAGTAGATCAAGGCCGTCCGAGGAAGTATTTGGCGGCGAGATGACGGCGTCACACCATTGCTCTTGACGTCGTCACCCCTGTTTTCCTATATATAGTTTTCTAGTTTTTTCACATAAGGAGAGAAGTTTTTGGTGAAACCCTAAAGACGAATTTGGTGCAACTTTTACAGGTTTTTCAAGGGTTCCAAACCCTTGATACCTTGCATTGTAATTGAGATAAGTGTTCTTCTAATTCAATCAATATGTCTATGTGTTGGTTGTCTATATCTTGTTCTTGTCTCAATTCCATTATGCTAGGCTAGATCTCCTTTGTGTTTGCTTAGATCTAATGAAACCTAGATGTTGATTATGTGTTGATTACTTGTTTATTCTTGTCTTGGATGAATGATTTTATATGTTAGGCTTAAGAAAACTGGCAGATCTCCAAATGGTAACATGCTTGAACGTCTTAAGAAACATGAACCGAGGCGTACTAGGTCTTTATTGGTTGTATTTAATGCATGAGCCACTGTTTACAATCCCTATAGTTGTGCTGGGTCATGGTGTAGGAGGAGATAAGAGCTCATAGAATTGGGGAGTTATGTATGCCACCCCATGAATGGTATTAAGGAATACAATCCGTCATCCATACAATTATAACAAGTAATTAACGTGTAAAAGATATCTAGGGAGTAGTGAAGTCTAAGTAAACACATTTTCTCCAATTACTGCTCACAACCTTAGTATAAATTAGTTTAATTTCATTTTTAGTATTTTATTTTGATTATATCTTAGTTTTGGGTTAGTTGAATAGCAATTAATTCCGCCCACTCTTCCAAAACCCGAGATTTTACTTGCTTTCCATAAAATATAAAAATACAAAAATAATCATCCCTCACCTTTAGAACTAGTAATTAGGCTTTATAATCCTAGCGACACTATTCCTAAGCTGAACGATCAATCCCCCGGTACTTGTCACTATACTATACTACAACAATCAGGTACACTGCCTGGTGGGGGTTGTAAGCTTCTCGAGATCCCTCGAGAGGTAAAGCTTGTTGCGATTCCCACGCATCATACTTTTCTATTGAATAATACATGTAGTCTCCCATCAAATAATGACTAACTACTAATGCCTCCCCTCAAAAGTAGCTTAATTATTAATCATACTAATACTCACAACTTAAAAGGTAAATCTTGAAACATCAAAGCCCTTTATGAGTAAATCTGATACATTATCATCTGTATGGACTTTAACCACATTGATAAGCCTATGCTCATAGCAATCTCTGATAAAATGATGCCTAATCTGAATGTGCTTTATCTTGGAGTGATAAACTGGATTCTTCACAATACAAATAGTACTCTCATTATCAATGTTGATAGGAGTATTCTTGAAGTTGAATCCATAATCCAAAATCTGATTTTGCAGCCAAAGTACTTGTGCACAACAACTTGCAGCAGCTACATACTCTGCTTCTTTGGAAGATGTTGCTACAATTGTTTGCTTTTTGCATTGCCATGAGACTAACCTACTTCCAAGGTACTGACACCCTCCAGTTGTGGATCTTCTGTCATAGTTATCTCTAGCATAATCACTATCTGAAAAGGCTTGTAGATGAAAAGGGGACTCCCTAGGATACCATAATCCTAGCTTAGGTTGTTGCCTAAGGTACCTAAAAATCCTTTTGACAGCATTCAAGTGTGATACCTTGGGGTGAACTTGATGTCTTGCACATAAACACACAGCAAAAATAATGTCAGGCCTAGATGCAGTTAAATACATGAGTCATCCAATCATAGACCTGTATAATTTGACATCAACTTCTTCTCCTTCTTCATCTTTTCCCAAAGGTTTGTTAGTATCCACAGGTGTAGATGTTGGCTTGACAGTTGTGAAATTGAATCTCTTAAGAATGTCTGCAACATACTTATCTTGACTAATAAAGATTCCACTGCTTGATTGTTGGACTTGAAGTCCCAAGAAGAATGTTAATTCTCTCATTGAACTCATCTGAAACTCTTTTTGCATAAGATCTTCAAATTCCTTCACCATAGATTGCTTAGTAGCACCAAAAATAATATCATCTACATAAACTTGGACAAGCATGATATCCTTTTTATCTCTTTTGATGAACAAAGTCTTGTCAATAGCTCCTCTCCTATAACCATGTTGTAATAAGAAATTTGAGAGTCTTTCATACCATGCTCTTGGAGCTTGATGAAGGCCATACAGAGCCTTGATAACCTTGTAGACTTTGTTTGAGTGTACAGGATCTTCAAAACCAGGAGGCTGTTTGACGTAAACTTCTTCTGTGATAGTGCCATATAGAAAAGCACTTTTAACATCCATTTGGTATACAGGAAATCCCATATAAGATGCAAAAAGCAAAAATAGCCTTATGGCTTCAATCCTTGCCACAGGAGCAAAGACTTCATCATAGTCTACTCCTTCTTCCTGTCTATATCCTTGAGCCACTAACCTTGCTTTATTCTTAATGACATTCCCTCTTTCATCTCTTTTTACCCTGAAGACCCATTTTGTTCCAATCAGCCTCTTACCATCAGGTAAGTCACATAATACCCATACTTCTTGAAGTTTAAACTGTAAGAGTTCTTCTTGCATGGCTTCAACCCAACTCTCCTTTGTTAATGCTTGTTTTATATTCTTAGGTTCTTCTTGAGACAGAAAACAAGCAAATAAACACAATTTCTGATTCTTGTGATTCACCCTGTTTTGCTTGTATATAAAGCTAAGTAAAGAAGTATGTTGTTGAGACATATTCTTAGCTTTAGTTCTTGTGAGCACTCCTGAAGCTGAGGGTCCAATTATCTTGCTGACAGGATGATCTTTGTGAATTCTTAGAGTAGGAGTTGGTGAGACTTCAAGATTATCTTCCAAATTAGTGAGATCAGGATCTTCATTAGAATCTGAGAAAATGCCTTCTTGATCCAATTCATCATCCGTGTCTTCTAAAGCAGGCTTGTTGGGTTCATCATCAGTATCTTCTAAGGCAGGCATGTTTGGATCATGCAAATCAGCAGTATTTATCCAATTTGAAGTATCCAAAGGTTGAAAAGTACTTTCAAATGGATCAGCAGTACTTTGGGTAAAGTACTGTCAGTGCCTTTAGCCTTCTTCTTTTTTGCTTCATAAGTTCTCCTTTGATCATCTTCATAGGACTTAGCCATTGTTTCTTGAATAAGCATCCTACTAAGTTCATCTTGGATGGCTTGGTCTTCATCAGATACTGTGCTCTTTGGTGGGGCAGTACTTTGAGGTTCAACAGTACTTTGAGGCTCAGAAGTACTTTTCTTCTCGTCATTGACTTTATCATTAGACTTATCTTCAGATCTTAAATTAACATCATGAACAATGTACTGGGTTTCTTCTTCAGTGGGAGCAACTTGATTTTCTTCCCTAACAGGTACATAGTTCATGGATGAAGACATTAAATCAAGATCAAACATCCAATCAGGACCTTTACCTTTATGATTTTCTTGCTCTTCTAGAAATTCAACATGAAGACATTCTTGAACCTTCTTTGTAGCCATGTTGTACACTCTGAATCCTTTGCTATTGGTACAATATCCCAATAAGTATCCTTCATCAGATTTCCCATCAAATTTGCCCAAATTATCAGCAGTATTCAAAATAGTCAGGGGACATCCAAAAGGTTTCATAAATTTGATGCTAGGTTTCTTTCCCATGAGTAGCTCATAAGGTGTCTTCATTTGAGGTTTTGTCACTGATACTCTGTTCAACACATAACAAGCAACACTTATAGCTTCAGCCCAGAATGGAACAGGTAATTGGGAATCTGCAAGCATTGTCCTTGCTGCTTCTATCAGAGTTCTATTCTTTCTTTTTGCAACTCCATTTTGCTGAGGAGTTCTGGCAATACTGAATTCTCTTTTAATTCCTTTCTTGGCACAAAAGTCATCCATTAGCTGATTCTTGAATTAAGTCCCATTATCACATCTAATGCTTCTAACCTTGAGTCTTAACTGATTTTCAAGTGCTATTATAAGATCATGAATAACATCAAAAGTTTCATCCTTGAAACATAAGAAAAAGAACCAACTAAATCTGCTACAGTCATCTGTCACAACCAAACAATACTTCTTCTTGTTCAAACTAACAACTGAAACAGGTCCAAACAGATCCATATGCAGCAATTCCAAAGGATCTCTAATGGTTTTCTCTTCAATCTTCTTACAGGAAGCCTTGTGTTGTTTACCCTTTTTGCAAGCAAGACATGAGTGATCATTCTTGAATGTTTTAGAAGGTAAACCTCTAACTAAATTTCCTTTGACCAGCTTGTTGATGTTCTTGAAATTTACATGCCCCAATCTTCTGTGCCATTGATGTGTTTCTTCCATTGTTGCTCTTGCAATCAAGCATGTTGCTCTTTCAGCAGAATTGATGTTTCTTCAAATCTATGCTATACACATCATTAGTTCTTGGTGCTCTCAGCATCACTAAGTTTCTATCTTCTAACTTAAAATCAGGAGAAAGTATAAGACATTCCGTGTCAAAGAATAACACAGGATACTTCTTATCACAAATCTGAGAGACTGACAAAAGATTGAATTTAAGCTCCTCCACATATGTGACATTCTTAAAATCAATGTTTCCAGCCTTGATAGTTCCTTTGCCAGTGATTCTTCCTCCATCAGGATCATTCCCAAATGCAACTTTTCCTCCAAAATAAGCTTTAAAATCTGACAAGAGCTCCTTTTCTCCTGTCATACTCCCAGAGCAACCACTATTAACAAAAAGATGATCTTTAAGCTCCTCTTCTGGATTGCCCTGCATACACATGAAAAAGGTTAGTTTCTTTTAGGAACCCAAGCCATTATTGACTTGTGTTCCCCTTGTGGAGTGACATACTCAAATTCTTTGAGTATGTAATCACCACTTTCTTTAAAAACATGATCAAGAATTAGTGTTTTTGTTTCCAAAACTTTTGGTTCATTCTTATCAATTTTCCCTTTTTCACCCTTAGCCTCTGAAAGTACTGGTTCTTCCCCAGCGGTACTTTCTTTCTTAACCCATTTAGTTGTAACTTTTGGAGTTGGGTTCTGTGTTCTAGCATCTTTTCTTGTGTTGTAAGGCCTTCTAGGTTTGTAGTAATTGAATCTCCTAGGTCTTACACTTGAGTATTTGCTATCAGCACCTTGGTTAGGGGACTTTCTATCAGTACTTTGAGAAGATACTGTGGGTTTGGAGAATGGTCTTTTCGGATGAGGGTACCTATAGGCTTTTGAGAAATTACTATGGTTAACCCTATTTGTATAATTCCAAACTGGTTTGTTATCCCTTGGCTTATTCTCTCTGTGACTTTGATTTACAGATCTGGTCTTTGGGTATTTGCTTAAGTATTCTGAGTGATAATCACAGTCCTTAATCAAATGATGAGGACTATAACATACATAACAGACCTTTGGACCAATATCTCCAAATCCTTTTCCAAAAGATTTTATAAAATTAGCAGTATTTTGAAAATATTTTCTTGGAGGTACTGCTGAGTGATCAGCAGTACTTTGAAAAGTGTTTAAAGGTACTGCTTGTTTTGAAAACTTTTTCTCATCAACCCTAGGTGCTTCAATAGATTCTCCTAGAGTTTCAGGATTTGATTGACCTTTAAGCTTTTTCCTAAACTCTAGATTATCTACCCCATAACAAGAGACATCTTTCCTAGGTGGTTGAAAACTACCTGGGGGATTAGGAACTGCATTGTATCCCTTGTCATTCTTATATTCAAGAGGTGTTGGACTAGGGAATTCCTCATCACTAGAAGTGTTTTCATCCAAACTTATGAATTCTTCATCACTAGTTGAGGTATCTACTGTCAGATTTAGTTCCTTACTCTTAAATGAAATACCTTCTGTGCTATCATTATCATAACCTAGGCCAGTTTTAGTGTTTGATGTTCTTTGTTTTTCAACAAATTGAACATGTGACAGACCTGATTCATTCCAAACAACAAGTTTTTCTAACAACTTATCTCTCTCATTAGTAACTTTCTCTAGTTTAGACACCTTACATCCTAGTTTCCATTCACTCAACTTTACTTGGTACTCTTGCTGCTTATATCTTTCAGCCCATGCTACTTCATTGTTTTCATGAGTTATTATTTTGGCTTCCATTGACTCTAAAGTCAATTGGTAGCCAGCTATCTCAGACCTAGCCCTTTGAAATTTATCTCTTTCAGCTACATATTCACTAAGTAACTTTTGATACATATCATTGCACTTAGAGCATACCTCAGAGATAGTGGATGAACTTGGTGAAGTAGCTACCATAGCAAGCTGAACAGAATCTTCTTCAAACTCCATGCTCCAATCAAAGCTTCCTAGACCATCTCTTGACTCCAAAGCAGCATATCCAGGCTCTTCATCAAAAGCTGTGCTCCAATCTTCCAATGCAACCATTGAGTAGGCTACAGGTTCATCATTAAACTCATTGGACCAATCAATCTTTGACAGATTCTCTTGAGCAACCAAAGCTTTTGGTTTTGGTTCAGTAATAGGAACCTCTTTTCTTTCAGTCTTGGGCTGTTCAATCATCTTGTTTGCTTGATACTTTGCAAATTTGCATTCCCTTGCAAAGTGACCAGTCCTTTGACAATTGAAGCACTCAATTATGGACTTATCAAATGTTATTCCCTGCTTAGCTGTGAAATTAATGCCTCTTCCTGTCTTATTCATAAACTTTTTGATCCTTGCAGTGATCATGGCAACTTGCCATCTGATATCAATCTCTTCCATAGCATCATCATCAATTTGCAGGACATCTTCTTGATAGGTTACAGGTAGAGTTGCTTGTTGAGCAAAGAATGAACATAGAACATCATCTGAGGTGGGGGTGTTTGATGGTGATGAAGTGGTAGTGACCATAGTGGTAGTGACCATTATTATTATTATTATTATTATTATTATTATTATTATTATTATTATTATTATTATTATTTTACAACAATTTTATGTTAACTTTTAAGATATATGTATAAAGGTAAAAAACTAACATGGCAATATGTTATACTATAACACATAACAACTAGCCATTATATCTTGTGCTTTAATGTGACACTACTTTGCTATTTATAGCATTATTTTGCCTTTAAAGTCATCCTTTCTTAATTAGGTATTTCATAAAACTCGTAAACCATATGAACACAACATTCTAATTATAGAATCATACCTACAAAATTTATAATGAGTTAACATGTCTTATTACCACATTTCAAACTCATTTTTGACATAATTTTTAGTATACTATAATTATCATATGGTGAGTTGTTGTTGTTGTTATTATTATTATTATTATTATTATTATTATCAAATTCGCCTTAAATTTGGCATTGAGACACATTAACTCACCATAAAATTTGTTGGTATAGTACTATAATTATCATATAGTAACGAGTTCTATAAAATTTAACGAAAACACACTCTCAAGGAATTTTATGATATGACAGTTATAATTGAGTTTTTATTAATTTATTTTATTTATTTATTTATTTTAGAAACTTATCTAAATTATATAGCTAATTACGTTGCTAACATGTGACTAATGGGCACATCTTTTGGCATATTTAAAAAGAAAGTTTAAGTGCATATAACTGAAAAGTGTATTTCATTCTAGCAATCTCTAGGCTTATTAATAGTTATCTAATGCATCCTTTGATATAAAATGAATTTTGTGTTTAATAATTATAGCCTTACATGTACTAGGTAGGCACATATTGACATAACATTTTAAAATATAAAACTCTTTTGAGGATCTTCTGGATACACTAAAAAGTATGTCAAAGATGAGTTTGAAATATAAAATACGCTAACGCGTCATAAATTTTGTAGGTACGATACTATAATTAGAATGTTGTGCTCATATGGGTTACGAGTTCTATGAAATACTTAATTAAGACGAGGTGACTTTAAAGGCAAAACAATGGCTCTAAATAGCAAAGTAGTGTCACATTAAAGCACAAGGTATAATTAGAATGTTGTGGGTATGATACTATAATTAGAATGTTGTGTTCATATGAGTTACGAGTTCTATGAAATACTTAAGTAAGAAAGGGTGACTTTAAAGGCAAAACAATGGCTATAAATAGCAAAGTAGTATCACATTTAAAGCACAAGGTATAATGACTAGTGGCTACGTGTTATAGCATAACATAGTGCCATGTCAGTTTTTACCTCCATGAATTGTAAACTTGCACTTGATAAATGTAAAACCATTTCCTTCCACTTTAATAAAATTGTAAACTTGCCCTTAACTTAATAAAAATTATTTTAACACTTCTAAAGTTTAATATTATAACAATTTAACCCTTAAACTTAGTTAAATCTCTTTATAATTAAAATGTTTTACACCTCTATATTATTTTTCTAATTATCATTTAACTTTTATTTGAATAAACTTACCTTTGTTAAGACTTTATTTCATAGCTACCAAATAAATGTTTTACACCGATTGCCAAATAATTATTGCTACATTTTTAATTAAAATTTATTGTATATGTCTTAAACATTTTTATAAGTAAAATCTTGAACTGGTTTAAATAAATCTTAATATTACGTAAACTGGTGTAAATGTCATATGATTACATTACACGCATTATTTTGTTTGCTGAATGAAGATGATTGTAATTCAGATTACATTACACATGTTGTTTGGTTTGTAATGTAAGGGTATTCTAAATCACTTTAATTACTCAAGCAAAAAATGATTACATACACAATAAAATGAAAAGTTTTATGTTACATTGCAATACAAAATTTTATAATCTAAATAATGAGTATTTATAAGTTATTATCTATATTGTTATTGACAATATTATATATTATACTTATTATCTATACTTGGTATTGTGATATTATTAGTAATTAAAATATATTATATTTAGTTATAATTACTTTATTAAAATAAAAAGTATTATTGTTGTTGTTGTTTTTGTTGTTGTTGTTGTTAATTTAGGCAAATATAGAAATCTTTTGATGATCTTCCGAATACACTAAAAGTATGTCAATGAATAGTTTAAAATGTTGCAGTAAGATACATTAACTTGCCATAAATTTTGTAGGTGGGATACTATAATTAGAATTATGTGTTCATATGGGTAACGAGTTATATGAAATTTTACAAAAGCTACACTTTCGAGAAATTTTAGGATACAATAGTCATTATCGAGGTTTTTTTGATTCTTTTCCCAAAACTTATATAAGTTATATAGTTAATTATGTAGCTAACATGTAACTAGTGGGCACACGTTTGAGTATGTTTAAAACAGAAGTGAGTTCATATAATAAGAAAATGTATTTAGTTTTAACAATCTATAGGCTTACATAGTGTTTATTTAATGCATTTTTTATTTTGAACTAAATTATGTGTTTAATAATTGCACCCTAATGCCTTTCTAAAAAATTAAAATAATAATAATAATAATTGCACCCTAATATGTATTATGTGGGTACATGATTATTAACAAAACCTATGTAAATATTAAACTCTTTCAAGTTTACTTGAGATGCAATATAAAGTATGTCAAATATGAGTTTGAAATGTGGTAGTAAGATACATTAACTCACAATAAATTATGTAGGTAGAATACTATAATTAGAATGATATGTTCATATAGGTAACGAGTTCTATTAAATACATAATTAAGAATAGAAGACTTTAAAGACCTGACAATGTCTATAAATAGCAAAGTAGCGTCACCTTAAAGCTCAAGGTATAATGACTAGTGGCTACGTGTTATAGCATAACATAGTGTCATGCCAATTTTTACCTCTATAACATCGTCTTAAAATTTAATAAATAACGTAAAAGATTGTATTTAAACCGAATTGGATAATAATGTAGAGTAAAAATTATCCGACACTAATAATGTACAACAAAAACCACCAGAATTATAACAGAAAGAAATTAGACCAACAATCTTTAAAGTTAAAACAAAATATATTGTCTTTGTCAAACACTAACGAACACATGAAACACACACAATACTTACCAAAAATACACACATCTTTAATAACAAAAATTGAAAATCGAGTGACTGGCACCAAAGGTGAGTCATATTGTGCAATGTCGTCCTTAGTACGATGGCGTGACACTGCAGGAGTAGAAAACAAATTATAGTACTCCCGTACTTGACGCTATTAAGTAATTGGCAGTTCAACATTTGGTTACTTTTGGTTAAACGGGTCCTACATTTTAATGCTTTTATGTTGTTTTCATCGAGGCTTGTGATCTTGTTAGACCATGTTTGGTTCGCTGTAATTTGATAGAGTATGATGTAATTGTAATATGATTACATTAAGTATATTGTATGTGATACGGATTTATTTGGTTCCTTTTTAAAGATTCATTTAAGCCTAAAATCGAGTAAATTGATCAAATATTGCCTCAAATCATTTCTTTTTGTATTTTAGGTACGTGGGATGAGAAATCTGGAAATATGCGCTTTTTAGACGATAAACTGAAGAAAATGACAAAGTCGAGAAAAACCCGTCAGAAAAGGAAACCTGGCGGCGTCACGCTTTGCATTGTGACACTGTCACTTGTCATTTTGGAGCTGGAAGAATTAACACACGTCGCTTCAGAAAAGTTTAAAGAATTATAACCTGACGGCGTCAGGTGCATTTTGAAGAAAGGTGTCATGCTTTAAGATTACAAGAGACGGCTCATAAGACTTATAAAGGGACGGCGTCATATGAAGCTGACGGCGCCAGAGTATAAGGCATGATGGCGTCAGAGCGGGGACTTGCACAAGATGAAACCCTAAACACGGCGGGCTGATGGCGTCAGAACCTATAAGCTGATGCCGTCAGCATTGTAAATGTATATGTAGTTTTTGTTTTATTTTCATTAAGTGTGACATCTTGTGGTACAAAACCCTAAACGAATTCTTGAGATATTGTAGGGCTTTTTCAGCTTTTTTCATCAATGTTCTATTAAAGATAAGTTATCCTTTTAATCATACAATATGTCTATGTATTGTTTGATTCTTTGTTTATCTTTTCTTCACTTTAACATGCTAGCTTAAGTTTATTTGTGTTTGCTTAGATCTAATGAAACCTAGTTATTGATTATCGATTTGTTATCTATTGTTTAGTTGATTGCTTCACGTTAGGCTAAGAAAACTCGCTGACCTCTTTTATGTAACTAGCTTGAACGTCTTAGAAAACGTAATTATAGCGTGCACTATTGGTTTTTCTTGTTGTATTTATTGCATGAATTGATGTTTATGTTTCTAGAATTTCTTAATAGACTTTAAGGTTTTAGGTGAAATTAACGTTCATAGAGTTGGGGAAGGTAACACACCCCCACGACCAATATTAAGGGATACAACGCTTCAACTAAAACAAGGACGTGACAATTCAACACGCTTGTATCACTATAAGAAGTTCACCACTTTACTTTTCTTGTTATTTTTATTTTTAGTTTTATTTAAGTAGTTTTTGTGTTAGTTGGATAGCAACTAATTCCGCCCATACCTTCAAAACCGAGATTTTAGTTGCTTTATAAAAAACACAAAAACACAAAAGAATCATCCCTCACCTTTAGACTTATCTCGACATACACTTCAACCTAACGACACTATTCCCCTAGAGAACGATCAATCCCCCGGATTTACCTATACTACACTACAACGATCAGGTACACTGCCTGGAGGATTGCAAAACTTCTTTAGATCCCTCAAGAAGTAAAATTTCTTGTGAGGTTGCAATATCTCTCATTAGGTTGATTTGTAGAATGAAGCGGATTGTAACTCAGCTTACATTATATTTGTTGTTTGGTTTGTAATGTAAGTGTAATCTAAATCAATTTAGTTAGTCAAAGTAAGAGAATTCTTATTACATAGCAAACCGAATGAAAAGTATTGTGTTACATTGTAATATAAAAACTTATAATCTAAATTATGAGGATTTATAAATTATTATCAGTCTTTATTATTGTCAATGTTATACTCTCTTCGTCTCAATATTATTGTCCATATTTTCTTTTTGGTTTGTCTCAAAATAACTTTCCATGCCTAAATATAAAAGTTAAAATTGTTTTATGTTACTACCCCTAATTGAAATTATTATTTACAAAGTTAAATAAAACCAATAATTAATAGTCAGATGGTAAAACTGTCTTTTAATAGATTTACAAAAATCAAGGCAGATAAATGCATAATTTTTTATCTGTTTATTTTTTGTTGGTTGACAATAATTTTGGGCCGGGAAGAGTACATGTTATCTATATTTGTTACTGTGATATTATTAATAATTAAATTACATTATATTTATTTATTATCACTTTTATCAAATTAAAAATTATATTAACTGAAATGTTTTATTATTGTTAAACTCAAATGTTATTATTATTATTATTATTATTATTATTATTATTATTATTATTATTATTATTATTATTATTATTATTATTATTATTATTATTATTATTATTATTACATTTTCAGCCAATAAAAGTAAGCGGTTTCTTTAAAATTCCAGTTTCATAATAGTGCGATTAATGCATATTGCAATTTACTAATATTTTAATTCTTTTAGATTATAGTTTCATGCACATATTATAACGTTTTAAAAGAATTCTTCAAACCAAACGAGCCTCTAGTTCTCGGGCTCTTTCATATGATTGTTCCATTTATTTATTTTTAATTTATTTTACGAAATACAAAATTTTATTTAATCTTACAAGATATTTGATGATCACACTTGAGAGATTAAAGTTATTTTTCCTAGTCAAAATTTGACTGCGAATCAAGTTCAAAGCATAATACTTTTAATTATCCCAATAATTACTTATAAAAGATAAGATAAGTTTAAATGAAATGTTAATTCATGGATTACAATAGATAGTAAAACATCATATGAGCAAATAAGGAAAACATACCGAGCATAGAAATCCACGAATCATTTGCTCCTGCTGTTTGTTGACATAAATTTAATACCTTAAACTTTATCTAACAAACATCCACGTACATGCATTTCACCTTATTAACGATGAGGATATTTTGCATGATGAAATCGAGCAAATGTTGAATTTCATTGAGGAAAAAGCGTTAATTGCCATGAAAATCATCAACAAACCAAGTCTTTTTCTTTTCGAGAATTCAGAATTGGTTGTCAGCGACTTTTGTGCAACATAACACAGACAAAATGTTGGATCCATCAATGGATTGTTTCGAGATCCAAAACTTTGAAGTCATAGCCCATATTTTTCCAAAGATTCAACAAAACAACTGGCACAAATCTTTTAGTTGAATGTAAAATACTCAAACATATTTGAAAATTGACTACAGTGGCAGTTGATCTTTACGATGAGTGAATAGAGGAATGATCAAAACTATGACGAGTAAAATAAACTCTTTTGAATTGTTATATAGTGATAAATAGACTCTCATAAGAAACAGTGAGAGAAGAAGCTTAGAGGCGGTTTGTAGACACCAACTTAATTGCCCACCATAATGGACACGTCTAATGCATGTCAAGTTTCCATGAAAATAGTCAACAAACCAATTCTTTCTCTTTTTGAGAATAGGTCTGATTGCCAGAGACTTTTGTGCAACATAACACATAAAAACATTTGATCCATAAATGGATGGTTTCGGGATCCAAAACTTTGAATTCATAGCCCATCTTTTTCCAAAGATCCAATAAAAAAAGTGGGCACGAACCTTTTAACAGAAAGTAAAGTACTCAAAAATATTTGAAAGCCGACTAAACTAGCAATTGATCTTTATCATGAGCGGATAGAGGAATAATCTAAACAAAGACATGAGTAAAAAAAACATTTTCAAATCTCCATAGTTTAATAACGAGACTTGTAAGAAAACAGTGATAGAAGAGGCTTAGAGGTGGTTTGTAGACACCAACTTAGTTGCCCCACTGTAACAGACACGTCTAACGCATATCAGATTTCCATGAAATCTTCAACAAACCAATTATTTTTCTTTTTGAGAATGTAGATCTAGTTGCCAGAGACTTTTGTGCAACATGACACATACAAATATTAGATCCATAAATGTATGGTTTGGAGATCTAAAACTTTGAATTTATAGCCCATCTTTTTCCAAAGATTCAACAAAACAAGTGGGCACGAATCTTTTAGTAGAAAGTATAATACTCAAAAAGATTTGAAAACCGACTAAAGTGGTAGTTGATCTTTATCATGAGCGGCTAGAGGAATGATCGAAACAAAGACAAGAGTAAAATAAACTTTTTCAAATCGTCATAGTTTGATAAATAGACTCTCATAAGAAAACAATGATAGAAGAAGCTTAGAGGCGGTTTATAGACACCAACTTAATTGGTCCACTATAATAGACACGCCTAATGCTTGTCCTTAAAGCAATCACTGACTAACTACTCTATCTAGTAATTAATAGATTGGATAGGTGAATTGCGGATCTTTTTGGATAGAGGGGTGTGAACCAAGAATAATTTAACGTCCACGATGTTTTCATTCTACTTTTTGTTGGTCTTTAGTGAAAATCTATAATGACGTTTGTATGTGCAAAATTGTCTTTGTACTGTAGTCATGCTTTGGTATAAAACAAATAAAGAACCCTGATAAGTGAATCGACGCAGATAAAAATACATTAACTGACCATGAGCTTCATATAAATAGTGTAGATAGCGAATCTGCTTACGTATTTTTTCAGTTTATTATAAAAGAAACCGACAAAAGAATATAATGTAGATAAAGATCGCTTATAAAGACATTAAATGAACAAAAAAGATTATTCATCTAACGACCTTCAAGGCTTCAAATATATAGAATTTTCTTCTCAGTGTTAAATCATTCAAATACTATTCCATCATGTAGCTAATGACCTTCCATTTACGAGTGGTTATTTCAGTATCGCCCAATTAAAAGACGGTACAAACAAACCTACGATGGTCACGCTAGCCTCCCAAACTGTAACACCCCCAAAATATTGCGGCGGAAGATAGTGTCACTGGGTGTTACTTTATAGCACAAAGTACAAGTTATAGAAAACGTACTTTAAATGAGACGTTTTGAAAAATTTTCATTCGATAAATAATATCAGAGTTATAACAAGAGGTCCCAAGGTATAATATTACATAAATGTTTTTCAAAATTTTTATCGAATGGTGAATATAGTGCATCCCCGTCTTCAAAACATGTCATGCGACTCTAATGCTCCAATACAAAGTTATGTCTTACGAACCTGAGAATAAACATGCTAAAAGTGTCAACACAAAGGTTGGTGAGTTTCATAGCCCCACTTTTACTTGTTTTGAATTTCTTTGGGGTGAGAATACATGCTCATATTTACTTAAACTCATTATTTGTTTTACATATGGACACAAGTACATTAAACATATGTTGATTGCCTCAGTTGCCTCATTTGCCATAAAAGTTCCCATAATCATGAACCGTTAATTACTTAGAGTAAGCGCGAATGTTGTGAATAGATCTATTGGGGGTAAACTCCCCCATCCGTTTTGGTCGCTCCAACAGGAAATGGATGCATTTCATTTGATGTCGTATAGGTGTAGGGTAAAGCACCTTGTTAGGGTGATACATAACTAACTGTCAAGGCTTCGCTTTCATAAGCTTAGTGCAATAGGAATACATTTTAATTACAATTGTCGTTGAAATCTGTGGTCCACACTGCTCTTAAATATTTAAACATATGAACTCACCAACCTTTGTGTTGACACTTTTAGCATGTTTATTCTCAGGTTCGTAAGACATAACTTTGGATTAGAGCATTAGAGTCGCATGATATGTTTTGAAGACGGTGATGCACTATATTAACCATTTGATAAATTTTTTGAAAAACATTTATGTAATATTATACCTTGGGACCTCTTGTTATAACTCTGATATTATTTATCGAATGATTTTTTTTAAATGTCTCATTTATAGTACGTTTTCTATAACTAGTACTTTGTGCTATGAAGTAACACCCCAGTGACACTATCTTCTGCTGTGATATTTTTGGGGTGTTACAAAAACGGGCAACTTTACATGATTTGCGTCTGTCTAACGATAACTCAAACCCCGTCAATTAATCATCCAAAAAATCGAAAACTTATAAAAACCATAATTATTTTTTTACTATACTTATACTTACTACTTACTACTATTATTATACTAGTACATAGTCGCTTTATTTTAGAAACCCAAAAACTGCTACTTACCAAGGGGCGAAACTCAACCGTCGGATCAAAAAGAAATTTAAGAATAAAAAACACGGAGGGACCACTTCTATAAATTTAGACAAATTTAATAGGTTTTACAATGGGATTTGAAAATATATATGGTTGAATCAGCAAATTGAAGAAGCTATAGTTAAACAAAGCACAACATCTTCATAAACAAACTGAAGAAGCTCAAACACATGTTATACCACATGTGATATCACACGTGATATCACCTATGATATCACTAATTGATATCACCTGTGATATCACAAAGTGATAGACAAATTTAATATGTTTTACAATGGAATTTGAAAATATATATGGTTGAATCAGCAAATTGAAGAAGCTATGGTTAAATAAAGCACAACATCTTCATAAACAAACTGAAGAAGCTCAAACACATGTTATACCACATGTCCACATGTGATATCACCTATGATATCACCAATTGATATCACCTATCACAAAGTGATATCATCTGTGATTCACATGTGATAGCACACGTGATTCAACAAATAGAAGAAGTTGACACATCTGTGTTATCACCTGTGATATCAAATTCTCCTCAAAAAAGTTGAATAGCACGAGAATGAGATACACGAAAAATTAGCAATAAAAATGTGGTAGTTAGTAGTTATTGAGGGATTGTTGTGATAATGTGAAGAATGTTGTGATAATATGATAAATCACAAGAGACATTGAGCTTGTAACATGCTTCTTTTAGATTTGTAATGCATTTATTTTCTTAATTGATAGAGTGTGCATGTTTCGGTAGGTTTAACATCTTATTCGACACCAAATGTATATTTATTAGGTCCCAAGCCACATTGCATGGTGCCCGAGTTTGTACTATTTTGGGAATGGTAAGTGACTTGTATGATCATTTGTATGTAAACTGACAATATCACACGTAATATTACTTTTAGCTAACTAAAACATTTTGGTTTACATTAAAATGGATGAAAACGTATAAAAACGGACGAAAATGGGCGAAAAATTTAAAGAAACAAACGATAACGTGTGAAAGCAAAAAAAACACGTATGAAAACGGACGAAAATGTATAAAAAATAGACGAAAACGAAAGCAAACGGACGAAAACATATAAAAACACATGAAAGTGAAGAAAAAAACGTGAATGTAAAAAAAATGTGAATTATAAAAAAAAGAAAAAAAATGAATAAATAAGAAAGATAAAAAGACAAAGTAAAAGGAAAAAAAAAAAAAACATGAACTTAGATTTATATATTAAATCTTAAATTAATTCTCACAATTAGATTAAAGTAGATGAATAGTAAAAAATTGTCAATAAAAGTAAGCACCAAAGAGTAAACATTTGAACTTTTCTCTACCACTACAAGTAACAAAATGAAAAGTATCAATTAAATCTATGAGTAAAGATCATTTGAGGACCAAACTTTTTTTACATACCAAGGGACTAATCTCCACCCTCCATCTTCCCTCCATCTTTATTTGATCTAATGGATGAGATTAATCCCAACAATTTAAAAAACCCACTTTCATCATTTTTTTTCAAATATTAATATCTTTCAAACCGTTAATCGTTAAGCGAAAAAAAATATACCGTTACGACGAGCATTTAATTATCTTTCTATAGATAGGTTAATTGATATATTTTCGACAAAAAATTTTTTTTTTCGTTTTTTTCACGTTTTTTTTTCGTGGCCGAAAAAATCATATATGATATTACATATAATATCATATATGATATTACATATAATATCATATATGATTTTACATATAATATCATATATGATATTATATGTAATATCATATATGATATTGCATATCATATATGATATGCAATATCATATATGATTTTTTTTTTCGGCCAGGAAAAAAAATGCAATATCATATATGATTTTTTTTTTCGGCCAGGAAAAAAAAAACGTGAAAAAAACGTTTTTTTTTTTTTTCGAAAGTATATCAAAGTGCCCGTCTATAGAAAGATAATTAAATGCCCGTCGCGATGGTGTAATTATTTTCACTTAACGATTAACGGTTTAAGAGATATTTAAATTATAAAAAATTGGTGAAATAATAAAATCCTTTTAATCTCAACCATTGATTTCCTTTTTAGATGGATGGTGGGGATGAGTCCCTTGGTATGTGAGGAATGTTTGGTTTGTAATATAACTCGACTCTAAATCTATAGATTAAGCAAGTAATAAAACACGAGTGCTAAAAGTAGTATGTATATTACTCTAATTTTCAATTACAAGTTTCCAACCTCACTTTCCCCAATTCATACAAAAAGAAAAAATAAAGGACCCAAAAGGTAAACCCCACTTTCATTTCACATCCATCTTTTAATAAAAAAAAAATCAAAAAACAATAATTTCCCAATCTATAAAAACGTAAGAACCACCTTGTTTTTTACATAAAAAAAAACCCAAGCACAAAAAAACACACACTCATCTTTTACTACTTCACCGATTTCATATAATCAATCTGTAAGTCCTCAAAATCTCATTTTGTTTCAATTTCTCGCGATAAATTAATCAAAACCCTAGATATCATATCAAAATGATGTATATAACAATTAATTGATGGTTTATATATATGTTTGTTGATTAATAATCTGTTAGCAGGTTGTTAATTCTGTTATATATAGATATATAGATTATATATATAGTTTTAGTGTTGGTGTTTGTGAAAATTAGGGCTTGTAAGTGAAATGTTGGGTAAGGAGGATGAGGTTGTTGAGGAGGGTAGTGTTGGTGGTGGTGGTGGTGGTAATGAGAGTGTTGGTGGTGTCGGTTCGGTTTCGGGTGGTAGGAAAGTGTATTGGCGGTCGGCTTCGTGGTCTTCGTCCCACGTGCCGTTGCCTCCGTTAGTTCCGGAGAAAGAAGGTGTAGGTGGTAGTGGTAGGAGGCCGGTAGCTTTAACGCCTAGGTCTAATAGTAAAGGACGGTCGTGTTTGCCTCCGTTGAGTATTGCTAGGAGGAGTTTAGATGAGTGGCCGAGGGCTGGGTCGGATGATGTTGGTGAGTGGCCTAGTACGCCGTGTGGGAGGGATTCGAATAATGGGGAGAGGTTGAAGCTTGATTTGTCGGCGATTCAGAGGGTGCCGGATAAGAATGGGGGGTTAGTGAAGAGGGATAGGATTGCGTCTTTTGATAAGAAGTGTTCCAAAGTTGCGGAGCATATTTTTTTAGGGGGTGATTCGGTTGCGAGGGATAAGGGTATACTTAAGCAGCATAAGATTACTCATGTTTTGAATTGTGTAGGGTTTGTTTGTCCAGAGTATTTTAAGGGGAATTTTGTTTATAGGACTTTGTGGTTGCAAGATAGTCCTTCGGAGGATATTACTAGTATATTGTATGATGTTTTTGATTACTTTGAAGATGTTAGGGAACAGGGTGGGAGAGTGTTTGTACATTGTTGTCAAGGGGTATCGCGGTCAACTTCGTTGGTGATAGCGTATCGTATGTGGCATGAAGGTCAAAGCTTTGATGACGCATTTCAGTTTGTAAAGGCGGCTCGTGAGATTGCTGACCCAAATATGGGGTTTGCGTGTCAGTTGTTACAATGTCAAAAACGTGTTCACGCGTTTCCTTTAAGTCCTAGTTCGTTACTTAGGTTGTATAGAATTGCTCCACACTCGTCATACGATCCGTTACACCTTGTTCCAAAAATGTTGAATGTACCTTCTCCAGCTGCTCTAGATTCCAGAGGTGCATTTATTATGCATGTACCGTCAACGATCTTTATATGGGTTGGTAAGAAATGTGAATCTTTAATTGAAAGAGATGCGAGGGGGGCTGTTTGTCAGATTGTTCGGTATGAAAAAGTTCAGGGACCAATTGTGGTACTTAAAGAAGGGGAAGAACCGACGTACTTTTGGGATGCTTTTTCGAGTCTTTTACCTTTAATGGACAAATCAGGCAATGCGACGGATATTGCTAAATTTTCTAATGTTAACCCGGGTGAGAGATTAGTTGACTCGTATAGTATTGACTTTGAGATTATTCATAAAGCAAGCGTTGGTGGGTTTGTGCCTCCATTTGGATCGTCTGAGACCGATCACGAAACCCATCTTCCTGTTAGAGAAAGCAGTTGGAGTGTATTGAGACGTAAATTTGCAGTCGGAAACATGAAGGAATTTGTTTTAGCTTCTAACTCTTCCCCTTCTAGAGTATACCCTGATTCATTGTTTTTAGGTGCAGATAATAATTCTAATTCTAAGTTTTCATCAAAACCAGTAGCTCGCTCTTCAACATCTTCATTAATTTCATCGTCATCATTGTCACCGTCGTTTTCATCGGCCTCATCTCCCGATTCCATGTCTTCTGATTATAGCATTAGTTCCAAATGTTACTCAGATTCTCCAGCCGCATCCCCTTCAGTAACATCATACACTCATACTTTCTCTTCGACTTTATCAACTTTGTCGAATTTATCACTTGTTCCTACTAAACTCTCTCCTCATTCCATATCTAAAAGTTCAGATTTTATCGATGTCAACTTTACCTCAAAGTCTTCTTCACCGTCAGTCTTATCTCCCTCTAAAAAGTCTTCGCTTTCCATTGCTGAACGCAGAGGTGGTACTCCTAAAAGTCTTAAACTACCAATACCGAGTGACGAATCAGAGTGTCAAGATGACGCTGAATCCAATGGAGATATTGTATTAGAAGTTAAATTAAAGGGACTAAATAAAGAATCTCGTCTTCAGGATTCTCGTTCTTTATGTCCAAACAGTGAAGGAGATGGGATTGACCGTGACGAAACATGTAAAGCGTCACAAGGAAATCGGTCTTCAAAGAGGAAAGAGAGTGAATCTGCACATCACAATGTGAAGCAACAAGTGGTAGTACTTGAGTGGCCTAGTTTGGAAAAGGTTACGCAATTTAATGCTGGTGATATGGATTCTAGTCGCATGTATATATTCGTCGCCTCTAGTTCTATTTCAGGAAAAAATGGGGATTCTGTTGTGTATTTATGGGTGGGAAAAGCTTTCAGGCATGATTGTAGGAATCTCCTTGAGACAAATAAAAGGCGTGCTGACTTGCCAGATTTTGCTGTAAAGGAAGTTACTAATAAAGTTGTCTCTCAAATGGGCTTGTCAAAGGAAACTCGTGTTAAGGTAAAATATCTATCAAGGTTTTACTGTTATGTAGGTTTATGTCTTATGTTGAATTGTCACAATTATAATATAGGGGCCTGATTTATTTTAACTTGAGAATTATCTACATCTTAAAGTAGCTAATGTATCCGCCCTGCCTATAAATGACAAAAGTTCCCTTTAACATGACATTAAAGTAGACCGAAATGGAAAGATTGATTGCATCAATTATGGTTGATAAGGCATTAAATAATTTACCAAAAAGGCATTATAATATTCATGAGACATCCTAAATGATTTTGTTGCAATCTTTATGGAGGAAACAGAGTATGTTAGGTAATCAGGTTTTTACCATCTATGCTATAGTATGATCCATCTTATTTGTTAATGGTTAAGTATAGATTTCTAAGTGGTGCCCCTAGATGCTATGTGCTTCCTTTATGTAATAAATATATCGCCTGTGCAACATGACATATGGTATAGGGAGGGTTTTTTGTGTGGATAAATTCAGTCCGTGTTTTCTATAATATTATTCATTTTTAAATATCAATTTTGTTTAGTTGAGCCATTTGTTGCAAGTGTCTTTAACTTGATCATAGAGCAAGCATGTTTACTATATATTGCTCACAACAGGGCATTTATGGTTATGGTCTTTGTAGCCGTGACTCATAAAATGGATTGTCCCTAAATGCTAAATGCATGAATATATACCTAATAAATTTCATCAAAAGCTTTTTTTATCGCTTGTTTCTCTTGATAATACATTCTTTATTTGCATGACGTTACAATGTTACATGTAACGCAATAATGTTATACAGTATTACTTTTTATTTGGGAAGCTTTTTTGTATCAATTCCCTCTTGACACTTGTCTTTATGTTTGCGTGACGTTACATGTAATGCGGTAATGCTATACTCCTTTTTATTTGCATGGCGTTAATTATAGTGCATTAAATACTTCCCTATACGTTGCACGTTTAGCCATTGTTGTGTCTATAGAAATTAAACACCCTTTGCAGAATGAGAAATTCTGAACGAAAAAGGGCACAGTATGATCATTCTTTCTTTCCCCTTAACATGTCTAAAGTTCATGTAAAAATCGCTATTATAGCGTATTACTTTTATGTAGCGAGTTCTTTTTTCCATTTTCTCAAGAATACGGTTGGTCTATTGTAGCCAGCTGCTCATTGTTGATTTCTGTGATCATTTTTCTAATTTTCCTTTTCATTTAAATAATACGAGCAGGTTGTGAAGCAAGACGAAGAGCCTTCAGATTTCGTTGCAATACTGAGTTTTTGTAGCTCTGGTGTAGGTGTCGGATGTGGACATGTGGTGCAGTCTTTTTAACTCCCCTGTTTTTCATTTCTTCAGCTTCAACACATTGCAGATAAAGATGCTAGATAAAATGTTAAGGTACGGTGGCAATACAGTGTTGTTTCTTTCAGTAATGATCTTGTATCCTTGCGCTATGAATTGGCTAATTTAAATTTACATGTTCGGACCTGTTACCCAACTCAAACCAGCTCGCCCTGCCCATTTTGCCAAATCTACCCATATCAACCTTGAACCCCTTTAAAGGGTTTTTTCCCCCCTCCCCCTAATAAAGAAAGATATAACTTCTTTAAGGTATACAGGTCACAATATAAGGACGGTTACTAGATGGTGACATGCTGAAAATGCCATTTTTAAGTTCAATACTTGCTAACAGACCATATGTGTCCGGTAACCTTTCTTTTAGGACGACAATTTAAAAAGTTTATAATGGTTATGATTTTATGATGTATTGAGGATTTTTTTTTTTTTTTTTTTTTTTTTTTTTTTTTTTTTTTGTTGTTGTGCATTTCAAATGTAATGGAAATACATACATATTTGAATATCCAATAGAATATTTTACTATGCTGTCCAGAATCAAAACTTTATGTTTGAAAATGATGTGCCTTTGTTGAATATCCAATAGAATATTTTACTATGTGGTCATTTTTCAGTATAACTTTACATAAATTCTGCATTTTAATAGGTTTATACGCACTTGTGTTTTGCAGAATATATCAAGGCTTCAGTTGCAACAGGCAGACCATTTTGTATGCGCGGGCGGACCTTCTGTTTTTTAACTTTGACAAATTGGTTGTATATCTCTTTCTTAAATAGTTTGCTATATAACTCTAATTTACATTTATGAAATAGATTTACTGAAGATATGCTGCTCATGCCTTATAAGTAATGCTTTTAGAGAGATTACAATTGCTTAAATATAGGTTCTTGTGTAGTTCTAAATTAGGCTGTTTTTTTGTTAATGGTCTCCCTTGGCTTCATCCTCAATGACCATTTATAGAGGTGGTAACATGGAAGTCTCCAGGTTGGATATGTTTGGGTTGTGACCATAAACACATTTTGTTCAATCTTACTACAAGTCATAATTGTCGAATAAGATTTTAGAAAACTATATCATTTCAAAAACCCATCCAAACCTTTTTCACTTGTTGACCCGTCTCTTTTTAAGCAAATTGTAATTAATTTACTTATTTGTTACGTGACATTAGACATAATCTGAAATATTCATATAGAAATTGGTCAAATTTATTTACCTTTAAAGACTATATCATTCAATATATTATGGGTGATACATTTTATTATACTTTGTCAAGCTTGTACAGTATCTGTCCTAAACAATTTCGACATGGTCTTGGGCATCAAGAAATACACGAGTCAGTACATTCTTGCATTCCAGTGAGGCCTTGAGTAGCTTTAAACCCTGCAAACAAATTTTTGATTTAGTGCCTCAGTTCATAGTTATTCTGAAACAATATCTAACTTCTGGTTTGGTTTTTAAAACAGTGGTCGATCCAGACATTTTTAAGTAAACAAGAAATTGCATTTTGAGAACTATACATTTTTAAGTAAACAAGAAATTGCATTTTGAGAACTATAATAATTACGAGCCAGAAGTCACACTTATAACATTTTCTATATTCATGTGACATCTTAGAGACATGAAAGTACCTCTTCCATCCCAAAATGGACTTCTTTTTCTGCAAGATCACAAACATCTTTAATACTCAACTTGTTAAGCAAAGCTATAGTAGAGATGGTAGACATGGGTTTCACAGCCAAATCATCCATAACCATATAAGTCACCACCCCCTTCACAAACCCGACTTCCTCAGCAGCTTTTGCAGCCATCTTAGCCGCTTCCGTAGTAACATAGGTCACCTCATCCGACATTGAACACCGACAGTTAGGACACACGGTTTTTTGCTCACTTGTGATGTATTTGCAGCGGCTAAGGCACCTATAAATTTTTCTTTCTGTGGGTGGAAGTTCTTTGGGAATCAAAAGCAGATCTTGGTCAAGAACATAAGTTGACGATTTTGGGTTCAGGATGGTTTCTTTGGTCTTGTTTTGTAGTATATACACATCGTTTAGGTTCTCGATGCTTTGATAAAGATCTCCTAGGCAGCCTGATAAGGGCTCTTTTGCTAAGAGTTTGGTGATAGCACCGATAGGTAATGTGAGTATGTAAAAAAGGAAGTCGACAAAGTCTTTGTTTGCTTCTGCAAACACGACTTTGCGATCTCGCTTATTTACCAATAGCTTCAAGCTCATTTTGGAATTTGTCATTGTTAGAGGTGTCGATTTCTAGAAGATGATTTTTACACAATCGATATTTAAACAATGAAATTTGGGATGTGAGTTGTGAGAGAAATATTTTGGTCATACAACTTCATTTGTGCAAAGAATATGTGCTTTTCTTTTTCTCCAATGTATCCTTTTATCTTTTATTTTCTTTCCTATAAAAAACTAGGAAAACATGCCTTGTTTTCTATCCGAGTAATGTTGGAGTTTTATAAGGAGGTTGACAAGTTTTCATATTTGGAGCAGAATATATGTACAATCAATTTACAAGGAACATGTACAACTTGAGTAGCTTGTGGTACTATATAACATAGTTAAAACTAGTGTTTATTGGTTGTTTAGTTACTCAATGAGATTTTAGGGGAAGTGGAGATTTGGGGATGAGATAAATTATTAATTTAAATCTTTGTGAGTTTCATTTCCATGAGATCATCGAGAACTTACATGAGATTCTATGTAATCAAATATCCTACAAAAGATCAAATCCTTTTCACTGATCGAGAACTTACTAGATCGCGATCTTACCCAGTTATTGTTTCAACTATTCACCAAATCTCCGCTTCCCCTTTAATCTCAGTGAGCAACAAAACAACCAATAACACTACTTTTAACTTTGTTATATAGTACCACAAGCTACTCAAGTTGAACATGCTCCTCGTAAATTGATTGTACATTCTGGTCCAAATATGAAAGCTTGTCAACCTTCTTATAAAACTCCAACATTACTTGGATAGAAAACAAGGCATGGTTTCCTAGTTTTAAACTCTTTCTTTTTTATAAATTTGTTATATTATCAATTTTAAATACGAATTACTAGACGTATAAGACATTTGAACATTAAGTAAGATCTTTCGATCTTATCCGATCTTACAATTCCGATCTTGCAACGCTAAAAACGATCATTAATAAGATCTCGATTTTAACAGCCTAGATTGAAACCATTACTACAATCCATATTTCTTGCATGGTCATGGTGGAGAGTTCCATGACCTTTTATTTATGTTACTTTTTTGCTATGTATATAAAAAATGAATGCAACGAACCATTTTCCTTCTCTTTTCTTTTCTTCATTTATTCATTCTCTCTTGAAAGATTAAAAAAAAAAAAAAAAAAAAAAAAAACCCCATATACTATCCAATGTTTCTGCTTCATCTTTGTTGCGGTTTATATAATTGTACCATTTTTGACGTTACTCCGCTTACTCGTTCGATGATCTTCGATGATATCGTGTCTCTTTCTTTTCATTAGTGTTATAACATATGTAAAAAGTCTTTTTCTAGGGATGTTTGGCTTAAAAACCCTTATTTAATTTCCTTGTAATGTTTTGATCTAGCGTCTTGCTAGTTAATAAAATTTTGCCTTTCAGAAAAAATAATAGTCATGTTCTTTTCTAGCTTAGCCATTTGCATTGTGTTGCAATTTTTCGTTGACAATAAGCAATACGATTTGCATAATTAGGTCTTTATGTACAAGGTTTGCAGAGAATTTAGCACGTAAACACCTTTTAAGGAGATAGATCATCTTTCCGTACAAGACTTTTTGACGATTTTCAACCTGTGTTATAGAAGCAGAATACAAAAAAATGCTAAGGTTAAAGCAGGTTGTTGAGTTCGTTAAACATGCATTCTTTTATGCTACTCTCAGTAATCATACATATAAGATTTCTTTCTCCTTTCACACCCTCTCACTTTTCACTCCAATAACTCACACCACTTCACCTTTCAGTTTTATTTATTTGTTAAAATACCTATTTTTATGCAAACATGCTCCACTAAATACTCTAAACACTCACAAACCAAATAATAAAACTAACAAAAACACATAGGCCCCACACTTGCACGAATTCATATACAGTGAACCATCCACCGCTCGTGCTCCTTGCCACCGTGAATGTTGCTGCTCCCAACAAGCATGCCGTATAACATGCTTGCTTGCCGCCTTGTCGGTGCCTTGCTACTCTCGCCGGCGCCTTGCTACTCTTGATGGCAGAGCCTAAGTTTAATGTCACATGTCCAAATCTTGCTCAAAATCATTTCTTTTCTTATCTAAAAAAGAAACAGTTCGTTGACAATTAACACTCACTTTAGTAGCCTTTTTTTCTCTTTTCATTTTTGGAATAAACATTATAGCCTCTGATATATACTTTTATCTTTGATTTTTTTTCTTTCTTTAATATTCTATAAAATCATTCAGTGACTTTATAAGCACATATATTTCCTATGTAATTATTATAAGGGTCCGTTTAGTTCCTAGGTGAGATTAGAATAGGATTTGGATTTGAATTTGATTTGGTTTGAAAAAAAAATGATGAGAGAGAAAAATTATTTATTATATTTTAAAAATACATTTATTTTGTTAAAAAATTATTATTTAAATATAAAGAATAATAATAAAAGGTGACTTGAGAAAAATGTGGTTGATACTTTGTGTGATATAAAAAAAGTACAATCCTCTGACATATTTTTGGGAAAACTACCAAGTGGGTGAGGAATGAGTATTTGGCATCAAAGGATTACTCAAATCCAAAATAAATGTACCAAACATTGGATTTAGTAAATGAATGAATCTAAAGCACATGAAACCCACATACCAAATGTGTACATGAGGCATTTGTTTTAGGGGTTTGCAACCATTCTATGACAATCAAATTCGTTATTAAGTGTTTGGTAACCATTCTATGATAATCTCTATCATTCAATAGTGATAGATGGAATCCTACCCTAATATGTGACTTTTGTTCCATTCCGTGGGACCAAGTTTTTTTTCTTTAAAAAACAACTAATAATTATAATTAATGATTATAATAATTGTAATTAATGATTATTTAATTATTTATTTTGAAACAAAACCCAATACCATTATAAATACCAAACAACAATTGGCCCGTTTGGTTTGTAGATGAGTTTAGGATTTTGGATTTGGATTTGAAGTTGGTTTAGGGTTTATATTTTGATTTGATGTATGAGAGAGAAAATAATATTTAAAAATATATTATATATTAAAAAATGTATTAAAGATTATTTATTTTAATAATGAAATGATAAAAAGAAAAAAAAAATGAAAAGGAGAAAAGATATGGACCCACTTTGTCATAAAACCCCTCACTTCCCCTACCTTTTACACACACTCTCATATTTAGGATTATAATCTAAATCCACAATCTAATAATGCGACCAAACAATTTATTTGAAACTTTTAATCCCAAACCAATTAAAACCCCACAAACCAAACAGCCCCTTATACTATCATTTCTTTTCTCTCATATTTTTCTTTCAAATCATTATTCTAAACCGTTTTACAAACCAAACGAGTTTCATACATTATCGTTAGATAATGGTTTCTTATTTGAAAAATGATTTGTGTACCTAAAACAAGAACCTAAATTTAGACCTAAGAATTTGATTGGTGCATTTGAAAAAGTGGTTGATGTAAAAGTATGAGAGAAAAGAAATGTATTACACTTGTCATTAAATGAATGGATTAAGTCTAACTTTAGGTCTACTTGTTAGGCTTATATATCAACACTCTTCTTATTTTGAGAAATTCTAATTTAGGTTTTGGGATGGAGAAAAAACTTTTAACGCACCAAAAAGAAAACCACTAAATAAAGTTATAATTTATCCAAATTTAGATATCGTAAATTAGTTTACTTTCTCTTACCTATTTTTACTAAAATTTTACTTTTTGTTTCACTATAGATTTTGTCTTAAATAATTGTTTATTCTATTCAAGGTAAATTATTTTATAAACTAAGTTTTTGTTACAAACTGAGGGACAATTTCCACCATTCATCTAGTTTGATCTAATGGTGAGGATTAACATAATATTTAATAACACAACCTAAGTCCATGTTTTTTTCTTGTTCTTTTTGTCTATCTTATTTATTCATTTTTTTTAACTTCACGTTTTTTTTCTTTTAATTCAAGTTTTATTTTCCTTCTTTTTTTTTTTCTTTTTTTTTAACATCACGTTTTTTTCCCCTTTAATTTAAGTTTTTTTTTTTTTTTTTTTTTTTTTTTTTTTTTTTTTTTTTTTCCGTTTTTCATACATATTCGTCGGTTTTTTACTTTTTCGTCAGTTTTCTTACATTTTCGTTCGTTTTCATACATTTTCGTCCGTTTTCATACGTTTTCGTCTGTTTTCTTACGTTTTCGCTCGTTTTCATACATTTTCGTCTGTTTTCTTACGTTTTCACCCGTTTTCATACGTTTCGTCCATTTTAATACGTTTTCGTCCGTTTTCTTACGTTTTCATCTGTTTTCGAATTTTTTTCATACGTTTTCGACCATTTTCGCACGTTTTCGTCCGTTTTCATATATATATATATATTCGTCCGTTTTCTTACGTTTTCATCTGTTTTTGAATTTTTTTCATACGTTTTCGTCCGTTTTCATACATTTTCGTCCGTTTTCATATATATATTCGTCCGTTTTCTTACGTTTTTGTCCATTTTCATACGTTTTCGTTCGTTTTCATAAGTTTTCGTCCGTTTTTATACGTTTTCGTCCATTTTTATACGTTTTCATACGGTTTCATCTGTTTTCATTCATTTTTGTCCGTTTTCTTACGTTTTCGTTCGTTTTCATACATTTTCGTCCGTTTTCGTCCGTTTTGATTCATTTTCGTTCGTTTTTAAATGTTTACAGACGTTTTCATACCTTTCTGAATATCACAAGTGATATACTGTGATTATCAGAATATCACTTGTGATATTCAAAATATCGTGAGTTATATTCAATATCACTCGCGATATTCTTAATATCACAAGTGATTTTTAACATTCTGTAACATGAAAATCACAAGTGATATTCAGAATATCGCAAGTGATATTCAAAATATTGCAAGTGATATTTGAATATCGCAAGTGATATTCTGAATATCACAAGTGATTTTCAACAAATGTTCTGTGACATGAAAATCGCAAGTGATATTCAAAATATCGCAAGTGATATTCTGAATATCAAAAGTGATATTCTGAATATAAATCACAAGTGATATTCAGAATATTACAAGTGATTTCACGCTTTTTTTAATTCACGTTTTTTCAAAAGTGATATTTTGAATATCACAATTGATATTCTGAATATCACAAGTGATATTCTGAATATCACAAGTGATTTTCAACAATTGTTCTGTAACATGAAATTCACAAGTGATATTCAGAAAATCACAAGTGATATTCCGAATATCACAAGTGATTTTCAACTAATATTTTGTAACATGAAAATCACAAGTGATATTCTAAATATCACACGTGATTTTCAACTAACGTTTTGTAACATGAATATCACTTGTAATTTTCTGAATATCACTTGTGATATTCAGATTATCACTTGTGATTTTCATGTTACAAAACATTAGTTGAAAATCACTTGTGATATTCAGAAAATCACAAGTGATATTCTGAATATCACAAGTGATGTTCAACTAATGTTTTGTAACATGAAAATCACAAGTGATATTCTGAATATCAAAAGTGATATTCAGAAAATTACAAGTGTTATTCAGAATATTATAAGTGATTTTCACATTTTTTTAATTCACGTTTTTTTCACTTTCTTACGTTTTCTTCTGTTTTTGATCGTTTTCATACATTTTCTTTTGTTTTCATACGTTTCTGAATATCACAATTGATATTATTAATATCACAAGTGATATTTTGAATATCAAAGAAAATCACTTATGATATTAAGAATATCAATTGTGATATTCAAAAATGTATGAAAATGGACGAAAACATATGAAAACGAACGAATACGTATGAAAGCGTAAAAACATGCATGGAAAGGGAAAAAACGTATGAAAAATTGATGAAAACGGATGAAAACGTATAAAAACTGCTGAAAAGTATGAAAACAGACGAAAGCGTCTGAAAACAGACAAAAATACATAAAAACGGACGAAAATGTTTATAAACGTATGAAAACAGATAAAAATGGATGAAGCATATAAAAACAGACGAAAACGTCTTAAAATTGACGAAAACGTATAAAAACAGACGAAAAGGTTTGAAAACAGACGATAATGTAAAAAATTGATGAAAACGTTTGAAAGCAGATAAAAACGTCTGAAAACGTATAAATACTGCCGAAACGTATGAAAATAGACGAAAACGTTTGAAAACAGATAAAAATGTATAAAAATGAACGAAAACAGACAAAAACGTCTGAGTATCACCGAATATCACTTGTGATATTCAGAAACGTATGAAAACGTCTAAAATTGGCTTAAAAATTGAAAAACGGACGAAAACCTATGAAAATGAACGAAAATGTAAGAAAACAGACGAATATGTAGGAAAAAGGACGAAAACGTCTAAAAACGAACGAAAACATAAAATAATGGAAGAAAACGTATGAAATCAGACGGAAACACATGTAAACATATGAAACCGGACGAAAACGTATAAAAAAGGATGAAATCGTGTAAAAACGGATGAAAACGTATGAAAACGGACGAAAACGTATATAAACGTATGAAAACGGACAAAAACGTTTAAAAACGGACGAAAACGTCTGAAAACGTATAAAAACGGAAGAAAACGTATGAAAATAGACAAAAACGTCTGAAAACATATAAAAACTGTCGAAAACGGATAAAAACGTTTGAAAACAGACGAAAACGTATAATAACGAACAAAAACGTCTGAAAACGGACAAAAACGTCTGAAACGTATATAATCATGTGAAAACAGACAAAAACGGACGGAAACGTAATAAAGTGAGAAAAATCGTGAATTTATTTAAAAAAGAAAAGCTTGACTTATTTATAAAAGAAAAAAAGAAAAAAAAAAGGAAAAAATATATAACGTTAATTGAAAAAAAAAAGCCAAAAAAAATAATAATAAAGAAAGTGAATAATAAAAAAGACAAAGAAAAATGAAACAAAAAGACATGGACTTAGGTTTCCATGTTTAATCTTAGGTTAATCTCCACTATTAGATCAAACTAAATGAATGATGGGATTTATCCTTAGTATGTAACAAAAAACTAGTCAATAAATGAACTTTTCTCTATTCTATTAAAAAAATGTATATGTGATCATCGCGCCACGCGACCTCATTTTACTCGTATATACCAACTAGCTAAATTTTACTATTCAGAAAGTTATAAAAATATTGATAAACAATTTTAAATGATTATAGTGTAAACTTTTTATTACAATCCCTTAAGTATAAAGGTGCGTTTGGTATACTGCGAGGAATGACAATGGGTATGAGTTTGATAGTAGTGGTGGGTCCTCAACTATGAAAGTTTCATTCCCCTCTAGTTTGAGGTATATGGAGTATGGATAATATTGAACTTTCATAGTCATAGTTGTGGGCCCTCTCAACTAAAACAAACATCATTAATCACTATGATAGTTATAGTTCCATTCCCTTAATACCATACCAAACGCACCCTAAATTAATAATAACTAAAGTTTAAGCTTTTAAAAGCTTTACCATTGCAAACCATTATAATTATCATTAAAAAATGACCAAGATAAATCTAATATTCTAATGCTTTTGATATTTATATAAACTATAAAGTATGATAATTTTCTTTACAAATTTCTTCCTTAAACTTTAACTATATAATAATAACAAAAATTATTGAAAACAATATTAATTAATTTTAGCTTACATGAAAACGAAATTAACGATTTCTGTTATAAAAGGTTGACCGTCATTTTCACTTACAACTACGAAACTAATTCATAAACTGTTATAAAAAAATTTAGAACGATAATTTTTAATTATCTTACAACATTTACACCACAAATTTATCTCATATGTCCTGAGCAGGACATGAACCCGCAACTATTTAATTGAGGAGCTTCTCACATAACATAAAGACCATTAAAATAAAAACCCTTTGGTTATAAACTATTATAATTAAGCATTTTCTAATTATAATTTCTTTGCGGTACTTATGCTTTCGTCACAATTTTAGATAATACATGAGTATAAATAAAAATATAAGAAACGCGGGATGATTTGAAAATATTATCTCAATTTAATTATAAGTATCTATGTTAATGTCGTCTTAACACCATTTAATTAAAGAACGATGCTAGCTTAATATATCAGTATTCTGCATACTTGTGTTTAATTATGAACGTATATTTAACATTGCTACGGACATATTAGAGGTTTTATGCATTTAAATATTAACTAAAAGTGTAAACAAAATATGCATGCTATAAAATTTATAGCATATGCTTTTATAATTATCGTAACCAATTTAAAAACAAAATATGATAACCTGCAGCAACGCGCCGCTAACATTCTACCTCATTATACATTTCACTATTTGAGGTTGGTTCATTTTAACATAGCATGTTCATTCTCTTCTAATCTAATGTTCTGTATCATTTCGAGGTCCATAAACATGCATGTGGTGCATGTGGAGTATCAGTGTCGATCATTCTTTTAGTATAATTAATCTAAGAATACCTCCACAACTTAACATAGGCGCATACAAAGATTCAATTGGTAAGTTTCATTTTCATGTTTGGTTTGAAGATATTTTGTAGATTTACAGATGCATAAAGTTTTTAAAGATTAAACTGTTAAGATATTGAAAGTTGAGTGATCTTGGCATTGTAAACTCCGTATAATCCTTCATTCAATAATACTGTAACAAATTTTTATTTGCAACGAAATTACAAACATAAAATTTATGCTCAACATATACTAGTGGGATCGAGGAATCATGCTTTTACGGCAGGTCAGGCTGCTTTGAAAGCCGCTTCATGCAAAGTAACCAAACACGAGAAAGCATGCCTTGATAACCAACATGTGTTTATACCTTTTGCATTTGATACTTTTGGTTTCCTTGCATCGGAGGCTGTGGAGCTGCTTAAAAGAGTCCAACGGGCTATGCATGGCAATGTTACGACCCCAAGGTCTTTGAATGTAGTTTTTAAAAAATTAAGTTTCGCTATTCAAAAAAGAGTAGCGGCGCAGCTTGTTGACCACTTGACTGTCGTTTCAGCGTAAAACTTTTCTTTGTTAATATTAAATCATCACTAGAGTATATGATGAAAATATTCATTCTGACTTTAATTAATTACTATCTAAAGTACACTGTAGTTAGTTACATAATCGTAACAGAATAGGATGGGACGGTGCCCATTGAATAGATGGTGTGCACAAGGCTCAATAACATCATTTCGATCATATCAAATCAAAATTCTATATTTAACACATGATCATCTTACATTTTTTCTTTACATTATTTAGTTTTTTTTAAATAAAAGAAAAGTAAAATAATACAAAGTAAATATTTTTAGCTCATTTTTGAAATGAAACACTTTACTTTCAAAATCAATTAAATTACATTACTTTCACTCATTTTACTTTTCTTTTCCTCTTTAAGTGAAATTCAAGAACACAAATTTTTCTATTTATTTTCATTTTCTTTCATTTTCTTCCTTAATCGAGACTCGAGAACATAGTGTTAGTCTACCCGTATCGGTGAGAGGCTCCTGAAAGCATCTCTAATTTACACAATAAATATATTTTTTGAACTAAAATAGTGCTAAAAGTACAACAAATTCACTCAAATGTTAGCACTAAACGCTATTCATTTCCCTAAACTATAACTTTTTAATTTTAAATCATATAATATAATTTTTCTTTTCAAGTTACATCTTTTTTAAATTCAATTAAACTTATTTAATATAGTTTATAGCAAGATTTAGTGTCAAATTTGGAATGTGTTAATACAAATATCGCCTAAAAACGTTATTTATATTTTACGATCTTTGCTAAGTTTTGTTAATGACAAAGTACAAACTTTAGATTATAGTAAAACATCATTTTAGTTTAAGTCTTGTATAACTAGTCTTTACATTTCTTTTTAAACTTAACATTGTTTTTATTTATTTAATAAGAAAGTATTTCTTTAATAAGAAAGTGTCGCATCTCATCAATGTGCATTTATGGTAAGTTTATGTGTTTGACTATCCATGAAGTTCTTACACACTTTGGAAGTATTTCATGTTTGGTGCAATGCATGTTGACTAGTATTTAGTAGATGTGACATTGTTTGTTTATGTGTTTGACTATCCATGAAGTTCTTACACATTTTGGAAGTATTTCATGTTTGGTGCAATGCATGTTGACATAATAAGAAAGTGTCACATCACATTTAGGGCAAGCTTTGTCAATATACATTTATGGTAAGAAAGTGTGTTTGACTAAATATATGTTTGCTTGCAAGGTTTGTGTTTGACTAGTATTCATGTGATGTGACCTTGTTTGGTTTGGAAGATTTATTGCAAAACCAACTGCAGCCCTGACGGTACCCTGGAGATACACGGGCGGACCCCTTCTGAGGGGTCCGCCAGACCTGCAGAATGCTTTGCTATAAATACCAAACCATTTGTTAGTTTTGGGTTACCCCTTTAGGACATATTTTCACATACTCTCTCAACTAACTCAGTAACATTTGACTTGTGTGATTATCTTATGTAGCAAGGAACTTCACAAGATCATTCAAGAAGTTACAAGCTTCAACTCTAAAGTTGCAAGTCTTGGTAGCTTGGTCATGTATAAGCTTTGGTAGTTTATACTTCATTTGTGTCATGTATATAGAAGTAAGTGGTTAGTATTTTAGGCCTCAAAATACGTAGTGTGTCGGGAGTTGTTGTACTCTTGTAAAAGAACTAACGGGAGTGGTTGTACCCTTGGTAAAGAACTCGACATCTAGCTTAGTGTCGGTAAAAGTGTAAGCGACGATGGGAGTGGTTGTACCCGTGTAAAAGAACTCGACATCTAGCTTAGTGTCGGTAAAAGTGTAAGCGACGTTGTAAAGGTTTTCTCCGCCGGTGAAAGGAGCTTGTTGATTAGTGCTTATAACTCTCGAGTTGGAAACTCGGGGCGTGGATGTAGGGCAAGGAAAAAGAGTCCTTGTAGCCGAACCACGATAAACAATCATGTTGTGGTTTGATCGTTTCTTTCTTTATCTTTGCTTATTACATGTTGTTCTTTAGTTAGAATTGCTAGTTACATATAAAGCTTTTCAAAGAACTAAACAAGTAAAGATGTGTTTATATCTTCAAACACAAGTAAAGCTTTTCAAAGAACTAAACAAGCAAAGTTAGGATCATCACAAGCAAAGCTTTTCAAAGTATGAAACTAGTAAAGTTAGAATTGTTATTCACATGAAAAGCTTTTTAAAGAATCAAACATATAATATTGTGTTTATATCTTTAAGCAAACGTAAAAGTTTTTTAAGATATTCAAGTTAAAAAGGATTTTAAAAGCGGTAAACTATTCAACCCCCCTTCTAGTTTTCTACAATTGGTATCAGAGCTACGTTACTCAAGATCTTTAAAATATAATGTATTTTAAAACTTGGATCGATCCATGGATTTTGAAAATCTCAAAGAAGGGCAACCTATTCAAAACCCACCGCTTTTTGTATAAGAAAACTTACTTGAATGGAAAAGTAATTTTGAAAACTATGTGAAATCAATTGATCAAGATCTTTGGCATATTATTTCTTTTGGTGATTTCAAACCAAAGAAAACAAGTTTTTGAAAACCAATATAACTATCTTAAACTTGATAAAAATACTAAAGCTAAAATAATGATTTATAAAGCTTTAGTACCGAATATGAAAGAATGTATTTTTGTCAAACGGCTAATGATATTTGGAAAAATATGTTAAACTTTCATCAAGAGATATGTCAAGTCAAAGATGATCAATTTGATCTCACATATGTATTAGAAGTCTTAGATATATTAATTTATTGACGTTTAGTTGAGATAAATACATGTACTACTAGTTTAAATGTTTTAAATGAAGGTGTAAGTGAAGATGATTACTCGTGACGAGCTCTCAGTGGACTTGCTTACGATTCATGGAATAACACGGATGAAGATGAAGCCAACCATCCGGTTTGTGATTCTCAACCAGATAAAATATCAAGCAAGGTACATTTTGAAACCAAACACTTTTGCTTTGACAAATTTATCCTAGAGTTTTCTAAACTAGAAAATGAGTCTAAACGTTTATGCAACATGAACCTAAAAACTATCTTTAACAATGAGTCTTCAAAATCTTTTGAGAATATCTTTGAAAAGGAAATCTTGTTAGAAGATAAAATATCTAGACTTGAGAGTAATGTTGAAATTGATCTAGAATGTAAGTTATGTCTAGATTACAAACATGAGATTAAAAAGCAAAATGAAAAAGGAAAAATGCTTGCTAAAATTGAAGAAAGTTCAAAAGCTCTTGTATGTTGTTTAAAGAGTCAAAAGTCATTTAGAGATAGAACCGTATTAGGATTTAACTCTAATGAATCATCAACAAGTTAAACAAAGCAAGTTGTGTTTAACTTAGGAGAGAATTGTAGGAGTAATTCTATCTCTAGTAGGAGCTCATGATAAAAGGATAAATATATCATTTTCAAATATTCTTATGTGTTTGTCTAACTTCCTTGGATTTATAAGTATTTGAGTTTAGCTCTTCTATGAGTCAAGATTACTTGCTTAATGATTATCTTCTTGGTGGCTAATCTATGGAGCTTAAAAGGTACACGTCTCTTCAACTTACCTTTCAGTGTTTCATGTTGATTAGCATTAAGATATGTCATATGTGTTATTAGTAATACTCTAAAGTGTTTACCTGCTATTAGTAATAACAAAGATTAGATTCTCTGCAACAAGGAATTTCGTCATTAGTACTAGTAGGAGATATAAGGTGTTTCGGTTCTTTAACCGTCAAGGGATAAACACGAGAAACTCTTGAATGAGTCACTAAACTCTTGCTTACAAGTGAGCTAACTAAGAATTTCCTAAGTGTTAAAATGTCTAACACTTTTGTGATGCTTGCAAAACAAACCTTTGTAAAACAACATTCTTAAACACCATACTTTGGGTCTTAAATTGTCTTTTACTTCAATCACTCCTTTATGATAATTTCAAATAAAATATAAAAGGTGAAATAATTCACATTAGCATACACTAGGATGTGTGGAAGAAAATGAGTTTTCAACATCTAGGATTTACACATCAAATGTGACACTTAGTCTTATGATGTTGTACCTCTTGGACTTTTTCAAAACAAACAAAGTTCATAGTGTCTTAAGTAAGGAAACCCAAAGAGTCGAGGAGTCGTTGAATATAACATTTAACGAGTGATCTCCTCCTTCTAAGACATCATCTTTGGTAGATGATAACTTAGTCGAAAGTCCAATGATGGCAAGACAAGTATGTTGTGTAAAACATTAAGGATAAAAGTACAAAATAACATCTTCTCACCATGAGTCAAATATTGAATCAAGTAAAATTGACATAAGTTATAAAACTTGATTTATAGGTCATAGTTGTGTCTAAACAAATTCAACAAAAACAATTTTTGGAATTTAGAGTAAAACAACTAGTGAAACAAAATAGATTTTTTGATAATAAAAGCAAGCCCCAAAAGCAAGGGATTTTAACTTAAAGACATTCCTAGTTACTCTCTTGTTCTCAATGGTTAAGTTATTGATGACTTATCAAGAATGAGATTAGCAAATCTGTAGGTAAAACTAAACGTAGAGAAATGTTCGAAAGACTACTTGTTCTCATAACAATTAGATCCAACATTATGTTTAGTGTTTGTCTATGTGCTCGTTTTAGAGAAGATCCTAATACAAATCTTTAGGAAGAGCTTGTGTGGATACATCAAAAGGTACTGCACAACTAGGATTATGGTCTCCCAAAAGAACGGGAATAGAAACCATAGTGTATGCCGAATGGAATTATGTTGGTAATAAGTTGATAAGAAAAGCACAAGTTACTTGCTCTTTTATACCTACTTACCCAATGATTCTCCAAAACGCATGAGGTTCTCTAATTAAGTATCGGATGGAGAAGCACATCAACAAGCTCCGCTTGAACAAGCAAATACGTATCAACAACGGAATTCTTTTATCAACATTGTTATCTCTTCAACAAAGGAAGCATCGACTTCAGCGACAATTCAATCCATTATGTTCTTAATTGACATATTGTGATTCATCATCATCGTCTTGGTAAAAATGTTCATTGAGGAACATCTTAACTAAGAAAGTCGTATACGTTAACCATTTTATCAACGTTTTCACAAAACCTCTTGAATGAGAAGCATTCATCATCCCTAGGCTTAGTCAAGGACTCATAAGATCTAAAACCTTAGTTTTGAACATTAGGATAAAACCACAAAAATCAAGACAATCCCTTTTGAATTTCTCCCTGCAGTTCCCACGGAACCCTCAGACCTTACGGGCGGAACCCTCCCTTTGGTTCCGCCTGGTCTGCCAAATCTACAGGATGTTTTATTTTTAATTTCAAAACCAAACACCTCTTTACTTACAACTCCAACTTACCATCAGCCCATAAGATTCACAAAATGAGCAAAACTTCAAGCATATTCCTCATAACCTTTCATCACTCAAACCTCAAACAACCAATGTGAAATGAGAAACCGAGTTATCCTTTGTCCTATCAATATCGAGTCATCCACCAATTCCATGCCCTCAAAGAAACCAAGTGTCAATATCATCTTCACCAATAACTCCACCTAGTCATCTTCACAAGAAGATTCCACAATGTAACCAAACAAGTGTGTCATCCCCACTATAACCTAACCTATTAAGATTAAACCACCTTTCATGATACATAAACCTATGTTCACCCTTGTGTCGCTTTTTGAAACAAAGGGCAATTGTCATATCCATACTCTCATTAACATATTTGCTTATGTCGTCAAAAGTCAAATGAATTTCATTATGAAATGCGTCTCTTCCACTTTCTACCAAGTGAAAAACACAAAGAAGATATCCAAGCTTCAAGTGTTGTCAAGCAATCACCACCTCATTTCACATATTCACTCTCGGTCGTCAACCATACTTTACCACCGTTCACCACATTGTTAAAACAAATTAAAAACGTCATTGGAACATCACTTGCATTATAAAACATTTTTAAGCATCAAAATGAGTCAAGTTAACCGCACCTCCACATTGTTTTCATATAGGCACACACTAGAACATACACATTACAATAGTCGTTTACTTAGATTAAAATGTGAAATTTTGATTTTCTAGGAATCATCATGCCTCCTCTAACTCACTACGACCACAAGGACACCATCAAGTATCTACCCAAACACCACAAAACCAAAGGTCTTACTCAAACTCAAATCATTGTCTTTAAGGCCTTAGAAAAACGATATGTCCATAAGGGTAGAACCATTGATCCATCCTTCTTAGAAGGTACAAACCTCTACACGGAATTTGACACAATCAACTTTGAGTGTCTCTTAGAAATCGACGAGCCTATTTGTTCTAGGTTCATTTTAGAATTTTATGCATCCGTCATCCTCTCCAAGGATAAGTATGGTCGCATGTCTATTAACTTTAGGGCTAGTAGTCATCAATACTCCTTCACTCTCGAGGAGTTTGCTCAAATCCTAGGTGTCCCAAACCATGATACTTGCATCTACTCCGACTTGCACTCCCTCTCAACTCTTGACACACTCTTTGACCGCATCCATCCCTATGACACCCCTCTTGTGTCTAAAGATGAACTTCGTGACCACCTCTTCATTAGGACCACCAACACTAGGAGAACTAGAACCGGAAATGAGGTCATCAAGGACCCACATGGAATGGAATTCAATGAACTCAAGTCCCAATTCAAGAAATGGGAAGAACTCCTTAGAGCCAATGTAATTAGCAACATAGGAAACCGGGATCACATCAATGATTGCCTTTGCTACATGCTCTACTCCTTGTCCGTTAGGCAACCCTTCAACCTTGCCTACTACATGACTAAGAGAATGGCCGACATTCCCGTGCAAGGCACAACGTCTTTGCCGTATGGAATGCTCTTGACCCGCCTCTTTAGGTTCATCTCTCTCATTCCATCAACTCCTAGAGGTTTTCACCTAGACTACTCTCTCATTCCACACGCTTTTGTCCCACTAAGTGATAGGAGAATCTACAAAGCCCAAGGTAAACATTTTCCAACTCTAGGCTTTGCCCAACTCTAGGCTCCCACATCTAGAATACATTTTCCAACTTTCGGATATTCCAAATGAGTCGGCAGAGTTCAAGCAAACAAAGGGGATGTTCTAAAACATCGAGATATTTCTTGGAAAGGTCTAGAAGAAGATTGACCGTCTATGAGAGCGGGTGTGTAGGAGTGTTTGGCACTAGGCGCTATTTGAACGATTTGGTCATTTAAACATTACGTGTTATGTATTTGTGTGTTGGTAAGTTATTTGGTACTATTTGGAACTTGTAGGAACTAACAATGATGTAGGAAGACAACATTTGGCTAGTTGTCAAATTTTCATGTTTATGACAATTCTTACTAAGTATAGTGAAATCCTCGACCTCAAGGTCAAAGTCCTATGATATGTATGTTTACGTGTCTAATTTTTGCATTGCCTAACCAGAAATGCATTATCTTTTTGATTTTAGGAATTTTTGAAAATTTTGAAAATCGTCTCGCGGGTCAAAATCGCGGACTGCCTAATTTTTCAGCCCTGGCGGATCTGACGGTACCCAAAATTGGGTTCCGCCAGTGTATTTTTTGGGAAACCCAGAATTGGCCCAACGGACCAGACGGTACCCTCAAATGGGTTCCGCCTGTGTACCGTGAGGGTTCCGCCAGACACCTGCAGAAAATTTGTCATTTTTCTTATGTCCAAAACTTGTAAAGTGTCAAAACCATTATCCTAAGTGAGAAACATCTTCCATTAACTCCAATAACCATATTAGAACAACTCTCACTCATTGGAACATTTTCAACCAAATTACAAATTCCCGCAAAAAATTTGGAAGTTACTTCCCGCAAAAAATTCAAATTCAAACATAACTAACCCAAGGAACCCTTTTAAAGGATCCTTCAACCCATTGGAACATTTTCAACCAAATTACATCCCATGATCACAAAGCATTGAGTACATATGTTGGTCTTTCACTCCACCCTATTCCATTGGATTGACATCAAATCATTTGAAACCTCAATCTTTGTATGGAACACATCAAATCCAAACACTCCTTCCCATAATTTTTTTTAGTTTGATCACTTTAGAATACCCCAAAACTCACACCAACACCATTACTTCTCTCAATCTCAAAACTCTTACAAACCAAAGATTTGAGATAACTAAATCAAATCAAGCTCATCACTTGATATTTCTTCACCTATCCAAGACTTCCTTAACCTTTCAAGCATCAATCACCATAACTTACACCAATGGAACTTTTCCATACACCACCAACATCACCACATCCACTATTGGAAACTTTTGAAAACCTATCACCTAAACCATCAAGCCCTCCATCATTGTCACTCTTTGACACCATTGCCGAAACGAAAACCGAACAACAACCAATATTTCAACCAAATGAGTCATTGGATGATGCACCTCATCCACCGTCATTGCTTGAGAGTTTGGCTTACCGTTATGCTAGACCCTCAATTTTTCCAAATGATCAAGGTCATACACACCTACAATCATTTGTGTTTCACCCCATTTACAAAAACCTTCATGGTAATCCTTTCGGAGAACCAAGCCTTCGTCACTTTGTTCAACTACCACCACCACATGAACCTTCTCAACACTTTGAATCTCTATTTTCTTCGTATAAGAAAATAGAAGCATCTCAATGATCTTCCATCAAGACCAACAAAACCACCACCTTTCACAAATGAAAAACCAAGGTCATTGCTTGACCAAAATGAGTCTTTTGACCACAACAAGAATATCACCACCCAAAACCATTATTGTCTCACCTTATCTACAAAGACATCCATGATCCTCTAAACAATGAAATGAGGTTTATCCTAAACCACATTGTGGAACGTCTCAAGTTTAGAGTCTCCAAAATGAAACTAAACCGTTTCTTTTGGAAAAAGCTTCCCATTTAAACCAACAAACCAAAACCGTGTCATCCTCTCAACCTTCAAAATAAAGCCCGCTACAACCCTCAACACACATTTTCATCCTTAAACAACCTTAGCCTTGTTTTTGGAAAATGTTTCTCATTAAGGAAAATGATGATTTCCTTGTAGCTTTTCATATTCTTAGTTTATTTTTAGAAGTAGGATGGTGTCATCCAAATTTCTTGTCTTTGACTTCTTTAAGAGTCAAAATTTTACATGAAATGAATTTCATTCTACTACAAGGTTTGCATTGTTTGTTGACCATTTAGGTATAATAAGTGAACTATACCTTGCTATGGTAGCATACATATATCTTGTGTTTTTGAAACTAACCTTTCTTTTTGTAGGATCATTATCCATGTTTTCCTTCCTTGATACTCCATTTAGGGGAGTAATATTCAAGGGGGAGCATGAGTGTTGCGTTATTCCACTTCACAACTCTTAGTTGTGTTTTAGACATGCAATACTTTCATGACTTGTCTTGTGCGACAACTAACCTTTTTCTTGTAGGTTCAAAATCCATGTCTCCTCTCTTGGCACTCCATTTAGGGGAGTATCGTCCAAGGGGGAGCAAGTGCTTACTTCCGCTTCGCTACTCTTCTTTTTGTTTCGACAAAAAGGGGGAGAATTTAGATATAAACTTGTTTCAATTTTTTTTTTTTTTTTTTTTTTTTTTTTTTTTTTTTTTTTTTTGCATATCACATCATCTTAGCAAAAACAAGTTTTTATACTAACTTTATAAGACTTAACACTAAAACTAGTGACTTACTTATAAATAAAGTTTATGTTTTGTCATCAACAAAAATGGGGAGATTGTTAATACAAATATCGCCTAAAAACGTTATTTATATTTTACGATCTTTGCTAAGTTTTGTTAATGACAAAGTACAAACTTTAGATTGTAGTAAAACATCATTTTAGTTTAAGTCTTGTATAACTAGTCTTTACATTTCTTTTTAAACTTAACATTGTTTTTATTTATTTAATAAGAAAGTATTTCTTTAATAAGAAAGTGTCACATCTCATCAATGTGCATTTATGGTAAGTTTATGTGTTTGACTATCCATGAAGTTCTTACACACTTTGGAAGTATTTCATGTTTGGTGCAATGCATGTTGACTAGTATTTAGTAGATGTGACATTGTTTGTTTATGTGTTTGACTATCCATGAAGTTCTTACACATTTTGAAAGTATTCCATGTTTGGTGCAATGCATGTTGACATAATAAGAAAGTGTCACATCACATTTAGGGCAAGCTTTGTCAATATACATTTATGGTAAGAAAGTGTGTTTGACTAAATATATGTTTGCTTGCAAGGTTTGTGTTTGATTAGTATTCATGTGATGTGACCTTGTTTGGTTTGGAAGATTTATTGCAAAACCAACTGCAGCTCTGACGGTACCCTGGAGATACACGGGCGGACCCCTTCTGAGGGGTCCGCCAGACCTGCAGAATGTTTTGCTATAAATACCAAACCATTTGTTAGTTTTGGGTCACCCCTTTAGGACATATTTTCACATACTCTCTCAACTAACTCAGTAACATTTGACTTGTGTGATTCTCTTATGTAGCAAGGGACTTCACAAGATCATTCAAGAAGTTACAAGCTTCAACTCTAAAGTTGCAAGTCTTGGTAGCTTGGTCATGTATAAGCTTTGGTAGTTTATACTTCATTTGTGTCATGTATATAGAAGTAAGTGGTTAGTATTTTAGGCCTCAAAATACGTAGTGTGTCGGGAGTTGTTGTACTCTTGTAAAAGAACTAACGGGAGTGGTTGTACCCTTGGTAAAGAACTCGACATCTAGCTTAGTGTCGGTAAAAGTGTAAGCGACGATGGGAGTGGTTGTACCCGTGTAAAAGAACTCGACATCTAGCTTAGTGTCGGTAAAAGTGTAAGCGACGTTGTAAAGGTTTTCTCCGCCGGTGAAAGGAGCTTGTTGATTAGTGCTTATAACTCTCGAGTTGGAAACTCGGGGCGTGGATGTAGGGCAAGGAAAAAGAGTCCTTGTAGCCGAACCACGATAAACAATCATGTTGTGGTTTGATCGTTTCTTTCTTTATCTTTGCTTATTACATGTTGTTCTTTAGTTAGAATTGCTAGTTACATATAAAGCTTTTCAAAGAACTAAACAAGTAAAGATGTGTTTATATCTTCAAACACAAGTAAAGCTTTTCAAAGAACTAAACAAGCAAAGTTAGGATCATCACAAGCAAAGCTTTTCAAAGTATGAAACTAGTAAAGTTAGAATTGTTATTCACATGAAAAGCTTTTCAAAGAATCAAACATATAACATTGTGTTTATATCTTTAAGCAAACGTAAAAGTTTTTAAAGATATTCAAGTTAAAAAGGATTTTAAAAGCGGTAAACTATTCAACCCCCCTTCTAGTTTTCCACAATTTGAGTGATATTTTTTTGGTGTAAATTATTCTTATTTTGCAATAAGATAGTGCAAAAATTTAGTGCACACATTTGAGATGTTCTGAGAGGCCAAACTCACGTGTGACCCCCTTGCGATTGAAGCCGTTCATGCGCGACCAAGTAGAAAACCGAATCACAATGGCGAGTTAGTGACATTTTAGTTTGTGTGACAAATGTGGGCCCCCAACTTTCAAACGGATACAAGGTTTAAAAAAAAACCTTTTACCACTACCATTTTATTTACATATAAATACCCTTTAAACGTCATCATTTTTAAACACAACCCACATTGTGTACTCTCTACTCTCAATACCATTTTAACTAACAAAATGTCTTAAGAAAACACTCTTCGCAACACAAAAGTTCAACAACGAAAGACTACCCGAGACACTCTCCCGACACCCGAAGGAACATTCACTCTCAGAAATACTACGACATCAAACCAACAATTTAACTTCCGACCACTATCATTCTTTTCTAACCAAGGTTACTAAAACACACCATACCGAAACTTATACCAACAACAAATGCTTTTAGCCAATTCCTACAACAAAACGCTTTTGACCAATTATTATCATAACCAAACGCATTCCAATTCAACAACCCCAACTACGGCTCACAAACCTATATGGGTAGTTCGTTATCACAAACAAATAAAAACAACCTATGTCTCATATTCATCAATTTCCGTAGGAAGAAATGTACTCCCCTCAATTTTCGGAGTCCTTTCGTGAGGACTCTCCTGTCGAAGAAGTCCCAGTTACTAAAGAATAAAATGAACCGGAAACGCCAACCGGCTCCGGCGAAGAAGACGAACCAAAAAGTCGATGATCGACGGTCTATTCTATGGACCCCCAAAGAAGAAGCTGCATTGTGCAAATCTTGGGTTCGTATATCTGAAGATAGCGTTGCCGGTAATACGAGAAAGACTAAGGGGTTTTGAGTTGAAATCTTGTAACACATGCACAAAATTTGTCATATAACCTAGTGTCGGACATATGATATGGTTAACGGAAAATGGAAGATTGTGCGTCTGAAAGTCGCTAATTTTTGTGGTGTGTTCGACAACGTCTTTTGGGTGACGTGTAATGGAGCCGAAGACGGGGATTATGTTAAACATGCACTTGTGGAATATAAAGTTGAATATGGAATCCCGTTTACACTTCTTCATTGCTGAGATGAATTAAAAGAATGTGATAAATGGAGCGGTGTGGAAGTTCCAGAATTTTTAGCACAACAAGAAGAAACCAAGAACAAGATAAACAAGTTAAGCGGCTTTAGTTCGTTCAACACGAGGGTGTCACATGCGGGTAGTTTTAATTTGAATATGGAGGCTGAGGAGGAGGAAGATGAAATGGAGGAAGTTCGTCCAAGACGTCCGATGGGCAGGGACCAAGCAAAGAGGAAAAGGAAAGGAGTTTCGTCGACTTCTGGTGTTGATGTGGAAGCGTTGGCTAAGTTGAAGGTCAACGAATATGCAAGCATCAACGACCCACACAACGTCCAAAAGGGCCAGAACGCTACAGAGTTATTGGCGATAAAAAAGATGGAGCTGCATAAAGGATAGAGAGCTGAGAATCCGAGAAATCGATCAACGTCAAAAAGAAGAAGCGTTCTATTTCCTGCCTACTAATCACATGACTCCAGAAGAACGCGAACGGGTCGAGTTGCAAAAGAGGGTGATCCAGGCGAGCTGGAATTTACTAATTTAGTTTACATTTTTAATTTCGTACACATGCGTTTTTAATTATTTGTGTGCGTTTTTAATTATGAAATAAAAGTTTTAGTTTTTAATAAATAAATATAATAATTTGAAAGGTGAGAGACTGAGGGTGGTGTGATTGATAAGGGTGAATGATGAGTGGGAGTGTGAGTGAAAAATTGAAAAAGATTATGTAACTGTGATGTGAAAAGTGAGTGATTGTTTTGGTGTGATGGATAAGAGCAGTGGGTGTGGTCTCGCCACTCCTCCTCGTCGTCCGACGTGGAGCTCGTTGGAGCTCGCCACAGTACCACCTCCCCCTCGTTGTTGCATGCTTCCTCGTGCAGACGACGAAGTTTAGTTTCTGACAATGTGTACGAAAAGTGGAGCAAAAGGAGCATGATTTATTTATTTTGCAAACGGTAATATTACCGTTTAAACCAAACGTTTTTTTTTTTTTTTTTTTTTTTAAGTTTTACATTCCCTATAAATACCAAACCAATTTCACATACTTTCATCACTACAACTCAACAAATATATAACTTCAACCAAGAAAATGTCTCAAAACCTGAACGAACCCAGTTATTTCACAACCCTCCTAACTTCAAACCAACGATACGGGGGATCGTCAAACGCTTCTACTCCCTCGTCGCAAAATTCCCCACAACCTTCATCGCCATATGGTTCACAACCTTTCAATCCGATGGACGTTTATGCTAATCAACAAATTGCGTTGCAACAAGGAGGTTCGTAACTCATTCTCAACGAATGTTGCCACCACAATTTTTTAACCCGTCTCAACCATCCTCATTCCCAAATCATCAATCACAACCCCAAGTCGAACCACAACCTCAAGTCGAACCTCAGTTTAAAGTTCCAAAAGCACGGTCACCGGCCAAAGGTAGAGGCAAGAAAACCAAGGCCGTCAAAGGAAAAAAAGTCATAAATTTAGATGCCGACGATGACGATGACTTGGAAGTTGCAGGTCAAACGCGTGTGAATCAGAAATGGACCAAGGCCGAAGAAAAGCTTCTTGCGGAAACTTGGATAGAATTTTCACAAGACAAAGATATGGGCAATGACAAAACCGAAGACTTCTTTTGGAACGAAATTACAGAAACGTTCAACCAACAAACTGTGGATGACCATAGAGGCAAGAATATGCTTACCGGTAAATGGACGAGGATGAACGGCGACTGCCAAAAGTTTAACGCTATATATAAGCATTTGGGGTTTCGAAGTGGTGAGAATGAGCATGATCAAATCAACAATTCCAAGGCGAGTTCCGCAGAATCCTTTGGTGCGAGGGGTTTCACGTATGAGTATGTTTCGGAGTTTTTGAGAAATGACCCGAAATGGGATGCTGAGGAGCCGTTAGACATTTCTTGTCTCGAGTATATATTCGGGCCGGACGCACGACCTCGTCCCGAAAGAGCCAACAAACGAGCCGGAAAGAAACAAAAGTTGACGGATACGTCGAGCGCGGCGAGCTCCGGTGGGAGTCAAGCGAGTACTTTTTCGAGACAATTATCCGAAAAGTATACGCTAGCAAAAGACGCTCAAACGGCTTGTTACGAGGCGAGGAGGAGGAGAGAAGAAATGGCCTTGGAAATGTAGATGCTCATGCTAGATCCCAGCTTGGTTACTGACCCGGTCAGAGCCGAAATCATTCGCAGGAGACAAGCAAAAATAACGAAGAAATACTAACAACTCGATGAGGATGCCGATGAATAAAATGTTTAATATGCATGTAGTGTCATTTTTTATATTTTCGTATTGTTTTTTTTTTAAGTTTCGTATCGTTTTTTATCTTTTCGCGTCGTTTTTTTTCCCCGTATTGTAACTTTTTTAATTTGATGAAATAAATTTAGTTTGGTGTGATATTTTTAATTTTTGTGAAATTAATTTAATTTATTTAGTGAAATGAATAAAAAAAAATAAAGTTGTAAGTGGTGGGCCTCAAATAAGTAAGTTGAGATTAATTATGAGTGAGGTGAAGTTAGTTGTGAAGAGGTGTTAGAATGATGTGACACCCATGGCCCCAATGAGGAGGTGAAGCTTTGACACCACACCCACTACTCTAAGAACAATCTTACAACTTAAAAGCACAACATCACTCCAAATTTTTTACCAAAGAAACTCCTTCAATGGCAACCCCAAAAATGAGTCTCAAGCTTCTAGTCGACAAAAAAGGCAAAAGGGTTATATTTGCCGAAGCCACCAAAGAATTTGTTGACTTCTTGTTCCACATATTCTCGTTACCTCTCGGAACCTTAATCGAGTACCTAGGTTCAGACAAAATGGTGGGTTGTTTAGGTAACCTCAAAGACAGCATCGAAAGCTTCCAAAAAACATACCTTCAACCAGGTGTCAATAAACACGATATCTTCAACCCCAAAACACCTTTTAGTAGCAACACATTTCTGTTGTCATATGATGCTGTTTCTGTTGACCAACATTCTAGTGCTTGCAAAGTAATCTATAGATGTTCCAATGATTCAACAAATTGCCAGTGTTGTGCCTTTCTAGAAAAGAAAAAAAAAAAGATTGCCCGTACAAAATGTCAGTATTGTACTCTTCAAGCTTGTCGTGGATACACAAGTGTGCATGCAAATGCAAAATGTCCTAGTTGTAATGCTTTAATGAATGCTAAGACAACTGTGATTGTGCCTAAGGATGACGTGGCTGCTGCTGAGGTGGAAGCACCGGTTATGAAGGAAACGAAAGGTGGGTTTGTGAAAGAAGTGATTACTTATATGGTGATGGATGATTTGGTGGTGAAGCCCATGTCCGCTATTTCTAGCATCATTTTGATAAGTAAGTGTGGTGTTAATGATCTCAGGCAACTTGAAGAAAAGGTGGTTTCTTTTGGAAAAGAGGAGGTATATATATATTTTTTATTATGTGTGTATATTTTGTTTGCTTAGCTAAGACCATTTCCATTATATGCATCATTCAATTCCATCAAATTTGGTGTTCATCTCGACCAAGACATCATATTTGATGTTATTCTTTGTGTGAACAATTCGTCAACAATTTTTCACACAAGATTTGGTGTTGCACCAAATCATTACACCAAATTATTTTGTAACCATTATGTCGAATAACCAAATTAAACATTTACAATTAATTTTATAAAAAATATTTTTGCATATCTCATCGATCAATACCTTCTAAATGAGTACAATATTTATATGTTAATAATTCAACTGTTATATAAACTTTTTATTGTTATTTTTCTTATTAAATATATAAGTATGATTAAAAATTTTAGTTACAACGTTAAGATTATATAATTTTAGTTTTATATGCAATATATTTTAATAGTGAGGATAGTTTAAACTTTAAACTCTTTACTCTTTTTGCCCATTGGGGTTAAAAGTTAAAATCATCTTTATCATGAAATAATGGCGTGGATCATTTTTTAGAGTCAGAAAGTTAAGCATACTATCCTCGTTAATAAAGGAAAAGTTAAATGATACTACGATTCATGTCAATAATTTGTGATATAGATGATTTCTGCTAAAATAGACAAATCTAGAACACCAATTTTGTTGAATCTTTTGAACAACAAAAATGACAAGGGTCTCATGAAAAAGTATAAAAATAAAAGTACTCAGGGGCCCGTGAATTTTGTAGGTCCTTGAATACTTTTTTATGGGTCCCTAAGTACTTTTTGTACTTTTTTTGTGTGGTTAACTTGTGTCCTCAAAGCACAAATTAGAAAAATCTTTTGAATATTATTAAAGTTGGTACACAACTTATTAGGCTTATTTTCGTATTTTTATAATAAAAATAATATTAAAAAAAAAAAAAAAAAAAAAAAAAAAAAACGCTTGAGGTTACAACTTGTGTTTTAGGAGGAGTGCGAATATCCCATCCCGAGTTGTGTTATTAAGACCCATTTGACTTACTTTTTACATTTTTGACTCCCTCTTATCACTCATGTGTTTACAGTACAACATAACATATTTTTTTTTATCAGTTTCTGTTACGTAATTTTTGTCAGTTTATTACTTTTGACTTATTAAACTTTATATTTTCTGTTATGTATATTTAATTTTATAGTTTTTTAATTATAAACAAAATTAATTAAGGAAAAAAATAAATTAGAAAATTGAAAAATGTGACTGGGTTATCACTTGTACTTTGGGGGGTCCAATTGTCCAAGTAACCTTATCCCCGTTTAAATATCTATTTTGTTATTCTTTGTCTAGCATTTACAATGCATCAAGTTTTAAAGATTTAAAGGGTGTTTGGTTTATTGTCATGAATCACAATAGGTATGAGCATCAATGTAGGGTGGAATGACACTGAATGTATTAATTTTATAGTTGTTATTTGTATTAATTTATAGGGTATATGTTTTATTATTTAAATTGTTGTAAAAAATTAAAAATGACAACAATAAATGCTTTAACAAAGGAAATTGTTTGGCCAAAGATACTAAGTTAACCTTCAATGAGAAAACCATCATATTTGGATATCATCAAACCTATACAAGTGAACCAAACATAAATAACCATTGTCATTTCCATTCTTTTCATTCCATACTTCCAATCCAGACAGCACCTTGATACTCCATGACCAAGACTTGTAATAAAGACTTGATGTTTATCAAGTTTTTCAAAAACCTTGTCATGCAATGCAAAAAACTATTATCAAAAAGCTTTTTGTACTAGTAAAAGTTTTTATTTACTTGTAAAAAGTTTTTATTTACTTTTTTCTTCGTAGATGCTCTAATTGAACGTAAGCAAAATTTTCACCAATCTATAACACGGAGTATATGAAATTGATGCATATATTTATTTATTTATTTGGAAGGCACATATATATTTATTTATTAGGGACTATAAAATTGGACGATTATTTCAAGAAAAACGAAAATAACAATGTGAATACCTTTTGTATGATAAAAAGATACTCGTAAATTGTTAATCAAAATGCAATTTATAATGATTAAAATGGTAAATGTAGGGCTTGAAGCTGTTGAAGGCATCTCTGGTGACGGATAAAGTGCTGACATCTATCTTTATGCAGTAGAAGATCCACGTCGTCATGTGGATCTGGTTAGAAATCCTTTGATATATATGGTACTATGTAGATCCATTTTGTTGACATCTTTTGTGCCTTGAGAAGAAGGCTAAACACACTGTATTTTGGGTACCCTAATGCTCTACTTATATTTTGTGTGTTTTATTTATTCACTTTCGGTTGGATTATTTGGACTGCGACAATTTCGTGTTGTATTCCGCATGCTCGATCTCCAAATAAACCATGTCAAATATGAAATTGTTAAATTTCTCTTAGAAGCCTCAAATGTTTTTAATTCTGGCGCCTCACGAGACCACCGTCATTTTAAGGCTCTAAGTCAGGTAGTGTTGGACATGAACATCAAAAAGCTTATCGTTCGTGTGCAAATTTACTTTATACTCGGAACTTATCAATACATACATGCTATGCTCTTTACGACGTTAGTTGCAAACAAAAGAGAAGTATGCATGATATATAGATGATGCTGTAAAACTGTAATACCACTAAGACGTACCAGTATATAAATAACTACATAATTGGCGTTATCAATATGACAACATCACACAACAACCCATAACGATCACGCCAAATACACAAAATGATTATCATCCAGAGTACATACATTGACCACTTGAAGATTGACAAAAGGAGGTTTTTCAGAGATTTACATTACAGTCATTAGTAGTTGAATTTGCAGACACGACTGATTTTCTTTAACGAAACAAAAGGAGAAGTCATAAGATGTTTCATTACACAAGTTCTGAACGAACTCTAGCCGATTTCCTCGTCCCGGTAGTAAGGAAGACATTTGTCAGCACTGTCTTAGAGCCCAAAGCATGCTTCAATAATTCCAAGCCCTACAACCAAATAAAAGCATTTACGTCCCAAATAATTGAACTGCGTACGTATTTGACTTATTTTGATCCCAGTTATTACTTTCGGATAGATTAGGTAAGTGTGATAACTCATATACCCAATATATACTATACTCCCTAGCTTGTTAATGAAGGGAGATGGATGCGTACAAAAGGTCATACTAGCTATAGTCTATATGATCGAAGACAATCAGAGCGAAGTGTCACTACAGAATTTTCTGAACTTAGAATGCTTCTTAGATAGTGAGTTAATTTAATTCATGGAATAAAACTTTTAAAAAGACCATACAACCTTGGTGTTTCTAACATGTATGTGCGCTTCCAAATTTATCTAAAGTAAGTAAAATTCAAACAAACTAGTTGGCACGAAAGAAAGTTCGAAGGACAAAATCCATAAATATTAACATATATACATTCTATGATCTAAAACAAGGCATATTATATGCGTGTAGCTCTAGACTGTATCTTATTCTCTTGTTGGTCATGCATGTTAACTAACATGTTGTGTATAAAATGATACGGAATATATAAGAATGCTGGACAGAAAGGGCCATTATTTTAACGTATTTTTTAATGATATATGCATCTGGATCACACCACAAAATGAAGTTAATGTAAATTGCAAATTCCAAAATAACATAAATAATAATAATAATAATAATAATAATAATACTATCACCTCATTCATGCCAAGTTGAACAACTTTCTCCTCTAAAGTACTAACATCCTTGATGTTAAACTTGTTAAGCAAAGTTATGCTAGAGACGGTAGACATAGGAGCAATAACCAAATCATCCATAACCATGTAAGGTACCAACCCTTTAACAAATCCACCACCTTCCATCCCAGCAGGAACCTGGCCCGTACAAGTCTTAGGAACATAGTATGTAACAACGTTAGACATACTACGTCTACAAGACGGACACGCACGGGAATACGAGGAAAGAAATGAATCGGTGCAACTCCAACACTTGTAAAGTTTGGTTTCAACTGTTGTTGTTGGCGATGACCATTGAGGTAATAGAGGAATTTGAGGACATGCATATGAAAGTGAAGATTTAGGTTTTAAGACAACATCTTTTTGTTGGTTAGGTTGCATGTAATCATCATTCAAGTTTGAGACACTTTGGTAAAGCTTATCTAAACAACCAACCATATCTTTGTTGTTTAAAAGTCTAATGACAGTTGCGATTGGTAAGGTAAGGAGAGTGAAGAGGAAATCAACAAAATCCTTTCCTGCTTCTGCAAACAAGAATTTTTGAGATCTTTTGTCGATTACGAGTTTCAAACTTACCTTTGAAGAAGAAGAAGTAGCGGCCATTGATGTGTTTGGAAATTTGGATGGCTTTGAGAGAAATGCGAATTAAAGAAGTTTGGTGATGCATCATAATGAAGGGCTATAAGCCTATAAGCCTAGAAATAAAGGTAAATGATTACTAAGCAAATTTCACTGTAATTTTTACACAACACGACACGTATTAACACACTTTTTAATAATTTGATCGTTTTTTTTGGGACGAGAAAACGCGGCTGGGCTTATTTGCTGCCATGTGTGCGTTTTTTTTTTCGGGAGCAAAGATTTTAGGTGGCGTTTGGTTTGAGAAGTAGGATTGCGATTTGGGATTAATGGTAAAGTTTATATGTATGGAAGTTCGCACATTTCTAGTTTTTTTTTTTTTTTTTTTTTTTTCCTCGATAAAAAAGAAAGATATCATTCCATATTAGACCAGATTACATCTTTAGACATCTATAGATTTGCACAGCTCGAAACACTACCGTCTAACATAAACTCATGAGGGCAACTCAACGCTAAAGAATCTATACTATGAGCTACCCTATTTCCTTCCCTTTTAACAAAAGACCAATTACAGACATCAGTGTTGCAAAAATCGGCCTACAAGGCTGATTAATCGGCGATTACAAGCTGAAAGACCTTGGACCTTGGAGCGAATTACAAGGTAATCGGCTGATTAATTGGCCTTGGACCTTGGAATCGGCGATTAATCGGCCAAAAATCGCTACACGGCTCTCGACCGCCTCGGGACCGATTCACGATTTTTGCAACATTGACAGACATTAAAATCCATTGACTTGGATAATATATCTGAAAAAAGACTTGCAATTTGTAGCAGGGTGACTTTATTATGAAGCGCTTTAACTAAACACAACGAGTCTGTCTCGATTATAACGTGAGAGTACCCCTTACAAAATGCACTTGTCATCGCCCAATGAACGGCTTTTGCTTCGGCTTCCAGGGGAGAGCTTGCATAACATTCTAAACGACCACCTGAAAATAAAGCCTCACCCTTGTAGTCGCGGGCTACAAAGCCTAAACCCGCCTTTCCATATTCTTTTTGCCACGCAGCATCACAGTTAATTTTTATATGCTCGACATCAGGCCTTAACCACTTACCTGCATGAATATTATGTATCCCACTGCTACCGCTTAGATTTTGTATCTGGTTTGCCTTATGATAGTATGATAAAACTGATTTCGCTATAACTTCCACGTTCTCCTCCCGACCATTCAATTGGCCATGAAAATATTTGTTTCTTCTCGTCCACAATCCCACAATTTCATCATGAAAGTCTCCCATTCGGTCGGACAATTCTCTAGAAATACCTGACAAAAATCTTGAAATGTGACAGCCCCTTGTGTATCATAAGACCAACCAAAATTACAGCGGTTCCATACATCCTTTGCTACCGAGCATTTGAACAAGACATGTGCTAAATTTTCTGATGTCTCGCCACAATGAGTACAAGAAGATGTTGGATTCAACCCACGAGATTGTAGGTTGTCAATAGTAGGAACATAATTATTCCAGGCTCGCCACATAAATAATTTTACCTTGCTTGGGACTCTCGCTTTCCATACCACACGCCAAAAGTCAATCAAGTTATCAGAGATAGTAGTAGTGCGGACCATGTCTTCATGTTCTTCAAGTGCCAAGAGATAAGCAGATTTGCATGAAAATCTTCCTCCTGGATTATTATGCCAATATAGAACATCATTCCTTGACTTGCTTAAATAACAACATGCAATCTTGCTCGCAATATTATGCGGAAATAATGAATACAGAAGCTCATGACTCCAACCATCTCCTTCAATATTTAATAAATCACGAACCTGATCAACTTCACAATTATCCGGTTTTGAACCCAAACTTTTGAAATCATCCACCCAAAAATCATTCCATACATTCACACTACGACCGTCACCGATATTCCACTAGCACCCTTTCCGAACAATATCTTTAACCGAAAGAAAACTACGGCAAATATAGCTTGGTCGGTATCCAATCTTGGCATAAAAAAAGCTCGACCTTGGAAAATAACGGGCCTTGAGAGTTCTAGCTGCCAAAGTTGTTGGGGAATTAACATACGCTAATTTAATGTGTATTATCATTTATATTCTTACATCATTTGTGCTTTTCTTCGCCCCTCAAAAAGAGAAAAGAAGAAAGTGAAAGTAAATATAAGAAAAAAGAAATTAAAGTAAGAGAGTGGAAGGAAAGTAAACTTTCACCCCAAAAGTGGGGTGAAAGTTTTTAAAGCAAAATTATATCACTTTCTTTCACTTTACTTTTTAAGAAACACTTGAAAACAAAACTTTTATAACGTTCACTTTCATTCATTTCTTTTACTATACTTGAGAACACAGAGTAAATTATAGTGTGCCAATCGACTTGTAAAGTGTGCAAATCACCTCCGTTATATGTTTGATTTGAAGACCAAAGATTAAAATATGGTTGAAATCCTTGATAGTAGGGATGCAGAAACTCTATCTTACTAGCATGTTTTTTTGACAACATCCAACTTTTCTTTATTTCTTCATTTATTATAGTTTTTTAACATCACGTTTTGTTAGGGGTGAAAAAGAGCCGAGCCGAGCCGAGCCCGAGCATGCCAGAGCTCGAACTCGGCTCGTTTATATATATAAAGCTCGTTTCGAGCTTAAGCTCGTTTCGAGCTTAATATTTTGAGCTCGAGCTCGACTCGTGAAAATTTTCACAAGCTCGAGCTCGAGCTCGGGCTCGACTAATTTGTATCTTGTTTTAAAGAAAACAAAGTTAAAATGGAGCTCGGCTCGTTAATTATATACGGCTCGAGCTCGTTTACTACTTTTAAGCTTGTTTATACGTATAGACAATATATATACGTATATATTTCTAGGGCTCGTTTAGGCTCGCGAGTCTACTCGAGCTTTTTATATAGACCTCGAGTTCTAGCTAATTGTATGTTTAGATTATAGGAAAGTTTGTAATGGTTGTCAACTTGAAATCGATCAATAAAAATGTAGGTTTTTACTAACTGATGGTGTTTGGCAATCAAAAGTTTGCTTCTTGTTGGTAATTGATTACTTTGACTTTTACAAGTCAATTTGGCAGTTTGACTATTAGATGTGTAAATAACTAAATGATTTGCTTTTTTGAATATAGTGGGTGTTTAGATTAGCATTTGCATTTTCGAATTAGATGTCAAAATATCTAAAGAATTTGCAAATTGAACACATGTAACCTTTTACAATTATTGGGTATGGTTTGAACATATGTTCCATGCATCTGATGTTAAATGCCCACTGTGTTTGGTTATGCTGACACAAAGATGTGATTGTTTGTGGTGATTATACCATGACATTTAGTATTTGGTTAGTTTGACTTTATAAAGGTCAACTGACAAACTAATATGTATACACAGAATATAACCTATAAGACAAACAAACACATGTTGTAACATAACCAACCATTTAGAAAGTTGAATTATAGTAGTCAACTAGGGAAACATTGTCTGATACAACTTGAAAATGACTTAAAATATGTATTCATTGTCTGATACAAGGTTTTACTGATAATTCACAAAAATGGAAAAGATGATGCAGCTTCCACTAAACAACTTTCACTTGTTAAACCTTCTAATGATGTACATACTTGAATTGGATGATCAACAAACAAAACATTAAACCTTACACTGATGATCAAACTGAAACTGTGCATGGAAAAACAAGTATCCAAACACCAAATATTCAAGTTAGATAAGGTATAATTGCGGTTACAAAATATATAACACAAGCCATGCAATTTAACATTGAAATCTTACCTAGGATTGCTTGTTGGCAAAAAGGGCAAGTACGCAGTTGTTAATCCTTTCACTACTTCTAAAAGGATTTTTAACACTACTAGGCACAAGACCACCAGCACCACCAGCCCTATTTTCAACATCATACCAGTATCCGTGTTTTCACCATCAAAACCAGGAAACTCAACCATTATGGCCCTTCCCCTTCCCATCAAAACCTCGCTTATAAGTTTTTACAGCTTCCTCGCCTTTTTCCTGTTGCAAAACTTCCTCTTCCTGTTGCAACTTTCCTTTTCCTTTTTGTCATGAAAAACACATTTTTCCTCTTTGATAACAACACCACCTTGGCTTGTTTGTGTAACCCCCGGTACTTTTTCTAAACCTATTACTAGCCAAAATATTTATTTTTGTACCTAAGACACATTAAAACCTTTATTTGTGATTATTTGGGCTTGGGAAACGTGAGATATATTGAAAACGAGAACTTTATTCCTTGATTGACTCAGCACAACCTAGAACACTCGAATTGTATTGCATTTGCCAAATTATTTGAATTATTTTTTAGTTTTGGAAAAACTCTGAAGTTTATGCTTGATTTTATTGAAAAAATTATTTCGTGAACAATGGCGCAAGTTTCGTAAATTTTTGAGTCCGTTTGCTATGTCGTTCGAGCCCCGAAGCGTTTATCGTAAGAAGTTTACTTCGTTGGCAATATTAGCCCTTGGAATATCACCCTACATCTACCCTACACTTTCACTAATTACAAAACTTACCCTATACTATTATCACCATATAAATAACCCCAACACCCCCATTTCTTCATTTTACCAAAAATAAATACACACACACTCACAATATCTCTCTCTCTCTCTCCCTCTCTTGAGTTTTCCGGCCGCCGCCCCTCCGGCCAACACCAGCAGAATCCGGCGCCGCCGCCGAAAAATATTCCGGCCACCCCCATCTTTTTGTACCATCTTTTAGATCGGGACTTCCCCGTCACTCTCGTACTACCCACGCACCTCCAAACACCCCGTAACCACCTCCACGCGCTACCACCGCCGCGACACACCACCACCGCCGCCCTCTTTATTTTTCCGACGGTAACACCACCATCCCCCACCACTTCTCTTTTATTATTTTTGATTTTAAAACAAACCCTAGTTTTTATTTTTAATTAAAATCCGGTTTTATTATTAAAACCTTTTCAAAAATGTTTTTATTTAATGTTTTAACCTCAAAAACTCGTGTGGATTTCTTCTTGGTTCTCGTTCGACCCCCGTTTGGCCGCGACTCAGTTGACTCACCGAGTCAACTCGCTTGACTCGGTGAGGGTTTCATTATTTTTGTTGTTGTTTTGATACTAGTGATGAAGGGGAGTATATATTTGTGTTTGGATTTGTTATTAAGGGTCCGTTTGGTTTCGTTGGGTTTCGGCAGCCGAGAGCCACCACCACCGCGCCTTGGGTGGTGGTGGGGAAGGGTTAATATTGTTTTGTTGTTGTTGTTGAGAGTTGGGTTGAGTTTAGGATAGTTTGGTGTGGATTTGGTTTCGTTTTGGTTGAGTCGAGAAGGTTAAGGCTCGGTTTGGTTTTGGTTTGATTTCGGGTTAATTAGTTTTGACGTGGGTTGATTTTAGAGTTAATATTGTTGTGGTGATTATTTTGAATATTGTTTGATTAATAGTCTCGGGATACTTTTATTAGTTAAACGGAAACTAAATAAATAAAATGGATAATATATATATATATATATATATATATATATATATATATATATATATATATATATATATATATATATATATATATATATATATATATACATATATATATATATAGTGTTCGGTTCAATAGAAAAGTGCATTTCGGTAGAAAAATGAGAAAATAACTATGATGCACTAAAAATTTTAACTGTGATGCACCAATTTTTATTTTAGTGCATCACAATTGAAAGAAAAAACGGTGCATCACAGTGTTTATTTTAGTGCATCACAGTTATTTTCTCACTTTTCTACCGAAATGCACTTTTCTCTAGAACCCTACCCTTTATAATATATATATATATATATATATATATATATATATATATATATATATATATATATATATATATATATATATATATATATATATATATATATATATATGAAACATAAAAATAAATTGTAATGGTTTAGTGAACTTATTATCGGACATGTTTCCGTATTATGACATTGTGAGCTTGTATTGGACGTATCGGATTTACGGCCATGGTTATTTGGATAATATGGACCCTTTGGTACACGAGACGGTAGGGTACGTTAGGCCCGTAAAGATCTTAACGTACCTGGAACCCGAACAAATACAAAATGGTCGATAAAACCTAAACAACTAATGGACTACGCGAATGATATATGCAATCATATTTACTTATATATATGTTAATATTGTTTAAAAATAAAGAGTCGTTGACTCGGGAAACGTTATATAAACGGGCAGGTCATGCCGAAATTTTGAGAAAACGGGTAAAATCCGAGACTTATTGTTACGTGTTATTATTTATTTTTATTTGCGTGAGTTCTTCTACTTTTATTCTTTTCTTTTCGACGACTTTCTTCGAGGAGTTCTTTCATCTTTCTTTTACCTTTGGTTGATTCGCCGACGTATTTCTTTTCTAAACTTTCTTGTCTCCCACACGAGACTTTACGAAATCTATTATCTTTCAAATGCCATTGTTTTTACAAAACTTTTACTCAAGCATTGTTTATGGAAATATTCGAGTTTAGTTCTGAGTTATGCCATTTATATTGATTAGGTTGTGCTGAGGTCCCTTTTGCTGTGACGCATTATTGATTGATTGCTATATCTCGTTTCCTGCTGCTATTGTTAAGGTGTGATTCATAGCCTCCGTTTTTTATATTTTAATTGTTTATAAACCCATGGGGTGAGACACATGCTTTAAATGTTTTCTGAGCACAAGTATTTTTGGTATGCTTTTTCCTGAATTTTATATATATATATATATATATATATATATATATATATATATATATATATATATATATATATATATATATATATATATATATATATATATTCCTGACGATGTACTAAGTAGCTTGTCTTGCCGGAAAGACCCTCAGATCATGAGCCATTAGTCACCTGCGGGTGAGCGCGAACTTAGTTTATAGGCCTATAGGACTGACCATCCCACTCGTACCTGTCAAGGGCTTGACATGCGGGTGTACTATTTGTCGTTTTGCTGGGTATTGGCAAGTACTCAGCCTTGGGGGCACTTATTATTATGAAATTCCGCGGTTATTGTTTATGTCAGTACATCATACTGTTGATTGGTTTGGTTAACGTCTTGCGTGTCATGAGCTTAGTATCATCAACCGTATGTATGCACAGGGATGCCTCTACATATTGGGTGTTATCTTGATTACCCTGGTATTTGCATTTGTTGCTTATATCGTATGATTAAAACCCTTGTGCTCAACTTTATAATTTTAAACCTATGGATTACACTCAACATTTGTGTTGACTTTTAAGCGTGTGTTTCTCAGGTACTACTACTACAAATTAATTTTTGGAGCTTTATGACCTTAGGCGTGGTGGAGTGGTTGGACGAAGGAAGTTTTCTGTCAAGGCAGCTTATTTCATTTCTACTATCTTTATTTTTCATGTCATTCGTAAAACCTTGGTGTGTCTTTAATACTTTCCGCTGCTAAACTTATTTACTTTTCGCTGCTAAACTTTGTATTTCTACTTCTACACTTGGTTTTTCCGCTGCTAAACTTTTGTTTGTATTCCGCTGCTATTTGTTAAAGAGTCTATGTATGCTAAAATGGTTTGTAAAACGAATGATGTGTTTTGAGGCACTTTTAAACGTCCCGTGTTGTGGTCGTTTGCTATAAAGATGCCTGGTTTCGATTCGCGTAGTGCCCCCAGCATGTCAGCTGCCATATTTTGAGTTGGGGGTGCTACAGAATGGTATCAGAGCCATCGTTTATAGAGAACGAGCTCGCACTCAACTATAAACTTTTTCCTGGAGTTAAAATGTTTTGAGACAGAAAGCCGACAGCCTTCCATGCCACTTTGTGCCTTGGTATTCCTTTTAAACTTTACATATATATATATATATATATATATATATATATATATATATATATATATATATATATATATATATATATATATATATGATTTATATTGAGATTGGTTTGGACTTTTTCCACTATCATGCTTTGGCTTGTAAAATGGTTTTCCGTGAATATTTGGCTAGTATTTTTATGTTTCCTTATACTCTTGTAGAGTATCATGTCTGTCCCAGTTCCCCGTGATCAGGTTCCGGTCCCACTCGTTGTTGACCCATTGCCTTTTGGAGATGATGTTGAGTTGGATGTTGATGTTGAGTTGGATGTTGATGTTGGTTTAGATAATGAGGTAGGTTTAGAGGATGATGTTGATATTGAGGATGATGGAGATGAGGAGATGGATGACGATGATGATGACGAGGAGGATAGTGATGAGGAGTTTATGGAGGAGGATCAGGATGTTCCCCCGCTGCCTTCGCTGGTTGTGTCGGATGTGACTTATGAGTCGGATACGTCTGAGGCATTAGGATACGCGCTTGAGGCTGAGGTTACTTCTACGCACAAGATTGGTGAGTCATCGGCAGCAGCCCGTGTTACTCCGTCAGAGCTTAGAGCTGCTATGAGTCGTCTGAGGCAGGATGTAGAGTGGTGTAGGAATAGTCATAAGAGTAACACTAGGCGTATGAGTGATAGGCAGTCTGAGGTTGCAGGATTGAGGAGAGAGGTTCAGGATGATAGGAGAGCTGCAGGAGAGATGTATATGGAGCTTCAGAGGCAAGTGGAGAAATTGAGTTGGTTGCAGCGGATGAGTATTGCATTTCAGGAGCGTATGGATTCGCTAGATAGGAAGATGATCGAGTTGGAGAAGATGGTTGATAATTTGACCATGAATGAGGTGTTCTTGGACATTGATAGTCGACACTATCGTACTAGTATCAGCGAGTTATGGAGTGAGTTGCATGAGATGCAGAGACAGGCCTATGCAGAGAGGATGACCCGCCTTAGGTCTTACGACAACATTGATGTGATGGCTATGTATGGAGATCGTTCAGGAGATCAGTGATTAGATCATTTATAGTAGTTGGTATCTTAATGGTAGTTTACCTAGTATATGCTAAACTGAATTCTTCAGTTAGTAGATTTTATTCGAAACTTGTACTTGTTTTGCATATCTTGTAAGACCAATGTCAAGTATGAAATCTATGAGGTATTATGGTGATGTACTATTAATGATGTTGACTTATACTATATTATGATTTTATTCATGTGACAATGCTTTATCTTGTGCTATGATTCTGACACGTTAATCAAATACTTACAATTGTTGTGCTTTGTATTGATTGATAGAATTATGCCTCCTAGGAAGATGACCCCTGCTGCTATTCAGCAGATGATTGATGAGGGTGTTGCAACAGCACTTGCCAGGCAAGCAGGTGTTCCTCAGAATGTTGGACCGGCTAGAGCTCAAGCGGTTCCCAACAACCATTTCTGCACTTTTAAGGAATTTATGGATTGTAAGCCCATTACCTTCAAGGGAACTGAAGGAGCTGTTGGATTGACTCAATTGTTTGAGAAAGTGGAATCGGTGTTTCATAGGAGCAATTGTACTGATAACAATAGGGTGAGTATGCGACAGGCACATTGTTGGAGCATGCCTTGTCTTGGTGGAATGCTTATGTTCAGGAAAAGGGAATGGAGGAAGCTTATAGTACTTCGTGGGAAGATTTCAAGAAAGCTATGGTTAAGAAGTACTGTTCTCGTAGTGATTTGAGGAAGTTGGATACTGAGTTCTATTACTTGGCCATGAAGGGTTATGATCTTGCTACTTATGTGCGACGTTTCCAAGGGTTGAAGGTGTTTTGTGCTCACAAGGTGCCCGATAATGAGAAGTTACTAGAGAATTTTATTGGTGGATTGCCTGCGAGTATTCAAGGGAATGTGACGTCGTACAATGCTGAGACTTTGGATGATACTATTAGCATGGCTGAACGCCTTATGGATCAGGTGATTAAGCATGGTGCTGTTCAGAAAAGTAATCACTTTGACAACAAGAGAAAATGGGAGGATAACCGAAGGAACAACAACTATAACAACCCCAACAACCGCTACAACAACAATCAGTATCGTAACAACAATAACCATCAACAATAGAATAGGAGACAGGAGACTGTTAAGGCATTTGTGGCTGCACAAGGAGGAGCGAATGTTGGACAGCAAACTCTTTGTGGGAAGTGCCACCAGCATCATACTGGACCATGTGCTGTGAGATGTATGAAGTGTCAAAAGGTTGGTCATGTTGCAAGGTTTTGTAAGAGTAAGGTTGTGGCGACAGGAGCAAATGCCCAGCCTGTGGTTACATGTTTCGGATGTGGAGAGCGTGGACACTATAGGGGACAATGCCTGAAGAATGCTGGACAAAGGAATGTAGGTGCTCGAGGTAGAGTGTACGTGATGGGAAATGGAGAGCCGCATCAAGATTCGAATGTTGTCACTGGTACGTTTCTTCTCAACAACCTTCGTGTTAAAGTTTTGTTTGATTCGGGTGCCGATATGAGTTTTGTGTCTTCTAAGATTTCTCCGTTACTTCGACTTACCCCTACTTTATTAGACGTTAGCTATAGTATTGAACTAGCTGATGGTAACTTAGTAGATACCCGCACCGTGATCCGTGGTTGTACCCTTAATCTTTTAGATCACCCGTTTAGTATTGATTTGATGCCGATCGAGCTTGAAAGCTTCGATATGATAGTTGGAATGGATTGGTTATCCAAGAATCGAGCGAGCATTGTTTGTGGAGAACGAGTTGTTCATATCCCTCTCAATAATGAGATTTTGATTGTTCGAGGTGATAGGAGTGGAACTCGCCTGAATATCATATCATGTATCAAGACCATGAAATATCTTGAGAAAGGATGTCACACATTCCTAGCACACGTGGCTATGAAGAAGTTGGGAGAGAAGCGACTCGAGGATGTTCCTGTAGTGCGTGAGTTTTCTGAAGTATTTCCTGAAGATTTTCCGGGACTTCCGCCATCCCGACAAGTGGAGTTTCGCATCGACTTAGTTCCAGGAGCTGCACCTGTTGCGCGTGCACCATATCGTTTAGCGCCATCGGAAATGGAGGAGTTATCTAAGCAATTACAAGAGTTGTTGGATAAAGGATTTATTCGACCGAGTTCTTCGCCCTGGGGAGCTCCAGTGTTATTTGTAAAGAAGAAGGATGGATCGTTTAGGATGTGTATCGACTACCGAGGATTGAATAAGTTAACCGTGAAGAACCGCTACCCGTTACCGAGGATTGATGATTTGTTTGATCAGTTGCAAGGATCGAGTTACTATTCTAAGAGTGACTTGAGGTCTGGTTATCACCAACTTAAGGTTCGGGAAGAGGATATTCCCAAGACGGCATTTAAGACCCGTTATGGTCATTATGAGTTTTAAGTTATGCCTTTTGGTTTGACCAATGCGCCTGCAGTGTTCATGGACCTCATGAACCGAGTGTGCAAGCCTTATCTATATAAGTTCGTGATAGTCTTTATCGACGATATTTTGATCTACTCAAAGAGCGAGGAAGAGCACAAACAGCATTTGGCTACGATTCTTAAGTTGCTCAAGGACGAGCAATTGTATGCAAAATTCTCTAAGTGTGAGTTTTGGATTCCGAAAGTTCAAATTTTGGGTCATGTGATTGATAGTGAAGGATTACATGTGGATCCCGCTAAGATTGAGGCGATTGAGAAATGGGCAACGCCGGTTAACGCCACAGAAATTCGTCAATTTCTAGGATTGGCTGGGTATTATAGGAGATTCATCGAGGGATTCTCCAAGATATCTAAACCGTTAACCGCATTGACTCACAAGGATAAGAATTATGAATGGGGAGAGGAAGAAGAGAAGGCATTTCAGACTTTGAAGCAGAAGCTTTGTAGTGCACTGATATTGGCTTTGCCAGATGGAGTAGAAGATTTTGTAGTTTATTGTGATGCCTCGTATCAAGGGTTAGGAGCAGTTTTGATGCAACGAGGTAAGGTTATCGCATATGCTTCCCGAGAGCTTATGACTCATGAAGAGAAGTATACCACTCATGATTTGGAGTTAGGAGCCGTGGTTTTTGCCCTCAAGTTGTGGAGACATTATCTTTATGGTACCAAGTGTGTTGTCTTTGCCGGCCACAAGAGTCTACAATATATTTTGGATCAGAAGGAGTTGAATATGAGACAGCGACGATGGTTGGAGACGTTGAGCGATTATGATTGCGAGATACGGTACCACCCTGGAAAAGCTAATGTTGTAGCTGATGCATTGAGTCGCAAGGAACGATTGAAACCGTTACGCGTTCGAGCTTTAGTTTTGACGATTAACTCGAATTTACACGCTCAGATTCTGCAAGCACAAGAGGAAGTCGTGAAAAGAGAAGAGCTTAAGGAGGATAAAGTTGATGGGATGATTAGAAAGGAGAAACTTGAGAAATGTTCAGATGGAACTTTGTGTTACAAAGGAAGAATTTGGGTGCCTTTGTTCGGAGGACTGAGAGACTTGATTATGCTTGAGTCTCATAAGTCAAAGTATTCTATTCACCCAACATCTGACAAGATGTATCAAGATGTGAAGAAGTTATATTGGTGGCCCAATATGAAAGCTGAGATTGCCGATTATGTCCGTAAGTGTCTTACGTGTGCCAAGGTTAAGGCTGAACATCAGAAACCGCCTGGTTTACTAGAACAACCTGAGATCCCAGAATGGAAATAGGAAAGAATAACAATGGATTTCGTCACCAAGCTACCAAGGACTTCGACAGGATTCGATGCTATTTGGGTAATAGTTGATCGATTGACTAAATCCGCACACTTTTTGCCAATCAAAGAGAACTACAGCATGGATAAGTTGACCCGGCTCTACGTGAAAGAGATAGTATCTCGACATGGAGCGCCAGTGTCTATTATCTCAGATCGAGACGGCAGGTTTACTTCGAACTTTTGGAAGTCACTTCAAGATTCGTTTGGCACGAACCTTGACATGAGTACCGCTTACCATCCACAGACCGATGGTCAAAGCGAGAGAACCATCCAGATCTTGGAAGATATGTTACGAGCATGTGCGATAGATTTTGGGAATGGATGGGATGTCCATTTGCCTTTGATTGAGTTTTCCTACAACAATAGTTACCACACAAGTATTAAGGCCGCACCATTTGAAGCACTCTATGGTCGGAAGTGCCGATCACCTATATGTTGGGATGAAGTGGGAGAAGCACAGCTTATTGGACCAGATCTAGTTCGTGAGACGACCGAGAAGACTGCTCAAATTAAAGACCGATTGAAAGTTGCTCGTGACCGACAGAAGAGTTACGCAGATGTAAGACGTAAACCCCTAGAATTACAGGTAGGAGATAGGGTTATGTTGAAAGTATCACCTTGGAAAGGTGTGATCAGGTTTGGTAAGAGAGGAAAGTTGAATCCCCGTTATATTGGACCATTTAAGATTGTGAAGAGGATTGGTCCTGTGGCATATAAGCTAGAATTGCCACCGGAGCTCAGTAGAGTTCACCCTACGTTCCACGTGTCGAATTTGAAGAAGTGTTTGACTGATGAGACCGCTGTAATTCCGCTTGAGGATATTGAGATTGATGAATAATTGCCTTTTGTTAAGGAGCCTGTTGAAATCATGGATCGCGAGGTTAAGCGATTGAAGAAGAGTCGTATTCCTCTTGTGAAGGTTCGTTGAAATTCCAAGAGAGAACCAAAGTATATTTGGCAACGCGAGGACGAGTTTAAACGCAAATACCCAAATCTTTTCAAAACCAGGACTGGCAACTCAAACTAAATCCGGGACTGATTTCTAAATAAGATGTATGTGATGTAACCCCCGATACTTTTTCTAAACCTATTACTAGCCAAAATATTTATTTTCGTACCTGAGACACATTAAAACCTTTATTTGTGATTATTTGGGCTTGGGAAACGTGAGATATATTGGAAACAAGAACTTTATTCCTTGATTGACTCAGCACAACCTAGAACACTCGAATTGTATTGCATTTTCCAAATTATTTGAATTATTTTTGAGTTTTGGAAAAACTCTGAAGTTTATGCTTGATTTTATTGGAAAAATTATTTCGTGAACAATGGCGCAAGTTTCGTAAATTTTTGAGTCCGTTTGCTATGTCGTTCGAGCCCCGAAGCGTTTATCGTAAGAAGTTTACTTCGTTGGCAATATTGGTCCTTGGAATATTGATGCGTGGGAATTGCACCAGGCTTTACCTCTCAAGGGATCTCGAGAAGCTTACAACCCCCACCAGGCAGTGTACCTGATCGTTATAGTATAGTGACAAGTACCGGGGGATTGATCGTTCAACTCAGGAATAGTGTCGTTAGGATTGAAATTAATCTAACTAGGTCTAAAGGTAAAGGATGATTCTTTTTGTATTTTTATATTTTATGAAAAGCAAGTAAAAATCTCGGGTTTTGGAAGAAGGGGCGAAATTAGTTGCTAATCAACTAACCCAAAGGCTTCTAATTAAACTAATGTGCAAGAAAAATAAACTAAGGTTCTACAAGATAAGTGAAGCATGTCTACCTATGATATGTTACTCCTTGCTAGCTATCCAATTCTACCTATTGCATTGTCACACCTTGTTTTAATTTACGGGTTGTATTCCTTAATACCATTCGTGGGGTGGCGTACGTACTTCCCCAACTCTATAAGCTCCTACTTCACTCCTATGTCGAGCCTGCAAGAAGCTCCTAACATGGGATCATTAGAATTCGCTCATGCATTAAATACAACCATAATAACCTAGTACGCATTGGTTCATGTTTCTTAAGACGTTCAAGCATGTTACCCTATGGAACTCTGCTAGTTTTCTTAAGCCTAACATCGAATACAATCAACCAAACAAGAGACAATAGGAATCAAGAATTATAAGCTAAATCAACTAGACCTATCGAAGTGTCACACCCTAATTGATGAATATAGACACAAACATCAACAAGGAATCAATAAGATATAATAATTTATATACAAGCTTCACACAATCGTAAGTAGACACAAGGTCAATTAGCAAAACATTATCAAAGAAGAGCAAGCAACAATGATAATGGAAAACATAATTAAGATAGAATCAACAAACCATTACAAGATGTTTATGGAGTGATTGAAACCCTCTAAGTTTCTGGAAGAACACCTACCTAAACCCAGGAATCAACCTTAGGGTTTAGGGCTTACAAAAAGTGAAGTTATGATGTTATATTTATAGACAAGTTTTCTGTCGGCAAGGCTTGACGGCATCACCCCGTAAAGAGTGACAGCGTCATGACCAATTTTTCTTTACCAAATTGTAGATTTCTTCGTCCTCTTCGCGTGGGCTTTTGAATCACCTAAATCCGAGTTCGTATGCAAAAGTTATGACCAAAAAAATATCAGCTACTTCGCGCGCAAGTTTTGACAAGTTAACAGGTGACAGCCTACGTGACGCCCTCAGGAAATTTTCTAGGCCATCACTCTTTAATTTTACACGTGACGGCCTTGGGTGACGCCGTCATCTCCAATGCACAAAACTTTCTGGACCGTCACGGACTTTATCCACTTTCACCTCTTGTATTACTCTTGACGCCGTCATGAAGAAGCTTGTGACGCCGTCAGGTACTGTTCCCAGCATGGAAAATTAAGACTTTGCCGTTTTCTTCACTTTTATGCTCCAAAAACGTCCAAAATTCTTCCTTTTCCAGAATTCACTCCAAAAGTACCTAAAATCACAAAAGGAACGATTTAGGGTAATATTTGATCAAATAAATTCAATTTCGGGCTTAAATGACCCTCTAAAAACAGATCATTTTTCGCCTCATCAAATATCACCCTAGTGATGAAGGGGAGTATATATTTGTGTTTGGATTTGTTATTAAGGGTCCGTTTGGTTTCGTTGGATTTGTTATATATGAGGTGAAAAATGATCCGTTTTTAGGGGGTCATTTAAGCCCGAAATTGAATTTATTTGATCAAATATTGCCCTAAATCGTTCCTTTTGTGATTTTAGGTACTTTGGGAGTGAAATCTGGAAAAGGAAGCAATTCGGACGTTTTTGGAGCATAAAAGTGAAGAAAACGCCAAAGACTTAATTTTCCATGCTGGAAACAGTGTTTGACGGCGTCAAGAGGAAGAATTTGACGGCGTCAAGAGTAAAGACCATGACGGCGCCAAACCTAGTACGAATTTTACAGCTTTTTAAGGGTTTTCAACCCTTGATACCTTACATGTGCTATTGAGATAAGTATTTTCTTAATTCAATCAATATGTCTATGTGTTGGTTGTCTATATCTTGTGATTGCCTTGATTCCACCATGCTAGGCTAGATTTATCTTGTGTTTGCTTAGATCTAATGAAACCTAGATGTTAATTATGTGTTGATTACTTGTTTATGGTTGTATTGGATGAATGATTTCAATGTTAGGCTTAAGAAAACTGGCAGATCTCCATTGTGTAACATGCTTGAACGTCTTAGGAAACATGAACCGATGTGTACTAGGTTTTATTGGTTGTATTTAATGCATGTGTAAATTCTAATGATCCTATGTTAGGAGCTTCTTGCAGGCTCGACATAGGAGTGAATTAGGCACTCATAGGATTGGGGAAGTAAGTACGCCACCCCATGAATGGTATTAAGGAATACAATCCGTCATCCACGCAACTATAACAAGTAATTAACGTGTAAAAGATATCTAGGGAGTAGTGAAATCTAAGTAAACACATTTCTCCCACTTATTGCTCACAACCTTAGTTTAAATTAGTTTATTTTCATTTTAGTATTTTATTTTGATTGCATCTTTAGTATTGGGTTAGTTGACTAGCAACTAATTCCGCCCCAAATCCTTCAAAACCCGAGATTTTAATTTGCTTTCATAAAAATATAAAAATACAAAAAGAATCATCCATCATCTCTAGATCTAGTATTTAGGTTTTCTAATCCTAGCGACACTATTCCTAGCTGAACGATCAATCCCCCGGTACTTGTCATTATACTATACTACATCGATTAGGTACACTGCCTGGTGGGGGTTGTAAGCTTCTCAAGATCCCTTGAGCCTGGTGCAATTCCCACGCATCAAGTTTTTGGCGCCGCTGCCGGGGAATAGTTATTGTCTAGGTTAGAATCTCTTTTTATTAGGTCTACTTGCTAGATTCCTTTCTAGTAAGATTTTATTTTTATTTTTAGGTTCTCTTTAGTCTATCTTATTTCTTTGTGTTTTTTGTTCGTAACTTTTCACCACCCGACATCATGGACGATGGGAACATCTTTGAACCCGTCATCCCACCACAACAAAACCCACCACTAGAACCTCTTAGGCCCCGAACCTTAGGAGAGTATTCCCGACCTAGCCACCAAGGCTATCGAAACACCATTGAGCTCACCGGAGCCAATGTGACCCCCTTGCGATCCGACACCATCCGGTTGGTGCAAAGCGGATGTGCATTCCATGGACTTCGTTCCGAAGATCCAAATCAACATCTCAAGGACTTCCTTAAAATGGTAGATTCCATAGACCTAGATGTTGCAACTAGAGAGACAACCCGATTACGCCTATTCCAATTCTCTCTACGTGATCAAGCTAGTCAATGGCTTGAGCGTTTACCCGCGGGATCCATCACCACATGGGATGATCTCACCACTCGTTTCCTTGCTCAATTTTTCCCACCGGGGAGAACTACTAAGCTTAGAAATTACATCTTGATGTTCCAACAACGTCAAAATGAATCTCTCTATGAAGAATGGACTCGTTTCAAGGACTTACTCCAAAAAGTCCCTCATCATGGCATAGATCTTTGGCTCCAAGTCCAAATCTTTTATGACCATATCGATCTCTCCACGAGGCGAGCCATTGACCAATCGGCCGGTGGTAAGCTACGTGATCTAAGTGCGGAACAATCATGGGAACTCATAGAAGATCTTGCTCTCTATGGAAACGAAAGTTGGAATGATCCCCGTGATTTGAGCAAAACGGTCAAGGCAATATCTTTGCCTTCGAATAACTCTAGCACTCCCGACCGTAGGATCATGGAACTTGAAGGTCGAGTCAAGTCTCTCATGAAACTTACGAAGCTCAAAAGCCTTCAAGCCAAGTAAGCAGAATCGCTTCTACATGTAAATTGTGTAGTGGCCCTCACGAAACTCATAACTGCATGGAACTTCCAAAACGTGCTTATAACGAATTCACATCGTCACACGTTGGTCGAGGCCCTCGAAATTATGACGGGGCCTATGAGGCATGGAAGGATAAACCTAACTTCAGAGGGTACCAAACGTGGAGCGTATCCTTCAATGATTCTTCACCACTCAAATGGTCCAAGCATTTTCCATCGCAGAGCACTCCTAGGCAAAGCTGTGAAGATACCTTGCGAAAATTCATTCTATCTCAAGAATTGCAGCTCTCTACGCTCGAGGCTAAATTTAGACAACAGCAGGCCGATATGAATAACAAGATTTGTAATCTGTTAACTGCTATCAAAGAGCACGCTGTTAATAAACCAATACATATTGATGAGGTCAAATCTGTTAACATTATGAGCCCGCCAACCTCTCCTGTGAAAATAAAAAGTCCTAGTAAGCTATTCAAACATCTATAACCAAAAGTAAAAGAACCTGTCAACCCCCTACGACCAATCCATTTCGTAAATACCATCACCACGATATCTACTTCTACACCTAACCTGAACCAACAACAAACTGAAAATATTGGTCATACCGCTAAAGATGAGACCTCAAGGGTGGGCCACGATTTGGCCAAAATCCCTACCAACTCATTCGAGCAGTTCGCCACGCATGAGTCTAACAAATCAGATGAAGGGAGAGAGAGATCGGAAGTGCATATGAGAAATCATGCCATTTTGGGTAAATCTATTATAGAGGAACCCGAGAGAAAAATGGAGGATGTTACGAGTGGGAATAGTGATAGGACTGAGAAAAGTAACTCTAAAGTTTTCAAGATCTCTTGCACCATTAAGGAAAAGCTCTTAACCGATAGTCATATAGATCCTAGCCTCCCAGTCAACATAATCCCCCTTTCCCTATACCACGAAGCCTTCACAGAACGCATAATGTGCTAGAGAGTCAATAATGCAAGGGTAATAAATGATTTATCAATTATGATTGGAGAACTTGTTTACAATACTGACCTCACCGTGGTCGATGACGTGGACCCTCTCACCAATCAAACATTAACCCACCTTGTTCTTGGGAAACCATTTATCAACGAATCGGGAGTAATCCTTGATGAGAAGGATGGTAGTGCATTGTTCACCAATGATGTTAAGAAGGTGATTTTTCGTAAGGGTAATGAAGAGGTGTACGAGTATCGTCCTTCCCTTGAGGGGAATCTATATGGATCAAAGGATGGAGAATCGGGGAAGATAAGGAGGCGTGATCCGTGTGGAAAACTAGAAGGGGGGTTGAATAGTTTTACGTCCTTTTTAAATTTATTACCAAAATATTTTGTAGCTTATTAAAAAAACTTTCGATTCGATCTCAAGTGAATTCAAATGACAACCAATATAAGCAATTCTAATCTAATAATGAAAGTATTGAAATGTAATGAAGAAAAGATAGAGTTAGAAAGATCAAACCACAACATGCGAATTTATAGTGGTTCGACTACAAGGACACCTTACTTGCCCTACTCCAGTCCCCGAGTACCTCACTCGAGAGTTTTCTTCACTATGTCAACAAACTCCTTATGGTGGAGAAACCTTACACACTTTGGCTTACACGTGTTAACGACACTAAGCTAAATGTCGAGTTCTAATCGTAGCTAGAACCAATCTCACAACTTCTTCAAGGCTTCACACCTTCTTCACACCTTCACAACTTCACACCTTCTTCTATGCACAACTAATTCACAATTACTAAACTACTTTACAACACACCTAGTTTCTACAATCAACAACTTTACACAACACTTTTACAAATATCTAACACAACTACAATATGAAACTAGCTATTCACAACACTACTACAATTAGATGGATGTAGAGGAGTGTTCTTCTTCTTGCACTTGAATGGATGAAGCTTTAGATCACTTGGAAACAAAGACTTATGAATTATATGATCAAAGGATTTTAGATCTAGAAATGGAGGTTGGATTAGAAAGTTTATAGTGCAAAAAGGTGAGAAAAATATGTGAAATGATCCAATATTTATAGGGCCAGAAAATACTGTTTTGGAGCGTGCCGGTCCCCTTAATTAGGGGGCGGTCCCCTTAATGATTAAGGGGGCCGCCCTCCTGAACGTTGGAAAAGTTTTTCTGGATAAAATTTGCCCTTTTTGGTTGGAAATTTGAAATCATATCTTTGTAGTTTAATATAGCATTACCAAAAATGATTTACAAATATATATAAAGTGTTTATATCATTTTATAAGATGTTATGTCTTAAGACAAAATTTCCTTTGATCATGTAATGCATAAGATGCTTAGTTTATGCATACCTTAAGTGATATTAGATGTAGAGGTAAATATTTGTTACCAAATACTTGTTTACGTCTTAATCTTGACTTAATTTGATTTGAGTTTTGTGATTATCAAAACATAGGTTTATTGAGAGATATTAATAACCTTTTTAAACATTATTTATATCAACAATCTCCCCCTTTTTGATGATTACAAAACTTAAACTCATTAACTCAAAAATTAATTTTTAAACAAGTATTTTAGTGAGTTTATATTTACTTCTCCCCCTTTTTGTAGAATCAAAAAGGTTATGCCGACAATTTTCAAACGTGAAAATTTGACGGGAAGAAATCTCCCCCTTGATGTGTACTCCCCCTCGTTTGGGGGCACCAAGAGAACGAGCTATGGAATGCTTTGCAACACAAAAATATTAGAAGCACAAGTATATTCATGCAAACATATATTAGGTGATAAAAAAAACAAGCATGGTTTAAAGAAAGCATTCATATAAAAGAAATGGTTGTGTTAAGACACAACATACAAGTAGCAATAAGGATTACAAGTAGAAAAGCTAGTACACAAATAAACAACTAGGAGAATACATCATCATGCAAAGAGTACATGGTCTTCATAGAGCTTGCAAGCAAAAGGGTGGTAGAGGCTTTATTTATTAAGCATATCAAATGCTTAATTTGGAGAGCATGATGGTGATGGTGGAGGAATGGGTGAGAATTGTGGTGGAGGAATGATTGGAGAGGATGGTGGAGTTGGTGGTGGTGGTGGGTTGGTAAGCAAATGTTCAATATATGAAAACATATATTGAATTTCATCTCTAAGGCCAAAGATGACAGTGCGGTTGTGGATGCAACAAAGGAAAGTATCCCCGTGGGATTCAAGTAGCCTCCAAGGCACGGGATTGGCAAAGAATGGTGGTGTAATTGGTGGAGATGAGAGATGAGCATCAGGTGGTGTTATTGGTGAAAGTGAGATGGTAAGATGGGTGGACATGGGTTCTTGTGTAGGATGTGGTGATGATACTTATGGTGACAAGTTTGAGTTGATGTAGTCATTGATTGATGAGGTTGAGGGTATGGAGGATGAGAAAGTTCCATGAGTGGAAGGTGTTTTAGATGGTGCGTTGGGTGCACTTGGGGATGAGCATTTGGGTGGAGGTGATGGGGTTTTGTCTTCTTCATTTGTTAAGTCAATGAAGAGTTGTTTTGGGGGGATGACCACAAGCTTTTGTTTCTTGGAGGCTTTGGAGTGTGAGGTGCTTGGTGGAGTCATGATGATTTGGATGATGAATGATGAGATGAAGAATGGTGATTATGGAGGGAATTTATAGTATGGAAATGGTTGTTTTAGGTATATATTTGAAATGGTTGAATGAGATTCTAAAATCAGTTGGGTTAAAATGGGAAATGGTAGCTGATACTAGAGAAAGGGTTCACAAGATGCAAAAGAAAACAATGAACCCAGTTCCAGATGGCCGGTCCCCTTAATTGTATGCCGGCCCCCTTAATGATTAAGGGGACCGCCTAGGGAATTAAGGGGGCCGCCCATCTGGTGTTTTCCCAGACGACCAGAAACCCAAAATTTGCAGAATTTGGTGATTTTTCAAGTGTGTTTTTCCAGCAAGCTCTATTAGAAGTATATACTCTAGGAATGATGATATATAAACATATATATATATATATATATATATATATATATATATATATATATATATATATATATATATATATATATATATATATATATATAGCCAAATTTTGCATGCAAATTAACATATTATAATCCACATTGAAAAGAAACATAGCATCACATTAAGATAGTAGCATGATAACAATTTAAAGTCTAAACATCATCCAAGAGATAAGCAAGAAATAACACAAGTACTTCCGAATAAATCGGACAAATAGCAAACCATACAAATGTCTAATTGAAACATATAATAATAAGTAGCAATACATCGATATCTCCTACTTTTTCTTCTTCCCAATCATCTTCCTAAACATCTTTCCAACGGATTTGAATCCTCCTCGAAGCTCTTCATGTATTTGTTGTTGACGGTTGATAATGGACGTTTGACGAGTGAAGAGAAGCTCATCGGTACGTTCATGAGGAAGAGGAACTTGATACTCGGTTTCGTCTATGTCGGAAAGATTTTCAACAAAGGTCGTGGGGGATGGAGTACTAGCACGTGAGGTGTTTTCCTCCTTGTGGAAAACTAGAAGGGGGGTTGAATAGTTTACCGTTTAAAATCTTTTTAACTTGTTAAGTTAGCTTTGAAACTTTCCGTTTGATCAAAGATATATGCACAAACACAATATATAACAAGTAAGTAAATGAAAGAAACAATCAAACCACAACACGAGTATTTATCGTGGTTCGGCTACAAGGACTCTTTTTCCTTGCCCTACGTCCACGCCCCGAGTATCCAACTCGAGAGTTTCTTTCACTAGTCAACAAGCTCCTTTTACCGGCGGAGAAAACCTTACACGTCGCTTATACTTTTACCGACACAAAGCTAAATGTCGAGTTCTTTTACAAGGGCACAACCACTCCCGTTAGTTATTTTACTAGGGTACAACAACTCCCAACACTCTTTGTATTTTGAGGACTAAAATACTAACCACTCACTACAGAATATACACAAACAAATGAAGTGCAAACAACACGAGTTTACACAATGCTAAGCTACCAAGTCTTGCAACGTTGTGTTGGAAACTTGTAACTTTTCACGACCTTGTGAGCTTCTTTGCTACAAAGAGAAACTTCACATTAACAATGTTAAGAGGTTAGAAGAAAAGATGAGTGTGTGTGTAAAATATGATCTCAAGAGGTTAGCCAAAAATCAAGTTATGGTTTGGTATTTATAGCACATCAAACTGCATGCTTGGCGGATCAGGCGGAACCCTCAGATGGGTTCCGCCCGTGTACCCCCAGGGTACCGCCGGGTCTGCAGTAGGTTTTTGCAATAACTCTTCAAACCAAACAAGGTCTTGTCTCATAACTCCTAGCAACCAAACAATGTCACATCACTTAAATCAAGTCAAACATGAAACTTGTAAGCAACAACAAAGTTAGTCAAACACATTTCTTTCCATAAATACATAATGACAAAACTTGCCATAAATGTGATGTGACAATTTCTAATTTAAGAAATAAACTTGTGTTGTGTTTTATGAAATGTAAAATGTAGCAAAAGTCTAGTTTATGCAAGTCTTAAAAACTAAGATTATGTTTTGCTTAGAAACTAAAGTTTACATTTTGTCGTTAACAAAACTTTGCGAAGATCGTAAAATATAAATAACGTTTTTAGGCGATATTTGTATTAACAATCTCCCCCTTTTTGTTGATGACAAAACATAAACTTTGTTTTTAAGTAACACGCAAAATCTTGGTTTTCAAGACTTAAAAAAATTATATTAACCTTGTTTTACTTAAGAGACGAAAAAGCATATCAAGTATTTGAAGGTTTAATATATTTCTCCCCATTTTTGTTGAAACAAAAAGTAGAGTAGCGAAGTGGAATAATGGCCATACTCCCCCTTGATCGATACTCCCCCTAAATGGAGTACCAATATGGGAAACATGGATTTTGAGACCTACAAAAAAATGGTTAGTTGGTGATATATATAGTCAAGCTTGTAGTTACCACACACATTACAAACATGATCAACCAACAATGTACAAAAGTGAGTAGAAAGAAATTTCATTCCAAGTAAAATTTTGACTATAAAAGTCAAAAGACAAGAAATGAGAACTATTCTTCTACTTGTACACAAAAACTAAAAAATAACCAAGAAAATAAAATTAAAATCCTACATTCCTAGATTGGGGCAAACGGCCTCCATAGGTTGTCTAGGATTTGTTGGGGTGGGAAAGTGCATCCAAACGTTCTATGACGTGTTGGAATGCAAAACGGGTTTCGTTTTGGAATTGGTTAAGCAATGTTTTGATGGTTTCACCCATTTGCTCACAATTTGAGCAAGCATGGGGATGAGTGGGTTGAAATGGGTTGGTTTTGGTTTCTTGGTTTGATGGTTGGTTGGTTTTTGGTTCTTGGGTGGAGGATGGATTTGGTATTGAGTCAAGCAAAGTGGTTTGAAATTCCATTGCTTGATGAAGGTGGTTGTCAACCATGCTTTGTATTTCCTCATAAGAAGGAAAGAAAGACTCAAAGGTTTGGGGTTGAAAGGGTGGTGGAGTTGGGTGATCATGGTGTTCAAAATTCGGTTCTCCATAAAGAGGACCATGGATTTCACGGTAGATTGGGTGAAATAACAACGGTTTGGGTGGTTGGTATACTTGTTGTGGTGGTTGGGTAAGTTCAAGATCTTCATCAAGGTCAAGAATTGACCTTGGTGATTGATTTGCAAAAGGTGGTGGTTGGGTATGTCTTGGTGGAAGATCATTTAAATCTTGGACATACGGGTGTGGTGATGTTGGAGGAGACCCGAAAAGCTCCATAGGTTCAATTTTTGGTAATGGTGATGGTGATGGAGTCTTTGATGGTTGGGTTGGAGCACTTGGTGGAGTTGGGTCAGTAGGTGATTTAGTAGGTGGTGGAGTGTGCTCATTTGGTTGTGTGGGTGATGGAGATGGAGATGCAAGGTTCAAAAAATGTTCATTTTTGATGGGTGATGTGAATTCCTCCGATGATGAGGAGCTAAAGTTGATGGATTGATTGCACCATAGTGGTTTCACACTTATCCGGGCGGTTCTCCGGATGGGTCGTGATGGTTGAGAGGTGTTTGTTGACTTGGTCATGGTTAAAATGGTTTAAAGTTTCAGAAATTTTGATGAAGAAGGTGTGGTTTGATAGTGTTTAGGATGGTTTAATTTATAGTGATGAAGATTTGTGGGAAGGAGTGTTTGGATTTGATGTTAGTCCATACAAAAATGGTGGTTCCTAATGATTTGGAAAACTTAATTGTGGGTTGTCATGTCATAGAAGTCAATCCAATGAAAATGGTGAAGTGAGAAGACAAGTTTTGCACTAAATGCATAGTGGTTTTGGTGGATTTTTGGTTGTATAAATCTCAGGGATTTCAAGGATCCCTTAAAAGGGTTCCTTCCTTTATGTTTGAGGGGTCCTTGAGGTTGTTATGGTTAAATTTGAATTTTGGCGGGAATTGGTTTTGGTTAAGTTCATGGAAGAAGGAGTATCCTATTATGCTAAACACATTGCAAGTAATGGGTTTCTACCTAAAAGGTTTGGATTTTGGTGTTTCAATGTTGAGTTGGAAAAAAAGAAAAAATATAATACATACCTGGTTAGGAAACACAAAAATTAGACATGTAAACACGCACATCATAAGACTTTGACCGGGGGGTAACGACATTCACTATACTTAGTGAAAATTTGATAAGCATGAAAATTTAACAACTTGCCAAAAGTTGTTTTCCTGCAACATTGTTAGTTTAAACATGTTCCAAAGTGTATCAAACATTGTACTAACACACAAATACATCACAAATATTGTTTGAACGACCAAATTGTTTCAATAGCACCTTGTGCCAAACACTCCTAACACACCCGCACTCATTGACGGTCCATCTTCTTCTTCATCTTCCCGAGGAATCTCCCGATGTTTTTGAACATCCCCTTTGTTTGCTTGAACTCCTCCGACTCATTTGGAATATCCGGAAGTTGGGAAAGGTATTCTAGAGGTGGGAGCCTAGAGTTTGACAAATTGTCATCTTCACTCATTGAGGAAGATGAAGATGAGGTAGGAGGATGTGGACGTTTTCCTTGGGCTTTGTAAACTCTCTTATCACTAAGTGGAACAAAGGTGTGTGGAATGAGAGTGTAGTCAAGACGAAGACCATTTGAAGTTGGTGGAATGGGTGAGATGAACCTAAAGAGACGGGTCAAGAGCATTCCATATGGCATAGCCGTTGTGCCATGCACGGGAATGTCGGCCATTCTCTTGGCCATGTAGTAGGCGAGGTTGAAGGGTTGCCTAACGGACAAGGAGTAGAGCATGTAGCAAAGGCAAAGGTTGATATGGTCACGGTTTCCTATTGTGCTAATGACATTTGCTCTAAGGACTTCCTCCCATTTCTTGAATTGGGGTTTGAGTTCGTTCATTTCCATTCAATATGGGTCCTTATCGACCTCATTCCCCGAACGGGTTCTCCTAGTGGTGGTGGTCCTAACAAAGAGGTGGTCACGGAGTATGTCTTTTGAGACAAGGGGTGTGTCATAAGGATGGATACGGTCTTGGAGGTTGTCAAGAGTTGAGAGGGAGTTCAAGTCGGAATAGAGGCAAGTACCACGGTTTGGAACACCTAGGATTTGAGTAAACTCCTCAAGAGTGAAGGAGTATTGGTGACCGCTAATCCTAAAGTGGATAGACATATGACCATAATCATCCGTTGAGAGGACGCATGATGCATAGAACTCTAGAATGAACCTAGGACAAATAGGCTCATCGATATTCAAAAGACACTCAAAGTTTATTGTGGCAAAATCGGCGTAAAGGTTTGTGCCTTCTAGGAAAGATGGGTCTATGGTTCTACCCTCATGGACATAGTATTTTTCTAGGGCTTTGAAAACGATTACTTGATTTGCGGTAAGACCTTTGGTTTTGTGGTGTTTTGGTAGGTACTTAATGGTGTCCTTGTGGTCGTAGTGGGTTAGAGGAGGCATGATGATTCCTAGAACAACAAAATTTCACATTTTAGTTTACGTAAACCACTATTATAATGTGGAAGTTCTAGTGTGTGCCTATATGAAAACAATGTGGAGGTGCGGTTATCTTGACTCATTTTGATGCTTCAAAATCGTTTTATGCAAGTTTTGTTATAAAACAAAAGATAACCCAAACGCTCCTAGTTCAATGTAGCTTCGTTTGAATGTACCCGAAAATACATATTGGTTATGTATTCCCTTTAGCATCCAAGAGACATTATGCAAGTGATGTTTTAAACATAACGTTTTGATTTTGTATTCTCAATGTGAGACGAAAAAATATTTGTCCTACTTGTGAGAAATTTTTTGAAAGGATTTGACATGGGGTGTTTTAGCAAACATGTTTATACTAATTAAAGATGCAATTCCTAACTATGGGAAACATGATTAGTTTTATTAATTACCTAATCTCATGCATGAATTTCTTAAGTTAATGCATAACCCCAAGTTTTTGTTTTTGTGCAAGAAATAGAATTCCTAGACTCAGATCAGGATTGTAATCATGTTTAGAATACTTACAATGATGATTGATTTGCAATGTAAATGAATGGAGGACCAAGAATTCGTAGGTGTGGATGAGTGGTGAAGTGAATAGTATCAGCCTTGAAGTGGTGGTATGAGATAATGGGTGTTTGGTTAAATATAAACAAAGAAAATGATTCTGCAGGTCGACGGACATGGCGGAACCCTGGGTTGGGTTCCGTCCGTTATGGCTGAGGGTTTCGCCGACCCTGCTGAGAAAAATGGTTTTGGATTTGTTTTGATTTTTGTGATTTTTGTCTAATGTCCAGAACTACAATGTAGGTTCCATGAGTCCTAAGCTTATACTAAGAAGATTAAAAGGTTCACGTTTAAGAGGTTTTGTGAGAATGTAGGCTATGTTATCTTCGGAAGAAACTTTCTCAATTGAGATATTTCCTTTTTGGACGTTGTCACGAAGGAAATGATGACGGATTTCAATATGTTTGGTACGAGCATGTTGAACCGGGTTTTTGCTAAGATCAATGGCACCTTTGTTGTCACAAAGAATTGTGATGTCGTTGAGTTGAATTCCGTAGTCGACAAGAGTTTGCTTCATCCAAAGAGCTTGTTGACATGCCATTCCGGCCGAAACGTACTCGGCTTCCGTTGTTGAGATAGCAAGAGCCGTTTGCTTCTTAGAGAACCATGAGGTGAGACAATGTCAAACAAAAGTACAAATACCACTTGTGCTTTTTCTATCGACATAGTCACCGGCATGATTCGAGTCGGCATACACTATGGTGTCTATTCCCGTTCCTTTGGGATACCATAAACCTAAATGTGTAGTGCCCTTAATATACCTAAAAATCCTTTTAACGGCTTCGAGATGGGTAGTTTTAGGATCTTCTTGAAAACGAGCACATAGACAAACACTAAACATAATGTCGGGTCTACTAGCCGTTAGGTAAAGTAGACTACCAATCATACCTCTATATTTAGTGCTATCTACGGATTCACTTTCCTTATCCTTGGTGAGTTTAGTTTCCGTGGACATGGGAGTTTTGATAGGTTTCGAATCTTCTAGTCCAAATTTCTTAAGCATGTCCTTAATATATTTAGATTGGTTAAAGAAGATACCATCTTCTAGTTGTTTGATTTGGAGTCCTAAGAAAAAGTTGAGTTCTCCCATCATACTCATTTCAAACTCGTCATGCATGATTTTTGAGAAATCCACACATAGTTCTTGACAAGTTGATCCGAATATAATGTCATCAACATAGATTTGGACTATGATAATATGTGAATCTTTCTTCTTAGTGAAGAGAGTATTATCAACTAAGCCCATGGTATACTTATGGTCAACTAGGAATGTTTTAAGTCGATCATACCATGCTTTTGCAGCTTGCTTAAGTCCGTAAAGAGCCTTTTTAAGTTTGTAAACATGATTTGGTTTTTCAAAATCGATGAAGCCCGGTGGTTGAGCAACATACACTTCTTCATTAATGACTCCGTTTAGAAATGCACTTTTGACGTCCATTTGAAAGAGATTAAAATTATGTGCACACGCATAAGCAAGTAATATTCTAATTGACTCGAGCCTAGCTACCGGAGCAAAAGTTTCATCGTAATCAATGCCTTCTTGTTGATTATATCCTTGTGCTACTAGCCTAGCTTTGTTTCTAGACACAATTCCATTTTCATCCATTTTATTACGAAAGACCCATTTCGTTCCAATTATTGTTTGACTCTTTGGTTGAGGAACTAATGTCCATACATCATTCCTAAAAAATTGGTTTAATTCTTCTTGCATTGCAATTACCCAAGATTCATCTTTAATGGCTTCATTAATGTTTTTCGGTTCAATGGTTGACACGAAACAAAAGTAGTTGCTTTCATTTTGAACTTTTGATCTAAGTGTTCTTTCGTTAATGTTGCCTATGACACCGTCTAATGGATGACTTTTAGATTCTTTGACATTGACAAGTTCTTTGTTTAATAGTTCATCTTCCTTGTCATTACCTAAGATTTCTTGACATTCAATTGCTTGGCTTTCAACTAAGTCATCATCTACCGAAGGTGATGTCTTAGAGGGAGGTGGACTTTCGTCAAATGTTACGTTTAACGATTCCTCGACTCTTAAGGTTTCTTTGTTCAAAACAATGTAAGCTTTACTATTTTGTGAATATCCAAGAAATACACCTTCATAAGACTTTGGGTCAAATTTGGTGAGATAATCCTTGGTGTTAAGAATGAAGCATTTACTCCCAAACACTCTAAAGTATCCTAATGTAGGCTTTTTACCTCTATAAAGTTCATAAGGAGTTTTATTCAAAAATCGTCTAATTAGGACTCGATTAAGAATGTACGTTGATGTGTCAACTGCATTACAGCAAAACTTTTGTGGAATAGTTTGTTCATTAAGCATTGTTCTACTCATCTCTTGTAATGTCCGGTTTTTACGTTCTACTACACCATTAGATTGAGGAGTACGTGGAGACGAAAAGTTATGAGTAATTCCATTTTTATCACAAAAGTTTCCAAATTGAAATTCATTATCAAATTCACGACCGTGATCCGTTCTAATAGACACTATATTAGATCCTACTTGATTTTGAATTTTCTTACTTAGAATCTCAAATTTATCAAAAGCTTCATTTTTATTTTTCAAAAACTTTGTCCAAGTATAACGTGAGTAATCATCTACTATGACCAAAGTATAGAAGTTACCTCCATAACTTTGTATAGCGGATGGACCAAATAAATCATATGCAAAAGTTCTAGACACCTAGATGTAGACACCATGTTTTTAGTCTTATGGCTACTATGGACTTGTTTACCGACTTTGCAAGCATCACAAAAGTGTTGGTCATATTTCAACTTGGGTAGGTTTCGAACTAAATCTTTGGAGGAGAGGTTTTGGATTAGTCTCATGTTAGCGTGTCCTAAACGTCTATGCCATAAAGTTGAAGATTCATCTAATGAGGTAAGACAAAGTTTGTCTCTAGATGTTGAATCCAACTTCATGATGTATACGTTGTTCTTAAGGACACCTTTGGCTACGGTTATACCATCTTTAAGAATTTTACTACCGTTTTCACTAAAAAGGACATTATACATATTACGACAAAGTTGACTAATACTAAGAAGATTAAATCCTAAGTTATCAACATGAGCAACATCATCTATAGAAAGGGAGTCATGAGAGATTGTACCTTTTCCGATGATTTTGCTCTTAGCATTACTACCAAACGTAACATTACCTCCATCACATTTGTGATATGTTGAAAAGAGGCTTTTATTACCCGTCATGTGCCTTGAACAACCGCTATCTTTAATCCATTCATCCGGTTCCAAACTGTTGATATAAATAATTGACTAAAAACATTATTCATATCTTCCGATATCTCTATGTTTTGATAATCACAAAACTTAAACTAATCAAATCCAAAGATCATGACGTAAACACGTATTTAGTAATAAATAATCACTTTCACCAACAAATCACTTAAGGTATGAATAAACAAAGTGTTTAGTGCTATGTATGATCAAAGGGGTATTTAATTAACTAATACAAAGTTTATTTAATTATATAATCTTATTATATATTTTTGAAAAACACTTTTGGTAATAAGGAAAAATGTTTTAATCATACTAAATATATGATTTCAAATATTTAACCAAAATCAGTTAGTTTTTCACCAAATAAACTTTCCCCACTAAAAGACAAGTTTTCTGGCCGTTACAGTTGGGCGGCCCCCTTAATTATAAGGGGCGGCCCCCTTAATTTTAAGGGGGCCGACCATGCTTTAAGGGGGCCGGCCACGCTCCTCTGTCAGAACTTGTTGCCTATAAATACCACCTTAAACCTGGATTTTTTCTCTACCTTTTTGCACAAAAACTTTCTGTTCTAGATCTCCATTTCAATCCTAAAAATCCTTTGATCATTTCATTTCATAAGCCTTTGTTTCCAAGTGATCCAAAGCCTCATTCTTTCAAGTGCAAAGAGAAGAATACTTCTATTAGAAGTATTACAACTTAGTATCATCTTGCTATCTAAGTTGTTTGTTTACATTTCCTTGTACATCTTTCATACTTTGGTGAATAAGGTGTATGTATTAGTTAACTAGATTTAGTTGAAGAATCTAGAATTGTTGTAAGTGTGAAGTGTGACTTGAAGTGAAGAAGAAGGGTTAGATAGTAGTGGTGATAGGAGATTGTAGCAATAGGAGCTTGTAGTGAAGAAATTAAGGATCTCTAGTGGAGAAGACTAGAAGACATTTGTAGATTGAAGTTGTGAAGACATTAGTGGCTTGAAGGTGTCAAGACATTAGTGCATTGAAGGTGTGAAGACATTAGTGGCTTGAAGGTGTCAAGACACTAGTGCATTGAAGTTGCAAAGATATTAGTGACTTGAAGGTGTCAAGACATTAGTACTTTGAAGGTGTGAAGAGAATAGAAGATTGGTGTATAGAAGATTGGTGTGTAGAAGATTGGTGTGAAGAAAATAGTAGATTGGTGTGAAGATTGGTGTGTAGATTGGTGTGTAGATTGGTGTGAAGATTGGTGTGTAAATTGGTGTGTATATTGGTGTGTACGGTTTTCTCCGCCATAAAGGAGGTCTTTGATCTAGTGAAGAAAACTCTCGAGTAGGTGACTCGGGGAGTGGAGTAGGGCAAGGAAGGTGTCCTTGTAGCCGAACCACTATAAATCCTTTGTGTCTCGGTTTGATCTTTCCATCCCTCACTCTTTGATTTATTACTTACTTGCATTTCATACATAGTCATAATTGATAGTAGTGTGCATATGTTGATTTCACATAAAGATCAAACTAAAATCCATTCATAAAACTAATCTTACAAAAACCAACCTAGTACATAAAATTATATCTATACACTACTACACATATATATGCTTACATAAAATATATGAAATTGTATATTCTTTCCTAACATTATACATAAGCATTGTATATATAAAACCTTTAATAAATCTTGTATTTATACTTTTGTAGTTAAGTGTTTTGAAATTGTACATTATACATAAGTAATATTTACACAAAATCATAAATTAACTAGTATATATATTTATGTATAAAAGTGATTTGAAGGTTTCATCTTAGAAACTATCTTTTATAAAATAAACAAAACGAAAAAGACGTAAAACTATTCAACCCCCCCTTCTAGTTTTCCACAATTGGTACCAGAGCCACGTCTAGCAAGATTTTTAAAATAGACTGTATTTTAAAACTTGTAACGATCTATGGAATTTGAAAAATATTTAGAAGGGGAATTTATGCAACAACCACCATTATTTGAAAATGATCATTTTCTTGAATGGATAAACAAATTTGAAAATTATGTGAAATCAATAGATCTTGATCTTTGGCATATCATTTCAATTGGTGATCTTAAATCAACCAAAATAGATTTTGAAAATCAAAATAATAATTTTCAAACTAAAATTGATAAAAACACTAAAGCCAAATTACTTATTTTCAAAACTCTACCAAAAGTCAAATATGAAAGATTATTTCATTGTAAAACGGCAAATGATATTTGGAAATGTCTTTTAAAGATTCACCAAGAAGAATGTAAAACCAAAGATGGTATACTTGACATTGCACAAGAAATAGTTAATCTAGAAAATTTAGTAAATAAATATTTAGTTGAAATAAACACATGTACTACTAGTTCAAATGTGATCATTGAAGGTATCTACAACGAAGAATACATGAACCAAATCCAAAGAAAGAGCGTGAATAAATCATGGTGCAACAAGTGCAAAGAAGACGATGATAACACGGCTTATGAGAATATTCAATCAAATGAGAACACTAGTATTGATGCATGTGAGGAATGTACAACTACAAAGAAGGTACAATCCAAAACTAAACATTTTTGCTATGATCAATTTATATTAGAATTTTCAAAAATGGAAAATAACTTCAAACATTTTTGCAACATTGACTCAAAAATTATTTTTAAAAATGAATCTTCAACATCCGCTGAAAATAATTTTGAAAAAGAAATAATTTTAGAAGACAAAATGTCTAAACTTGAAAGTAATATTGAAATTGATCTTGAATGTAAAAATTGTCAAGACTATAAACATAAAATTAAAATGGAAAAGGAAAAAGCAAAAATATTGGCAAAATTCGAAAATAGTTCTAAATCTTTAAAATATCTACTTAACATTCAAAAGTCATTTTATGATAAAACCGGATTAGGATTTACGGCAGATGAGTATTTGAAAAATACATCAAAACAAATAAAATTTGTTAAACCTAGTGAAAAAAAAAAAAAAAATTTAGAACTATTATAATTTTCATCCATTGATTATTTCTCTAGTCAAGAAAGGTATTGTTTGTTTGTTAAAACAAACAAATAATGAATTCTTGTACTTCTCGATGACATCCTCTTCATATGCATTTAAGTGCATTGGATGTTCGCTACTAATCATCTCGGACCCATGAGAATCTGGGTACCAAGCTCTCTGTCATGTGTAGGTAATTAACGATCAAAGGAACTACTACTTTTTGGATCGCTTTATTCGCTTTCTTTCATTTGATGACCATTGGTTCCCTCTATTATGTTTCACACTCTGTACATGTGTTACTTTTGACATTATGGCGGTTATCCTTGATTTTCGGCGGTCTGTGTGGTGCATTGACTTTATGGTGTGTTCGTTACTACCTCATGACGAAGGATTCTTGTTCTACCATTCTTAATCTGCACGTCTTGTGATGATTGTTTCGACCGATAGTGTTTCTATGATCAAGACTCCTTGATCCTTAATGCATTGGGACTTTACTTCGCTTCTTCAACTTGCCTTGGGGTAAATCTTTTTGAAGTCTTTTATTGCTCTCATGACCAATCTTAAAGAAAAGCTGGACCTGAGGTAAGTTTTCTTTTCAAAAACTTGCCTACATTACATTATATTAGAGTATGCTTCAATTAGTATATTAATATGATTTAATTTATAAGTTGCTATGCTTTTAGATCATGAATACCAATATATGCATACATGACATTAGGATAATTAACTCTCTTGTTGCTATGTCTATTATCATTTGTCTTAGTTTTCATCTATATTGATAATCTTCTATGATTTAAAGTAGAATGCTTGCCATTTATGCTATATGATCTTACTAGTTGCATTAATAGATGTGTTATAATTAAGACTTGCTAGTAACTCAATATTACAATGTGTCTTGTATACATGCATACATTCATATGCCTATATTGTATTCATTGATGATTTTCTTTGTCCCTTCCTATCTCATTGCATTTAGATGTTTAATGTCTACCATATCTCTTTCATATCTTTAGTTGCCAATTAGAGATTTTTATATGTGACAATGGGCTTAATCGATTATCTTGAAGTGTATCTTTCACTTGAAATTTCTTGATTGTCAAAATCAAAACATCATATTTAAAAACTTCTTTCTTTGAATTAAAACCTTTCGAATATCTATTTTATGCTTTTTCAAACAACATGCTTAATCATAAGCTATCATAGCATTATTTTGATCTTTATCAAGATAGAAACATTTTTCTTTTTAAAACAAAACAAATTTTGTTTTATTGGGATACTAACTTGAATGTATCTCAAAACATTAAGCTAAGTATTAGTGAATCAAGTAAACTTCATATTTGGTAATCTTCGATAGGTAAATTTAGGAACTCGATTTATTCTAAAAAGGAGAATGACTACTGGAGAATCTATTGACTAGAAATTCAATTTAACCTAACGGTTGAATTGCTTCTATGTGAGAAGTTGGGTGTGTGTAACCCGTAAAAACGGTCGTGTTTAGCCTGAATTGAGCACCACTAGTAATAGTCTCATACTCATTCTCCAACTTGATTAAATTGCACTTCCTATATATACCTAACGCTAATTTATTTATATGAACTTTGCTTCTCATTAGACTCTTTCATTCTCAGATTTATGGGATTAAGTGAAAACTTACTTTCAAACATTGTTGAATAAAACTAAAAACATTTTGTTTAAAATATTGTTATTATCTTCTCATATATGTCATACACTTATGTGAAATTGACATCTACAATTTAATCAAATCATTTCATGAGAATCATGGTTTGCCCATATGGATCTTGTTTGTAACAAGTCTTGAAGTTCATATAATCATATCTTCCCACGTGTTTATCATAAGCAATCTTCAATTTGTTTGCACTAATCCTACTTACCATTATCTTTATATAGTTGCATACTTAACTAGTTTGCTTTATTGCTTCCTTAGTTACCATACTTAATTGAAATATTAGAAAATAACATGATTATGAGGAATTTGTTGTTCACTTTTATTATTTCCCTACATTCATGAATAGTATTCTCTATATTGCCTCAAGAGTTGGACTTACTTGAATCCAAATCCAAAAACACAACCTTTTTGAAAATTTTCTGCCAAAAACCCATTTCTGGCATTCTGGGAATCACCAGATGGGCGGCCCCCTTAAATCATAAGGGCGGCCCCCTTAAATTTAAGGGGACCGGCCTCCATTTAAGGGGACCGGCCATCTGATGGTCGGGGATACTGTTTTCTTTATCACTTTTTGACCCATTTCAGCCTATACTTCCCAAAATTCACAAACATATTTTGTCCCATGCTATCCCTCAAAATTTACCTTCCTAAACCACATTTCTCATACACTATAAATACCCTCTTCCCATCATTAATGCCATCACACCCAAACATGTCATCTCCCAACAACCAAAAACCAAAGATTTCAAGAACCGCAAGGATCTCCGTCAAACCCGTTTGGAGGAGGAAACTTGATTCTTGTCATAACTCTTGTGATGTTGTTTCAAGTCAACCAACAACTCAACCTCAAACCCACTCAAATGAGTCATCCCACAACCTATCCTCCACTAATACCCTCATTAATGCTTCCTCTTTTGATGAGCATGCTCAATCCCAAAACAACAATCCAAATATCTCAATCAACACTTCACATATTGCTCATTCAACAAAGACATCATCCACTCATGAAGAAACTCTTCCACCCATATCATGTTTTCATGATTACCCAAGTTCAAACATATCTCCACCACCTAGAGTACCACCACCACTTCCTACAACCTCACATGCTACTCCAATGTTGCATGTGCAAACCTTCACCCAAGACAACTATCATGCTCCACCACCATCACCTTCCTCCGAACACTTGAAGTTCGTTGAGGAGCTAAAAGAGGCACATGAGCTTAGTGCTCTTTTAGCTTTACATCTTGCTCAACGCAATTTGGATCCACCACAATCAAGCTCACCATCATCACCACATAACAAAAACCAACTTGAGAAGCATGTTAACAATTGCCCTTGTTGCATCTTCCTTCAACAACAAACCATTGCTTTGAATGAGCACTTCACTTGGATTGAGTATCTTCTTACTAGATCTCAACAAATCCCATCACTTGAACAACATCACAACCCTCAACCAACAAACTCCACCTCAAATCCACCACCTCCAAGCTCTACAAACTCACCAACACTCATGGAACCAAGAGTTTACCTCCACTAGACCACCAAGCATTTGATATGCTTATGTTTTCTCATTTTCAAATAAAACTCCTCAACCATTTTGGGATTCAAGAAAGTTTGATGACACTCCTTGTTGGCACTATAGGATGTTCTATGTTATTTAGAATTCTATTTGTATTGCCTTTGTAACAATGATTATGGGTTGACATAATCATTTCTCTATTATTAAATGGTTTAATATATGTTTCTTATTACCTTGTGTCATGATTATTACTTGCTAATATTATGCTATATGTATTTGCTTGTGCCATGCTTGTGCTTCTAATATTTTTCTTGCAAGAATTACTTTCTCGAAACCTTGGTGCCCTCAAACGAGGGGGAGCATACATCAAGGGGGAGTTTTCTACCCGTTTAAACTTCTCTCACGAAGCTTATTCGGCCTAACCTTTTTGATTCTACAAAAAGGGGGAGAAGTGGATGTAAACTTACTAAATACTTGTCTAAATATTAATTTTTGGATTTAATAAGTTTAGGTTTTGTAATCATCAAAAAGGGGGAGATTGTTGATATAAATAATTGACTAAAAACATTATTCATATCTTCCGATATCTCTATGTTTTGATAATCACAAAACTTAAACTAATCAAATCCAAAGATCATGACGTAAACACGTATTTAGTAATAAATAATCACTTTCACCAACAAATCACTTAAGGTATGAATAAACAAAGTGTTTAGTGCTATGTATGATCAAAGGGGTATTTAATTAACTAATACAAAGTTTATTTAATTATATAATCTTATTATATATTTTTGAAAAACACTTTTGGTAATAAGGAAAAATGTTTTAATCATACTAAATATATGATTTCAAATATTTAACCAAAATCAGTTAGTTTTTCACCAAATAAACTTTCCCCACTAAAAGACAAGTTTTCTGGCCGTTACAGTTGGGCGGCCCCCTTAATTATAAGGGGCGGCCCCCTTAATTTTAAGGGGGCCGGCCATGCTTTAAGGGGGCCGGCCACGCTCCTCTGTCAGAACTTGTTGCCTATAAATACCACCTTAAACCTGGATTTTTTCTCTACCTTTTTGCACAAAAACTTTCTGTTCTAGATCTCCATTTCAATCCTAAAAATCCTTTGATCATTTCATTTCATAAGCCTTTGTTTCCAAGTGATCCAAAGCCTCATTCTTTCAAGTGCAAAGAGAAGAATACTTCTATTAGAAGTATTACAACTTAGTATCATCTTGCTATCTAAGTTGTTTGTTTACATTTCCTTGTACATCTTTCATACTTTGGTGAATAAGGTGTATGTATTAGTTAACTAGATTTAGTTGAAGAATCTAGAATTGTTGTAAGTGTGAAGTGTGACTTGAAGTGAAGAAGAAGGGTTAGATAGTAGTGGTGATAGGAGATTGTAGCAATAGGAGCTTGTAGTGAAGAAATTAAGGATCTCTAGTGGAGAAGACTAGAAGACATTTGTAGATTGAAGTTGTGAAGACATTAGTGGCTTGAAGGTGTCAAGACATTAGTGCATTGAAGGTGTGAAGACATTAGTGGCTTGAAGGTGTCAAGACACTAGTGCATTGAAGTTGCAAAGATATTAGTGACTTGAAGGTGTCAAGACATTAGTACTTTGAAGGTGTGAAGAGAATAGAAGATTGGTGTATAGAAGATTGGTGTGTAGAAGATTGGTGTGAAGAAAATAGTAGATTGGTGTGAAGATTGGTGTGTAGATTGGTGTGTAGATTGGTGTGAAGATTGGTGTGTAAATTGGTGTGTATATTGGTGTGTACGGTTTTCTCCGCCATAAAGGAGGTCTTTGATCTAGTGAAGAAAACTCTCGAGTAGGTGACTCGGGGAGTGGAGTAGGGCAAGGAAGGTGTCCTTGTAGCCGAACCACTATAAATCCTTTGTGTCTCGGTTTGATCTTTCCATCCCTCACTCTTTGATTTATTACTTACTTGCATTTCATACATAGTCATAATTGATAGTAGTGTGCATATGTTGATTTCACATAAAGATCAAACTAAAATCCATTCATAAAACTAATCTTACAAAAACCAACCTAGTACATAAAATTATATCTATACACTACTACACATATATATGCTTACATAAAATATATGAAATTGTATATTCTTTCCTAACATTATACATAAGCATTGTATATATAAAACCTTTAATAAATCTTGTATTTATACTTTTGTAGTTAAGTGTTTTGAAATTGTACATTATACATAAGTAATATTTACACAAAATCATAAATTAACTAGTATATATATTTATGTATAAAAGTGATTTGAAGGTTTCATCTTAGAAACTATCTTTTATAAAATAAACAAAACGAAAAAGACGTAAAACTATTCAACCCCCCCTTCTAGTTTTCCACACAAACAAACTTTGAGGCACACCTATTTTATGAAAAACACTCAAACATTTGGTCCCCAATTTCTCATGGGTCCATTTTGGTTAAGCATGCCATTAATTTGTTCCAAGTATGAAAATAGAGCATAAGGTTTCCATGGCATGTGGTTTTGAGTTTGGTAATGTCTAGGAGTGTTTTGGTTCCAAACATGTGGGTAGTTTGGTCGAGCGTTGAAGTTGCTCTTTGGAAAGGGACGTTTGGGAATAGGAGTCTTAGGTCTTGATTGAGTAGTTTTAGCTCTAAATACATTTTTTCTAAATCCTACTTCAGTTTTAAACACAGGTTTTGTTCCATTTTTGTATGTAACTTTAACAAATTTTGAACGATCCGAAGTGGATGGAGTTACTGCTGCAGCAGACCTGGCGGAACCTTCGGGACCAACGGGCGGAACCCTATTTTGGGTTCCGTCTGATCCGCAGGTTGCTGTAACAGTTTTGTTTGTATCATGTGCATTCTTTTCTTGTTTCGTTTGACCCTTAACGGTTTCTACTTTCCTGAACCCTAGACCTGTTTTATCAAAGGGTGACTTTTGAAGTTTCATAATTTCATCCGCACACGAAATGCTCTTATCGAACTTTTTTGAACTTTGTGGTTTGTTTGATTAGATCATTTTGAGTAATTTTAAGTTTCTCAACTTCAAGTTTAAGTTCTTCACATGATTTGCATGATATGTCAATACCTTTACCCTTTTCTAATCTCTTAGCTTTTTCTTTTAACTCATAAACTTCATTTTCTAAAAACTCCTTTTTAGTTTTCAAAAATTTATTTTTGTTTATGATTTTTAAGCTTAACTCACAAAGTTTGTTATATTCATTTTGTAAAGTATCATCATCAATAGAGGAGTAAGATGAGTCGGAGAGTACCTCATTTGAGTTATGAGCCATGAGAGCAATATCATCATTCTTTGGCTCATCATCATCTCCTTCATAGTCACTCCAAGCACCACCCACAAAAGCTTGTTGAGGTTTGCTCTTGGGTGGTTTTGGACATTCTCCTACAAGATGACTTGTGTCTCCACACCTATAACATTTTCTTTCAACTTTTCCTTTTCGATCATCACGATCTTTCCGGAAGGTTTTCTTGTCATCTTTAGGTTGCCTTACAAACTTCCCTCGCCTACGAAAGAACTTCTTGAAGTCTCTCACGGCCATAGCATATTCCTCATCATCACTATCTGAAGTAGATTCTTCATCATCACTTGATTGGACTCTAGCTTTCAAGGCAATGGACTTAACTTTTTCTTTCTTGCCTCTAACTAGTTCCGAATCCTTTTCCATTACCATTTCGTGAACTTTGAGGTTTCCAATTAGCTCATCAAGTGACATGCTTGAAAGATCTTTGGATTCTTCAATTGCCGTCACTTTTGCTCTCCACTTCGGATGGAGTGCTCTAAGAAATTTCCTGACAAAGTTCTTACTACAAAAAGATTCGTCAAGTGCTTTAAGTGAAGTAATAATGGTATTAAATCTAGCAAAAGCATTATCAATAATCTCATCTTCGGAAATAACAAATTGTTCATATTGTTGAACAAGAAGATCAATTTTGTTATCTTTAACTTGTGAGTTTCCTTGATGAGTGACAATTAAAGATTGCCAAATATCTTTGGCGGTTTTACACAAAAAGACTCTTTCATATTCTTTCTTAGGCAAAGCATTATAAAGCATCATTTTAGCTTCATTATTTTTACCTATTAATTTCTTTTGATCATCATTTTTGATGTTAGTAACTACGTTATCACCATCAATAATTATATACCACAAATCTATATCTTTAGATTTTACGTAAGTTTCAAAACGGTTTTTCCAATATATAAAACCATTTGCTTCAAAGAGTGGTGGTCTTTGCATAGATTGCCCTTCTTTGTAATTTTCAAAATCCATGGATCGTTTCAAGTTTTAAAACACAATATATTTTAAAAGCTTGAGTAACGTAGCTCTTGATGCCAATTGTGGAAAACTAGAAGGGGGGTTGAATAGTTTACCGTTTAAAATCTTTTTAACTTGTTAAGTTAGCTTTGAAACTTTCCGTTTGATCAAAGATATATGCACAAACACAATATATAACAAGTAAGTAAATGAAAGAAACGATCAAACCACAACACGAGTATTTATCGTGGTTCGGCTACAAGGACTCTTTTTCCTTGCCCTACGTCCACGCCCCGAGTATCCAACTCGAGAGTTTCTTTCACTAGTCAACAAGCTCCTTTTACCGGCGGAGAAAACCTTACACGTCGTTTATACTTTTACCGACACAAAGCTAAATGTCGAGTTCTTTTACAAGGGCACAACCACTCCCGTTAGTTCTTTTACTAGGGTACAACAACTCCCAACACTCTTTGTATTTTGAGGACTAAAATACTAACCACTCACTACAGAATATACACAAACAAATGAAGTGCAAACAACACGAGTATACACAATGCTAAGCTACCAAGTCTTGCAACGTTGTGTTGGAAACTTGTAACTTTTCATGACCTTGTGAGCTTCTTTGCTACAAAGAGAAACTTCACATTAACAATGTTAAGAGGTTAGAAGAAAAGATGAGTGTGTGTGTAAAATATGATCTCAAGAGGTTAGCCAAAAATCAAGTTATGGCTTGGTATTTATAGCACATCAAACTGCATGCTTGGCGGATCAGGCGGAACCCTCAGATGGGTTCCGCCCGTGTACCCCCAGGGTACCGCCGGGTCTGCAGTAGGTTTTTGCAATAACTCTTCAAACAAAACAAGGTCTTGTCTCATAACTCCTAGCAACCAAACAATGTCACATCACTTAAATCAAGTCAAACATGAAACTTGTAAGCAACAACAAAGTTAGTCAAACACATTTCTTTCCATAAATACATAATGACAAAACTTGCCATAAATGTGATGTGACAATTTCTAATTTAAGAAATAAACTTGTGTTGTGTTTTATGAAATGTAAAATGTAGCAAAAGTCTAGTTTATGCAAGTCTTAAAAACTAAGATTATGTTTTGCTTAGAAACTAAAGTTTACATTTTGTCGTTAACAAAACTTAGCGAAGATCGTAAAATATAAATAACATTTTTAGGCGATATTTGTATTAACACTCCTCATCATCATCATCATCCTCACGATGAGATGTAGAACCACGAGGCCTAGAGTACAAAGGAACACAAGATTTTCCTTTGTCACTTTGAGAACGACGAGTACGGACAAGAGTGAGTTGGTTCAAGGTAGGAAGGATTTGAACGTAGTAATCTCTTTGAAGATGAGGGTAATGTTCCATGACATAACGATAAAGTCGTGTAAGAAACATACCGTAAGGAAGATTGGCATTTGGGGTGTTTTTGGCGGACATGATTCGATGGATAAAAAGATAAGCCAAATTGTATTGCTCTTCAACAATTTCACAATATAACATGTGGGCAATGCTCGCCGTGACATGATCACGGTGACCACCAGTACCAAACCCATTCTCGTGAATGAGTTCTTCCCACTTTTTCATATCTCGGCTTAGCTCTTTGAGGAGGATTTGATTTGCATGAATATCGACATTCTTCAACTTGATTACTCGACTAGTCGTACGACGTTCTAGTTCAAGCATTTGACGAATGTCTTCAGGACTAGGAATCTTAGAATAGTAGGGGCCATCCTGAGGACGATATCTTTCAAGAGAGGAAAGATCCCATTCATTTGAGAAAACGTCTTGGCCGTTGAATGGGATTCTAAGAATTTGTCCAAATTGAGCAAGAGTAAGAGTGATGAATTGATTTTGAATCATGAAGGAAATGAGGAGATGACCATAGGGATCGGTTTGCACCGTCACTTGGATATAGAAGTCGAGGATAAAACGAGGAATGATTGGTTCGTTGATTTGGAAAAGATATTCAAAACGAATATTTGAGAACATTCGTTCTGTGTCATCAGATTCATAGAAAGATGGATCGACAATTCTTCCTTCGTGAATGTTTCTATTTTCAATAGGACGATAGAAACATGCAACTGAAGGAGACATGCCGGGAGTAGAAGAGACATTTGGAATGTATTGTTTGGTTTTGGAGACATCACCAACCGTGGTCTTAGGCATTTTCACCTAAACAATATAACAACAAATATATATATATATATATATATATATATATATATATATATATATATATATATATATATATATATATATATATATATATATAATTATATGCAATATATGTGGAACGAAATTCTACTTCGACATAGAAAAAAATATTCAATGAAGTAGTTTCATAATGTTCCTTTTATTTTGATTTTAAACTCGTTTAGAATATATGATATCAAAGAGTATGATATCATAATTCATTTTGAAGTAAGGCTAGATATATATTAGATTATATATCTTTCATTTCATAAGAGTTTGACACAATATAAGCTTGTTTAAAAGATTAAAATGTGAATTTTAGTTTTCAAAAATATCTTTTTAGAGATAAACCAAACGCTCCCTTAACTAGATAAAAACATCCTAAAACATCAATATATATATATTGATTATATATTTTGATGACGTCTATTGATTCTAGTAGTATTAACAAATTTTATGAGCTAGTTTTAAGTTTCAAATAACTACCTATAGTTATAGTTTGTTCATGAACCAAATGCCCATGTTGTCTTCATGAACCATTTTATAACGAATTGTAAAGTATGTTTTGATTGTTTATAACATTAAAACAATGTAATGTAATAAGTTTTAAATAGTTTTTGAGAGTTATATCAACAATGTGCCTTTTGAAAAATAAAATTCAACAAGGATTTATGGGCGATTAATGATTTTGACAAAATGATATGTTATACTAAATTTGAGTTGCAATATATCATCCTAATCCTATGGGAAGCATTTGGTAGTTCAATTTCTAGCTTCTATTTCACTAAAATTCGAATTAAACTAAATTTTAATAAAATGCATAATTATTGATTAGATACCAAATCGAATGAAATGTGATGAAACGCATGTTGGAAAACTTACAAAAGATGTTGTTGTATGTTTGGTTAACGTTTGCCCCTTGCGAAACAACCCCGGATTGGTGATATGGTGGAGGATTTTGATAGTTTTGGGTGTTTTGGTTCGTACTCAGCAGTAATGGGGAAGAGATGAATGAGCAAATGGAGTGTTTGGGAATGGAAATAAGGTGGAAAACGTATTTGGAAGTGTCAGATGGCCGGTAACCTTAAACATTAAGGGGACCGCCCTCGATAACAAGCCGATCCCCTTAATCTTTAAGGGGGCCGCCTTTGAAATTTTTGAAATTTCGCGGATTTTGTTTCTGGAACAAATATATTTATACGTATATAATTAGATTTATAATATATCAAAAATACGTAAACGTTTATTGGCACGATGATAAGATTCTTAACAATTTTTAATTATCGTTTCGATAATTAAAATGTACCTTTGACAATTTTGGATAAAATGATCAAAGTGTTAAGTTGATGAGGGGTTTGAGGTGTGTTCGGGAATATGTGAATAAGTGTATATATATATATATATATATATATATATATATATATATATATATATATATATATATATAAGTATAAATGTGAGTGAAAGATTGGTTGATGGGTGAGGTTTGAAAGATAATAGCGGAGATAGGATATAGTCGGCGAGAGGAGTTTGTTTCATCCATAGTGTTCACGTGCGAAGTCGTTCTTGCATGATAAAAGTCCACTTGACTCATATCCCTTCATCATCATGAGTCTTCTAAAAGAGGACTTAATAGAATAACGCGAGGGGGGGGGGAAGGAAAGGGTTCGATAATGAACAATTTCCTGGAGTTCTAGAGAGTCAACTAATGACGTATCTAGGTTATGTGCAAGTAATTATATATATATATATATATATATATATATATATATATATATATATATATATATATATATATATATATATATATATATATATATATATATATATATATATATCTCTACATTATATATAACAGGAGGCATTTGAAGGAAATGCCCAGTCATTGCCCAGTCAATGCCCAGTAATTCAATTTCAGCCATGTCATCTGCCATGTCATCACATGTAAACTATTTTTTAACATGTATTTATTTTTTTAATTTTTAAATGAATTTTGTAAATTGATATTTTATATACAATTTAATATTAGGCGTTTATTAAATTTATTTCTTTTGCAATTTTTTAAATAATTCCATGTAGGCAGTATGTATTCAAAATTTTTTATTCATTCCACGTAGGCTTTATTCATTCCACGTAGGCAAGCGAAATTCAGATTTAATTCGGCCTAAAAAATCATGAAGTTGGATTCGAACATGGGTTGTGAATAAGTGCCACATATATGTTAACCACTGCACCAACACAATGTTTGGAATTTATTTTGCAACCTAAAATCTATAAGGGCAAGCTATAAGATCTAATTTTCATATTATTATTCTCAACCTGCCGTCACTTTTTATGAATCAAGATCAAGTCGTATTTTTTTCTCAACCCTAGGTAAGCCCTTTTTTTTTCTTCTAAAAACCCTAATGATCTCTGTTAACTGTTTTAATTATTGTTGGTCTCTTTGCAGCCTTTTACAGTTTGGTAGTGATGGTTTATGAAGTAGATGTATAAGTTTATACTTGACAAGAGTTATTCTTTGATCTGCAGGATTTGTTATTTTTTTCATAACGATTTTACTTACTCATGGTGATAACATACACTTTCTTTTTGTGAGTTATTGTTTCATCTTCAGGATATGCCTGGTATTAATCTTTGTATCACGTTTTTTGGGTTTTCTTCACGTACATGAAAAAGGTATGACTCTTTACCTCAAAATCCTAATGTTAAAAATTTGTTACCGTGTATGCATATGTTGGTTTTTTTCCAGATTTTTATAGGTTGGACGTCGATTTTGTAGGTTAGTCGTCTTCTTTAACAAATGTTGATTTGTGCATGCTAATATTTTGTTTAAAGGGTATATACTCTTCTGTTATCATATTATTTACGATGATATCCTAGATATGTTTTTTTTAATGTTAATAGGTTGGTTCTTTTCTTAGGTATAGTAGCAACAGGAACAGATATGAAAATAAAGAACTGAATTTTAACAAGATTACCATGTATCATAAAATAAAGACTGTAGTTTTTGGTACCCTTAACTCAATGTATACTGTTTATTATTGTCTTGAGTCTGAAAAAGTTTGGTGCGTGTTTTGTATGTATGCAGTAATAAGTATCGTACGTGACATGGAAGTAGATGCATAGAATTTTGAATGTATAATGATGATTCTTACCTTTACATGATATATAATAAACGAGCTGCAAAAGAACCCACACAAATCATCATGATCAGTCAAAACGATGCTCATCCTAACTAGGTATGCATCCAAAATTTACATAATAAAAACTCTAAAGAAGGTAGCATTGTCTTGAGTCTGAAAAAGGACTTCCTTTTAATGTTGTGAGAAATTATCGTGCGCATATGCATCAAAATATTAGGCATAAAAATCATATACTTTAAAGGGGAGAGAACAAAAGGCACGTGTTGATTCTTGAACATGATTACTGATAGGAACTACTATGTTTCGGTTAACTAATACCATCAAATTATTAGTTAAGCTCCCCGTCCTTAAAAATGAATTTCCCCTTAACTAATACCATCAAAATATTTGTTATAATAGTTCTAAATGGTGATTCTGATGCTTGTGTGTTTCACTTGTGAACATCAAAAAAAATTTGATGTTTTTAGGGTTGATTAAAATCCAATATTTGAGATAAAGATTGGTTGGGCTCATTCAATCTCACAATAAACTGTGATGAATATCATATAGGAAGTAATGATCAGATGGATCAACAAATGGAACTAAGTTGTAAGGCAGGAATCTGTATGCTGATATAAAATTCAGAAAGATTCGGGTTTTGAAATCTACAGCTTAGTTGTGAAGAAGAGTAGACAAGTGTGGTAAAAAGGGTGTTAATGGGCTATCAGAATACGGTTCATGGAATTGGAGTAGCTTTTAAAATAAGTGGGGTCATTGAAAGGGTGAGGTTAAATCCCTGATGTGAACCATTGTGCTTTTGGATAGCAATTGATAGTTTGTCAGGGAGCTTTGTGATAGAGGTATCAATGTAATGTGCTTCTAATCAAGTGGGGTAGTGAAAATTCTAGCTTAGCTGAGACATGGGTGGTTAATGTATCAGGGAGTAACGGATATGTTTCAGTTAATGGCATGGGACCAAAGATGGTGGAAACAACGGTGGAACAAAGGTTAACATGGGTCTGTTCATGGGGCATAAGGATGAGTCAAGATCGAAGCATGGATATGTATGGTGAATCAGCGAGGTTATCACTATCAGAAAGTGTAGTAATATGAGTTTAGGCTGAGCAAAACATGAGTTGTGAATGGCGCACTCATCATAGTTGCAAACAAATCCTTAATCTCATCAACAAAATGTTATCATAAAACCTCAACCAAAACCATAACATAACCATACCCTTAAACCCCCTCCTTAACCCTCATGACTGATCAAGAAAATGGGTCAAATACAGTCGTGCATCAGGAAGTTGAGACCTCCATCAAAAGTGTGCACGTGAGTCATACGCTACCCACGGGTGACACAGCAAGCATGCATCCAATGCAGGTATTATTATTATGTTATAAAAATCTCAGTTTAAATTGTGTGTTAGAAAGTGTTGATAACATTTAATATTTCGACTCTGGAGCGTGCTCTATATCTTGAGAATGATAGAGAATGGAAGTCTGCACATTCAGGTGATTTTCTTGCATTAAGCTCAAGAATCCAATATTGCTTATCACTGAACTTTGTTACATGTCAGAAAGCTTGGATGACAAAGTAAGAAAGAAGGAAATGAGAAAGGGTATTGATCTTGCTACAACTCTTGAACGTATTGAGAAAAACTTTGTCATCACTGATCCACGACTTCCTGATAATCCCATTGTATGTCTTTTATTTCACTCACTTATATTCACAAAAGTATTCAAATAGTTTAATGGCACTTTGATGATTTTATTGGTAGATTTTCGCGTCGGATAGCTTCTTAGAGTTGACCAAGTATAGCCGGGAAGAGATCTTGGGTAAAAATTGCATGTACGCAAAAAGAAAGGTTCAAAACTTATTACCATTATTATTTCAACATATGGCATGCACACAAAATATTCACTGACAATGATTCAAACCTGCTAAATTTTCACCATAATTTCATTATATCTATTTATTGAAGGTTTCTTCAAGGGCCTGAACGGATCCATCAACTGTCAAGAAAATACGAGATGCAAGCGATAACCAAAGAGAGGTTACCGTACAACTCATCAATTACACTAAGACCGGTATATACACACATTCTTTAATGAGTTCCCTGAGTATCATGAAATTTGAAAGAACATATGTTTATTTATTCATGGCTAAATCTTTTTTATTGGCAATCAATCAGGGAAAAAGTTTTGGAATATGTTTCATCTTCAGCCTATGCGTGATCAAAAGGTATGACTCACTGATGTGTTATCAAATGCATTGACGACGGGCTGTTTAGATACCATCAATAGATCGGGTTTTATTTAATCTAAACATTTCCTGAAAATAAAATGTTTGAGGGTTTAAGTTGAAAGATAGATATAATGATTGTTATTATTTTTGTTCTATAGGGAGAGGTACAATACTTCATTGGAGTTCAACTGGATGGAAGTGAACATGTTGAGCCATTTCACAATTGTATCCCTGAAACCATTGCTAAAGATGGGGCACTTCTGGTAACCACGTAGCAGTACGAGAACTTCCAGATGCTATGGTTTTTGTACTCGGTTAAAGTTTGTTTCTTGGCATCTACAGTATGATTTTTTTCACGGCCAGAGATGTGAAGGCTATGGAGGAATTATCTTGGGTAAATAAGTATCAGCCACGGCCACTAATGAGTTTTAAGATTGAGCAGGACTGAATTTGGTGAAGGAAATGATGGAGATGATGCGATTAAACCAGACAATGAGGCTTCCCTGTAAGTGTTTATCATTATTTCAACTGAAATAATAGTGATATTTGTTTGTTTGATTTCTGATATCTGCTAAGCACATATACCAGTTCAATTTCACTAACATGATAAATTGATAATCATTTATTCCAAGAAAAACTGCATGAAGCCCTGTACGGTAAGAAACTTACCAGCATATAGCTTCGTACAACTTAATTTCTATTCACAATGGTAGTAGATAATTTACACGAATTGAAATTATAGCTTTTTTCCCGTGTAATATACATGCTTATTCATATGTGAAATGCATTCTAAACTATAAGGGAACTTATATGTTTTAAATTGTGCACAGCAAGAACCTGATTTAACTTATATATAGAGTTCACAACAGTCAAATATTATAAACCCTTACATTAACAATAAGTTTATATTGAGTGTTATTTGAGAAATACTTGCCTTCATCAGTATCTTCTTCATATTCAATCTAAATTAAAATTAAGTCATATCATCATCTGGTTGAACAGGACCAAGATTGCAACATGTCTTTCATGGTGTGCACTTTATGTATTAATAGCTACTATAATTAAGTTGCATTACCTATAATTAGACACTTATATACTTTTATACCTTATACAGTTGTACATATCCTTATTCATATGTGGATTACATTCTAACACATTTAGCAAATGATAGTTATAGGACTTTTTGGTGGATAGTGCCTGTTTGACTTAGATAAAATGGTTGCCAAAACAAAAATGTATAAGCTACAAATGAACACATTGGTTTAATAGTTGATTTGGAAAAGCATATTTCAGGCTCTATGAAATGACAACCAAAGCTAATAATCATGTTAGTTATAAAGTATTGTCTTTATCGCCGTTTAATACTTATATAATTTTAATCATTAGAACTTGATTTTTTAGTTTATATAGTTACAAATATATTTGACTTTCCATTATCATATAGGATATTCAAGAACCAAGTTAATTAATGTCATTAATGGTTAAAGAATTATGCATACGCTGAAATAAACGTTTGAGTTACTCTACGCAACATATAAGCTTCATAAAACAAATCAATCCAGGGGCGGAGTTAAAGTTGTTTTCCGTAACGTCACGAAGTTAAAGAATTATGGTATATTATTGTAAAAAAATCTATTATCGTAAAAAAATCTATGAGCTTGGTCACTTATATACTTAGGCCCGCCCTCATCACATCACATATAAACATCGAGGATTTGGAAGCATTTAATCACAAGAAGATTTATTTTGCATTTGAGTTTATTTGGTAGCATACATTGTTCTTGCGGACCACTTTGTAACTTCTTAGTGGTTTTATAAGATGTACTTCATTAGAAAATTAAGAGCTCATATATTATGATTACACCAACATTGAAATACCTTTGTCGATAGTCTATTTAAGGTCAAATAGTATTGAAAAACATTCTTTGAACATGCCTACTTTTTAAAAGAAAAATTAACACAATTCTTTCGCTATACCAAAATAAGACAAGGATATTTATTAGTCGTGCTCCCCCATCGGGCTAATATGTTACATATTTATAAATTTGCATGCAACTCATGCATTTGTGACTGAAAGTACGCAAGGTAAACTCCTAAAATTCATAATACCTCTTATCAATTCCCGGTGTTTAATCGACAAGCTGTCTCAAAAAATAATAATAATAAAAATGTACGTCAAGCTCGCGTTTTCATAAAAAATTTTAAACGTAAACTAATACCATAACAAAATTAAACAAACTCGACGCCATTAAAATTAATTTTCTGTTAACTAACAACATAAAAATTACTAAAAATTAAAAAATAACAAAACAAATCTTCTTTTTTTTTAATACAAAAAAAAAAACAATTAAAATGTACGTCAAGCTCCATTTTTCTTAAAAATCTTCAAACGTAAACTAATAACATAACAAAATAAAATGAAATCGACGTCCTTAAAAATAATTTTATGTTAACTGACACCGTCAAAAATATAATTACAAGTCATTCCCGCCCATCGGGCGGGCTTCGACATCTAGTATATATATATATATATATATATATATATATATATATATATATATATATATATATATATATATATATATATATATATATATATATTAATATACTAAGTATAAGAGTATATATATATAAGTATATATATATATATATGATCGATCAAATAGAGAGAAATAGCAAGCTATATCTATGCAAACAATGTAATCAAATAACGCATATTTATCTAATCATGGCAATGAGTTATGAAAGAATGGCGTACCCGGTGGTCTTCAAAAATCTTCAAAATCATCAAGATGACATATAGACTTTGAAAAAGTCTATGTTGAGAGAAACTTCAAGATTGCCTCAAGGAGTGTTCATTTAGCCATTTGATCCCCATTGTTTCTTTGGTCCAAAGGTGTTTGGTCCAAACATGTTTAACATTTGACTAGGATGCATGAAAGGTGGTAGTATACCCCAAGGATTGTAGCTTTGTTGGTAGTTCCACATTTGATTACTATTGTTATTATAGTTTTGCCTATTTTGGTTTCTTCTTGGTTGAGGTGTTTTAGACCTAGGATTAGGATTATTTGGTTTTCGAGGTGGTGGTGTTTTAGATCTTGTCTTAGGTTTAGAAGATCCTGCCTCATTTTTTAAAGACGGTTTATAGAAAACTTTTACTTCTTCATTGTTGGCAAGAGGTATTTTTCTATCATTAATAAGTATATACTCAGAATTAGATTTTAGAGGTTTTTGTTCATTAGGTTCATTTTCGAATTTGACATTTTTAATCTCACTTGTTGAAGCTTCATTTGAATTATATCCTAAACCGGTTTTATCTCCGGATGTTCTTTGAATACTTATTATTTTACTAAGTGAGTGACTACTATTTTCAAATTTATCAAGTTTGCGAATTTCTTTCCTAAGTATTTCGTTTTCACCTTTAAGCTCTTGGCATGATTTACATTCTTCAAAGATTTCTTTACCTTTTTCAAGTTGATGTATTTTAATTTTTAGTTCTAGTACTTCATTTTCCAATTGATTGTTTATGTATTTTAGTGATTTGTTTTTGGCCATTACTAGTTGTCCTAATTTGCATAACCTATTATATTCATTATCTAGATCTTTTTCATCTAATGATAAGCTTTCATCACTAAAATATTCGGTTTCGGAACGTACCTCATTTGATGTATTCGCCATAAGACACTTCTCTTCTTTTGTCGTTTCTTTCTTATCTTCATCACTATCCCTCCAAGCGCCTCCAACAAAAGCTCTTTGATTTTGATCTCTTGTCATCATTGGACATTTTCCAATGAGGTGATTTGGATCACCTCACTTGAAATATTTCCTTTCAATCTTGTAGTTCTTGTCATCCTTACTCTTTTGAAATGTTTTCTTTTCATCATGCGATTGTCTTACGAATCTTCCTCGCCTTTTGAAGAATTTCTTGAAATCTCTTACGGCCATGGCATATTCTTCGTCATCACTTTTGGAAGATGAGCTATCTTCGATACTAGATTCCTTTCTAGCTTTCAAGACGATTGACTTGCTTTGCTCTCGTTTTTATTTGACCATTTCGGAATCCTTCTTAATAATAACTTCGTAAACTTTTAGATTTCCAATTAATTCATCAAGTTGCAATGTTGACAAATTCTTTGATTCTTCAATAGCCGTCACTTTAGCTCGCCATTTTGGATGAAGAGCCCTAAGAAACTTCCTAACAAAATTCTTACTAGAAAAATTGTCATCAAGTGCTTTTAAACTTGTGATGATAGTGTTAAATCTAGCAAAAGCATTTATCAATTGATTCCTCTTCCGGAATCGTGAATTGCTCATATTGTTGAACAAGTAGATCTATCTTATTATCTTTGACTTGACTATTACCTTGGTGAGTTATTAGTAAAGAGTTCCAAATTTCTTTTGCGGTTTCACACATAAAGATCCTTTCGTACTCTTTACGTGGTAGCGCATTATAAATAACCATTTTTGCTTCATTATTTTTAGCAAGTTTTCTTTTTAAATCATTATTTTGTTTTTCAAAAGGTACGATTTCATCTTTCTTTGTTTCGGGGTTATTTTGAATAGGTAAAAAATCACCATTAGTAATAACATGCCAAAGATCTAGATCTTTTGACTTCACATAAGTTTCGAATCGATTTTTCCAATATAAAAATCCATCACTTTCAAATACTGGTGATCTTTGCATAGATTGCCCTTCTAAATATTTTTCAGATTCCATAGATCGTTACAAGTTTTAAAATACAATATATTTTAAAGATCTTGCTAGACATGGCTCCTGATACCAATTGTGGAAAACTAGAAGGGGGGGTTGAATAGTTTTACGTCCTTTTTAAATTTATTACCAAAATATTTTGTAGCTTATTAAAAAAACTTTCGATTCGATCTCAAGTAAATTCAAATGACAATCAATATAAGCAATTCTAATCTAATAATGAAAGTATTGAAATGTAATGAAGAAAAGATAGAGTTAGAAAGATCAAACCACAACACGCAAATTTATAGTGGTTCGGTTACAAGGACACCTTCCTTGCCCTACTCCACTCCCCGAGTACCACACTCGAGAGTTTTCTTCACTATGTCAACAAACTCCTTATGGTGGAGAAACCTTACACACCTTGGCTTACACGTGTTAACGACACTAAGCTAAATGTCGAGTTCTAATCGTAGCTAGAACCAATCTCACAACTTCTTCAAGGCTTCACACCTTCTTCACACCTTCACAACTTCTTCAAGGCTTCACACCTTCTTCACACCTTCTTCTATGCACAACTAATTCACAACTACTAAACTACTTTACAACACACCTAGTTTCTACAATCAACAACTTTACACAACACTTTTACAAATATCTAACACAACTACAATATGAAACTAGCTATTCACAACACTACTACAATTAGATGGATGTAGAGGAGTGTTCTTCTTCTTGCACTTGAATGGATGAAGCTTTGGATCACTTGGAAACAAAGACTTATGAATTATATGATCAAAGGATTTTAGATCTAGAAATGGAGGTTGGATCAGAAAGTTTATAGTGCAAAAAGGTGAGAAAAATATGTGAAATGATCCAATATTTATAGGGCCAGAAAATACTGTTCTGGAGCATGCCGGTCCCCTTAATTAGGGGGCGGTCCCCTTAATAATTAAGAGGGCCGCCTAGTAAAATTAAGGGAGCCGCCCTCCTGAACGTTGGAAAAGTTTTTCTGGATAAAATTTGCCTTTTTTGGTTGGAAATTTGAAATCATATCTTTGTAGTTTAATATAGCATTACCAAAAATGATTTACAAATATATATAAAATGTTTATATCATTTTATAAGATGTTATGTCTTAAGACAAAATTTCCTTTGATCATGTAATGCATAAGATGCTTAGTTTATGCATACCTTAAGTGATATTAGATGTAGAGGTAAATATTTGTTACCAAATACTTGTTTACGTCTTAATCTTGACTTAATTTGATTTGAGTTTTGTGATTATCAAAACATAGGTTTATTGAGAGATATTAATAACCTTTTTAAACATTATTTATATCAACAATCCGAATAATCTCAAAATTCCCTGCATGATCGGTCATAAGTACTTCGATAACGTCTACATTAACGTATTCCTGCCTAAGAATTTTATGTCCCTATTCCATTATAACAATATCTGCAGATGGGGAATGATCTACAAAGGAGAGAATGTGGTTGGTAGAAATCATGAAATCCAGGTGTTTGTAGGAAATATGGCATTCACTATGGAATTTACGATTGTGGACAACATCGAAGACTATGTCGACCCGAGATTATCACAAGTCGTTTTTGGAGCACCCTTTTGTGAAATTACTAATTTGATAGTTGATGACCGGAACGGGATCATGACCTTCGCTGATGGAATTAGGAGGGTTTCATACCAAACACCGTACAAGAGAAGAGATCTCAAGGAAATCGATTGTGACGGGCTTGATAGGATAAGTTCCCAACTTATTTTATGTGATGAAGATGTTCGGAGAGGGTGTAAGAACACTCCTGATTTATCATGTGGATTCTTTAAGGTTGTTAGTAAGCTTGATTCTAAGTATCGAGAAGATGTCTTCGAGTTCGAAGACCCGAAGTACTTACACTATGAAAGCGATAGTAGTTTAGAAGACGACTTAGAGAGTGAAACCAACGATGAGGTCACGTAGTAACCCATGACCTTGAGTCTAGCTACAAGACTCGTAAATAAAGAAAAGCGCTTCTTGGGAGGCAACCTATGCTTTGTGTGATTTTAATTTTGTTTGTTTGTTATTTGCTTCCGTATGCATGCTTTATTTTTATTGTTGGTAGATCATGTTTCTAAACTAAAAGTGGAAATACTTTATTTTTGTTGTTTGGCCTAGTCTTAACTTCACCCAAAGGTATTTTTGCAAAAGATAAGTGTAAGGGGAAACCCCAAATATGTTTTTAAGAAACAAACCGATCATGATTCTCCATAATATTAAGTGAACATGTATATTCGTATTTGTTAGAGTCAAATGCTTGTATTGAGTCATAATGAAGTTTTGCAGGATTTTCCAGGAAGTAGGACCAAGTTTTTCCAGAAATTTTCCGGGAACTTAACATAAGAATTTCTGCAGGTCACTTTTGACGGCGTCACGAGCTTGCTCTTAACGGCGTCACGTGTAAAAATTTGGAAATTTTACCAGTTTTGTTTTTCTAACGGATTTTTAAAGTTTTTGTTGAATTATTAAGTTTTATAATCTTCAGAAAATCTGCAAACTTCATTCCACAAGCATTATATCTTATTTTGTTTTCTAGGATTTAGTAACTTATGTAGATTGCCGCCGATTTTATGCGAGGTTGCCTTGTCTGTTTTCTCAGGATTTACAGGTTATGTATGACAAGAAGATGATTTATTTTTCTGAAAGGGAAGCTTTGATTGTTCATTTTCTTGGAGGAAGATCTAATCTGGCCACCTATAAGGGGAGGATAAAATGATGATACCTTACAGATACACTTTCGCTTGAGTTTGTTTGTTTGATGGTAGATGTGTAATAAAACTATGAGAAACACTTGTTAGTGCAATTTTAGCGCCAAATTTAAATTTTTTTACAACATTTAGGAGTGAAACTTTAGCCATAGCAAGCATCTCATGGATAGGAGATTGTATGACTAGCACGTAACCGTACTATTCAAAAAACATTTCCACCCAAATATGTGAGGTTCGCCTTTAGATTTGATAGGAAAAACATTTACTATTAGTGCTTATGAGTGTACCGGTAGCATTTAGATTCTAGAACTTGCGTTAGTGATGCATCCCGAGACCGCTAGTGAGACTACATTCGTGTAGTAGGATTTACTACATGATAAGAGGCATTAGGATCACCCTTGTGTTAAACCCGTATCATAATTACTTGACCATTTAAGTCATATTACTTGGCTAGTTAAGTCAACTAATTTTTCCCACACCCTTAGCGTTGTACTCATTTTTAGTACACGAAACCCCTAGTACACCCCTCCGAGCCTATCTTTTCGTTTCTAACTTTAAGCATCTTACTTAAAGGAAGAATTTGTTACACCCCACTTAAATGTACACCCAAATCGCCTTAGCCTTCCGTGTATGCACTCATATTTAGTGCATAATTGTTATTTGTTAAACCCTAAATTAATTATCTAATTGATTACATGGTTGCTAAGTCGAGTCATATCCTTGTACATATTGTTTTGGGACGATTGGGACTCATGGGTAAAGTACTTATTTTATGGAGTAATGGGGAAGAACATAATATTATTACCCCCATATGTGCGTTAATCTTAAAAGTACTCCAAGTGTTTTGATTTTCTTAATTCGAGTCATTAGATTAGTTTATTGTAAAATATGTAAAAATTCAAGTGTAAGGGGAATGTTCATTCCCTATGATGTATTATTTTGGATGGTAGGGTAAGAGTGTATGCAAAAAAAAAAAAAATAATAATAATAAAAAAAAAAATCGAAGAAATCAAGAAAAAGAAAAAAAATAGAAAAAGAAAAGAGAAAAAACATACGGACTACCATCCCGTTTCATTCTATGTTTATTTTATGTTTTTGTTATTTTTCATTTATTAGCTTAAGTTGAGTCTTGATGCGTGGGAATCGCAACAGGCTTTACCTCCCGAGGGATCTCGAGAAGCTTACAACCCCCACCAGGCAGTGTACCTGATCGTTGTAGTATAGTATAGTGACAAGTACCGGGGGATTGATCGTTCAGCTTAGGAATAGTGTCGCTAGGATTAGAAAGCCTAAATACTAGTTCTAAAGGTGAGTGATGATTATTTTTTGTGTTTTTATATTTTATAGAAAGTAATTAAAATGTCGGGGTTTTGGAAGAGTGGGCGGAATTAGTTGCTATTCAACTAACCCAAAACTAAGATGCAATCAAAATAAAATACTAAAAATGAAAGTAAACTAAATTATACTAAGGTTGTGAGCAGTAATTGGAGAAAATGTGTTTACTTAGATTTCACTACTCCCTAGATATCTTTTACACGTTAATTACTTGTTATAATTGCATGTATGACGGATCGTATTCCTTAATACCATTCATGGGGAGGCATACATAACTCCCTAATTCTATGAGCTCTTATCTCCTCCTACACCATGCCCAGCACAACTATAGGGATTGTAAACAGTGGCTCATGCATTAAATACAATCAATAAAGACCTAGTACGCCTCGGTTCATGTTTCTTAAGACGTTCAAGCATGTTACCATTTGGAGATCTGCCAGTTTTCTTAAGCCTAACATATAAATCATTCATCCAAGACAAGAATAAACAAGTAATCAACACATAATTAATATCTAGGTTTCATTAGATCTAAGCAAACACAAAAGAGATCTAGCCTAGCATGATAGAATTAAGACAAGAACAAGATATAGACAACCAACACATAGACATATTGATTGAATTAGAAGAACACTTATCTTAATTAATCATGCAAGGTATCAAGGGGTTGGAACCCTTGAAAAACCTGTAAAGTTACACCAAAATCGTCTTTAGGGTTTCTCCCAAAACTTCTCTCTTTAAATGTGAAAAATTAGAAAACTATATATAGGAAAATAGGGATGACGGCATCAAGAACAAAGGTGTGACGCCGTCATCTCGCCGCCAAATACTTCCTCGGACGGCCTTGATCTACTTCTGACGCCGTCAAGGCCTAGGCCGTCATACAAATTACTCTTGACGCCCTGTGTGTGACGCCGTCATCAACTACAGATTTTAATTATTGGGGTTTTGACGCCGTCAGGAAAACTCTTGACGCCTTCATGAACTCTCGGATTTTATTATTGAGGTTTGACGCCGTCAGGAAATTACTCTTGATGCCGTCACCTACTGTTCCCAGCATGGAAAATTGAGACTTTGCCGTTTTCTTCACTTTTATGCTCCAAAAACGTCCAAAATGGCTTCTTTTCCAGAATTCACTCTCCAAGTACCTAAAATCACAAAAGGAACGATTTAGGGCAATATTTGATCAAATAAATTCGGATTCGGGCTTAAATGACCCCCTAAAAACGGATCATTTTTTGCCTCATCATATACCCTTACACTTGAGATTTGCTTGTCCTCAAGCAAATGCGCTTTTATTCTACTCGAAAGACAAGTTAGGGGTCATTTAACACTAATATAAAAGTAATTACAACAAATAATCATTCCACTAAAGACCAATAGACAAGCACGGAGGTCATACACAAGCACCTCACAAATAGTGTTTAGATACTCACATCTCTCGGGTGTAATAAAGTGTAAATTACAATATGGAAACGAAAGATATCTCTCACTACCTGTCATAGCAAAATAGATTACCATAGGCTTGGGAAAGGATCAAACCTCCACCACATGGCGTAAGCACCTAGGATAAACTATCAAAGAGGTCTTTTAAAGGGTTGTAACGTTAGGTATAGGGATATGAATTACACGGTTTTGTTGGATAAAGGAAGTTATTACTGGTGGCGAGTTAACAATCTTAGTTAATTACATGTACAAGATGGCGTTGCTAAGCCAAGACTTGACTCGACTTAAGCTAATAAATGAAAAATAACAAAAACATAAAATGAACATAGAATAAAAAGGGAATGAACATTTCCCTTACACTTGAATTTTTACATACTTTACAATAAACTAATCTAATGACTCGAATTGAGAAAATCAAAACACTTGGAGCACTTTTAAGATTAACGTACATATGGGGGTAATAATATTATGTTCTTCCCCATTACTCCATAAAATAAGTACTTACCCATGAGTCCCAATCGTCCCAAAACAATATGTACAAGGATATGACTCGACTTAGCAACCATGTAATCAATTAGAAAGTTAACTTAGGGTTTAACAAATAACAATAATGCATTAAAGATGAGCGCATACACGGAAGGCTAAGGCGATTTGGGTGTACATTTAAGTGGGGTGTAACAAATTCTTTCTTTAAGTAAAATGCTTAAAGTTAGAAACGAAAAGATAGGCTCGGAGGGGTGTGTTAGGGGTTTCGTGTACTAAAAATGAGTACAACGCTAAGGGTGTGGGAAAAATTAGTTGACTTAACTAGCCAAGTAGTATGACTTAAATGGTCAAGTAATTATGATACGGGTTTAACACAAGGGTAATCCTAATGCCTCTTATCATGTAGTAAATCCTACCACACGAATGTAGTCTCACTAGCGGTCTCGGGATGCATCACTAACGCAAGTTCTAGAATCTAAATGCTACCGGTACACTTATAAGCACTAATAATGAATGCTTTCCCTATCAAATCTAAAGGCGAACCTCACATATTTGAGTGGAAAATTTTTCTGAATATACGGTTATGTGCTAGTCATACAATCTCCTATCCATGAGACGCTTGCTATGGCTAAAGTTTCACTCCTAAATGTTGTAAAAAATTTTAAATTTGGCGCTAAAATTGCACTAACAAGTATTTCTCATAGCTTGATTACACATCTACTATCAAACAAAAAAAACTCAAGCGAAAGTGCATATGTAAGGTATCATCTTTTTACCCTCCCCTTATACTTAAGATGAACATTGTCCCCAATGTTCAAGTAAAGAATGTAAAAGTGAAAAAGTAAAGAGAATGAAATCAAATACTCCCCTGATTCGCTCGGTATGGATTATAGGTGGCCAGATTAGATCTTCCTCCAAGAAAATGAACAATCAAAGCTTCTCTTCCAGAATATAAATCATCTCCTTGTCGAACATAACCTGTAAATCCTGACAAAAATAGACAAGACAACCTCGCGTAAAATCGGCGGCATCCAATATAAGTTACTAAATCCTAGAAAACAAAGTAAGATATAATGCTTGTGGAATGAAGTTTGCAGATCTCCTGGAGATTATAAAACTTAATAATTCACAAAAAACCATAAGACTCCGTTAGAAAAACAAAACCGGTAAAATTTCCAGATTTTAACTCCTGACGCCGTCAAGAGTAAACCTCTGACGCCGTCAGAATGGACCTGCAGAAATTCTTATGTTAAGTTTCCAGAAAATTTCTGGAAAAACTTGGTCCTACTTCCTGGAAAATCCTGCAAAACTTCATTATGACTCAATACAAGCATTTGGCTCTAACAAATACGAATATACATGTTCATTTAATATTGTGGAGAATCATGATCGGTTTGTTTCTTAAAAACATATTTGGGGTTTCCCCTTACACTTATCTTTTGCAAAAATACTTCTAGGTGGAGTTAAGACCAGGCCAAACAACAAAGTAAAGTATTTCCACATTTTAATTGAGAAACATGATCAACCAACAATAAAAACTAAACATGCATACGGAAGCAAATAACAATCAAACAAATAAAATCACACAAAACATGGGTTGCCTCCCAAGAAGCGCTTTTCTTTATTTACGAGTCTTGTAGCTAGACTCAAGGTCATGGGTTACTACGTGATCTCATCATTGGTTCCACTCTCTAGGTCGTCTTCTAAACTAGTATCGCTTTCATAGTGCAAGTACTTCGGATCTTCGAACTTGAAAATATCTTGTCGATACTTAGAACCAAGCTTACTAACATTCTTAAAGAATCCACATGATAAATCAGAAATATTTCTACACCCTCTCCTAACATCTTCATTACACAAGATAAGTTGGGAGCTCATCATATCAAGCCCGTCACAATCTATTTCCTTAAGGTCTTTTCTCTTGTATGGCGTTTGGTATGAAATCCTCCTAATCCCATCAGTGAAGGTCATGATTCCGTTCAAGTCATCCACTATCAAATTAGTGATTTCACAAAAGGGTGCTCCAAAGACGACTTGTGATAACCTAGGGTCGACATAGTCCTCTATGTTGTCCACAATCGTGAATTCCATAGAGAATGCCATATTTCCTACGAACACCTGGATTTCATGATCCTTACCAACCACTTTCTCTCCCTTGTAAATCATCCCCCATCTGCAGATATTGTTATAATGAAACAATGACATAAAATTCTTTGGCAGGAATACATTAATGTATATGTTATCGAAGTACTTATGACCGATCATGCAGGGGATTTTGAGATTATTCGGATCACGTCGTCTTATCTTCCCCAACTCTCCATCCTTTGACCCATATAGATTCCCCTCAAGAGATGGACGATACTCGTACACCTCCTCACTATCCCTACGAAAAATTACCTTCCTAACACCATTGGTGAGTACTACACTACCATCTTTCTCATCAAGGATTGCTCCCGATTCATTGATAAATGGTATCCCAAGGACAAGGTGGGTTAATGTTTGATTGGTGAGAGGGTCCACGTCATCAACCACGGTGAGTTCAGTATTGTAAACAAGCTCTCCAATCCTAATTGATAAATTTTCTATTACTCTCCCGCACGCAATCTGCTCTGGGAAGGTTTTGTGGTATAGGGAAAGGGGGATTATGTTGACTGGGAAGCTAGGATCTATATGACTATCGGTTAAGAGCTTTTCTTTAATGGTACAGGGGATCTTGAAAACTTTAGGGTTACTTTCCTTAGTTTGATTCCTACCCACACTAATAACATCCTCCATTTTTCTCTCGGGTTCTTCTATAATAGATTTACCCAAAATGGTTGGATCTTTCTCATGCTCTTCCGATTTCTCTTTCCTTTCATCCGGTTTGTCGGATTCTTGCGCGGTGTATTGCTCGGGTGAGTCGGTAGGTTTCCTTGCCGAAGCATGGTCAACCCTTGAGGTCTCATCTTTCGCTGTCTGACTGAATTTGTTAGTTTGTTGTTGGGTTGGGTTGGATGTTGAAGCAGATATTGTGGTGATGGTGTTTACGAAGTGGATTGGTCCAGGGGGTTGACAGGTTCTTTTGCGTTAGGAGATAGATGTTTGAACAACTTGCTAGGACTTTTTATTTTTACAGGGGAGGCTGGTGGACTCATGACGGTAGCAGATTTAACCTCATCAACGTGAATGGGCTTATTATCAATATGATCTTTGACAGCAGTCAACAGATTACAAATCTTGTTGTTCACGTCGGCCTGCTGTTGTTTAAATTTTGCCTCGAGCGTAGTGAGCTGTAGTTCTTGAGATAGAATGAATTTTTTAAAGTATCTTCACAGCTTTGCCTAGGAATACCTTGTGACGGAAAATGCTCGGACCAAGTGAGTGGTGAGGAGTCATTGAAGGATACGCTTCGCGTTTGGTACCCTCTAAAATCAGGTTTATCCTTCCATGCCTCATAGGCTTCGGCAGAAGTTCGAGGACCCTGACCTACGTGTGATGATGTGAATTCGTTATAAGCACGTTTTGGAAGTTCCATGCAGTTATAGGTCTCATGAGGGCCATTGCATAGTTTGCATGTAGAAGCGATTCTGCTTACTTGGCTTGAAGGTTTATGAGCTTCGTAAGATTTCATGAGAGACTTGACTCGACCTTCAAGTTCCATGATCCTACGGTCGGGAGTGCTAGAATTGTTCGAAGGCAAAGATATTGCCTTGACCGTTTTGTTCAAATCACGGGGATCATTCCAACTTTCGTTGTCATAGAGAGCAAGATCTGCTATGAGTTCCCATGATTGTTCCGCACTAAGATCACGTAGCTTACCACCGGCCGATTGGTCAATGGCTCGCCTCGTGGAGATATCGATATGGTCATAAAAAATTTGGACTTGGAGCCAAAGATCTATGCCATGATGAGGGACTTTTTGGAGTAAGTCCTTGAAACGAGTCCATGCTTCATAAAGAGATTCATTTTGACGTTGTTGGAACATCAAGATGTCATTCCTAAGCTTAGTAGTTCTCCCCGGTGGGAAAAATTGAGCAAGGAAACGAGTGGTGAGATCATCCCATGTGGTGATGGATCCCGCGGGTAAACGCTCAAGCCATTGACTAGCTTGATCCCGTAGAGAGAATTGGAATAGGCGTAAACGGGTAGTCTCTCTAGTTGCAACATCTAGGTCTATGGAATCTACGATTTTGAGGAAGTCCTTAAGATGTTGGTTTGGATCTTCGGAACGAAGTCCATGGAATGCACATCCGCTTTGCACCAACCGGATGGTGTCGGATCGCAAGGGGGTCACATTGGCTCCGGTGAGCTCAATGGTGTTTCGGTAGCCTTGATGGCTAGGTCGGGAGTACTCTCCTAAGGTTCGGGGCCTAAGGGGTTCTAGTGGTGGGTTTTGTTGTGGTGGGATGACGGGTTCAAAGATGTTACCACCTTCCATGATGTCGGATGGTAAAGAGTTACGAACAGAGTCACGAAGAAATAAGATAGACTAAAGAAGATCTAAAAATAAAAATAAAATCTTACTAGAAAGGAATCTAGCATGTAGACCTAATAAAAAGAAATTCTAACCTAGACAATAACTATTCCCCGGGCTGCGGCACCAAAAACTTGATGCGTGGGAATCGCAACAGGCTTTACCTCTCGAGGGATCTCGAGAAGCTTACAACCCCCACCAGGCAGTGTACCTGATCGTTGTAGTATAGTATAGTGACAAGTATCGGGGGATTGATCGTTCAGCTTAGGAATAGTGTCGCTAGGATTAGAAAGCCTAAATACTAGTTCTAAAGGTGAGGGATGATTATTTTTTGTGTTTTTATATTTTATAGAAAGTAATTAAAATCTCGGGGTTTTGGAAGAGTGGGCGGAATTAGTTGCTATTCAACTAACCCAAAACTAAGATGCAATCAAAATAAAATACTAAAAATGAAAATAAACTAAATTATACTAAGGTTGTGAGCAGTAATTGGAGAAAATGTGTTTACTTAGATTTCACTACTCCCTAGATATCTTTTACACGTTAATTACTTGTTATAATTGCATGGATGACGGAACGTATTCCTTAATACCATTCATGGGGTGGCATACATAACTCCCCAATTCTATGAGCTCTTATCTCCTCCTACACCATGCCCAGCACAACTATAGGGATTGTAAACAGTGGCTCATGCATTAAATACAACCAATAAAGACCTAGTACGCCTCGGTTCATGTTTCTTAAGACGTTCAAGCATGTTACCATTTGGAGATCTGCCAGTTTTCTTAAGCCTAACATATAAATCATTCATCCAAGACAAGAATAAACAAGTATCAACACATAATCAATATCTAGGTTTCATTAGATCTAAGCAAACACAAAAGAGATCTAGCCTAGCATGATAGAATTAAGACAAGAACAAGATATAGACAACCAACACATAAACATATTGATTGAATTAGAAGAACACTTATGTTAATTAATCATGCAAGGTATCAAGGGGTTGGAACCCTTGAAAAACATGTAAAGTTACACCAAAATCGTCTTTAGGGTTTCTCCTAAAACTTCTCTCTTTAAATGTGAAAAATTAGAAAACTATATATAGGAAAATAGGGATGACGGCGTCAAGAACAAAGGTGTGACGCCGTCATCTCGCCGCCAAATACTTCCTCGGACGGCCTTGATCTACTTCTGACACCGTCAAGGCCTATGCCGTCATACAAATTACTCTTGACGCCCTGTGTGTGACGCCGTCATCAACTACGGATTTTAATTCTTGGGGTTTTGACGCCGTCAGGAAAACTCTTGACGCCTTCATGAACTCTCGGATTTTATTATTGAGGTTTGACGCCGTCAGGAAATTACTCTTGACGCCGTCACCTACTGTTCCCAGCATGGAAAATTGAGACTTTGCCGTTTTCTTCACTTTTATGCTCCAAAAACATCCAAAATGGCTTCTTTTCCAGAATTCACTCTCCAAGTACCTAAAATCACAAAAGGAACGATTTAGGGCAATATTTGATCAAATAAATTCGGATTCGGGCTTAAATGACCCCCTAAAAACGGATCATTTTTCGCCTCATCAAGTCTAGTCTTGGCTTAGCAACGCCACATTGTACATGTAATTAACCAAGATTGTTAACTCGCCACCAGTAAAGACTGCCTATATCCAACAAAACCATGTATTTCATATCCCTACACCTAACGTTACAACCCTTTAAAAGACCTCTTTGATAGTTTATCGTAGGTGCTTACGCCATGTGGTGGAGGTTTGATCCTTTCCCAAGCCTATGGTAATCTATTTTGCTATGACAGGTAGTGAGAGATATCTTCCATTTCCATATTGTAATTTATACTTTATTACACCCGAGAGATGTGAGTATCTAAACACTATTTGTGAGGTGCTAGTGTATGACCTCCATGCTTGTCTTTGGTCTTAAGTGGAACAATTATTTGTTGTAATTACTTTTATATTAGTGTTAAATGACCCCTAACTTGTATTTTGATTAGAATAAAAGCGCATTTGCTTGAGGACAAGCAAATCTCAAGTGTAAGGGTATATGATGAGGCGAAAAATGATCCGTTTTTAGGGGGTCATTTAAGCCCGGAATTGAATTTATTTAATCAAATATTGCCCTAAATCGTTCCTTTTGTGATTTTAGGTACTTTGGGAGTGAAATCTGGAAAAGGAAGCAATTCGGAGTAAAGTCCATGACGACCCAGTACAAACATGAAGGCGTCACAAGTAGAGCGTCAAGAGTTAAATGTGTGACGGCCTGCAAAAGTGGACTACATGACGGCGTCAGATGTAGATCTAGGCAGTCCGAGGATTTATTTGGCGGCGAGATGACGGCGTCACAAGTTTGTTCTTGACGCCGTCACCTCCTAATATCTATATATAGTTTTCTAATTTTCATTCATTGAGAGGAACAAGTTTGGAGAAACCCTAGGGCCGAACCTAGTACGAATTTTACAGCTTTTCAAGGGTTTTCAACCCTTGAAACCTTACATGTGCTTTTGAGATAAGTATTTTCTTAATTCAATCAATATGTCTATGTGTTGGTTGTCTATATCTTGTGCTTGTCTTGATTCCACCATGCTAGGCTAGATTTATCTTGTGTTTGCTTAGATCTAATGAAACCTAGATGTTAATTATGTGTTGATTACTTGTTTATGGTTGTATTGGATGAATGATTTCAATGTTAGGCTTAAGAAAACTGGCAGATCTCCATTGTGTAACATGCTTGAACGTCTTAGGAAACATGAACCGATGTGTACTAGGTTTTATTGGTTGTATTTAATGCATGAGTAAATTCTAATGACCCCATGTTAGGAGCTTCTTGCAGGCTCGACATAGGAGTGAAGTAGGCACTCATAGGATTGGGGAAGTAAGTACGCCACCCCATGAATGGTATTAAGGAATACAATCCGTCATCCACGCAACTATAACAAGTAATTAACGTGTAAAAGATATCTAGGGAGTAGTGAAATCTAAGTAAACACATTTCTCCCACTTATTGCTCACAACGTTAGTTTAAATTAGTTTATTTTCATTCACTACTAGAAAAAGGTCTATCCTTGACTCGCATTTTATGACGCACACAATATAATGACACGCAAAATTGTAAGTCATAAAAAAACTGTCATAAATTGTAAAATCTGAAGGCTAGACGACAGGCATTTTTGTGTGTCATAAAATTCGTGTCATATCTCATAAAATGAAAGATATATGGTCCTTGTGGTTTACGAGAATGGTCCTTGTGTCATATTATTATTATTAATATTGAAAAAAAAATAAAAGATATATGGTCCTTGTGGTTGACCGGTCACACACACAAACACAAACATAATACATCTTCCTCATTTCTCTCTCTCTCATTTCTTGTGCAAACCCTATCAACCATAACTGGCCGCCGCCGCCACAGTCACACCGTCGGCCACCATGACACACCACCACCATCAATCAACTCCCTATCACTAGATCTACAAGATCCCCACCAACACGCGCCCAACTTAAAAACCTAGAAGAAACTCATACCAAAATCTGTATTTGACAAAATACATTTGTATTACTCCTCATAAGTTTGATGAAAAACCTAATTATTGATAGATAGAGTAGCAGTTGAATTTGAAAGGTGAAAGTGATGGGGTCTTCGAGCAAGGTGCGGAAAGACAAACAAGCTCGACGCCCAAAGTATGTCTTAGTATTATTATTATTATTATTATTATTATTATTATTATTATTATTATTATTATTATTATTATTATTATTATTATTATTATTATTATTATTATTATTATTATTATTATTATTATTTTAATTGAATTAAATTGATTGATTTATATAAATTGGATTGTTTGGTTCAGAGAGGAAAAGAAGAAGGTGGAAGAATCAGCAGCAGCAGCATTAGAATCATGAGCCAAATATAGAGATAGAGCCAAAGAGCGAAGAGAAGACCAGAACCCTGATTACGAACCTGCTGAATTCGGAGCTGGCTCGTTTCACGCCGTTGCTCCTCCCGGAAATATCGACCTCTTGTATCTAACCCTTCTTCTCCTCATTGTATTCTATTCAGTACTAGTTACTAATTTTTTTTATTTATTTGGTTTGCAGATCAGCTGAAGCCCATAAGATCTCCATTGAAAAGAGCAAGTATCTTGGAGGTACTTATTTACTACGGCAGGAAATGCTTTTTCACATTGTCTTTAGAACACCCTCAAAACTTTTTAAACTGAGCAAGTATCTTGATGCATAATTTTAGTTTTTAAACTGAGCATTTCAATTATGTTTCAAAAATATACGAAGGTGTTATTATTTTTGTTGTTTTACTTTCAACTGCACACCTAGGAATTGCATTAGATTAACATGTTATACTTAAGTGCCCATTGCTTTCATACGCAAGCCAACCTGACATCCTATCTTTATTTAAAATGTTCGACAAGTGACCATGTTTTATGTTGTTTACTGGTGGTAATTTTGACCGATTACTTATGAATGGGTCGATTAAGGTTATGTTTTATAATTTATGGGTCAACTGAGTGAATTAAAAATCGCTTAAAACGAAAAATGCCGAAAGTTGTTCAAAAATGTATTAAAACTTTTTCACTAGATACAAGGCCGATACCCATCAAAACCCGTAACTGCCATCTTATTCACATTGTCTTTAGAACACCCTCAACTAGTCAAATGTGTCTTGTAATAGATATATACGGAACAATATCTATTACTTACGCTAACATAAGCCAACACACTGTCTTCATTTTTTTTACTTGAATCAGTATGACATTATGAGTGTTTGCAGGTGATGTTGAGCACACTCATTTGGTTAAAGGCTTGCACTATGCTTTGCTCAACAAAGTCAGAAGCGAAATTGTCAAGAAACCAGAAGATGAAGATGCTACTGATGGCACGCCTAGGTAACCATCTTTGCACTTTGGCAACAACTGCTATCTAACTATGTCAAAACGTTGTCTCATTTATATATTCATCATAAACAGAGCCTCCAAGGAAGACCGCCCCGTATCATTTCGCACCACTAACGCCAAGGTAACTTCAACCTCTAGACTAGCATGTATTCCCTTTCTTGGCTCTAGGTCCTGAATATGTGCTTTGCTTATACAGTTACATCGCATTTATGTTGCAGGCTGTGTACCAGTGGATAGTGAAACCTCAAACTGTTGTCAAGCAAAACAGATTTAGGTTTTGACCTGTGTTTTTGGTCTCGTGCTTGGCAGACATACATGTTCAAGTATGACACCGTCCATGGCCAATGGAAGCACCACGAGCTTAAGGTCAAGGATGAGAAGACCCTTCTCTTCGGCGAGAAGCCCGTCACTGTTTTTGGCATCAGGTAAAATCTAAAGTCATCAAAATCGACATGTTGTACATATAAAATTAGTATATAATATGCATTTTTTTTGGTATTTAGGAACCCAGAAGACATCCCATGGGGTGAGGCTGGAGCTGACTTCGTTGTTGAGTCCACTGGTGTCTTCACCGATTGTGAGACGGTCAAACTAGTATGACGGAGATAGGTTAGTTGGGTACCGTAGTCGGACCCGGATGTTGTAGTTGTTGAAGTGGATAATGGGACTTGTTGACGGAGTTATTTTATACTTGACGATATATATTGTGTTTCATTGACTTTGATATTTGACATTTGTATTTTTAATTTTGTATTATCAGGTTTTTAATTGTCATTTAATAGAAAATTAGGAACTGGAAAAAATTATTTAAAAAAAATTAAGTTATGACTCGCAAAAAGGAGTCATAAAACGTGGGTCATAAATGCGCGTCATAGAGGGATGACGCACAAATGCGAGTCATGAAGATTTATGACGGGTCTTTCCTTGACTCGCATTTGTGCGTCATAAAGCCTCTTCTTGACTCGCATTTAGAGTCAAGAATAGCCCTTTTTCTAGTAGTGATTTTAGTATTTTATTTTGATTGCATCTTTAGTATTGGGTTAGTTGACTAGCAACTAATTCCGCCCCAAATCCTTCAAAACCCGAGATTTTAATTTGCTTTCATAAAAATATAAAAATACAAAAAGAATCATCCATCATCTCCAGATCTAGTATTTAGGTTTTCTAATCCTAGCGACACGATTCCTAGCTGAACGATCAATCCCCCAGTACTTGTCATTATACTATACTACATCGATCAGGTACACTGCCTGGTGGGAGTTGTAAGCTTCTCAAGATCCCTTGAGAGGTAAAGCCTGGTGCAATTCTCACGCATCAAGTTTTTGGCGCCGCTGCCGGGGAATAGTTATTGTCTAGGTTAGAATCTCTTTTTATTAGGTCTACTTGCTAGATTCCTTTCTAGTAAGATTTTATTTTTACTTTTAGGTTCTCTTTAGTCTATCTTATTTCTTTGTGTTTTTTGTTCATAACTTTTCACCACCCGACATCATGGACGATGGGAACATCTTTGAACCCGTCATCCCACCACAACAAAACCCACCACTAGAACCTCTTAGACCCCGAACCTTAGGAGAGTATTCCCGACCTAGCTACCAAGGCTATCGAAACACCATTGAGCTCACCGGAGCCAATGTGACCCCCTTGCGATCCGACACCATCCGGTTGGTGCAAAGCGGATGTGCATTCCATGGACTTCGTTCCGAAGATCCAAATCAACATCTCAAGGACTTCCTTAAAATCGTAGATTCCATAGACCTAGATGTTGCAACTAGAGAGACAACCCGATTACGCCTATTCCAATTCTCTCTACGTGATCAAGCTAGTCAATGGCTTGAGCGTTTACCCGCGGGATCCATCACCACATGGGATGATCTCACCACTCGTTTCCTTGCTCAATTTTTCCCACCGGGGAGAACTACTAAGCTTAGAAATGACATCTTGATGTTCCAACAACGTCAAAATGAATCTCTCTATGAAGCATGGACTCGTTTCAAGGACTTACTCCAAAAAGTCCTTCATCATGGCATAGATCTTTGGCTCCAAGTCCAAATCTTTTATGACCATATCGATCTCTCCACGAGGCGAGCCATTGACCAATCGGCCGGTGGTAAGCTACATGATCTAAGTGCGGAACAATCATGGGAACTCATAGAAGATCTTGCTCTCTATGGAAACGAAAGTTGGAATGATCCCCGTGATTTGAGCAAAACGGTCAAGGCAATATATTTGCCTTCGAATAACTCTAGCACTCCCGACCGTAGGATCATGGAACTTGAAGGTCGAGTCAAGTCTCTCATAAAATCTTACGAAGCTCAAAAGCCTTCAATCCAAGTAAGCAGAATTGCTTCTACATGTAAATTGTGTAGTGGCCCTCACGAAACTCATAACTGCATGGAACTTCCAAAACGTGCTTATAATGAATTCACATCGTCACACGTTGGTCGAGGCCCTCGAAATTCTGACGAGGCCTATGAGGCATGGAAGGATAAACCTAACTTCAGAGGGTACCAAACGCGAAGCGTATCCTTCAATGACTCTTCACCACTCAAATGGTCCGAGCATTTTCCATCGCAGAGCACTCCTAGGCAAAGCTGTGAAGATACCTTGCGAAAATTCATTCTATCTCAAGAATTACAGCTCTCTACGCTCGAGGCTAAATTTAGACAACAGCAGGCCGATATGAATAACAAGATTTGTAATCTGTTAACTGCTATCAAAGAGCACGCTGTTAATAAACCAATACATATTGATGAGGTCAAATCTGTTAACATTATGAGCCCGCCAACCTCTCCTGTGAAAATAAAAAGTCCTAGTAAGCTATTCAAACATCTATAACCAAAAGTAAAAGAACCTGTCAACCCCCTAGGACCAATCCATTTCGTAAATACCATCACCACGATATCTACTTCTACACCGAACCTGAACCAACAACAAACTGAAAATTTTGGTCATACCGCTAAAGATGAGACCTCAAGGGTGGGCCACGATTTGGCCAAAAGCCCTACCAACTCATTCGAGCAGTTCGCCACGCATGAGTCTAACAAATCAGATGAAGGGAGAGAGAGATCGGAAGTGCATATGAGAAATCCTGCCATTTTGGGTAAATCTATTATAGAGGAACCCGAGAGAAAAATGGAGGATGTTACGAGTGGGAATAGTGATAGGACTGAGAAAAGTAACTCTAAAGTTTTCAAGATCTCTTGCACCATTAAGGAAAATCTCTTAATCGATAGTCATATAGATCCTAGCCTCCCAATCAACATAATCCCCCTTTCCCTATACCACGAAGCCTTCCCAGAACGCGTAATGTGCGAGAGAGTCAATAATGCAAGGGTAATAAAAGATTTATCAATTATGATTGGAGAACTTGTTTACAATACTGACCTCACCGTGGTCGATGACGTGGACCCTCTCACCAATCAAACATTAACCCACCTTGTTCTTGGGAAACCATTTATCAACGAATCGGGAGTAATCCTTGATGAGAAGGATGGTAGTGCATTGTTCACCAATGATGTTAAGAAGGTGATTTTTCGTAAGGGTAATGAAGAGGTGTACGAGTATCGTCCTTCCCTTGAGGGGAATCTATATGGATCAAAGGATGGAGAATCGGGGAAGATAAGGAGGCATGATCCGAATAATCCCAAAACTCCCTGCATGATCGTTCATAAGTACTTCGATAACGTCTACATCTACACTTGGTTTTCCCGCTGCTAAACTTTTGTTTGTATTCCGCTGCTATTTGTTAAAGAGTCTATGTACTCTAAAATGGTTTGTAAAATGAATGATGTGTTTTGAGACACTTTTAAACGTCATGTGTTGTGTCGTTTGCTATAAAGATGCCTGTTTTCGATTCGCGTAGTGCCCCCAGCATGTCAGCTGCCGTATTTTGAGTTGGGGGTGCTACAGTTTGCATTTTGGTTACACTCGCTTGCAAACTGAAAAATGTAAACAGCAAAAGCAAAACTACAAATGCAAACAACGGATGTTTTAAAAGATTATAACAGTACACTTTAGTTTTTAATTTTTTGGTATATGTTGACTATATAAGTCAAAATCGATTGTTCTAAACAGCCCCCTAAACTACTGTGGAAGGATTCTGAATGTGTAAACAGTTGGGATGTTAATCTTAATGATGTGTTTGGGATATTTATGAATGAATGTGATTTAGCACGCGGAATTTACTAAAACACACTAAAGGAACAAAGGTGGTGAATAAGTAAACTTGAATAAGTTTAGAGTGATGAACAAAACATGGATAACACAAAATGATTCAATATTATTGATGAAATAATACGGGTGATCTAAACTATCACCAGGATTACAAGTGTAACCTTGAATCTTTGATACGTGAAAAAGGATTTTAAAAGTGGAAGTTATGCATGTAGTTATTGATCTAGTTGTCAAGTATGCTTACTCGTTGTGCATGTGATCTATCAAAACTCTATCTAAAAAGGTGACTTAAGGGTTCCTTTTATAGCATAAGGAGCCCTTATTACAAGTTGTCAAGTTGTCTAATATAATATATTAGAGACTTATCTTATCCTAATATTACACCTTTCAAGGTAAAACACTCCATTGTATCTACTGAGACTTCTGTACTACTTCTACTTAACGTATAACTTTGTACAAAGACTAATAATACAACTAAATATCTCTAAATAAAATATAACAACTTGTCGTTAATACTGACAGGACCTTCTTTAACTAGAAATACCTTCTTACCTAGAAGGTACTGTTAGTGTATCTTCAACATCAACAAAACTGAAGAGGCAGGCTTAACTATCATCTACCAGGCTCTTCTGGCAGACTCTTTAACTTGTGCATTTTATTCCCAACAATCCTCCCCTAAACTTGTTATTCCCTTTTAAAATAACCAAGTTTCTTGTGAATAAAATTCATACCTTGAGGATTTGAGGGAACTCTTCCAAAAACTTTATCTATTTCTCCTTAGGCTTTCATACTGATCCAATATGCTTTCCTTCAATCTTTTGACTGCATCAATTTCTTCTTCACATAATAGCTTGTTGGAGATCAAGACTGATAATACTTCATAGCTTAAAGGATACTCCTTCTCACCTAGCATAAAGAGTTCTATTCCACTCTGAGTGGAAAGATGATGAACATGACTCATGCTGAAGTATTCCCATGTAACAAATAAATCATAGTAAGGAAATTTCCAATGTGTATCAGTAGGATTTGGATCATACAATCTGCTGAACTCCACCCATAGCTCTTGCTCCTTTGCATCAGGTTTATACTTGGTTTTCAGCTTCTCTTGAACTAATACCCATAATTCATCTAAATCCATTTTGTTACATGCTCTAAGTAGATTTTCAAAGTTCTTGAAAATCTCAACCTTGTTTCCAACTCTTGTTATCTTCCAAGCTTTGCCAAACTTGTCATTGTAGATTTCCCAACCTATGACTGGATGCCTTGCATGTAAAGGTTCAGTAAAAACAATTTGTGGAACATGGACAACCATTTCTCTTGACTGAACAGGAGGCAAGTCTCCTTTCTCTGCTTGTTCCTTCTGATCATCTTTTCTTCCTTTGGAAGGCCTTTCTTGTGTATCCATGAGTAAACTGGTTTTGTTTCTTCTGTAAGCCTCTAAGTATAGAAGCTTCAATTCATCAAAAGATTTACCTTTGAGTTGATGATCCTTCATGTTCACTTCTCTTTTCAGATATATCTTGAAGAATTTCTTCTGATCTGCCTCAGAATGAGGCATTTTAAATCCTTTCTTCTGATTCTTCTGGATCTGCTGATAGACATCATCCAATGCCTCTTGATTGTATTTCTTAGTAATGAAATCATTGAGCTTGATTGTCATTTCATCTGAGCTAAGAGACTCATCACACACCAAAGTATAAGCTTCACCCCTTACAATTGGATCGATGGAAATGATGTATTGCAGCTGAGCATCAAACTTTTCTTGCAGCATTCTTGATTCTTCTTCAGCTCCCATAACTTCTTCTTCATGAAGCTGTTTGGACAACTTTTCATCCACAGCTATCTGAACTTGTTCACTCTTCTTCAACTTTTTAGGCTTTGGTTCATCTTCAAACAAAATTTTCTTGCCCTTGTCTTTTGGAGATGATTCTAGACTTGGAGCAGCAGATTGTTCATCAGGAACAAGAAACCTCCCCTGAGGCTGTGAATCCCTCTTTCTTTTGTAAAACATTTGATCAGAACCTTTTAACTCCATAGCCAATAGCCTCTGAATCCCAGCAGGCTCTTGCTCTGCTTCAGCAGTATCTTGCTCTGCTTCAGCAACATCTTTTGCATTAACAGGCTCCTTTTCTTCAATAGCAGGCTCTGTTTCTTGAATAACAGGCTCTTCATCAATCACTTGAATTCCTTCATGAAATTGAAATTGAATCTCTTCTTCATTTTTAGAACTACCCATCCTCCCCTTTTTGGAAGAGAGACCCAAACCCTCTGCATCTGAACTTGAAGAACTAGAAACAACCAACCGAGATGTTCTTTTACCCTTCAACAATTTCACCTTCAACTCTAATTTCTCAACCCTCTTAATTAACTTGGTGTTGATCTCTGTAAAATGTTTGTTTTGACTTTCAAGAGTAGTTTGCAAGTGCTGCACTTGCTCTTTTAATTCCCTTACAGTCTGAGCATCTACACTTTGTTGTGGAGGAGATTGTGGTGGTGAGTTATGATGTGATAATGATGGTGATGTTGCAGATGGTGTTTGTGTTAGTTGGTGAGATGGTAATGGTACTGGTGATGGTGGTGTGACTGATGGTACTGTTGGAGTGATGGATGGTACTGATGATGGGTGTGGTGGTGAATGATCAGATGATGTGGATGGTTCTTCAGAATGTTGTTTTAACATTTCCTCAAAAAGTGGTACTTCTTCTCCTTGAAAACCAATTTTCATGTTTGAAAACACCTTGTGTGTAAGTTTGGGAGTTTTAAAAGGTTTGTTTGGGGGAAGTAACAAATGTTTGGATTTGTTGATGAGGCACTGAATAAACCTTGGGTACATCAAAAACTTTGTTTCACTGTCCACATTTTTAACCAATCCTTCAAAAATATATTTTGAAAAGTTGAATTTCTTGTTTGTTGCCAGGCAAATGAGAGCTGCAGCCATGTTACCACTAAATTGCTCCCATGAGGTTTTCTTTTGGTTTAAACAATGAAGGATGGTATGAATCAAGAATCTCCATTGAGGGGTAAAATGCTTTTTAAGAAATGTAAGCTTTGTAGAAGTTACATTATACCCCATTTTTGTCAAATTTTCAAAGATTTTAGTATCAGGCAGTTGACTAATGCCATCTGAATCATCCAAATGAAGATGTCTTCTAATGGATGATTCGGTAAAATTCAATGTTCTACCATCCACTTTGACCATTAACTCTTGAATCCCATCCCTGAGAGTGTTAACTCTAGCCGTTTGCCAAAATTGTGAAATTTGAGATTCAAAAATAGTGGGATTCACGAGTAAAGCAAACCTGACATAAGAATTGTTTAGAAAATCCACTGCTTGATGAAAAGATTCATTGTCATCAGACTTTTCCAAAAATGCTAGTTGGTTGTGACGTTTGACAAAACTTAGACGAGCCATGGTGAAAGGTTTGATGAATAATTTGATTATGATGGTGGGATTTTATTGTTGTACTGGTAGAAGATGAAAGGTGAGTGTGAATTATGATAAGGATTGATTATGAGAAAATTACTTTTGACCGACTATTAAAGATATGAATAAGTAATTGAAGAGGCGGTCAAAAAGATCTTTTATTATAATAACTATATCCTTAATTCTAGAAAAACATGAGTAATTCACAAAAATACCCTTTAAAACAACGGCTATATTTTTAACCTGGCAGACTCAACGGCTATGTAGCAGTACCATTTTACTCTACCAGTACTAAAATTTGAACTACCAGTACCTTGTTTTTGAAATATAACTTGGCAGTCTCTTTGAAATTTTAGTAAACATCCCTTATAGTTTTTAGCAAACTATCAGCTATCAACGGATTTGATAAGTCTTTACCAATAGCCGTTTGCTTTTGGACTAGTCAGCTCTTTAAGTTTTTGAAACTGGGTGAACTAATTACCTTATAGTTTTTAGCAAACTATCAGCTATCAACGGATTTGAGAAGTCTTTACCAAGAGCCGTTTGCTTTGGACTAGCCAGCTCTTAAGTTTTGAAAACTTGGTGAACTGATTACCATTTCCACATCCTGATTTTGTTAGCAATCTTGAGTAACCTGAAATGGTTAGATGTAGACAAAAAGAACAGAGTGCAAAGCACTTGTTTTATAGCATTGTTTAACATTTAAGCATCAAGATGAACAAAAACAGAGCAATCTTTGAACTAGCAGTACCAATTATGTACTAACAGTACCTTCTGACTAACTAGCAGTACCATGTTTAGAGGCCAGAACATGTTTATTTATATACAAAAACACATGTTTTTCAAAGATTTATCATACCAATACCTGCTACCAGGTATTTAAACCTACCTAAATCAAAAGCTTTGGTGAGAAGGTCTGCAAAATTCTTTTCAGAATCAATTTTGACAACTTGAATTAACCTTTTCTCATTGCAATCTCTTATGAAATGGTGTCTGATTACAATGTGTTTTGTTTTTGAATGTTGAACTGGATTTTTAATGATACAAATAGTACTGCTATTGTCAATGTAAATAATGGTGTTAAGAAAATTGTACCCATAGTCAAGCAATTGATTCTGGATCCAAAGAACTTGGCCACAACAACTTGCACTTGCAACATATTCTGCTTCAGTTGTAGAATTGGCCACCATTGTTTGCTTCTTGCATTGCCATGATACGAGTCTGCAGCCAAGAAATTGACATCCACCAGTTGTGGATTTTCTATCTAGGATTGCACCAGAATAGTCACTATCTGAATAAGCTACCAAATCAAAAGATGATTCCCTTGGATACCATAGACCCAACTTAGGTTGACCCTTGAGGTATCTGAAGATCCTTTTGACTGCTGTGAGATGAGAAACTTTTGGATTTACTTGAAACCTTGCACATACACATACTGAGAACATGATATCTGGTCTTGATGATGTAAGGTAAATCAAGGACCCAATCATTGATCTGTAATTGTGCACATCAACATCTTCACCCTCAGCATCTTTGAGTAACCCTTTTTCTGGATCCATTGGTGTACTTGCAACCTTTGAATCTGCAAACCCAAACTTCCTTAGGATCTCTGCTACATATTTATCTTGGCTGATAAATATGCCTTCATTTGATTGTTTCACTTGGAGACCCAGAAAGAAAGTAAGTTCCCCCATGGAACTCATTTCAAACTTATTATGCATAAGTTTTTCAAACTCTACACACAACTCTTGGTTTGTGGATCCAAAGATAATGTCATCAACATAAATTTGTACCAGCAAGATGTCTTTCTTGGTTCTTTTGATGAACAAAGTTGGATCAATCTTGCCTCTTTGAAATCCATTTTCCAATAAATAGAAAGCCAATGTTTCATACCATGCTCTGGGAGCTTGGTGTAGACCATAAAGAGCTTAGGTAACCTTGTACACCTTGTCTGGATATTCTGCATCAATGAAGCCTGGAGGTTGAGAAACATACACCTCTTCTTCAATAGTACCATATAGAAAAGCACTTTTGACATCCATTTGGTAGACAGTGAAACCTATGAAAGAAGCATAGGCCAAGAATAGCCTAATTGCTTCAATTCTTGCAACTGGAGCAAAAACTTCTTCATAATCCACTCCTTCTTCTTGAGTATACCCTTGGGCCACCAATCTGGCTTTGTTTTTTTATCACTATTCCCCTTTCATCTTTCTTATTTCTGAAAACCCATTTGGTTCCAATTGCCCTGTAACCTTTGGGCAAATCAACTAGTACCCAAACCTTCAGATTTGAACTGAAGAAGCTCTTCTTGCATTGCTTCAACCCAGCTTGAATCATCTAAGGCTTTTGTAATGTTTTTGGGTTCTACTTGTGAGAGAAAGCATGAAAACAGGCATATGTGGGCAACTTCATGGTTCTTTTCTTCATACACAGCTAGGACAAACCCATCTTTGTCTGAAGATAAGACTTGAGTTCTTGTTTTAACCCCAGAATCAATGCTGCCAATCACATTATCAATGGAGTGATCTTTGAGAATCCTTGTGTTGTGTGTTGTAGGAACATCATAGGAAATTGGAAGGTTTCCAATTCCTACATCTTCTGGTAAGGAATCATCTGATAGAACATTTAATGGTTCGGCAGGACCAATTTGTGAACTGGCAGTACCATCTGTTGAACTGGCAGTACCATCTTGTGAATTGGCAGTACCATTTTCATTTTCAGAATTTCTTGATTCCCTTGATCTTGTTCCATGATCATCTTCAACACCTTCATTTGTTGTATTTGAAGGCTCTTCATGACTTGAAGATGAATCCAAATCTTTCAAAATTGGCATCAATATGTAATCTTGATCCTCAGTTGTTTCAACATTGTCTTCAAAACCTGCATTATCATTAGTATTTGTACCTGTGACAGGCACATAATTCATAGATTCTGAAAGCTTATCAATGTCAAAACACCAATCTGGTCCAATGCCTGCAACATTTGGTAGTTTCTCTTGAAACTCTATGTGCAGATTTTCTTCCACTAGCCTAGGGCATCTATTATACACCCTATAGGCTTTACTTTGCAAAGAATACCCTATCATGTAGCCTTCATCAGCTTTTCCTTCAAACTTTCCTAGATGATCTTTGGTATTGAGAATAGTGACATGACATCCAAAAGGTCTCATAAAACTTAAAGATGGTGTTCTACCAAATAAAAGTTCATAGGGAGTCTTTCTATGAGGTTTAATCACAAGAACCATGTTCTGTACATAACAAGCAGTACCTACAGCTTCAGCCCAAAATGAAATAGGTAACTTAGAGTGTACTAACATTGTTCTAGCAGCCTCTATAAGAGTTCTATTTTTCCTTTCTGCTACTCCATTTTGCTGTGGGGTTCTAGCTACACTATATTCTCTTTTTATTCCTTTTTCTTTGCAAAATTCATCCATAACTCTATTCTTGAATTCTGTCCCATTGTCACATCTAATTACTTTTACTTTCTTATCTATTTGGTTTTCTATTCCTGTAATATAGGACTTAAGGATTTCACTTGTTTCATCCTTAGTTCTCAAAAAGAAAACCCAAGAAAATCTGCTGTAATCATCAGTAATCACAAGACAATATTTTTTACCATTTAAGCTATTCACAGAAGTAGGACCAAAAAGGTCCATATGAAGCATGTATAAAGCTTGAGAAATTGAGTTATGGGTCTTGGGCTTACAAGAAGCTCTATGTTGTTTGCCTTTTAGACAATCAACACAGGTTTGGTCATTTTGAAAAATCTTTTTGGGTAAACCTTTAACTAAATCATATTTTGCAATTGTATTGATTGTTTTAAAGTTTACATGACCAAGTCTTCTATGCCAAAGCATAGATTCATCCAATGAGGCTTTTGCTACTTGACAGGTTAAACTCTCTTTAGGAACAATGTTCTTTAAATCAACAATGTATATATTGTTCTTTCTAGGGATTTTAAGAAGAATCTGACTTTCATCAGGAATTTTAAAATCAGGAGAAAGTACAATGCATTCAGTGTCAGGAAAAAGAACATTGTTCTTTGTGTCACACATTTGTGAGACACTTAAGAGATTAAACTGTAGTTCTTTCACAAAGTACACATTTTCAAAATCTAATTTACTGGTTTTAATTGTACCTTTACCATTAATCTTTCCTTTGATTCCTCCCCCAAAGGTAACATATCCTCCATCAAATGATTTGAAGTCTGTGAGGTAAGACATGTTGCCTGTCATGTGCCTTGAACATCCACTATCTACATATCCTTGATCAGCAATATCATTTGAATGTTCCTGCACATGTATACACATATTAGTTTCCTTGGGGTACCCAAGCCATGACTGACTTGGGTTTGCCTCGTGCATCAATGTAATCAAACCTTTTTAGGACTGTTGATGCACCATTTGATTGGAGTGGTCTCCAAATCCAACATGCTGAGGACTTAACAGTATTCTCATTTTTAACACATTTTGTGGTTTTTGGTCTGACAGTACCATTTTTGGCAGTACCATTTGGTCTAGCAGGACTTTTTGGTTTTGATCTCCAATTTTGTGTTTTAACCACATAATCCCTTTCAATGAGACTTTTCACAACTCTTGGTGTATGTTTGAAAGTATTACTTGCACCCTTAGTAGTGAATTTTGGGTAAACAGGCTCATTTGGTCTAACAGTATGATTGACTTTTGGTGTGTTAGATTTCACAGAACCTTTTCTGGGGTTTGTTTTATTTATTTTAGACTTTGATGTACTCCCAGAAACCCAATTGTTACAATAAGCATGAGTATGATTAAAACTACCACAGTAATAGCATGCTTTATTGTACATAACAAAATTATCACCAAGTTGGTGTGACTTAAGATTGTTCCAATTTCTCTGACTACCTCTAAGTTTGCTATCACATTTAGCACAACATTCAACTGTTTTTAGAACAACTTTAGTCTTTGTTATACTCTCTACACTTTTAGGACTGGTTGGTCCTACTTTGTTTCCTTTCTTAGAAACAGTCTCTTTTCCATTCTCATCAGATGTCCAACCTTCATTAGATGTATCATCTGAGCTCTTATCAGTGAGCACATTTTCTTTGGAGAGTGAAGTATCACTTGCACTCTCAAAAGGTTCACTATTCTCTACAGGTTTTACTTTTTCTAGTGGTTTATGAGTGAGTTCATGTAAACCTGATTCAGCAAGATCTATACCTGGGGGACAGGGAATTCCTCTATAAGGAGGTGGGCATGTGTTGTATCCAATCCCAGATTTGATTTTCTTGTTCATTTGGTTTTCAACTATATATTTAGTGCATGCAGAAGCATTTTCTAAAGTTGTAACAGTTAGTTGAATATTATCTTTTGCTTGTTTCACTTTAGCAAACTCAGTTCTTAACAGATTTATTTCAGCATCTTTTAAGAATATATCTCTATTAAGAATAGCTTTTGTGTCAGAAAAGGTGAGTTCATTTTCTCTAAAGTGAATTATCTGTTTCTCAAGTTTGGCCATACCACACTTATGATTAACTAGGTCTTGATGAGTTTTTCTTTCTTCTACTTTCAGTTCATCATAAAGTTTTCTTAAGATTTCTAATTCTTTAAAAACTTCACAAGTAATTTGTACCTCAGGATTGGAGAAAGCCATTTCATTTTAAGATGACTCTTCTTCACCCATAAAGCTCCAATCAAAACCCAGCCCATCAATAGCTACCATAGCTTTTGTTTCAGTGATGTCCACTTCCTTGCTCTTGTTCTCATTGTTTCCCCTGTTCTTGTTCTCAAAACCTCTTCCCTTATCACCCTGCTTCTTTGGTATCCTACAATCTCTTGAGTAGTGACTCTTCATGTGGCAGTTGTAGCACTCCAATTTAGACTTGTCATACCCTGCAGGTTCATTGCCATTGATGACAATCTTCTTTCCAGTCCCCATCAAATATTTCTTAGCCCTTATGCTAAGAAGTGAAAGCTGCCACTTTATGTCCATTTCTTCAAGATCATCATCACTGATCTCTTGAAGATCTTCAAAGGTCAATATGGAACCATTGTGTTGTGATGTTAGAAAAGCACAACCAATTGTTTCATCTAAAATGGTTTTGGTACTGCTAGAAGTACTGGCAGTACCAAAATTTATGTTGGCAGTACCTTCTTCTCTACCATCTTTTTCTTCATCAACTTTCTTGGAAGTACCATGAGATGACACAAAGGCCATATTTCCTGAGCTTGAACTAGTAGACTTCTTGAGTTCATGTTCTACTATTTTGAAGTTGCTGTAAAGATCATTAAGACTCATGGAATCAATATCTGGTTTGTTTTTCCAGACAATGACATGCATGGCCTATTCAGAGGGTAGACTTCTAAGAAATTTGGAGTTTAAGTCTTCTTGAGATATTATCACCTCATGAATGGCTAACTGACTAGAAAGCTTTTGTAGTCTATTGAACATGCTATCCAAAGACTCATTTGTTGTGGCTGAAAAGTTTTCAAACTGTTGTTTTAAAAGTGTTTTTTGAGTTTTCTTGGTGGCATCATTACCACCAAATATAGCCACAATAGCTTGAAAAAGGGTTTTAGCACATTTGTACTTGTTAAAGATTAAGAGCTGGTCATTTGGAATAGACATGAGAAGCATACTCCTGGCTTTAAGATCATTTCTCTTTTGGATTCTTTCTTCAGCGGTTGTTGGGTTTACTTGCACAGTTGTGACAAGTGCATCGTTTACTGTGGAGGTGGTGGTAATTGGTTTGAATGAGTTTCCTTCTTCAATAATCTCCCAAAGTGCATAGTCTTGCACTTGAAAGTATTGCTCAACCCTCAATCTCCACATCTCAAACTCATTCTGTTTGAGTAATGGAAGTTTTGCAGCCACATTGGTTTGAATGTGCTCAACATCCATTTTTGCTTTGTTCTTTTATGTCGTAAATATCAGCCTTGCTCTGATACCACTTGTGGAAGGATTCTGATTGTGTAAACACTTGGGATGTTAATCTTAATGATGTGTTTGGGATATTTATGAATGAATGTGATTTAGCACGCGGAATTTACTAAAACACACTAAAGGAACAAAGGTGGTGAATAAGTAAACTTGAATAAGTTTAGAGTGATGAACACAACATGAATAACACAAAACGATTCAATATTATTGATGAAATAATACATGTAATCTAAACTATCACCAGGATTACAAGTGTAACCTTGAATCTTTGATACGTGAAAAAGGATTTTAAAAGTGGAAGTTATGCATGTAGTTATTGATCTAGTTGTCAAGTATACTTTCTTGTTGTGCATGTGATCTATCAAAACTCTATCTAAGAAGGTGACTTAAGGGTTCCTTTTATAGCATAAGGAGCCCTTATTACAAGTTGCCAAGTTGTCTAATATAATATATTAGAGACTTATCTTATCCTAATATTACACCTTTCAAGGTAAAACACTCCGTTGTATCTACTGAGACTTCTGTACTACTTCTACTTAACGTATAAGTTTGTACAAAGACTAATAATACAACTAAATATCTCTAAATAAAATATAACAACTTGTCATTAATACTGGCAGGACCTTCTTTAACTAGCAGTACCTTCTTACCCAGAAGGTACTGTTAGTGTATCTTCAACATCAACAAAACTGAAGAGGCAGGCTTAACTATCATCTAGCAGGCTCTTCTGGCAGACTCCTTAACTTGTGCATTTTATTCCCAACAACTACATATGAAAATGCAAACTGATAAAATGGAAACAGCAAAACCAAAATATACATACATCGGCAACTAATTATAACATATAAAACCAAATATACATCTTAAGAACCATCGTTTTGAGTAGCCATCATCATCCAAAAAAATTAATATCTTCATTACATAAACAACTAAAAATAACATGTGAACTTTTTTATGGGAGACTTGATATTCATTGGGGGGGGGGGGGGGGAGACTTGAGCTCTTTAGGAGGAGGCACATACTACACTTTTCTCTTTCTGCTGGAGCTTCCGACAGCCGCAACAAAACCAAGTACAACATTTGTAACCATTTCCCTTGATTTTGGACTTTTATGAACAAGGGTGCTAACAGGTTGTGCATTGGAAGCATTAGGAGTGGAAGCCTTGGAAGCTTGGGGAGTGGAACCTTTCAAAGTAGAAGACTTTCCCTTTCTAACCCTTGATGTGGAGTAGTATTCTTAGAAGACAACAACCCAAAATCATCATCAGATGTGTCTGAAATAATGATAACATCAACATCTTTTCCTTAAGAGATGATATCTGGAAAGATATAAAAAACAGAAAGACATTAGGGTTTAGCCATTACTACTATCCTACTTTTCAATCATTAAGTCTAACCTTTCGCAACTTCCTTATTCCCATATTTTTTCCACAAGTCTTCAAGTATGAAATCAACAATTTCATTTTCTATATCCCACTTATTCCAATAATTAGCCATGACATAGGGGGTGTTTCTTTTTTTCCCTTAGCTAAGGGATGCTATTTAATATTATTACTTTTTAGATGGGGATTACAAAAATCCCTTAAATGGTATATATCCACAAGGTTTAATTTATCATCTCCTCCCCATTAAGATGCTTATATAGAAGTGGGACCCATATGAATCCTTAGATAAAGAAAAAAAGAAACAACCCCATAGTCAATCATATAGTCAGAGACTTTTAGTTTGCTACAATCATTTTTATTTATTTATTTATTATTATTATTATTATTATTATTATTATTATTATTATTATTATTATTATTATTATTATTATTATTATTATTTATTATTTTTTTTGCAGAATCTTCCATTGTTTGTATTTCTTGCAAATAAAATAGGGTTATTTAGGGAAACAATTGACTACTAAGCTTAATATGTCAATCACACAAATACAGAAAAATGAAGTAACCTTTCATCACTTCGGCTTTTTTCGCAAATATGTATAAATCTTCAAACATCTCATCAGACATTTCATCTCTTTGTAACCAAGTATCCTCGTATTTGGCCTTCACATACTCTACCATCTCATCCGTCACTGCTATCATACTAAGGTCCTTGTCTGCCATTGTTAGAGTTTTTATTTATTTTTATTTTTATTTTTTTTTTTGTTTTTTTTTTGGGACGAATATGGGTAACTTGTTGAGGGTTTTTTTTTTCAGTAGAGGTTGTATGCGACAATGTGTGTGATTGATGATCGAGTCTTACTCAAGTGTCAATGGTTAGGTGTAGGTTTATTGGTTCCCGCACAAACATTAATAGGTGTATCAGAGAAGATACAATCAAGTTGCATAGTTAAAAATATATTATTTCACAGTTGGCTCCTCAAGTTGAGTGTCGGGTTTGGCTTGAGTTATATTATAGTTAAAATGTGGTTAGACTATTATATCCTTGAAAATATAACGCAAAACGGGCGTTAAAAAAGACCTGAGCATTACTGGTCAACGGACGCTATCGGCATCAAAATCCCAACTTTTTGATTCACGGAGACGATTTTTCCAAGTTTGGGCCAGTCGATGGTTTTGGACAAGTTTAGGGACCAACGGTGTATTTTTGTCTATATTTAATCTTAAATAATTATAAATCTCAATCCCAATTTTTACTCCAATACATAAAACATGTTGATATAAATAATGTATAAAAACGTTATTAATATTTTTCGATATCCCTAAGTTTTGACGATCACAAAATATAAAAACATTAAACGCAAAGTTAATACGTAAACAAGTTTTAAGCAAGTTTATATCATCCCATCCAACATAATCACTTAAGGTATGAATAAACAAGTGACTAATACATTTTATGATCAAAAGGATGTTTATTTAAATAATACAAAGTTTATAAAATTAAATAAACTTATTATATATTTTTGAAAAACATTTTTGGTAATAAAGGAAAATGTTTAATTCATAGTAAATATATGAATTCAAATTTTTAACCAAAATCAGTTAGTTTTTCACCAAATAAACTTTCCCCACTAAAAGACAGATTTTCTGGTCGTTACAGCTGGGTGGCCCCCTTAATTATAAGGGGCGGCCCCCTTAATTTTAAGGGGGCCGGCCATGAATTAAGGGGGCCGGCCACGCTCCTCTGTCAGAATCTGTCAGAAATTTTCTCCTATAAATACCACCTCAAACCTGATATTTTTCTCACCTCTTGCACGAAAATTTTTAGATCCAAATCTCTCTAAACATCCTCCTAAAAACCCTTTGATCATATAATTGTTAATCCTTGTTTCAAGTGATTCATTCCCTCACCTCTCATCTCTCAAAGTGCAAGAGAAGAATACTCTTTCAACATCCAGTTATGAAGTATTGTAGATTTGTGTATATAGTCTAGTTGTTGTGTACAATTATTGTAAAGGTGTGATAGTAGTGTAACTAGATAGATCTAGGAGTAGAAGTTGTGAATAGAGGTAGTGAGATATAAGTAGTGGTGTGAAGAAGAAGTAGTGGAGTAGTGTGAAGTTGTGAAGTAGTAGTGGTGTATACAAGTTGTGAAGAAGGTGTGCCAAGTTGTGAAGAAGTTGTGTAGAAGGTGTGAATAAGTTGTGACGAAGTTGTGGTGTGTATATTGGTGTGTAAGGTTTTCTCCGCCATAAGGGAGCTTGTTGACATAGTGAAGAAAACTCTCGAGTAGGTGACTCGAGGAGTGGAGTAGGGCAAGGAAGGTGTCCTTGTAGCCGAACCACTATAAATCCTTTGTCTCGCGGTTAGATCTTTCCATATCTTACTTATTATCTTGCTTATATCGTTATTACTTTTGTAGACGTAGACGTATATGTATAGTTGCTCATATAGTGCTAGTATTGATTTTACTTAAAGATCAAACAAAAGTTTCATTCACAAAACAAAATTTTTACAATCAAACAAAAAAAATGTAACATACATTTAATTGATCATTTCGATCAAGTATAGTTTTCATACACAATATAACTAAGGATTATAAAATAAACGTTTACTTACTTATCTCTCGTATATAGCTATAATTGTTTATATTATGCATGTGTTGATTTCACATACTTAGTTTGCATTATTATTATTGCTCATACTTAGATAGTTGTTCATATTGTTCAAGACTTGAATTCACATAAGATCGAATCAAAGTTTTAAGAGTAAACAAGACTTTTAAATAACTAAGTTTTCATAAAACTAAAAAGACGTAAAACTATTCAACCCCCCCTTCTAGTTTTCCACAATTGGCATCAGAGCCAGGTCAAACAAGATTTTGAAAATATATTGTATTTTAAAACTTGTATCGATCTATGGAATCGGAAAAATATTTAGAAGGGCAATCTATGCAAAGACCACCACTATTTGAAAGTGATGGTTTTCTTTATTGGAAAAATAGATTCGAAACTTATGTGAAATCAAAAGATCTTGATCTTTGGCATGTCATTACCTTTGGTGATTTCCCCCTATTCAATATAATTTTGAAACTAAAAAGGATGAAATAGTATCTTTTGAAAAACAAAATGATAATTTGAAAAAGAAACTAGCAAAAAATAATGAGGCTAAAATGGTTATTTATAAAGCGTTACCACGCAAAGAATATGTAAGAATTTTTATGTGTAAAACCACAAAAGAAATTTGGGATTCTTTATTAATTACTCACCAAGGTAATAGTCAAGTCAAAGATAATAAAATAGATATTCTTGTTCAACAATATGAACAATTTACGATTCCGGAAGAGGAATCAATTGATAATGCTTTTGCTAGGTTTAACACTATCATCACAAGTTTAAAAGCACTTGATGAAAACTCTTCTAGTAAGAATTTTGTTAGGAAATTTCTTAGGGCTCTTCATCCAAAATGGCGAGCTAAAGTTACGGCAATTGAAGAATCAAAGAATTTGTCAACTCTACAACTTGACGAATTGATCGGCAACTTAAAGGTCTACGAAGAAATAATAGAGAAAGACTCCGAGATGGTCAAAGGAAAAAGGGAGCAAAGCAAATCGATTGCGTTGAAAGCTAAAAAGGACTATAGTGACGAAGAATGCTTAACCTCCAAAAGGAACGATGAAGAGTATGCTATGGCCGTACGAGATTTCAAAAAATTCTTCAAAAGACGAGGAAGATACGTTAGGCAACCATATAATGAAAGAAAGTGCTTTAAGTGTGGATATCCAAATCATCTTATTGGAGAATGTCCGAAATTGTCAAGAAGTCAAAACCACAAGGCCTTTATAGGAGGAGCATGGAGCGATAGTGACAATGATGAAAAAGAGACAACAAAAGATGAAAGGTGTCTCATGGCAAAGGCACCCGATAAGGTACGTTCTAAAACCGAATACTATAGTGATGAAAATTTATTTTTAGATGAAAAAGACCTAGATAGCGAATATAGTAGATTGTGTAAATTAGGTCAAAAGGTCATAGCTAAAAATAAGTCACTAAAACATATTAATAATCAATTAGAAAATGAAGTACTCGAATTAAAAATTAAACTACAACATTTGGAAAAAGAAAAAGAAGTTTTTAAAGAATGTAAAACATGTTTAGAGGTCAAAAATGAAAACGAAAAACTTAAAGATGAAATTTTCAAACTTGACAAGTTTAAAAATAATAGTAACTCACTTAAGAAAATAATAAGTGTTTAAGAAACTTTAGGAGATAAAACCGGTCTAGGATTTAACTTAACTAATGTTTCAACTAGTGAAAATAAAAATGAAAAGTTTAAATGTGAATCTAGTAAACAAAAACCATTAGACTCAAAACCTAAGTATGTACCTATAAAAGATAGAAAAATATCTATTGCGAGTGATGAGGAAGTAAAAAGTTTTTATAAACCATCATTAAAAGCCAAAACCGGATTTTCTAAACTAAAATTAAGATCTAAAACTCCACCTCTAAATAGACCAAATAATCCTCATCCTCGGTCTAAAACCCCTCAACATAGGAGAAATCAAGGTAGACAAAACTTTTCTAATAATAGTCACCCAATGTGGATTTATCCACATCAACCAAGTTTTAGTCCATGGGGATTACTTCCACCATACATGCATCCTAGTCAATTGCAAACCATGTTTGGTTCAAACAACCTTGGACAAATGAGACCATGGGAACCAAGTGGCTAAGTTGTCACTTTTGGAAAATATTGGTATCTCATCTACAAATGGCCTCTATAAGTCAACATGGCATCTTGAAGTGTTTGAAGAAAATTTATTGAAGACTAAAAGGTACGCGTTTCTTTTAAGTTCATCGTTAAAATTTATATTCTTAGATTAACAACTAGTTAGATTAATGCTTAGTTATATAGCTAGTAATACTTACTTACTCACGCATTATGAACCCCTCTTAGTTGGCTTTCCTAGGATTATAATAAAATTGTTCGTTGTCGAACAACATAGAAAATGGAAATCTTCTATGTCCACTAGTAGAAAACTCATGGTGATGAAGTGAAATGAGTCAAGTGGATTAATTATTAACATAGAAGTAAGAGTAGATTTCTCGTGTTAGAAGACTATGGATGAAACAAGCTCTCGTAGACTATGGCATTAAGTTAGATAAGTGTGCGACAACAAAGGAGCTATAGAAGTTAGGATATACCCTATTAAACACTCATATAGAACAACTTCATCAATCTCTTATGATCATAGGTTATGTAGAAAAGGTAGCTTTGGAAGATAACATTGCCAATATGTTTACCAAACCCCTTAATCATGAACTATTTAATCACTTGCGTTTAGGATTAGGAATGATGGAGCAAATTGATTAAATTCTTGGAATACTTAAAATCTTCTGAAAAATCAAAGTTCTGAAAATTTCTTTTCTGTCAGATGGGCGGACCCCTTAAATCTATAAGGGCGGCCCCCTTAAAATTAAGGGGACCGGCCTCACTTTAAGGGGGCCGGCCATCTGAGCATTAAAATATTTAATTTTCTTTTCTTTCTTCTCAAATCTGAGTCTAGGATTCTATTTTGCACAAAAATCAGGAATTGAGATATTTTGTTTTTGCATATATACTCTCAAAAGAAAACCTCAATTCATTTTGAAATCATTCTCACGATTAGGAAAACTCATTGTTGAATAATGATAAAAACGTTTTTCTATCAAACCATGCACAATAGTCTCACTCTCGTTGTCTATATATATATATATATATATATATATATATATATATATATATATATATATATATATATATATATAATCCAATATATACATATACATGACACTTAGAAGTGAGGAAAGCTAAATCAAGGAGATCAAGGATCGTTTCTTAGGAAAATTTGTTTAGGAGTCGAAACGATCTTAACTCCGTATTTGTTTCATATAGGCATACACTAGAACAAAATCAAAAATTACACTATCACATTTGTTTCATCACTAGTGTCTCACTCATTAGTTGCTTTTGCCATTGCACAAAGTTAGTCATGTTAGGTAGAATGCCTTAATTACTTGATCTATTACTTTATTAAGTTTGCATGCATGCGTAGTTGTAATTATATTACATGTTTATTTGCCTATATACTTTTCATGCATATTCCATTAAGATAATACATGCATAGTTGCCTAAAGAGTTGGACTTGCCCAAAACCAAAACTCATAATCTTTACACACTTAAATCTCATAACCTTTACTCACCCATACCCTTCTACCTTACACTCAAACCGCATAACCTTTACACACTCTCACCAATCACACCACTTGATACTCATCTCCCATCCTCACCAATAACTCCCTCTAGTCATCCTCACAAAAAGATTCAACCATGAAACCATTCCCTACACTCTACAAAGTGTGTCATTACCACCACAACTTAACCCATGAAGGTCAAACCATACTTCATGATACACAGACCTCATGTTCACTCAAATGAACCCTTTCACAAACCACATCATAATAACCAACCATCCATCTCATCACCCAAGTACACCTTCGTCTCATCCTTTACCTCCAAAAAACATCACCATAATCTACCAGGGATTTACCAAAAACTTCCATTTCCAAAACATCAAAGAAACAAAAAATCCTCATCATCACTCCTAAACAACTCTTCATTGACTTAACCAAAGATGACAACACAACCCCATCACCTCAACTTCAATGCTCATCTCCTAGTGCACCAAATGCACTATCCAAAACACCCTCTACTCGTGGAACATCTTCTTCTTCAATACCTTCATCCTCATCCATCTATGACTACCTAAACTCACAAATGTTTCCATCGCCAAGAGTATCACCAACACCTCCATCATCACCTTCCACCAAACAATGAAAGTTAGTTGAAGAGCTCAAAGAAGCTCATGAGCTGAGAGCTCTTCTTGTCATGCATCTTGCTCAACGCAACTTGGACCAATGGTGAGTGCTTATTCACTCACTATTATTTGACCAAATACCAACCCGAAACGACCATTTGAGCTAACAAATGCAAAGAAAACGTGTGTTTTTGTGTTTGTGATATGCAGGTACGGATAAATAATAAAAAGCTGAAAAATCACAGGAAAACCGGAAAACGAGCACGAGAATTGAAGTTGGTCAAAGAGTCAATGCCGGGGATCCAAAAGTCAATTTCATCCCTCATTTATTCAGACTTGGCAAGATTAGTCCCTGTGATTTATTTTGAAGAAATTACACACTAAGCCCTTGGATTTTTGAAAGATTACATAATTGGTCCTTGTAATCTTATTACAACAAAAATTCTGAAATTGCAATAACTACCCAAGCCCAAACCAACAATAACTACCCAAGCCCAATCCAAAAACTCACTTAACCCGGCCTGCTTACCCAAACCACTATATGTACCCGGGTCAACAAAAGGGGTCAAACGAATAATAAAAATCATTTACCCCGCCCTTAGTTTTTTCCCCAAATCCTTTTATTACCAGAACCACATGAACCCTAGAACTATTCCATTCAATTGTTACCACAATTAAGGGTAAACCTGTCAAATCAAGTACGCTTCTAGAAGATTGGAGTATGTCAGCATGTGTCAGAGAGCTCAAGAAGCACAATAACGAGTACGTGGCAGTTTCTTAGTGGACGAAACACCTCATTTAGCTTGATTATACGGCTGAGATCATTTGCAATGATTGGGAAAGGATTGTACGGTGTGGATTAGCTCAAAAGAAGCACAATCCCTCGGATTTCCAGCATGGATTTGAGACCCTCACCTCCTCACTCTTCATCTATAAATAGGGACGTTTTTTAGCTCATTTGTATGTAGTTTTTAGATAGTGTTATGCTGCAAATTGTATTTCAGATTGTATTTAGATTAGATATTGTATTACTTTTATTAAGAGATTAATAAAATTTCGAATTTACTTCTTATATTTTTTTTTGCTTATTGTTCAATTCATTTAGTTTATATTGTTTTCATTTAGTTTTAATTCAGCCTATTTCAGTTCAATCATCTTAGCTATTCACTTTAGTTTAATATTTACTTTACACTTTTATCAGAACTTATAAAAAATAAAAAAAAATAAAAAAATAAAAAATGTTTTCATATTGTCTAGTAAGCTTTCAATAAAGCTATTTTTCATCTTTATACATTCCACTTAAGCTCAATAGCTTTTAGTGGAATGCTTTGAGTCCTAAATCAGTCTCAGTCATCAAATAATCAGTTGAGCATTGGTAATTTGGATTTGCTAAATCAGACAGGGAAGGATTTGGCCTATCTTAAAGATAGGCTTGCTAAGTGAACTCCCTCTGTTTAGCTGAGGGAGAGCTTGTGGTAACTTCTGTATTCATTTCCAATTTGTAGAATTAGCTTAGCTTAATAATTGTAGTAGTAGTTAACTGTTTAATCTCTTAGTAGTAGCTTATCTGATTATTTTGAGTTTGATTGATCATTGATTAGTGTAGATTTGATAGTATAATTGATAGTTTAAATCTGTTTTAGTTTAGCATTATTGAGTTCTATTTGGATTTTGCTTTTGATATTTGCTAGTTTGTAGTCTAAGTTTGCTATTCTGAGTAGTGTAATTAATAGTGGATCATCTGTCATCTTGCTTGTTACTAGTAGTTGAGGTGGTGATAGGGTTTATATCTGAGATCATAGCATTGAGTAGATCTGTGATTGTTAATGGCTTGTTAATTGAGTAAGTGTTGTTCTGAGTAGTCATTTCACCATCTGTGTTCATCACTAATCATCTGTCTACCTGTGGATTTGAGAATCTGAGTATGATTGGATCTAGTGATAACTAGTTGATGTTATAACTTTTGAGTAACAAGTAGAAGCTTATTAGGATTGTTGATTAGAGATTGGAAGTGGAAATTGTTGAGTTACTTCATATTAGTCACACTAAAGGGGTGTTTGGCTGTAACAGATTAGATAAGTGTTAGAGTTAGTAAGATAATTGTAGTTGCATAAACAGCTCTATTAGATTAGTTATAGTCTTAATATTACATAAAATTGGTAATTAGTTTAATAAAAGTCAAAATTAGCTTAATCATACTTTTTCTGTCACTTAAATCAGTTTTTAGAGATAATTAGTTTGAATTATAGGTGCAAATTAGGTAAAGGTAGCTTAATTCAGTAGCATTATAGCTTTAAATAACATAAATCAGCATCTAGGTTTAGTATAGATTCATAAAAGTCAAATTAATTAGCATTTTCAAAAGTCAAAAAGTTTGTGTGCTGAGTATTTTGACAGAATTTTGGGATAACTTGTAGACCTCATTGATCATTGGAAATCTAAATAGAAAGCTGTTTTTGTAAGTTTGGTAGTAGGAGAATAAATTTCAAAAAGAAAAATTGGATTTGTAACTCATCAGCTTATAGGAATTTAAGCTGGAACTTGCCTGCTTGGACATACATTTCCCCTGCACCACTTGTGTGCATTTGTTTTCAAGGACTGAATCAAGTAGGATAAAGTGTTTGGAAATCCTATTTCTAGGTTGCTTTGTGATTACAGATTAGTAGAGTAGCAATAGGTACAGTTAGCTTAACATTTGTAGCTTATTTCAGTTGCTAAATAGGTCCTTGTAGTTCATTGCTTATAATTGAGTTCTGAGTTAGATTTATGGCCTGCTTGCTTGCATTTGAGCTTGTAATTGTGAGTAGGCTAGTGATTTGTTCATAATCTGAGTAGACATTGATTTGTAATTGATCATTTTGCCTCTGAGTTAGCTTTTGCTTATTCTGCATATCTCCTAGTGCTTATTCTCATTGCTTATTGTTATCTATCTGAGTATCTGTTAGGTCACCATTTTGTAAACACAAGTATGATTTAGAAAGAAATAAGATGAGAATGGGAGATGGTTGATTATGAGACAATATGAAAGGTGAAAGTGCAAGAGTTTCCTTAAGATAATCAAATAACCAACAAATGAAAAGTTTACATAAGCTTTCTATTTATAAGGGAGGAGTTAGGGCAACACTCCCTTCCTCCCTTATCCTTAATTTCGTGGGCTTTAAGACCCATAGGGCTTTAATACTTAAGCCTTAAAACATAGACTAGTTAGATAAAATAACTAAGCAACCTATTACAAAAGGTAATGACCGAGACTTGACTAAAATACTAAAGTATGATCCCAACAATCTCCCCCTAAGGGTCGGTCATCACGGTTACTTGACGTCTTCATCTTTGTCGTTGACTTGTGACATGTAAAACTCTAGACGTCTTAAAAATGAGTGAATGATAATGAAAGTACTTTTGCCCTTTGTCTTTGTTCTTTGATGATGATGTAGTGAATAAGTTATGAAGTTGTCTGCCGTTCGTCACTCCTGCGTCTGAGGTGGTTGTCCGCCATTCCAACATACTCATACATCTTTGGACTTTGACTTTTACGAACAAGAAGTTCCTTTTCATGCTTTGAGATCTTTGTCATTATACTTTGTAGATTCTTCTTATTGGTGTAGAATCTTTCTTTGAACTTTGTGTTGTTAAGATCTTTTGGGGGAGCTTTCTTTGACTTCAAGATGTATGTATGAGCATGTTGGAATCTACCATCATGGAAATGAGGTACCTGCGAGTAAACAGTTAGCAATAAAACAACCGGTACTTACGGATAAGGAATTAGAGCTCATCAACAGCATAGTGTGAAGACTCCTTCTAATCCTTATCCAGGCCGTTCCCATATCAGATACTCCCGAAGGAGCTTACGAGACCTACTAAGTAGCTCAATGACTGGGTGAGTCGCTGGGGATCACTCCACGACTGTAGACCGAGATGGAACCACCGCAAACACTAAGCGTAACCCTTGTGAGGTTACCGAAGTGACCTGCTGTCAGGGCTGTAAGATGATGACCCTGGCAGGATTTCCGTTCAATCACTGAGAAATACTTAAGTAATTCTCTCATAAACGTTCTCGGCAGATTGCTAAGATCTGCGAAGGACTCGATAATTTACAACTGATGCCCATTGATGTAGAACACCAGTTGTAGAAATACTAAGTGTTCCTAAGAGATCTTTGATGTATCTCATGGCTCTAGACTCTATAAGTGCACACCTAGGTTTCCTATGTGGAGACTGGGGATGAGTCTCCTGCTTCAATATCAACCGTCTCTAAGAGATAGGTCGATAGGTTACGCTGGTTCCCCGTGAGAATGAAACAAGTCCTTTTAAGAGAACTTGAGTGGTTAAGAAGGTTTTAGTGCATCGCGTCACTGGGTCCATGACGACTTAATCTTCAATACCTGTGTTGCCTTAGCAACAACCAGTAGCATATGAATTGAACCCGGTGTTTGCCCTAAAGTTGAACATATGGAGGGCTATTTCTTTTCACCCTTTTCTTTACTTTTCTTTTTAATTCTTCAACTCCTTATTTCCCTTTCATTCTTTTCTCCTTTTTTCGTATCATACCTAAGGACTTCTACTTCTAACTATTGGTGATGTCCTTGGGTAGATCCCTCCGGCTCTGGCAGATCATAGGACGGTTATTCCTATCTTAATCACCTTATAACTCCGACAGTAGCCAAGAAACCTTTGATTGAAAAATCTCTCAAAGTGTTTGTAATAATCAAATATTTTGGTTAACACTTTGAGAGTTTTGCGTACACTTTTGAAGGGCTCCCCCTGCACATGTGCTCATAAGTTTTTAAATTAAATTTGCACATGCGGGAGGAGCAATCACTTTTGAATTGATCCACTTTCCGTGAACAAGACCGATTCGAGACACGCTTACATCACTAGTTAGACTAGCTTGAAGTTATTACCCGGCCTGATCAAGTTCACAGAAAGTTTCTCGAGACGGTACATTTCTACTGAGACATATCCTTTTCGAGACACGCTTACGTGGTTAGTTAAAGAGATACATTGTCAGCTTTTAGGTGACAACTAGCTCTAGTAACTAACTTGATGTTATTACCCGTCGAGGATAAGTCTTTTCGATTTAACTAACTTTAATTGTCTCGTCAATTCCTGGGTGAATCTGAGTCTAGCTCGTACAAGATACAACTTTCAGCTTTTACTTCGTATATTTTAATCATTTTTCCATTTTCTCCCCCTCAAAAATAGCATATGAAATGATGTTTTTGACAAGCTTTTAGATTAAAATATGCCTTTTGAGTCTTACGGGGAGATTCACCAAGAACTTTTGATATAGGGCAAAGTATTTTGTTTTGACAAGTGCTCCCCCTCAACAAGTGATTAGGTCTTATTGAGGTGAAATACTTGTCCTTTTGAGCAGAATTATGAAAAATCATAAAAGTTTGATTAATTCTACTCAAAAGTAAGAAGCCTTCGCTCCTTATATTTAGGATTGAGGCACTGATGCGTACCTCAGAGTCCTTTCTTTACAAGTTCGGGTTGTACACTGTAATGCGTGCACAAGCCATTATGAGATATAATATTGACAAATCAAATCAAATTCTTACAATGTTACTACCAATCAGGTCTCTGAAATGTCAACACCGGAAATTTAGATCTTCCTCCAACATAGCTTTCCAATCTCCTGAACTGATCCCTTCGCTTCAATCGGTTCTCAATTCTTAAGATGAATCTGCGGGCATCCCTGACCTCTGACGTATTCCACCGTTTCGATTTACCCAAAGCAATGTCATCGACTCTGCTCTTTATTCCATCTCTGACGAACTTCAATGTTTCATCACAGAACTTCTGAATTTCGGTGTAAGCCATGAAGCAGTTGCGACCATTAACACTGCGATAGGTGAACCCAAATGGTTGTTTGATCAGGGTGTATTGAGGCAGATGTTGAAGGTTGGGGATGTTGAACATGTTGGGTTTGGTGAGATTGAGCTTCTTCTGATAACTTTCCACTCCTAACTGAAGATCTTCTACTCTTTCTCTGATGACAATTTGCCTGATAAATATGAGGAGAGCTTGGATGAAGGCAAGTTGAATTTCTTTCGGCAAGCCACAGAGTTTGCCTTGAACTTTGAGCAGATACAAGTCTTCGATGTCATTGAGACGTAGTCGTGGAAAGTCAGACTCGGAAATGTCGTACTCCTTTTCATCAAGTCTTTTGAGTATGATTTTGCTGAGGAAGGGGTACCCAAAGTGAGTGACAGTCGAGATGAACTGAATGGAGACTATCTTCAAATCACTTGCCACATCGCCCATCGTCTGATTAAGTCTGCTGCTTCGATAGTATTGTGCCCGGGTTTCTGGCCAATGATGAATGTCGTAAAGTGCGTTTCAACAATTTTATCAACGAATAATGCTGAAGCTTCTTCTTCGATGGCATTGTTGAGATATCGAGCTGCAGGGAGAAAGGCGAGTGAGGTAACGTACTTCTTCTCAATCGCACTACCGAGTGTTAGAAATTCCAAATCTGTGTTGAAGAAGACCATGTATGGGATCTTCGGTTCATCAGGCCTCCCAACCATTGGTAGTGGTTTCGACCAGTCAGTAATGTAGGGTGCGGATTTCTTCGTGACTGGATCGACAAAAGATTCTGGGTTAATCCAGTCAATATCGCTTGACATGGCTCGAGCAATATTTTCCAGATGATACTCAAGCTCAATGGAGTCAGCAGACCGATCTCTGAGAAAATTAAATGCTTCATTCTTAATTCTTCGCAGCTCTTTCTTATTCATCTTTTTCATCTTAAATTTTTGCTGAAGTAATTGAGCATATTCCACTGTTCGACCATCTTGAGGTTCCTGATTGTCTCCCAGTGGTGGTTGTGAATTGATCATCTTCTCAAACCAGGAATATTCGGCAGTCTCATCTTTGTCGAGCCATTGAAGGATGGTTTTGGGTTTCTTGTGTTCCTTTCCTTTAGATGAGGTGTCTGGTTTGGGTTGATGATGCTTTCCTTTCCTTTCTTTCTTCTTCTTCTTGGTTGACGGTTCTGGGACTTCATCGGTTTGAGGAATCTCGTCACCACCGGTGTATTCGAAGTGATCGTGTGCTTTGGGAGCTGAACCTGATGCCTTCGGTTGTTGTGAGGAAGTAGTTGTAGTTGTTGGGGGAATGACCGGTGTATGAGATGAGGGTCCTTCGGCTTGTTTTTGTTTCTTTGCCTGAGAATTTGGATCCCTGTCTTCGTCATCTCTTTGACGTTTCAGCTTATCGGCCTCTGTGCTGCAAGACTCTTTATTCATTTTGTCTTTCAGTGCTTCCAGGACTTTTGCTTCTTCAGGAGTCAAGGTGAACTTGTTTGCAAGCTTTTCAAGGAGTTGAGCTTCCAAATCATCCAGAGAAAGTCCTGGTAGAGGAGCAGTAGACTTGTCGGCACGAAGAGTAAAGGTTGTGGATCGGATTACTTTCTTGACCGCTTGCTCTGCGAACTTGGTGAGTTCATCTCTCATGGGTGCCAGCAGATCTTTCAACTCAGCAACTAAGTGTTGTGCCATGTATTCTTGTGCTTGAGCTGCTAGAGCGGCTTCCAAGTTCTCTTGTACGTCTTTAGCTAAGAAAGTATCAACTTTGTCTTGTAGCTCTTGGACGTTTGAGTTTAGCTTTGTCAATTCAGCAACTTGGGTTACAAGTGTTGCAACCTGATCTTCCAATCTGCTTCTCTTCTTTTCATGTACTCTTTTGAAAGCTGACTTGAGTAACTTTGATGCAGCAGAGGCTTTGGTGCTTGGTTTTTTGATAGATTTGTCATGAGTTGATTCAGATGCAGGAGGAGATGACTGTGTAGATTCAATGATGGTGGTAGTGTCTTTGTCATCTCTTTTCTGTTGTTCGGGTTGTACAACTTCCTTGACTTTGGCTGCTTCTTCTTTCAACCTTTGTGCTTCAGCTTCGGCTTTAAGCCTTAGTTCTTCAGCAAGTCTGGCTTCTTCTTCTTGCTTTAACTTTTCTTCGGCCAGCTTGGCTGTTTCATCAGCCTTCCTTTGTGCTTCAGCAAGATTGGCAGCCTCGGCTTTAAGCCTTAATTCTTCAGCCAGCCTAGCTTCTTCTGCCTTTTTCAGTTGTTCTTCAGCCAGCTTGGTTGCCTCTTCTGCTTTCCTGCTCTCTTCCATTCTGATTGATTCTTCCAGTTTGGTTTGAGCAATCTCTTCCAGCCTAGCCTCTTCTGCTTCTTGTTTTCTTTTCAGTTCCTCTTCCTGAGCCCTTTCTCTGAGCTCCATTTCTTCCATAGACATAAGCCTTGGAGCATCAGTATCCATGGGATCTCCCTCTTCTTCCTCTCCCATAGTCATTTCAATGTCGGTGGGAGACACTAAGGGATTGTCATATGCAACTAGGTCTGAGGTGATTCCTGTGGTAGGCTCAGGAATGCTGCTTGATCCGCCAGCTTCGGTGGTCTGAGAGAACACTGGAGGTGGAGGTAAATCAGCATTGAATGCATCTATTCGGCTGTGGAGGAGACCCAGATTGAGAGCCCTTTCATTTTCTTCTTCGACTGAAGGGCCTCCAGTCTCTGGTTCAGCAGTCACTTGTTCCTTCATCTTCTTTCTCCTGATCATTTCTTCTTCCAAGATAGTCTGTGCTTCGGTATATGGTCTTTGAGTGAGGTAAGATGGATATACTGCATTGTCAGCAAATGCATCAATGTCTTTATCCCAATCGATGTCTTCAGGATTCTCATCTTTCTCAATATTAGCATAAGCTTCCCTATACTGAGGACCTTCGTCAGATTCGGTTCGTTCAGAGTCAGACGGCTTTGGAGAAGGTTGTGATGAGGGAAACCACCCAGGTTCAGCAGTTGGTTTCTTTGCAGGAATTCTGATCTTAAGTGATCCCTTTTTCTTAGGTTTGGTCTTGGTAGAACTTTCTGAGCTGCCAGATTTGCTACCTTTCTTATCTTTCTTCTGCATGTATGACGGTAGGACAACTTCGTCCAAGAACCCAACTTTATCTGCTTCAAGAGCTTGAAGGTAGTACTTGTAGTTATTGCATTCTTGAACCTTCTTAGTCAGAAGGCAATCAGGAAGTTTCTTTCCTTGTTTCCTTGTACTAGTATCCATTCTCTTGATGACCTTAAGTGTGTCCTCATTCCTGTATGTGTGCTGAAACTCATCATTCAGTCTTTGAGGTATGTCATCATATTCATGGAGGAAGCTTGCAATGAGAAGCTTGGTGAAACGGACGAATGGAATATTGGTCGTCTTGTGTTGTATGTGCCACACAATGTCTTCCCAGATAATGCTGGCATAATCAACATTCTTGACATTAGCAATAGCCCAAAACAGCTTGAGATGTTGGAGCTTAGGGTGTTCATGGCCTGTGTCTCTGCCAGATAGTGACTTGGCAATGATGATGTAGAGAGTTCTCCAAGGCTGTGGAAGAAATCTGATATTGACCTTAGAGTGCCTAGTCATTACCTCTTCGGACTCATCATACCCAATATCTCTCAGCCATTCTATTAATTCTTCTTCACTGGGAACTTGATCATATTCTTCATTAGGTTCAAGTTCGGGAAGTCCAAGAACACTACGGAGAAGATCCTTGTCGACCGTGACTTGTCTCATGTGAAGCATACAAGTAAAGGATTCTTCAAGGAGGTCCAAGTGGATTGTGTGCCAAAACTGATGTATGTAGAAGCATGCCACTGCAGCAGATTTGGTGAGTAGAACTTTGCACGGGTGATAGATAAGAGCATCTACCGCAACAAGGCAAGAAGACTCATTGCATGTAATGTTGTTGAAGTTGACTCTCAGATTGTTCTTTCCTATCTTTCTGGAGTAGTTCTCAGGAAAGGTGTCTTCCCATGCACGTATGGGTTCAGGTTCAGGTCCATAAGGAATGTCATTGTGTTCTGCCATCTGGTTTGATCATAAGCAATCACAAACATAGCAATGATATACTTTGTTAGCACAGACATTCAAGTACTAGATTATGAACACATTATTGATTGATCAGTGGGTGTTTGTGTGTGAAAAACTTTTGTTATATGACAAACTTATGTTTTAATCACATGATAGAAACTTATAACACTTAAGTTACAACATGAGTTCATCACTACAAGAGATTACACATTGGAAATATTACAACACTTAGAAAATTTCATGAATTTGACAAGTTTACGCGTAGGTAGAAAAATCTACGCATAACTTATATTACGCGTAGGAAATGAAATTATGCGTAGGTTTAATTTCTACGCATAACTTTATATGTTACGCGTAAGTTCAACTTCTGCGTAGGCTTAATTTTACGCGTAGGATTAAATCTTAGGCGTAAGATTAGAGCTTAGGCAAAGAATTGAACTTTGAGCGTAAGATATAACTTGTGCGTAGGTTTAAACTTATGCGTAAGATCATGACTTACGCGTAAGAAACAACTTAAGCGTAAGTTATTCTTTTATGCGTAAACAATGTCTTATCCAAGACAATGTTTGTCTACGTGTCGAATCTTACGCGTAAGATTCAATCTTACGCGTAAGATTCAATCTTACGCGTAGGATGAATATTTTGTGCGTAGAAATGCCTTTTTCCAGAAAAATCACCTTTGAAATTCGAGTTGTATGTTTCCTGAAAGTGTACAAACATTACCACTGATCAATAATTAACCCAACACACTTAATTCACACATTTAAAGCGTAAACATGCCAAAATCCAACTTAACGCGTAAACACGCATGAACAACTAATCACAACCTTAATCAAACATGTTACTGGGTATGATTTGGACATGGGCGAGTGTAATATATATCCTAAGGATCATATGGTCCAAATTATAACAACAACTGACCATGAAATCTTAATAGCAAAACTGCTAGTGTCGAAGAACCCTAGATCAAAGATTAATGATTCTAACACGTTTAAGATGCAATTAAACTACTGGGATATGACCCTTAACACTAATACACGCTATCCCTATCATCAATCACTATCAAAACATCCACAATCAAGAACCCCTAATCTATACGTATGAACCCTAATATCCAAATCACTCAATTGATGATTCTGGGTGAGATTGGAGTTCACAAACATGTTTAGTAGCATCATATGAGCAAATCCCACTAACTAAAATTCATCCTAACACACTTAAAATCAAACCCAGATTCTACGCATAACTCTATAATGAAATTAAGAGATCTAGGAAGATTTAGCCGTAGGATTGTTATGAAACTAAAAACCCATGTTTAGAATTATGATCAGAACATGTTACCACTTACAGATTAGATGTAAAGTTCTTGGATTAGCATGATGATTTGTCGCCGTTTGATCAAGTAGTTGTGTATTAAATGTGTTTGGTGAAAAGTTCAGTTACTGTTGGTCAAACTGGTTAAGTCTAGGGTAAAATAACTTTCGCATGTTGGCAATATTAGTCCCTTAACCTAAGTTACATGAGTAGACACGATACCCTTCTAACTTTTACTTAAACATAACTCCATAAAGCATTTACAAAGAACAATCTTTGGATGAATATACTCCCCCTTGACCTTAGACCGAAGTCTTTTGATTTATGAATGATTTGAAACCTTGGTCAAGGAAAGTAACCCGAAACACTTTTGAATCAACACTTTATAAAAAATGTATATCTTTTTGGTAAAATGCAAGTATAAAGAAACAAAATATTTTTTGAGAAATTTGAAAAACATTACTTATCCTCCCCCTCAACACTTGTTTTAAATGATTGAAGACATTTTAGAAAATAGTGTTGAAAGAGGTGGTTTATACTTGCATTTTTTTTTTTTAAAGGTTTTATATTTTTGTATTTTGTTTTTGAAAAAAAAATATCTACAAAGATAGTTTTGATGTTTGACGATCAATTGTATTTTAAAAACTTTTCCAGATCCTCTGGAGTCAAACATCGCATACCAATTTGGTGAACTAGACTAGCAAACCTTGATGGTGCTAAGGATTTGGTAAGTAAGTCTGCCAATTGGTACTCAGTCCCAACAAAATAAAGTTCAACGGTACCCTTTTCCACATGCTCTTTGATGAAATGATATCGGAGATCGATGTGTTTGGATTTGCAATGATGTACTGTGTTGCAGGAGATAGCAATTGCACTTTTGGAATCACAGTAGATTGGAATCTTGTTGAATAGGTAGCCATAATCCTTAAGTTGTGATCTTATCCAGATGACTTGAGCACAACAGGCAGACATGGCTACATATTCAGATTCTGTTGACGACAGTGAAGTGCAGTCCTGCTTCTTTGATTGCCATGACACAAGTTTGTCTCCGAGAAATTGTAATCCACCAGATGTGCTTTTGCGTGTGTCTAAACATCCTGCATGGTCAGCATCTGAAAAAGAAATTAGTTCAAAGCCAGAATCCTTCGGATACCAGATTCCCAAGTTAATGGTTCCCTTTATGTATCGAAGGATTCTCTTGACCTCACTGAGGTGTTTTTCAGTTGGTTTGGACTGATAACGAGAGCACATGTAGACAGCAAATACTATATCAGGTCTACTAGCTGTGAGATACATGAGGGACCCAATCATACTTCGGTATTTGGTAGGGTCAACTGGAATCCCATGTAAATCAGCATCTAGTTTTGTGGTATAGCCCATAGGTGTATTATAAGTATCACAAGACATCATTCCATGTTTCTTTAATATTTCAAGAGCATATTTGGACTGATTTACAAAAATTCCACGGGGTGATTGATGAACTTGTAGTCCTAGAAAGAGCTAAAGTTCACCCATCATGGACATTTCAAAATTATCTTTCATTAATTTTGCAAAATCATTAGAGTAACTTCTTTTTGTTGAGGCAAAAATAATGTCATCGACATATATTTGAACAACAAGTAAGTCCTCCCCGAGGGTTTTTGTAAATAGTGTTGGATCCACTGATCCTTTAGAAAATTTATTGGCCAGTAAGAAAGTGGACAGTTTGTCATACCACGCCCTTGGGGCTTGCTTGAGTCCGTAGAGTGCCTTTTTGAGTCGGTAAACGTAATTAGGACGCTCAGGATCAACGAAGCCTTCAGGTTGGCTAACATAAACTTCTTCAGGGAGTTCTCCATTAAGAAATGCTGTTTTGACATCCATTTGGTAAACCACCATGTTCCTGTGTGCAGCATAGGCCAAAAAGATCCGAACAGCTTCATGTCTAGCCACTGGAGCAAAGGATTCAGCAAAATCAAGTCCTTCCAGTTGAGAGTATCATTTCGCTACCAGACGTGATTTGTTACGTATGACAGTTCCTTCAGCATCAAGCTTATTCTTCCAGATCCATTTTAACCCGATGACAAAGACTCCGTCAGGTCTTTCAACTAATTCCCAGACTTCTAATCTTATGAATTGCTGAAATTCCTCTTGCATAGATTCAATCCAGTTGTCATAAGTCATTGCGTCTTTAATGTTCTTAGGTTCTTCGTGACAGACTGTGAGTGCATATATGCAAGTTTCTCCATCAGTGTGAAGTCGTTGTCTTGTCATGACAGGTGCATCTGGATGGCCAATGATATGAACTAGTGGATGGTCTCGAGTCCATTTGTGTGTTGAAGGGTGTAGTTGATAAGTATCTCGCATGTTAGCAGGATCCAAATTGCGTGTTGACGACTCAGCTATATCAGGAACTGTGGGAGCCGGTGCAAACGGATTAAAGAACGCATCAGGATCATGCTCTGCGGGTTGTGGAACTGATAGTGGTGTTGGATCTTCAGCTGGATGGCGGGAGTTAGAACCAGTTTGTTCTGCTGTAGATGGTGATACAATTGGAGGACCGTCTCTCTCAACACTTGTGGTAGTTTGTTGAGGTGAGTCTGGTACTGGAATGTTTTCAGGTTGAGCAGCAGAATTAGGTGTGACCTCAGTAGGACGGTATTCAATTGTGTCATCAAATAGTGGAGCAAACAAGGTTTCTAATTCTTTGCGGTTTAGTGGCAATGGTTCAGCTGAAGATGCCGGAGAGTTAAGACGGTTAAATTCGGGTCCTAAGCTGTGTTGCTCAGAAGCCATTTGTGTGAGTTCATCAAAATTAGCGTGAATGGTTTCTTGAATTTCTCTTGTTCGACGATTCCATATCCGAAAACCTTTAGAATTTTCACAGTATCCAATGAACACTCCAATGTCAGCCTTTGCTTTAAGTTTACCTAAATCATCACGATCATTTTTCGGATAACAAAGTGCTCCAAATACATGAAAGTAATCGATGTTCGGTTTCCTTTTGTGAACAATTTGATATGGTGTTTTGCGATGGCGTTTTGTGATCATGCAACGGTTTTGAGTATAACATGCAGTTGAAACAGCTTCTGCCTACAAGTAATCAGGTAATTGAGCATTAATCAACATAGTTCTAGCAGCTTCCACTAACGTCCTGTTGCGTCTTTCAACAACTCCATTCTGTTCTGGGCTTTTAGGAATAGATGTTTGATGTTCAATTCCTACTTTCTCATAAAATGACCTAAGTGTCTGATTTTTGAATTCAGTTCCATTTTCAGTTCTAACTATTCGTACCGTGTTGCGTAACTGAACTTGAATTTTAGTGAGAAAGGTGATGATCATTGAAGGAGCCTGATCTTTACTTCGTAAGAAATAAACCCAAGTCCATCTGGAAAAATCATCGACGATTACTAGTATGTAGCGTTTACCGTTGATACTTTGAACACGCATCGGTCCACACAAATCCATATGAAGCAGTTGTAGAACATGATTCGTACTGTGCTCAGGTTTTGAAGGAAAATGAGCCCGAGTACTTTTTCCTTGTTCATAGGCAGGACATAAGTGATCTTTGGTGAAACGGAATCTTGGAAATCCATCAACAAGTTTGAACCGAGCAAGGTCAGTCATAGTTTTGAAATTCAAGTGCGAAAGACGTTTGTGCCATAACCAGGATTTAGTCGATTCCGCTTTGGAGAGAAGACATATCGGAGATGTTGCAATCATATCTGACATTGAAATTGTATAAAGATTGGAGCCACGTGAGTCAGACATAAGGTCGTTTCCTTGTAAGTCACGAACAAAGCAAGTTTTCTCACGAAATGCAACTTCTAGATCTCCATCACAAAATTGACCAACAGAGAAAAGGTTGTGTCCAAGTCCTTCCACATAGTAAACACGACTTATTTCGATGTTCCCACTTACATAGTCACCATATCCCATGATTAAAGCGTAATGATCATTCCCGAATCTGACAGTGCCAATGAACTTTGAGACAAAGTTGTGTAACAGTTTGAGATTGCCTGTCATATGTTGGGTGCATCCGCTATCAACAATCCAGAGAACAATCTGTACCACCTGCATCACCAGAAGAAGACACGGATGGAACAGAAGTAAGAGTGGAACCCAAAGAAATTGCGGGTTCCTGTTGGTTAGAAGCACATGTATTCAACAATTTAGGGATCCATTTAAAGTCTGGTTTGTGTTGTAACCAACGTTGCCAATTCCAACTAGTATTTGCTTTCTTAATGTTAAATGCACTAGTAGTTGGCTCTGTCCTAGATTTATTCTCAGCACTTATGGGGGTAACTTCAACATCATTAGATACCGTAGAAGACGGCTTTCCTAAGTTAGACTTAGAGGCAATAGTGGGCCTAGAAGGAATGCGTGTCCTACGTTTCTTATGACGATTAAGAAGAGAATTAGCTAAACATTTTGTATGATCACCAGATGACACGCTTTTACGACAAAACACACAAGATGCATTAATATTCAAAACATTCAAAGGTTCATCATTCGTTACATTTAGATTTTGATTACAATTTGCCAGATTAGAATCTAAATCTGATGCAACATGAGTTTTATTCAAATTCCTAAGTTGGTCTTCTACTTCTTGAGCTTCTAGTTGTCCTCTCTTACGTTGCAAGATCCTATTCTTCTTTTTACTTTTTCGCTTGGGTCTGCTAACGCTATTAGTGGAGACTAGTCCTGTAGAAGTGGAGTTATCAACATTAGTGTTTTGAATGACAGACTCTTTGGCAGTTTTGTCTAATTTATACATTCCTGGTGCTATCACCGTGGTGTCAACCATCTTTCCTTTTTGAATTAGCTTGATTTTCTCTTTTAAATCAATGATGATGTGATTTTTGTCCTATATTTCAGACTCAAGTAAACCATTGCAATATTTGATGTCATCGCGGTTTTGTTGCCATTCGGCGTTTTCAATTATTAAATCCGCAATTTCTTTCTCGTATCGAAAACAGAGACCTTTTAAAGACTCGTTGTTTTTGCAATTCTGACAAGAGTTTGAAACATTGTGACTTTGAAACTTCAATTCCCTTTCAAGACTTTTAGCTTGACACCATTCAAGCCTTTGATTGAGTAGACTGATTTGTTTTGAAAAATGTTTTGTCACATCATCATTTTTGATTCTCAGCTTTTCGTTTTCCATTTTGAGTGTCTCAATTTCCTCATTCAACAGATTATTATCAACACAATGATCATTCTTAAGCATAGAAGTACCAGAATTATAAAGATCATTCATGATAATAGACAAAATATCAGCATTGAGAACTTGTTCCAAGAGTCGATCAGCATCATTTTTTAAAACTCTATTTCTTTACTTTTGAGCCAAAATCTCATTTTCAGTTGAGTTGAAAACGTGAATCATATTTTTCACCTCGTTTTGAAGTTCCTGATCCCAACGTGTAGCACAAAGACGGAGATGTTTGACAATTGGCAGCATTTGTTTTTGAAAAATATCTCTTTTTTCTCGCTCGTAAGCGGATTGAAAAGTTTCAATTTTAATTTATGAATTGCGTTCAATTGTTTCCTCCAAAATTTCGATGTCTTCCATAAAAGTTTTGAAATAATTCAAGACACGACATTTTTTCGGTAAAGGTGTAAGTTCACCGGAAGATGGTAAAGGACCATTTACTTGTGCTACAGTTTGGACAGGGGCCGCATTGGAGGATGAAACATATGACTCAGTGATTTCTCAGGTAATTCTTTTTGAGTAACAAAAGATTTGGAAATTGGTGGAGCTTTAGAATAATCATATGTTGACCAGTTTTGAATATAACTCATTTTTGATCGACTCTCGTCTTCAAGTTCTTCTTCTTCCTCAGTATCAAAAACAACAGCACGCACAATCGTATTATCAAGCAAATGATCCATACTGTAAATTTTCGGAATTTCTTTGAAAGCTGTGTGAAGAAACATTGATTTGTAATCACCAAGTGCAAAACCTTTATCGGGTCTCGGTTTTAAAGTAAATTTCTGAATTGTTGTGACTGAGTTCCCGTGTTTGTAAACAATGTTACGAAATTCTTTGAGTTGTTTTTCAAGATCAACAATATCGCCGAGTAAATCGTCGATATACTTCCTTTTTCGTATTTTATGTTCACAAAAATCCTTTTTACAACTTGACAATTCTGTTTCAGTTTTAGAAAGGTCTCTTTGAAGACGTTCAACTTGTGTTTTTAATTCACACTTTTCACTTTCAAGTTTCGAAATCAACTTTCCATTTGACTCAATTAAATCTTGCATTTTGCGTTGAAGATCTTGTTCTTTGTTGTAAGAATCTTGAAAAGCTTTTTCAAAACTTTTAGCATGTTTAATCTTTTCTTCCTGATTTGAAAGCTGAATTTTATAACACTCAATATCTCTTGCAAGTGCTGCATTAGTTTCTTTTAAAACTTTGTTTTTCTCGTTGCACTTTGCAATTAGCAATTGTTGAGCATTCAGTTGTTTAGATAACATTATGAGGTCAGGGTCTGGATCAAATAATGGTTCATGTTGTTCTAAATTATCATGTTTATCATTCTCAATAGGATCATCAAATGAAACAACTGTGTCATCATCGAATATGACAACTGTGCTTATTTGTTCATCTTTTTTAGATGATGAAGATGATTTAGATGGAACAACTTGCGCCATTTCTGATTCAGAGGCCGAAGGTGAGGCTATTTCATGTATTAGGCATGTTTTATGATCATGTATCTGAGACAAGCCGTCAGTGTCATACACTGGACCTGAATCATTAAACTGAAGTTCCTGCATGTTGGCCATAAGCATCACAGCAGCATTGGCTTCCAGATCTTCCATGTCATCATCGTTGTTCACATTTGCCATGAAGTTGTTATCCTGTTCAGGGAAATGTCCATCTTTTTCATCTTGAAGAGCCATTAGTAATGCCTGCTTGTGAAACTTACTACCCCGAGTTCTCGGTTTGGGACATGCTGTAGCTATATGACCTTGTTCATTGCAATTGTAGCACCAAACTGCATTCCCTGAGTTGGAGTTCCTTGTTGCAACTGAGTCAGACCTTTGTTGAGAAGATCCTGAGTTGTTCCTGAACCCTCCATTGTTACTAAACCTCTGACCATTCCCATAATTTCCTGAAGAGCTTCCTGAACCAGATCGACCATAGCTACGATTCTGAATTTCCACTCTTCCATCATTAACAACAGCTTGATTCCTTGTGTTAGAAGATGAACGTTGACGGTTGTTTGTTTTGTTGGAGAGTTTGCTGAAAGCACGAGCAATAAGAGCAAGTCCCTGATTCAACGTATTAAAATCATCATCGTCATCATCATTGGAGTTGGAGTAGTACACAGCATCATTGTTGTTTGACGGAACAAGTTGAGTAGAAGAATCTTGTAGTGATGAATCATAAGGGACCATTTGGTTCGAGGTGTAAGATTGTGGATAACTGAAGTAGTTCTGCTCTTGAACATATGCATGATTTGACATTGGTGGTGGAGCGTAGGGAGACTGAGCTACGAGAGCCAAAGAATTTGGTGTAGAAGTTGGTGTGTATCCTCCTCGTAGAGCTCGATCTTTTTCCACTTCAGATTCATGGTGTTTCAGAAAATCATACAACAAACCATATGGAGCATCATGCAGATTCTTTGTTTGACGAACAAATGTCACATATTTATGCCAATCAGGGCCAAGACTACTAACAAATTTGGAGTTCACCGCTATCCTTGGTACTGTGATTTTGTGACGTTCCAGATCATTCACCACATTTGTGAAACGATGATAGTAGGATTCAAGGGACTCTCCTGGTTCAATTGTGATGTCAGTGTATTCCATGTAGAGTTTGGATTCCATATCATCTTTGTTCAATTGAGTGCCTTCCATAAGGTGATGAACATGTTCCCACATAGCTTTGGCTATTTTCTGAGCATCGACACTTCGATAGATCGGATTAGGTATACCTTGAAGTATATAAGCCATTGCATACTGATCAGCTTCACGATGTAGTTTCTGTTCTTCAGTGAGTGCAGATTCTGGAAGGGGTCTATCACCAGGAGGACGTGGAGGATCAGCATGTGGATCACCAGCTTCAAATCTAGTTGGCCACTCAAATGGTCCTTCAAGTATCACTTGCTTGAAGTATTTCCCATGAGGTTTCTTTAGCTCAACAAATCGTAAGAATCGACTTGACCATTGAACATAGTTCCCAGGTGTAAGCATTGGAGGTGTTTCAAGTGATCCTGCCTCATGTCGGGATTGTTGAGTTGTAATAACTTCACACATTCTGTCAAACCAGTGAGGTTGTTTGGAGGAAAACTGAGTGGTTTGTTGTGGCACTTGATATGGTTGTTGTTGAGAAATGATCTGATGTTGTTGCATCATTAGGTAATGATGTAGTGGATTGTATGTTTGTTTTTGAGAAGGTTGTTGATTCATATGGTGCGGGAGGTATTGTTGTTGCTGATACTGCTGATGTTGAGGTTGCTGATACTGCTGATGTAGAGGTTGCTGAGTATGAGGGAAGTAATGATTAGGTGGTTGAGACATCTTAGAACACTTGTGTAGAAATGGATCTTGTAGAAAGTGTAGAATTAACCAAGTATCGAAAAACTAAGCACAACTTCTGATTGTGAAACAGGGATTGCGAAACTTATGGAATTCCAATGATTTCAAAAACTGGTTCAGCTATGATTGCGAAATTAGGATTGCGAAATTTGTCAGGTTTTCGAAAATCAATGTTTGCGAAACTTTGTAGGTTTTCGAAAAACTTTGAAGTTTCGAAATAATAAAGGTTTTGCGAAACTTTTAGGTTTGCGAAATGATAAGATTTCGAAACTTAAAAAGTTTGCGAAAACTTTGTGATTTCGAAAAATTGTATGTTTTGCGAAAAAACACAAAATTGCGAAAAACAGTTTTTGAAATTATACAATTTCGAAAACTTTCCCAAAAGTCGAAGTACTTAACTTTCTTATACAAGAAAGAAAATACCGAGTCCACACAAACGAAGTCGAGGTAGTGCACGTTGAGAAGATCTCGAAATGGTAGCAATAAAGGATTTCGATAACTTGGTAGTTTTTTTGTTTTACAAAGAAAGCAATCCTAAAACTCGTTTTTATTTCAAGATATTTGTACTTTTGTGTGTAAAATGAGTAGATCTTAAAGAAAGTAGAAAACTTTAAGAACTTTTTAAAAACTAAAAATAATTTCGATAAAAGTACAAATGACCAAGTCGAATATTTATGTAAAAAATTTGGAACTTTTTGGTTTGTTTCGATTTTAAACACAAGTTTGTAAGCAAAGATGTGAGAAAAACCAAGAAACAAACAAGAAAGTTTAAAATTTTCACAAAAAATTCGATTTAAAAAAACGACTTTTAAGATAAAAATCAATGAAAACAATAACTACACCTTCCTCTAGCGAATGATACCACTTGTTAGGTCACCATTTTGTGTAAACACAAGCATAGAAATGATAGAAATAAGATGAGAGAAGAGATTGGGTGATTATATGATAAAGAGAAATGTAAGAGCAATAGTTTCCTTAAGAAATCAAAATAACCAACTAAGTATTACATAGACCTAAGCATACTATATATAGGGAAGGAGCTAGGGCAACACTCCCTCTCCTTCCTTTCATCATTTTCGTGGGCTTTTAGGGCCCATGGACCATATGACTTAAGCCTAGTAAACTTGAAACAATAACATAAATGTAAACAAATAATAACTTAAGCAACCTATTATTACAAATGACCGAGACTTCATAAAATAGTAAAACTATGATCCCAACACAAACTACAAAGGGTGTGTAGATAAGGTATGAACTTTTGTATTGGCGGTTAACTACCGTTACAGATAAAGACAAACGACTTGACAAAGTTTAAAAATAAGGATCATTTATGACAAAAAGAGCAGAAACTGGCAGAGATTTAAGCTAACCAACAAGGACGAATAATGTAATTTGCTCAATTATTTAAATGCACTTAGAATAGATGGTAAACTTTTTGAAATTTGTATAAGTCCAAAAGCCGAACAAATAAGCTTAAACAAACACCCTGAAAGTAGTTTTTTTTCTTTTCTTTTCCAAGATAAACTTCTTTTATGTATCAAGCGCCATTTATTTAATTAACTTTGAATTCAAAGTCCATTTTGTTAATTTATGTATTTAAGGTATTTATATCTATGGTACATATATAAAAGAGAAAATGTATTTTTTTAATATTTATACTTTAGTTCAAAAGTGTTAAAACATTAGCTCGCAAGTACATGTGTTTGTTTGTTCTTTTCTACATTCGAAAACCAAAACTCATTAAATATTGATCAAATTTGAAGTTAATTTTAATTATTGGCTAATAAAAAGACTCGATCTAGCTGCGTAACAAAATTGAGTTCTTCTATTAGTGTGTTCGAACTATCTTTCTTCAATCTTGTTACTCCTCTTATTGTATTAAAAACTAGCAGGGTCCCCGCGCGATGCAGCTGCGGGCACCAGATAATTTAATTTTTTCGGCTAATAATTCATTTTATTTGTACATTTTTTGGAAATAGCTTTGCTGATTAGTTTTTTATGGCAAAAGTTTGATGAAATTTTGCTTAGTTTGTATTATTTTATTTATTATTTTTTTTGTTTATTAGTCTGCTTGGTTTGTACAATATGTGAACATATTTTAGTTTAATATGTTCTTTTTGACAATAAATTTATGGATATCAAAATTTTCGTTTAGCTCGTGTCCGTTCAGGCTCGAGCCCGTTTGACCCGTTCCCGTTCGGGCTCGAGCCCATTTGGCTCATTGCCCGTTCGGGATTGAATATTTGTATAATATGCTTTATTATTTGTATTAGGGACATTTAATGCAGGTATTGTATTTAAGTTGGTTGTACAATATGTTTGATAATTTGTATTTCTTATGTAAAGGTGTTTTAATAAGTGCATTAATTGTATTTATTGACAAGTTAATTAATTGTATTTAATGTATATAATGATTTATTTATTGTATTTAATGTTAGTATTAATTGTATGTTAGAATTAAATATGAGGAATTTCTATAAGTAGCATTTGTTGTTTTACTTATAGTTTTAGAAGTTGTATTGCTTAATTTTAAGTATTTCTATTAATAGTAAGCATTTATACTTTATAATATAGTATGATATGATGAAAGATGTCGGTAGGTACCTTATAGATAGATTTGGATAGTAATAACTACTTTATCTTTTAAACAAAGTTGGTGTACGCCCACTATATCCCTTGCGTGTATCATGTGACTAACTCAAGATGCATCATATCTTTCCCCAGCTTTAATTAACTTTCGATTCACCTCTTCCTGTATGTCTTCTAAGATGATAAACCACAATCTCAAATTATATACAAAAACGAAAAAGCCAAAAAGTTGCTAAAAAAGCAACCCTCCTACACTTTCATCTTTATCTTTTGTGTTTCCTTACCTCCAAAACAATTTATTTAATACAACCATTATATAATGCCATCATGCGGTCATGGTGCAATACACCAAATCATGATTATCGTAACTGTGATGATGATAATATCGTCAATAAAAAATGATTGAATTATCATGTGTGTATTTTTTTTTCAAGTTCCAATTAGAGATAATGAGGTATTCCTTGTGTAAATGATTTCCTTAAAAAATAAAATTATGTTTTGCATGCCATATATATGACATCATAAACCAAGTTTATTCAGTGTCTAGGTAGTGTAAAACAGGTGATTTACATGCATTATTATCTGTATACAAAGAACTCTCACCTAAATCAGTTATATCGCATCACCCTAGAGTGATTATATAACAAACTAATCAAGATAAAATGACAAAATAAAAAAGTTGGCTAATCCATCTTTTGTGCATTCAACAGTCCGTCATTGCATGTGGCTTCTCTGATGCATGGCGCTCTACTTTCCTTTTTCTCTTCTTTTTTCCATTCACCAAACTATTTACAAAAAGTGGTAAAAAAGGATATTCAAGCACATTCAGAATCTAGTCATGAAAGCAATAAGCACCTTTTATGGTAGGGTATGATATGGATATCTGAGGAGTTAATGTGCTGGAAAGAAAAGTGGTGAAGAATCTCTTTGTAGTTTCCCATCATAAACTTTCACTTTGGTCATTTTGTCTTCGCACCAATGCATCTGTTCTTCATTTAGATCACTAGTTCTAAGAACTCTTGACACAATTTTTAGGTCAATTTGTGCCATCAAAACTTCCATTTCATTAACGTGCTTGGTTTTCCTTTTGAGAAAACACTTGCGTGAGCGCTGTAGGTCTTTTAGTTTCAACTTCTTCTGCATATTCAAATTCATTATTAGAATAAAGGAAAAGCAAATCTTTGTTATACAAGAATTTTAGGTCCTACATGTTCAGCATAAAGCCATTTTGTTTCTTTATTTTTATCATTACCTTTTTTAAAATGACAAACATACTAACCCACCAACGCTACATGTGTAAACAACTCGTCTAAAGTTGGTACGATATAAAAAATTTGAGCTCACTGTAAATTTAAAGTAGTTACCTAACTGATACCTTCCGCGTGACTAATTCTATTGTTTGGCATCTAAACAAGCCTAGCATGACTACTTTTGAGTGGGGTACTATATTTAAAGAAGCAAGGAGCACAAGCTAGTATCCGTATGCATAATGGGAAAAATATGATATGGAGGGGTTCTGACCTTGTGGCTTTTATCGAGATCTTTCCTTTATCAAGATTTGCGAAAAGTTTAAGTTTTTGAAAACATCATTTTTCGATAAAACTTTTCGAGAACCTGGTGATTTCGAAAAAGTATAGTTCAAAGAGTGATTTCGAAAAAAAACTGAGTTTGAACAACATTTATCGAAAACATACGTTTCTCGATAAGTTTATCAAAGATTGCGATAATTCTCGAGTTTCTCGAAAAAAATTCTTGTACAAGAATCAAATCGATTTTTGAAGTTACACGTACGTTTCTATAGCAAAGAACTTTTCCAATGACTTAGGCCTGTCACCAAGATAGATAAACACCACTTAGATAAAAATCACTAGGCTCGATAACAAAGATTTCGATAGATGCCAAGAACAAGTTCTCGATAATGACACAACTTTGAGTCAAATGAGTATCATTGAATCAAGCATATCACAAATACATGTAGTAAGCACATAATGACAGTATTCAACACATAGGACTCAGTTAGATCGAAATTATTAATGAACGAAGCATACTAGCTTATCGAGAACCAAGTTTCAATGGTGTAAATCATCAAGGATATGTCAAATATGTATCCAAGTAGTCACAGAAGCATATCCCACCAATAAAACAAAGTAAACAAACACAGAATCTCACAATCCCAAATCGACCCAAAATCAAGATTTCGTGAATCAAGCAAACATGAATGGAATTGAGAAAAAATGATATAGTTAGTTTAGTGACACTAAATGTAACAAAACCCTATCAAGAAATCAGTTACCAAACCATGATTTTGCAGATTTCGAAATCGCTAAACCCTAGATATCGAAATCGATTATGCAAGAAATTTAGCCGTTGGATTTGCAATTAAACGAAAACCTATGTTTGTAATGCCCTAGAGATTACTTAGGAACTTACAATTTGATGATCAAAATCGTGGATAGCTCAATTGAATGAGGGTCGTAGGTTTTAGAAAGGGTTTAAGAGGTTTTGAATAAAGTGAGGAAAGTGAAATACGGTTTGTTTGTTTAGTTTTTATTTGATATTTAAAGTTTAGTCACTTTAGGTCCCTTATCTTTTAGATATTCCTACTTGAGCCCTAAAGTAACTAGCAAACATATGTAATAATGAGAAATCCCTCTGTTAATCCTAACTTATGAAGACCTTATTATGAGATGAGACATAGTGATGTAAAAAGAACGTCCACACACTCCGAAGTACCGTAAAATACGAGAAACATGCAAGTATACCAATTAAAATTGGTAAAAGATTTAAGCGAGACTCCCCCTCAACACTTGTAAAATAAGAACAAAGTGTTGAAATGAAGCGATATACTTGCATTTTTTTTTTTTTTTTTTTTTTAAGAGTAAAAGAAATCTGAAAAATCTTTTTGTGTTTTTGATTGGTTTTATATTTTTGTATTTTTTGTTTTTGAAAAATATCTCTTTTTTCTCGCTCGTAAAGTTTCAATTTTAATTTCAGAATTGCGTTCAATTGTTTCCTCCAAAATTTCGATGTCTTCCATAAAAGTTTTGAAATAATTTAAGACACGACATTTTTTCGGTAAAGGTGAAAGTTCACCGGATGATGGTAAAGGACCATTTATTTGTGCTACAGTTTGGACAGGGGCCGCATTGGAGGATGAAACATATGACTCAGTGATATACCATGATTTCTCAGGTAATTCTTTTTGAGTAACAAAAGATTTCAAAATTGGTGGAGCTTTTGAGTAATCATATGGTGTCCAGTTTTGAACATAACTCATTTTTTATCGACTCTCGTCTTCAAGTTCTTCTTCTTCCTCAGTATCAAAAACAACAGCACGCACAATCGTATTATCAAGCAAATGATCCATACTGTAAATTTTCGGAATTTCTTTGAAAGCTGTGTGAAGAAACATTGATTTGTAATCACCAAGTGCAAAACCTTTATCGGGTCTCGGTTTTAAAGTAAATTTCTGAATTGTTGTGACTGAGTTCCCGTGTTTGTAAACAATGTTACGAAATTCTTTGAGTTGTTTTTCAAGATCAACAATATCGCCGAGTAAATCGTCGATATACTTCCTTTTTCGTATTTTATGTTCACAAAAATCCTTTTTACAACTTGACAATTTTGTTTCAGTTTTTGAAAGGTCTCTTTGAAGACGTTCAACTTGTGTTTTTAATTCACACTTTTCACTTTCAAGTTTCGAAATCAACTTTCCATTTGACTCAATTAAATCTTGCATTTTGCGTTGAAGATCTTATTCTTTGTTGTAAGAATCTTGAAAAGCTTTCTCAAAACTTTTAGCATGTTTAATCTTTTCTTCCTGATTAGAAAGCTGAATTTTATAACACTCAATATCTCTTGCAAGTGCTGCATTAGTTTCTTTTAAAATTTTGTTTTTCTCGTTGCACTTTGCAATTAGCAATTGCTGAGCATTCAGTTGTTTAGATAACATTATGAGGTCAGGGTCTGGATCAAATGATGGTTCATGTTGTTCTAAATTATCATGTTTATCATTCTCAATAGGATCATCAAATGAAACAACTGTGTCATCATCGAATATGACAACGGTGCTTATTTGTTCATCTTTTTGAGGTGATGAAGATGATTTAGATGGAACAACTTGCGCCATATCTGATTCAGAAGCAGAAGGTGAGACTATTTCATTAATAAAGCATTCATTGAGGTCATGTACCTGAGACAAGCCGTCGGTGTCATACACTGGACCTGAATCATTGAGCTTAAGTTCCTGCATGTTGGCCATAAGCATCACAGCAGCATTGGCTTCCAGATCTTCCATGTCATCATCGTTGTTCACATTTGCCATGAAGTTGTTATCCTGTTCAGGGAAATGTCCATCTTTTTCATCTTGAAGAGCCATGAGTAATGCCTGCTTGTGAAACTTACTACCCCGAGTTCTCGGTTTGGGACATGCTGTCGCTATATGACCTTGTTCATTACAATTGTAGCACCACACTGCATTCCCTGAGTTGGAGTTCCTAGTTGCAACTGATTCAGACCTTTGCTGAGGAGATCCTGAGTTGTTCCTGAACCCACCATTGTTACTAAACCTCTGACCATTCCCATAATTTCCTGAAGAATTTCCTGAACCAGATCGACCATAGCTACGATTCTGAATTTCCACTCTTCCATCATTGACAACAGCTTGATTCCTTGTGTTAGAAGATGAACGTTGACGGTTGTTTGTTTTGTTGGAGAATTTGCTGAAAGCACGAGCAATAAGGGCAAGTCCCTGATTCAACGTATTGAAGTCATCATCGTCATCATCATTGGAGTTGGTGTAGTATACAGTATCATTATTGTGTGATGGAACAAGTTGAGTAGAAGCATCTTGTGGAGATGAATCATAAGGGACCATTTGGTTCGAGGTGGAAGATTGTGGATAACTGAAGTAGTTCTGCTCTTGAACATATGCATGATTTGACATTGGTGGTGGAGCATAGGGAGATTGAGCTACGAGAGCCAAAGAATTTGGTGTTGAGGTTGGTGTGTATCCTCCCCGTAGAGCTCTATCTTTTTCCACTTCAGGTTCATGGTGTTTCAGAAAATCATACAACAAACCATATGGAGCATCATGAAGATTCTTCGTTTGACGAACAAATGTCACATATTTATGCCAATCAGGGCCAAGACTACCAACAAATTTGGAGTTCACAGAGATCCTTGGTACTGTGATTTTGTGACGTTCCAGATCATTGACCACATTTGTGAAACGATGATAGTAGGATTCAAGTGACTCTCCAGGTTCAATTGTGATGTCAGTGTATTCCATGTATAGCTTGGATTCCATGTCATCTTTGTTCAATTGAGTTCCTTCCATAAGGAGATGAACGTGTTCCCACATAGCTTTGGCTGTTTTCTGAGCATCGACACTTCGATAGATCGGATTAGGTATACCTTGAAGTATATAAGCCATTGCATACTGATCAGCTTCACGATGTAGTTTCTGTTCTTCAGTGAGTGCAGATTCTGGAAGGGGTCTATCACCAGGAGGACGTGGAGGATCAGCATGTGGATCACCAGCTTCAAATCTTGTTGGCCACTCAAATGGTCCTTCAAGTATCACTTGCTTTAAGAACTTCCCACGAGGTTTCTTTAATTCAAGAAATCTTAAGAATCGACTTGACCATTGAACATAATTCCCAGGTGTTAGCATTGGAGGTGTTTCAAGTGATCCTGCCTCATGTCGGGATTGTTGAGTTGTAATAACTTCACACATTCTGTCAAACCAGTGAGGTTGTTGGAGGAAAACTGAGTAGTTTGTTGTAGCACTTGATATGGTTGTTGTTGAGGAATGATCTGATGTTGTTGCATCATTAGGTAATGATGTAGTGGATTGTATGTTTGTTTTTGAGAAGGTTGTTGATTCATATAGTGCGGGAGGTATTGTTGTTGCTGATACTGCTGATGTTGAGGTTGCTGAGACTGCTGATGTAGAGGTTGTTGAATATGAGGGAAGTAATGATTAGGTGGTTGAGACATCTTAGAACACTTGTGTAGAAATGGATCTTTGTAGAAGATTGAAATGCACGTTCCTTTGAGTAAGTTCCAAAATCCTTGGGGTAAGTTCAATTCTTACGCGTAACTTAAATCTTACGCGTAAACGTTTAAGTTATGCGTAAAGAGTTAGTTTATGCGTAAACAATAAGTTTAGGCGTAAGTTTACTCTTTACGCGTAAGCTTTGGCTTATGCGTAAGTTTTGACTTATGCGTAAGGTTTAAACAACCAAACAAATCTTTCAAACTTATCCAAGCTTGAAAGATATCCGAAGTCGAAGTAATCCACTAACTTATCCAAACTAGGGAAGTACTGAATCACCGGAACACAAGGAGAAGATCTTTGTTGAAGGTTAAGCGTAGAATCTGAAACTTACGCGTAAGATGGACTTATGCGTAAAGTTTAGGCGTAGGATCTGACTTGAGCGTAGAAAATCACACTTACGCGTAGAAAATAACTTTACGCGTAGGATTTAAGGCGTAGACTTCCAAGTAGCGCGTAAGAACAGGGTTTTGACCTTAGTTACGCGTAAGAAAAGGGTTTTAGGCCAAAAGTTATGCGTAAAAAGGACAAAAAGTACTGTTGACAGCTACAGAATCGTACTATTCACCAATATTACGCGTAAACTGGTCAGAAACTTGAAAAAACTCAAATTTTTGAAGGAAAAATGCTTAGAAATAAGGTACTTTTGATCAAATAACTTCACCAACACTTAGAAAACACTAACTATTGAAGATTTTGCTCCCAAAAACTAGTTTTCCAATATCAAAGAAGCTATAAAACCTTAAAAAAAACCTTAAAAATCACTACTTTATGCAAAAACTAAGCTTCAAATCACTATATCAACCTTGAAACTTGTCCAAGCTTCAAGATTTGAGTGAAAGAAACAAAGAAAAATGCAAAAAGATGAAGAAATAAGCACCAAACCCCACGTTAAATCAAAGAAACACACTTCAAACTCTAGTAGGCGAATGATACCACTTGTTAGGTCACCATTTTGTAAACACAAGTATGATTTAGAAAGAAATAAGATGAGAATGAGAGATGGTTGATTATGAGACAATACGAAAGGTGAAAGTGCAAGAGTTTCCTTAAGATAATCAAATAACCAACAAATGAAAAGTTTACATAAGCTTTCTATTTATAAGGGAGGAGTTAGGGCAACACTCCCTTCCTCCCTTATCCTTAATTTCGTGGGCTTTAACACTTAAGCCTTAAAACATAGACTAGTTAGATAAAATAACTAAGCAACCTATTACAAAAGGTAATGACCGAGACTTGACTAAAATACTAAAGTATGATCCCAACAGTATCTGTGTACTTCTGAGCTTGTTATTGGTAAAAATTTGTCATAACTGAGTTTAAAACATCATTAGTGGTCAGTGTTCAAAGTTTCATCAAATTTTATTCACAAGTGCTTATTAATAAGCACTTGTGATAAGCAGATTTGCTTAAATAAGCATTTTTCCAGCTTCTTTTCACCTAAATTTTTTATTCTGAGTTTCTTTTTATATTTTTGATTTTCTGGAATTTTTCCAGATTTTTCCAAAGCTTTTTACTATTTTTCTTATTTTACTTTGATTTTATTCATTTTTAAATCAATTTTTAAATACCAAAAATCCATAAAAATTTAAAAGAGGTCAGAAAATAACAAAAATATTTTTATAATTTCTTTTATAATATTTTAGAATTTTTAGAATTTAATTTTCATTTTTCCAAGTTAATTTTCTATTTTTCCTTATTTTTAATTCATTTTTAATTCCAAAAATAGGAAATTAATTCTAGAAAATAAATAAAAAGTCTAAAAAATATTTTTCTTTTTCTTAAAATTCTTTTTATTAGTTTTAAATTTTTAGAAAATATTTCCGAGTTCGTAGGGTCATTTTTCGTTATACGTTACGTTTTAAATTTTACGGTTGCGTTACCGTTTTCACGTTTTTCATTTCGGTGCATAATTAGTTTATACTCTTTGCATGCTTTATCATTGTTTATGAATAATTGAATTCCTTGATTGCTATTTTCACTCTATCACTCTTTCACCATTCACTTACACTAAACGATTCCCAAACCGATAATTCGAATTTTCCATTTGAGCCTTCGTTGGGAGAACGACCCGGGAATTATGTTCACAAGTATTACCTCGGAATATAAATATACTATAATTGACACGAATCAATTTTTGGCGCCGCTGCCGGGGAAGGCCGAAGTGAATTTTTGAATAATCATTTTGAAAAATCGTGTTTTGTTAAGCCTTCCTCTACTTTGTATATATATCTCTATAAAAATTGAAAAATCAAAAACACTTTTCCTAATGTGTTTTCAAAAATATAAAAAAAATAATAATAAAAGTTACAGCCTCGACTCGATCGAAAGAATGGGCGTTGTAAACCAAATAAGTCTCGCAATATAACGAAAACGTAATTTAGTTGTTTATCGGACTATTTCAATTACTACAACCGAATAAGCGGGAAATACGGATAGCTAAGACATTAAATTGCTAGCTGAAGAGAGATCCATTCTTCTCTCCCGTCCCGTCGCGAGTGGTTTTGAAAGAAACGGTTTTCGATTAACATTACGTTTTAAGAAAAGAAAAACAAAAGAAATAAAAAGTTTTTGTGAAAAAATATAAAAAACAAAAAGATTTTCTTTTCTCTTTTCTTTTTCATTTTCTTTTTAATTTTGCTCGTGGTGTATGCACACCCGATCTTCGTTTGAGAGTCTTACGTCTCTGTTCTCTAACCCCGAGCGGGTTTTACGACATACTAGTCGGGTTCATTTCCTTAACGACGAGGAGATGAACCAAAACGAACACAACGGACCCCCGCCGATGGGTGGTCCGCAGCACAATGTTATCCCTCCGGTGGGACCACAACCGGCATTTGATCCGCGTCCGATGGAAGAACAACTCCAATCACCATTTAACGGTGTGAGGAGAGCAATTGTGATTCCGGACATCAATGCCAACTTTGAAATCAATCACGGATTACTCAACTTAATCACGGGTATATCATTCCACGGGTTTGATAACGAAGACCCCTATGCACACATCCGAAATTTCACCGACATCGCTGAGACGATTAGAATGAACCAAGTGCCTCACGATGTGGTGAAATTGAAGTTGTTTCCTTTCTCCTTAAAAGGAGCAGCCCGGACTTGGCTGGAAAAGGAACCGCCTAACTCAATTCACACTTGGAATGACGTTGCTTCCAAGTTTGTGAATCATTTCTATCCTCCCTCTAAAACTTCTAATCTCCGTTCCCAAATCTTTCGATTCCAACAAGCTTTTGATGAATCGTTTAGTGAAGCTTGGGATCGTTTCAAAGATTTGTTGGAAAAATGTCCTAACCATGGGTTCACCGACCTTCAGCAGATTGACACTTTCTATAATGGGTTGTTTTATATTGATCAAGATTCACTCAACTCTGCTGCGGGTGGTAACTTATTGGCTAGGAACACAAATGATTCCTTCACGATAATTGAAAATAAGGCTCGTGTTAGAATGTCAAGAAATAAGCTTCAAATGCCCAATAATGAGAAAAATAATGATGAAGTGAAAAGTATGATATTGGCCTTAACAAAGAAAGTCGATGCAATGTCTATGGAAAAATCAAGTCATCAAGTCAATGTCATTAATCAAGGTTGTACTACTTCTGGTGGTCCACACCAGTATTATGAATGTCCGACGACCGGCTCTTTTGCTCAAGAGAACGTGTATGCTGCGAATATGGGTGACAACGGTTACCCACCTCTTCAAGGAGACCGTAATCTCCTCAGCTACCGTCCGAGCCAACAACATGGACCACCCGGGTTTAATCAACCTAATCAAGTGAATCAGAACAATAATGTGCAAAACCGTAATCATCAATTCAATAACAATCAAAATCACAACCGTGGAAATAATGGTTTTCAAGGACAAAATCAGAATTTTCAACAAAATCAAAATCGGGGAAATTTTCAACAAGGCCCGCCTCAAGGGAATAATTTTCAAAATAATGGTAATTTTCAAAACCGTGGGCAAAATTTCAATAATCAAAATCAAGCTGCTGTTCCGAATCCGTCGCCCACGGAAGATTTGATTAAGCAATTGATTCAAAACCAACAAGCTTTTATGACAAAACAAGAGGAAACAACAAGGTTGTTAGCTAATCAAATCACTGATCTCAACAAGCGTTTAAATGATCGACCCTCGGGCTCGGGTACTCTTCCAAGCAACACGATCGCTAACCCGAGGGGCGATGCAAAAACGATCATAACAAGGAGTGGTGTTGCTTATGATGGACCGACGGCTCCGACTACCTCTTCTTCTCTACCTCCCAAGGTAGTCGCCCGTGAACCCGAGGTGACAACGGATACGGAAATTCCTATTAATAATGGAAGGACCGAGAACATCCAACCTCCGGTGGTCCCGACGTCTAAAGGAAAAGAAAAGGTTGTTAATGATAATGAAAATGAAACACCCGTTAAAACAAAGTTGCCATATCCGTCACGCTTGAATGAACAAAAGCACCGCGAGAAGGATAAAAACCAAATGGAGAAGTTTTATCAGATTTTTCAAGAGTTACACTTTGATATAAGTCTCGCGGATGCTATACTTTTGATGCCTAAATTTGCTTCGATGCTAAAAGGTCTTTTGAATAATAAGGAAAAGCTTTTTGAAATGTCCATGACTCAAATGAACGAGAATTGCTCAGTGGTTCTTCTTAAAAAGCTACCCGAAAAGCTTGAAGACCCTGGCAAGTTTCTCATACCATGTAATTTTCCGGGTATGGTTCAATGCTTCGCCTTGGCCGATCTTGGTGCTAGCATTAACCTTATGCCATTATCGATTTGGAAAAAGTTGTCTCTTCCTAACTTGACACCGACGCTTATGACCCTCGAGCTTGCCGACCGATCTACGTCTCGTCCAATTGGCATAACTGAGGATATTTTTGTCAATGTTGGGAAATTTTATTTCCCTGCGGATTTTGTGGTTGTTGATTTCGATGCCGATCCACGGGTTCCTCTCATTCTCGGGAGAGGTTTCCTAAGGACCGGTCGTGCTTTAATTGATGTTTATGACGAGGAGATTACTTTACGGGTTGGAAACGAAGCCGTCACTTTTAATCTTGATCAAACCGCAAGATACTCCTCCGATTACGATGTTTCTTCGATCAACCGTATTGATGTTATTGATGAACTTACGGAGGAATATGCTCAAGAATTTTTTGGTTTTACCGATAATGCTTCGAGTGGCAATTCCACTCCTTCTTTTGAACCGATCATCTCCGATTCTTCCCCTTCCCTCACTCCGTTTGAGGGAAGTGATCTCGCTTGGGAAGAAATCAATGCTTGTCTTGTAAATGAATCATTTTCACCAGAAATTGATAATAACAACTTTGATCCGGAGGGGGACATTTTACTAATTGAAAAATTGTTAAATGAAAAACCAATTGTTTCTTCCCCTTCGGTTGACTTAAAAATGGCAGACGTAAAAGAAGTAAAGCCGTCTATTGAGAATCCTCCGGAGCTCGAGCTCAAGGATTTGCCTCCTCATCTCGAATACGCATACTTGGAAAAAAATGAAAAATTACCGGTTATAATATCAAAAGGTTTAAAAGATGAGGAGAAGACACGACTCTTAGATGTGCTTCGGAAGCATAAAAGTGCGATTGCTTGGCAAATATCCGACATTAAGGGAATCGACCCTCGATTTTGTACTCATAAGATTCTTCTTGAAGATAATCACAAAGCTTCTGTCCAGCAACAACGACGGGTTAATCCACAAATCCATGAAGTGATCAAAAAGGAAGTTATAAAACTCCTTGACGCTGGAATGATTTATCCGATCTCGGATAGTTCATGGGTTAGCCCGGTTTATTGTGTGCCAAAGAAGGGCGGAATCACTGTTGTGAAGAATGACGATAATGAACTTATACCGACTCGACTTGTGACCGGATGGAGAGTTTGTATCAACTATGATGCGACACGTAAAGACCATTTCCCGCTTCCTTTTATGGACCAGATGCTTGAGCGTTTAGCGGGAAATGAGTTCTATTGTTTTCTGGATGGCTTTTCTGGGTACTTTCAAATTCTCATTGATCCCCAGGATCAAGAAAAGAGCACTTTTACTTGCCCGTATGGAACGTTTGCCTATCGTAGAATGCCCTTTGGTTTATGTAACGCTCCAGGCACGTTTCAACGGTGTATGATGGCCATTTTCTCCGATATGATTGAAAAAACCATGGAAGTGTTCATGGACGATTTCTCCGTCTATGGAAATTCTTTCGACTCTTGCCCTTCCCATTTGGAAAATATGCTAGTTCGGTGTGAAAACACTAATTTAGTTCTAAATTGGGAAAAGTGTCACTTCATGGTTAAAGAGGGAATAGTCCTCGGCCATAAGATATCCAAATCTGGAATTGAGGTGGATCGGGCAAAAGTTGATGTTATTGCTAAATTACCACACCCGACTACCGTAAAAGGAATTCGAAGTTTCCTTGGTCATGCCGGCTTTTACCGACGTTTTATTCAAGATTTCTCCAAAATAGCCCGGCCTCTGACCCACTTATTAGAAAAAGATGCTCCGTTTAACTTCACGAATGAATGCGTCGATGCATTTAATGTTTTAAAGAAGAAGTTAACGGAGGCACCAATCTTAGTTGCCCCCGATTGGAACTTACCATTTGAGCTAATGTGTGATGCAAGCGATTATGCCATTGGTGCAGTTCTGGGGCAACGTAAGAACAAGTATTTTCAGCCTATACACTATGCAAGAAAGACCATGAATGACGCCCAACATCATTACACAACCACCGAAAAAGAAATGTTGGCGGTTGTCTATGCTTTTGAGAAATTTAGGTCTTATTTGCTACTTAAAAAATGCATAGTGTATACGGACCATTCAGCCCTAAAGTACTTAATGGCGAAGCAAGACGCTAAGCCACGATTAATGCGGTGGGTTCTTTTGCTCCAAGAATTTAATGTCGAAATACGAGACAAGAAAGGAGCTGAGAATCTTGCTGCCGATCACCTTTCTAGACTTGAGAACCCCCATCAAAGTGTTCTCGAGAATAAGGAAATTAATGATGCTTTTCCTCTCGAGACACTTGGGAGTGTGACCAAAACTGACCAAAGTACCCCATGGTTCGCCGATTTTGCGAATTATCATGCGGGGAATTTTATTAGGAAAGGGATGTCGTCCCAGCAAAAGAAGAAATTTTTTAAAGATGTTCAACATTATTTTTGGGACGACCCCTACTTGTTCAAAGTCTGTGCGGATCAAGTGATCCAGCGGTGTGTTCACGGTACGGATGCCGTTGAAATACTTAAGGCATGTCATAGTGGACCCACGGGGGGACATTATGGTGCCAATTTCACCGCTAAGAAGGTTTTCGATTCCGGCTTCTATTGGCCGACGATATATCGGGATGTCCATGAATTGGTGAAAACATGTGATTCTTGCCAACGTAAAGGGAAAATATCTCAAAAAGATGAAATGCCGCAAAATGCGATTCAAGTTTGCGAGATCTTCGACGTTTGGGGCATCGATTTCATGGGGTCATTCCCGTCATCTAGGGGTAACAAATACATTCTCGTGGCCGTCGATTACTTATCAAAATGGGTTGAAGCGAAGGCGCTCCCCACCAATGACGCCCGAGTGGTTGTTAAGTTTTTGAAGAGTCTCTTTGCCCGATTTGGTGCACCTCGAGCCATCATAAGCGATCGTGGGACCCATTTTTGCAATGATCAATTCGCGAAAGTTATGCTAAAATATGGTGTCACACATCGTCTTTCCACGGCTTATCATCCACAAACGAGTGGTCAAGTTGAGGTCTCCAATCGTGGTTTAAAACGTATACTTGAAAGGACAGTAGGTGAACACCGTGCCTCTTGGGCCGACAAATTAGAAGATGCACTTTGGGCTTTCCGGACCGCTTACAAGACCCCAATTGGGTGTACACCATATAAGCTGGTTTACGGGAAAGCTTGTCATTTGCCCATCGAACTAGAGCACAAGGCCTACTGGGCCTTAAAACATGCCAACTTTGACTTAAAAGCCGCGGGTGATCACAGAAAAATTCAATTGAATGAGGTAGTAGAACTCCGTGATCAAGCTTACGAGAATTCTTTGATTTACAAAGAGAAAACAAAAAGAATTCATGATGCCAAGATCAAAGACCGCGTTTTTAACGTTGGTGATCAAGTGCTACTTTTCAATTCTCGGTTAAAGATATTCTCGGGAAAGCTTAAAACCCGTTGGTCTGGACCATTCACAATAACCCAAGTTTTTCCTTATGGAACCATTGAGTTAGCTCAACAAGATGGTCCTAATTTTAAGGTGAATGGTCACCGTTTAAAACACTACTTTGGAGGGGATGTACCGACTATGGTAGTCCCGGATCTCCAAACTTTCCCCAAGGACAATTGAATTCGGGGATCGAGTCAAGCTCATGTGACTCGGTAATAAAAAACAAGCGCTTCGTGGGTGGCAACCCATGCTTATCCAATTTCATCTTCTTATATTTATATTTTCTAACACCTAATGTGAGGAGGGGGTGCCTCTTCTACTCTTGTGTTATGTGGTTGTTTGTGATGTTTGTTCAGGATTGTCCATGATTTATGATGACTCTCGTGCTCGTTATCTCTTCACTTGGAGTCTCATTCATCGATGCTACTTGGAAATCCTATATCCGTTAAATCTTATCGACTAACGTTTTCTTTGGCATAATTAATAAACGGCCTAGAATTTTGTTAGGATTACCTTAACCCGTAACACATTGATGACAATGTTTCGTTCTAGTCGGGGGGAGGGTGAATCTTCGATTCGATTTTGACCTTGCATTTTTCACATGTCGTGTACTCTCGCAACTCCGTTTTTCCAACAAAAATAAAAAAATTAAAAAAAAAAAAAAAAAAAAAAATTGAAAAAATTGAAAAATTTCAAAACTTTAATGAAAATATCATGAAAAAACACAAAAAAAAGATGAGAAAAAGTTGAAAAAGTTGTGCAAAAAAATATAACAATGTTTGAATAAGTGTTTTGACACCTTGTTGACTTTCTTGCTGGCGAGAGTAGGAATAAATATTTTGACTTGACCGGGCGTGTTGAGCCCTAGCTTGTTCCCTTAACCAATGATGATCACATAAGATTGTGCTAGTTTTGTACACAAGGAGCTATAAAATGCGAATTCTTTCTTAAGAATCTGCAAGTTCCCGTACTTGACTTTATACATGCGCAGCTTAAAAGCTTTCGCTAGTCTTTTACATCAGGAGCTAGAAAATGCGAATTCTTCTTCTAGAATTTGCAAGTTTCCGTATCTGACTTTATATATGCGTGGCTGATTATCGGCTAAGTATTCGCTGGTTTCATTATTTGGAATCTTAAATTGCGAAGAGCGAGAAATGATAGAGTTTATTTAGAAGTTAGATGCTAAACATGGAGTAGTGGTTCTCTTTAGAGCTCATGAGAGGTACTTGTGGCTTTTTACTCCCATAAGAAACGTCACCCATATATAATAGATGTTCTAGGTTAATTAGTGGTATTTCGGTTTGAATAATATTTAGTTCTTTGTTTTCTTAAGAGAATTTTTGCTTTAGAAGTTGGGTACATATCAAGGAACATAAAAAATAAGAGCAAAAAGTGAAAAAATCAAAAATTCAAAAGTTGATTATCTATGTGGTTTTGGAGCTACCCGATAAGCTTCCATTGATGTTGAGAAAAAAGAAAGAAAGAAAAAAGTATGAAAAATATGAGAAAAGTGAAAAAAAAAAAAGTGAAAGTTGTAGTATTGTTGAATAAGAGCTATGTATATATCAATAAGTTGTTGGCGCGTGAGGTGCATGTGATAAGTGATTAGTAATCAGTCACATGAGGTGCACGTGATCGTACTCCGCAACTTATATCCTTGATATTATATGTACCCCTAATTCCTTGATGTGGACCGAATTTCTATTGCAGTGGTTCTTAAGAGAAAATGAATAACTACTTATCGTTTTAACTTAGGTATCACTATCGGACTAAAAAGTTATCGAAACGAGAAAATATGAAGCAATTCATTTCTCAACAAAGTAAAATATTGAGATACAAAACCTAGGAAATGGGAGTAAGAAGTTTTCACAAGTAACTGTTATGAGTAGTGTTAGCATCTAATTTGTAGATAAGCTGTGATCTCGTTTGTACGCTTAGTTTGGGGACTCGTGAAAAATCAAGAATGACGATTTTTATCCGTACGGTCGCTTCTTAATAGAAGTGTTTCTACTCGTTGACCCTAATAATTATTTCAAAATAATGAAAGTTCAACAAACCGTCACAAGTATAAGTATGGAAAAGTACAAAAATAGAAGTGTAAGTGGAATAAAGGAATAAAAGAAAAAAATTTTGGACAATGGAGCGTTTTCGGAAATAAATGATTTTGTAATATCTTTTGAACCTCCTTGCTACTTTTCAAAGTTAGTAAAAAGAGTATCAAAATTATTTATCCCAGAAGCGTGAATTGATCACATTGCGTGAGGACACGGCAATACCTTAGTCGGGGGGATTTTGGTGAGTGCTTATTCACTCACTATTATTTGACCAAATACCAACCCAAAACGACTATTTGAGCTAACAAATGCAAAGAAAACGTGTGTTTTTGTGTTTGTGATATGCAGGTACGGATAAATCATAAAAAGCTGAAAAATCACAGGAAAACCGGAAAACGAGCACGAGAATTGAAGTTGGTCAAAGAGTCAATGCCGGGGATCCAAAAGTCAATTTCATCCCTCATTTATTCAGACTTGGCAAGATTAGTCCCTGTGATTTATTTTGAAGAAATTACACACTAAGCCATTGGATTTTTGAAAGATTACATAATTGGTCCTTGTAATCTTATTACAACAAAAATTCTGAAATTGCAATAACTACCCAAGCCCAAACCAACAATAACTACCCAAGCCCAATCCAAAAACTCACTTAACCCGGCCTGCTTACCCAAACCACTATATGTACCCGGGTCAACAAAAGGGGTCAAACGAATAATAAAAATCATTTACCCCGCCCTTAGTTTTTTCCCCAAATCCTTTTATTACCAGAACCACATGAACCCTAGAACTATTCCATTCAATTGTTACCACAATTAAGGGTAAACCTGTCAAATCAAGTACGCTTCTAGAAGATTGGAGTATGTCAGCATGTGTCAGAGAGCTCAAGAAGCACAATAACGAGTACGTGGGAGAACGACCCGGGAATTACGTTCACAAGTATTACCTCGGAATATAAATATACTATAATTGACACGAATCAACCAACCACCTTTATCACCCTACTCAAATTGTCTCCCTCACTCACTCCACTTAAAGTAAGTTGAGCATCATACCCACTATTGTCCTTGTCACATTTACCTCCAAAAACAAACCATTCTCTTGGAAGAACACCTCACTTGGATTGAATACCTCCTCACTAGGAAAAACTCAAACCCATCACTCACTCAAGACACCAACAATTCATCAACCGATCCAAACCCACAACTCACCAATGAAAATGCATCTTTGGACATCACCCTTTCATTATCACCCATAACATCCCTTAATGCACACTTCTCCTCATCACCAACCAACCTACCAAACTTTAATCCTATCCCATGGAGCTTACTTGAAGCCTACTACCATGCTTCCCATCAACAACCACTAAACTCTCCAAACACCATTCCAACAAAAATCTATCTCCACTAAATCCAACTACCATAATTCCCATCTTCAAATAAAATCTCCACAAACCTTTTGTGTTCCAAGCAAGTCCAAGAGACCTCAAGTTGGCAACTTAATATTATCTAGGATAATTTGCTGGAAAAGCATATATATATATATATATATATATATATATATATATATATATATATATATATATATATATATATATGCTTATGTATTAATGATTATGTTTTCAACATAATCTATTTAAATTATTCTTGTTAGTTATCTTATATTTGTTCCATGCATATATATATATATATATATATATATATATATATATATATATATATATATATATATATATATATATATATATATATTGCTTATGCTCTAAATATTTTTGCAAGCATTTCATATCTCGATTTCTTATGACCTCAAAACGAGGGGGAGTATACTTCAAGGGGAAGCTATACATTCATCGGGATAACCTTTTTGATGCTAACAAAAAGGGGGAGAAGTGATAGAAACTCACACTAAAAACTTGCATATATATTAATTTTTAGTTTAATGAGTTTAGATTTTGTAATCATCAAAAAGGGGGAGATTGTTGATATAAATAATGTATAAAAACGTTATTAATATTTTTCGATATCCCTAAGTTTTGACGATCACAAAATATTAAAACATTAAACGCAAAGTTAATACGTAAACAAGTTTTAAACAAGTTTATATCATCTAATCCAACATAATCACTTAAGGTATGAATAAACAAGTGACTAATACATTTTATGATTAAAGGGATGTTTATTTAAATAATACAAAGTTTATAAAATTAAATAAACTTATTATATATTTTTGAAAAACATTTTTGGTAATAAAGGAAAATGTTTAATTCATAGTAAATATATGAATTCAAATTTTTAACCAAAATCAGTTAGTTTTTCACCAAATAAACTTTCCCCACTAAAAGACAGATTTTCTGGCCGTTACAGCTGGGCGGCCCCCTTAATTTTAAGGGGGCCGGCCACCTTAATTTTAAGGGGGCCGGCCACGCTCCTCTGTCAGAATCTGTCAGAAATTTTCTCCTATAAATACCACCTCAAACCTGATATTTTTCTCACCTCTTGCACAAAAATTTTCAGATCCAAATCTCTCTAAACATCCTCCTAAAAACCCTTTGATCATATAATTGTTAATCCTTGTTTCAAGTGATTCATTCCCTCACCTATCATCTCTCAAAGTGCAAGAGAAGAATACTCCTTCAACATCAAGTTGTGAAGTATTTTAGATTTGTGTATATAGTCTAGTTGTCGTGTACATTTATTGTAAATGTGTGACAGTAGTGTAACTAGATAGATCTAGGAGTAGAAGTTGTGAATAGAAGTAGTGAGATATAAGTAGTGGTGTGAAGAAGAAGTAGTGGAGTAGTGTGAAGTTGTGAAGTAGTAGTGGTGTGTACAAGTTGTGAAGAAGGTGTGCCAAGTCGTGAGGAAGTTGTGTATAAGGTGTGAAGAAGTTGTGTAGAAGGTGTGAATAAGTTGTGACGAAGTTGTAGTGTGTATATTGGTGTGTAATGTTTTCTCCGCCATAAGGGAGCTTGTTGACATAGTGAAGAAAACTCTCGAGTAGGTGACTCGAGGAGTGGAGTAGGGCAAGGAAGGTGTCCTTGTAGCCGAACCACTATAAATCCTTTGTCTCGCGGTTAGATCTTTCCATATCTTACTTATTATCTTGCTTATATCGTTATTACTTTTGTAGACGTAGACGTATATGTATAGTTGCTCATATAGTGCTAGTATTGATTTTACTTAAAGATCAAACAAAAGTTTCATTCACAAAACAAAGTTTTTACAATCAAACAAAAAAAAGGTAACATACATTTAATTGATCATTTTGATCAAGTATAGTTTTCATACACAATATAACTAAGGATTATAAAATAAACGTTTACTTACTTATCTCTCGTATATAGCTATAATTGTTTATATTATGCATGTAATGATTTCACATACTTAGTTTGCATTATTATTATTGCTCATACTTAGATAGTTGTTCATATTGTTCAAGAATTCACATAAGATCGAATCAAAGTTTTAAGAGTAAACAAGACTTTTAAACAACTAAGTTTTCATAAACCTAAAAAGACGTAAAACTATTCAACCCCCCTTCTAGTTTTCCACAAAACAAACAACTTTTTACATTTCTCTCTTTTAAATTATTATCTAAATCCAAATCCAAATCTAAATCCTAAACCTAAACCTATCTAGGTTTTATTGGTAGGTCCAAATTTTGTATTTGTTGATTTATGTAGTGGACTGTAATATAATAATCCATTGGGTACTCAATATGTACCTTTTTTTTAGCAATATTTTTAGTTCTATTGTTTGTAATCTAGAGGCTTTTTTATCGTTATAATTTTTATAAAAAATGCTACACATTTATTAAATATTTGATAAATAAAGTTTATTATATAAAAAGTTGTAATTAATAAGACGTTTAGGGTAGTTTTTATAACTCCTCACATAGTTTGGAGGAAGTTTTGTAAATTTAACTTTTATTAAATGAAATACGGTTTATTGGGTCGGGATATTTTTGGGCTAACTAAGACGACCGACTTTAAACGTCTCCATTTAGCATGTTGCATGTATAAAATTTTAATAGGCTCGAAGTTTATAACCGTACTTAAACTAAGTACCAAAATCTATCAACAAACTCTTACAAGGGTAAAAGCTTGTTAATGGATATGTGTGATAGTAATCGGGAAGTAATATCCTCATAATGTAGCAACAAAAGGGAATTATGAATACTTTATTTTTCTATAATATGAGTAGCGAGAATCGACGAAAGCTTTGGGTTATCTGGTTATTGGTTTCTACATATTTGGTTAGCCACTGATACACTAAGGGGGCATTTGGTTTGCAGATATTTTTTGAAAGAATTATAATGTGTTATACTAATTGTAATTTGACGAATTAAATTGCGTTGTAATTATAATGTATTGAATTGTAACTCATATATTCAAAAATTGAAACAAAAACAAAAGAGAATTAAAATATTATAAAATGAGTAGTTAAATATAACATTATAAAATATAAAAATAATTTTATTAAAGTATAATGATAAAAGTTAATTATAATAATTTAAAAAGTTATATAATAAATTTATTAATGAAAACAATTAGTATAATAATAAAATATGCTTTCTTAAAACGATAAATAAATAAATAATTATTACATTATAATATAATAAAATAATAATAATAATAATAATAATAATAATAATAATAATAATAATAATAATAATAATTTTTGTTTATTTTCATCAATAATTAGAATATTAGAATAAATTAATTTTATAATTAAACAAAATATAATAATATAATAATAACAATATTAATAATACTAACAATTAAGTATTTTTTTAACTTTTATATTCTTTTTGTTGAAAATATGAATAAAATAATAATAGTAATAATAATAATAATAATAATAATAATAAAGTGATGTTTTTCGTAAATCTCATTGATTTTTAATAAAATGATGTTTTATAATAATAATAATAACAATAATAATAATAATTTATAAATACCGATAATTAAAATTGTAAAATCTTTAAATACAATTTAATTCCAAATATTTCATCCAGTTTGACAAGTAATATGAATTCTCTCATTTAATGCAATTGGTGTGAATTCCATTACAATTACATTGTAAACTAAATAACATATGTAATGTAATCTGAATTACAATTTTTTTTTATTAAACAAAACAAGATTATAATGGAATTCAATTTACTATTACGCCTGATTACATTACATTACAGCGAACGAAACGACCCCTCAGAGCTTTCATACGTTTAAAAATAGCCTCTCCAATTTAGAATACATGCGTATAGTGAACGAAAGTCTTCTTGAAAAGTCGATAGGTTATTTCTTTAGTGTATGCAAGCTAAGTGGGTGAAGGCGTGTTCAATGAAAATCAAAACTTTGTCGAGGATGAGTGATCTAGCTGTGAAAGCGAAGTTAATAGATGATGGGTTCAAAGTTGAAGGTGTTCTCACAAATTTACTTCGAAGATGACGCCTATATGGCATATCGATGGGTCTTTTGACAGTTGGGAAGGAAGATTAGGCATGCGGGTATAAACATTTGTACGAGTGGGTTGTTTGTATTGAAAACATATTGGAGATATTCACATGTTTGAAAGATGCTTATCTATTGGAAAGAATCTTGCGGTTGTCGAGGTAGCAGAATGGATGAAGCTGGTTGAATCTACGATGAGTCTTAAGAGATGATGAAGATAGTGAAAACAGAGAGTTTGTAGCTTATACCCAGTCTAACAGTTTGTTAAAAATGGTAGTGTTAATGTAGTTGAGTTGAGGCGGGTTGTAAACTCTCCATAAGGGAGATTGTTAAGTGTGTGAACTCGGTTCACACACGAGCACTAGATGGTAAGCAAACGACTAGGTTAGTCTTGGACGAAAACCAATACATAGTTCGGAGGTTATCCTACATCACTAAATGTAGAAAACCTAATATTGGCTCTTCACCCTTTGTAATAAGACGTCTCCTCCTTATTTTAATGTTTGCCTTTTGAAGTATATAATATTTTCTGTAGTTTTGAAAGTGGATCAACCATGATATTTTGATTGTAGGAATCACTAGAGTGGTCGGTGCTAGAGTTGATGCTATCTTAAGCCGCATGAATGTTTGTCTTCCTTAGGTCACGTTATATTTTAATTCTTCTCTTATATTCTGTTTTATTATAAATTTACTTACTTATGAGTAATATTAGCTTTAATTGTGTATGATAACGTATATTATGAAAATCGGTTTGGTTCAGTAATTATGATTAGTCTTTTGACCAAAAAGGCAAAAACCAAAATCGAAACCGAAGTTGAGACTGAAATTTTCGTTCCGCCGGCTATTTTTGTTTCGATCAATTTTTTCGATTTAATTTTTGCGTTTTCGGGTTTTTTACGGTTTTTTCGGTTACTTTTTTCTCATCCTAAAAAACATGGAGTAAAATTCAATAATCTTTTCTATGGATCCGTCGTTATCTAATGATATGAATAAAATACTTTCATAACCATCTAGTTATCTAATCGTAAATTCGTGACGATACTCGCTATATTTGGACGAATTGCCCTTCTATCTTAACTCCACAACATGCAATATGATGGGATGGGACGCAGTGGCTAGTGGACAGCTGTGTGTGCACAAGGCTCAATGACATCTTAACACACCAAATCAAACCTCTATATAGCTAGCCTTCATGATTTCCTTATTTAACCAAACCCATCCTAGAGTTACATGCAATAACCCAACTACCCCACACAAAAATACCAAATAAAGAAAAGAAAACCTCCATCAATGGCAACCCCAAAAATGAGTCTCAAGCTTCTTGTTGACAAAAAAGGCCAAAGGGTTCTATTTGCTGAAGCACCAAAAGAATTTGTGGACTTTATTTTCCACATATTTTCTTTACCTCTGGGAACCCTCATTGAGTTCATTGGATCAAAAGAAATGGTGGGTTGTTTAGGGAAACTCAAAGACAGCATTGAAAGCTTTCATGGAACTTACCTTCAACCTGGTGTGAAAAAAGATAACATCTTTAACCCTAAGACGCCTTTTAATGGTAGCACCTTTCTGTTGTCGTACAATGCTCCTTCAACTGATCAAGCTAGTTCATCAAAACCTATTTATAGGTGTTCCAATGCTTCGCAACATTGCTACAATTGTAGTAATCGCTCATCCTGTCGCTCAAACGCGACACTGGATCCGAAGTCCATATGTCCAAATTGTAGTGGTTCCATGAATGTTGCGATGACACGGATACAGCCCAAGGACGCAGAGGTACTTACGTACAGATTTGTTTTTTTTTCTTATTTTCAAGTTACTTTATTTTACTCCATTGCATGCTACATACATTTAGTTTTTATGCAATAAATATGATATCAAGAGAAAAGTTGACAGTTTGTAATAAAAAGGTACACCAATGTGACAATGATGATTGTTTGATCGAAAAAAGTATGTTCCATGCCATAAAGTTTGTTTGTTTGTTCAATTGTTTGTTTTGGTTTTTTTTTGTTTGTTTGTTTTTTTTTTGAAAAAATTACACGGATGGTCCTTGTGGTTTACACAGATTTCATGTTTAGTCCCTATTTCATTTTAATTACACCAGACATCCCTATTTTTTGAAACCTGTCACACATTTAGTCCCTATCTTGGATGGCCGTTAGTTTATCCGTTAAGTTATTTGCACCGTTAGTCCTTCGTTAATATTTTTTGCACCGTTAGTCCTCATTTATTTGCACCGTTAGTCCTTCGTTAAAATTTAAAAAAAAAATCTAAAATTAAAAAAAAATTGAATAAAATTTTTTTTCGAATAAAAATTTTTAAAAAATATATTTTTTAGAAAAAATATTTTTTTCGAATAAAAATTTTTAAAATTAAAAAATTCTAAAATTTAAAAAAAAAATTGAATAAAAAATTTTTTCGAATAAAAAATTTAAAAAAAAAATATTTTTTTAGAAAATATTTTTGAATAAAAATTTTTTTCGGAAGATATTAAAAGTTGAAATGAGTTCGGGTTCGGGCCACATGTTTTTACATTTACCCACGTTACCCGCTCCACACCGTAGTAATATTATTATTACTATTATTATTATTATTATTAACAAAAAAAAAAGGGAAAAAGAGTAACTACAAAGGGTTGTGTTTGGTTCGGTTCACAGCAAAACCTCACCATTTTCACCTCTCTCTCTCCTCCCCTCATCTCCTCCTTCTTTCTTAACCTAGCCGCCGCCCTTTGGCCGGCCACCACCGTCACACCGCTGATCTCACACTAAAAACAACACCACCATCTTAATCCTCTCGTCCCGATCTATCTTTTGGTACTAACCACGCGCCCTAACTCCTACGTTAACACCTATTTCGAATTATATCATCACGAGTTCATCATCACTTTTTAATATTTCTTGAGTATCTCTTCGATTTGGCTTTGGTTTTGGAAGGTAGGTCGAGTTTTGACTCGAGTTGTGGGTTCGAATCGTGACTAAGGGTCACGGATTCCATTATTTTTCGGATTGTTATGATTCTTGTTACAAGAATCAAATGGGTTTTCAATAAAAATAGTTTAAAAAGAGGTTTGGTATCCGGGTTTTTGGTTTGGTCGTTTGGGTCGAGACAACTCGTGGCTACTTACCTTCAAAACGACTCCAAACTCAAGTTTCTTTGAAAACCCAACAATATTAATGGTGAGGGTGGTGTTTTTGGTGGCGGTGGTGATGTAAACGAGGGACTAGGGGTGTTTGGGTCGCGCGTGTAGTATACCAAAAGAAAGAGGGTGATGAGAGGGTTAATATGGTGGTGGTCGTGTAGGGTGGTAGGCGGCGGTGTGGTGGTGACGGCTGGCCAAGGGTGGCGGCTAGGGTTTTGAGATGAGAGGGATGAAAGAGATGGGAGAGATGAAGTGGTGAGGGTGTTTGTTTGCTTTGTGTGTGAAAAAAATTTGCATTTCTATAAAAAAATAATTTCGAAAAATTAATTTCAAAAAAAAATTAATTTTTGTAAAAAAATTAAATTCAAAAAAAAATTTAATTTTTGTAAAAAAATTAATTTCTAAAAAAAAGTACATTTTGTAAAAAATACTAACGAGGGACTAACGGTGCAAAAAATACTAACGGAGGGACTAACGGGCAAATAATAATTATACACTTAACGGTCAAAGATAACGTCCATCCAACTTAGGGACCAAACGCGTGCAACGTTTCCTAAAATAGGGATGTCTGGTGTAATTAAAATGAAATAGGGACTAAACATGAAATCTGTGTAAACCACAAGGACCATCCGTGTAATTTTTTCTTTTTTTTTTTTTTCGTATGTTTTTTTGTTTTTTGTTTTTTTTCCTGTTATTGTGAAAAAATTATGTTTTACTATGGCTCAAGTATATTTTTTTCATGGAATGTGTACTTAGGTGGAGGTTGCAGCGATGGAGAAGATTAACAAGGGTGGTGGCTATGTCAAAGAAGTTGTGACATATATGGTGATGGACGATCTGGTTGTCAAGCCTATGTCTACCATTTCAAGCATCACTCTCATCAATAAGTTTGGTGTTAAGGATCTGTCTCAACTCGAGGAGAAGATGGTCACTTTTGGAAAAGAAGAGGTATACTTATATAGTTACTAGTATATTGCTTTCCTATATACAGGGGGTGTTTATTTAAGGTTATATGTGGGCTTATGAGCTTATTTGATTTCGGCTTATATTTCATAAGCCCTAATTTTCCGGCTTATTTTGAGACCGCTAATATAAGTTTATCTTATCAAGTCTCAAAATAATCCGAAAAATTGGGGCTTATGAAATAAAAACAGACACACAAAGAAGCTCTTAAACAAACACCCGCCTAATTGTAAAACAATGAAGAAAATAGCTTTTTAGTTTCTTATCTCATAAATTTATATATAAAAACCGAGGGTTTTTCTTTCAACTAAAAACAACTACCAACTCTATAGTTCTGTTCTTATGCTCATGCACAACATTTGTAAATCTTCTAATGGGGTGCTTGGATTAGTTTATTTTACTAGCTATAATTTGGCTTATTACTGAAATTAGAAAGCGCCGATAAGTTTGTTTTCCCGCTTACGAGTTAATGGCTTATTTAAGTTAGTAAGTTGTTATTGATATGTTTACAAGTAAGCGCATTAGTTTTCAAAATCTCAATAAGCCGATTAAGCCATAAATTAGAAAATCCAAAAGCCCCTGAATATATGTAATACAGGGTAATGTAATTCTGCGTGCATACTTTCTTACGTGCATACTTTCTTACGTTTCTAATAAATATAGTTTTTTGATTGGTTGTGTACTAATTATTAATCTCATGGCAAAACGAATAGGGTTTGAAGCTCTTACAGGCGTCTTTGATGACTGAGAAAGTGCTGACGACAATCTTTATGCACTAGAAGTTATATCATATATATGGACCGTACTGTTATCATATGGATATCTAGTTGATCAAAATATGTATCTTTCGGTATGGTGGTATGTTGTTCTCCTTTATGACTTCGATCTTTTGTGCCTTAAGAAGGTAAAAACACTGTATTTTGGGCAAGTCCACTAAGGTTAACATGTTATGTATTATGTATGCCTTTTGTGTATGTCGTTTTCATTGATGCATCTTTGTAGCGGTTACATGGTTTGCAAAAATGTGTTGCTCTGTTTTTCTATGTGGAATGCACTGAATCACTTTTCATGATAATGTTTAGGGGTCGAAACAAGTCGTGTCGTCACACATACAGATAATATACATGATACGATCGAGTAGTCCGTAAATTTCGAAACAGTTGGCCCAACAGAGATGGACGTAGTTGTGTGTATTGTGATCTCAAAAGACAGACTTGCATTTTGAGTTTGGTTCTATTTTAATTAAATTTCATGTGAATAAATACTCCAATGAAACAAAATTTATTACTCCGTATTTCAATTTGTTTAATTGCAAAATTAAGTAGCGTTCAATTCTTATAAAGTAACTGCAAGTCTCCAAAAACTCTAGAGCTGCACACCATTAACAATCAACCCCTATATAATTAAATCATCACATGCACCAAAAAGTTATAATCCATCAATGGCTACCCCAAAAATGAGTTTGAAGCTTCTTGTCGATAAGAAAAGTGTAAGGGTGTTATTTGCAGAAGCCACAAAAGAATTTGTGGATTCCTTTTTCACATCTTCTCGTTACCTCTTGGTACGCTCATTGAGTTTTTGGGATCGAAACAAATGGTGGGTTGCTTAGGTAAGCCCAAAGATAGCATCCAAAGCTTGAATAGAGCATACCTTCAACCTGGTATAAATAGAGATGATATCTTCAATCCAAAAACATGTTTCGATGGAAACACATTTCTTTTGTCGTACGGTGCTAGCTCAGATGGTGAATCTGCAACATGTAACGCAATTTACAGGTGTTCAAATGCATCAATGAATCGCAGCTTTTATGGTCACCAAACTTGCAGGTCAAATGCTACAGTGTATAAGGGTGCAATATGTCCTGATTGCAGTGGTTCAATGAATGTTAAGATGAATCTGATTTTGCCTAAGAAGGAGGTGAAGAAGAAAAAAAGAAAGGTGACGGGAGGATATGTAAAGAGGTAGTTACTTACATGGTGATGGATGATCTTGTGGTGAAGCCTATGTCCACCATCTCAAGCATCATTCTCGTCACTAAGTTTGGTGTCAAGGATCTTAATCAACTCGAGGAGAAGACGGTTTATTTTGGCAAAGATGAGGTATTATTACCGTATCTATGTATATACTTGTTTTGATGTTAAAGAATACTCCGTATTAGTTAATAATTAACCATGAAACCTTTGTGTGTGGCCGTATTTACCTTGATTCCATATATATCTTATACTTAAAAACCGTTTTAGTTAAACGTTGGTGTTTATTTTGTGAGACGCACACTTTATTGATTTGAACTACTGTTTCATGCTTTAGGGCTTAAAACTATTGAAGAGTGCTTTGAAATCTAATACCGTGTTGACAAAGGTTTTTCTTAGCAAAGTTGGCAAAGGTGATATTGTTAGTCGATATATTCACATAGAGTCCGAGTCCATGTAATAGTTGTATGGGCTAAAGCCCGAGGTCTAGAATATTCTTTGTAATGGTATTTATATACCGGTTGTTATCATTAATAGATATACGATTCACCCCATGGTCACACGTGCTCGTGTCGGGACTACTCGTCCCAATCCTCATTATGCTGGTCATGTGTCTACGATTTCTCCTTTACCTCGGTCTCCTAGTGATGCGTTTCGTAATCCCAATTGGCAAAATGCTATGTGTGATGAACATGATGCACTAATTAAAAACAAAACTTGGATTCTTGTACCCAAACCCCCAGATGCGAATGTTATCCGTAGTATGTGGCTGTTTCGTCACAAGTTTTTAGCAGATGGCACTCTTAGTCGTTATAAGGCTCGTCTTGTGGCCAATGGTAGTAATCAGATAGAGGGTGTGGATGTTGATGAGACTTTTAGCCCAGTTGTTAAACCTGGTACTATTCGGACGGTTCTTAGTTTAGCTATTTCTCGACATTGGCCAGTACATCAGCTGGATGTCAAGAATGCTTTTTTACATGAGGATTTGGCAGAAACAGTTTATATGTATCAGCCACCTGGGTTTCGTGATCCTGTTCATCCTGATTATGTTTGTTTATTGCAGCGTTCACTGTATGGTCTTAAGCAGGCTCCTCGGGCCTGGTTTCAGCGCTTTGCAACTTACATCACTAATGTTGGCTTTTCTCCTAGCCGTTGTGACTCCTCGTTATTTATTTATAAACAGGGTGATGATACTGCATTTTTGTTACTCTATGTGGATGATATTGTGCTCACTGCTTCGTCTGATGGTTTATTACAGCAGATCATTGCTTCTTTAAATAAGGAGTTTGCTATGACAGATTTGGGTGCTCTTAATTATTTCTTGGGTATTTCAGTTACGCGTGACCCTTCTGGTATGTTTTTGTCACAGCGTAAGTATGCTATGGAGATATTGGAGCGTGCACATATGGTTGGTTGTAACCCTTCTCGGACTCCTGTTGACACAGACTCTAAATTGGGTGATGATGGTGATCCGGTTTCTGATCCTAAGTTATATCGGAGTCTTGCTGGTTCTCTCCAGTATCTTACCTTTACTAGACCTGATATTTCATATGCAGTGCAGCAGGTTTGCCTTTTCATGCATGATCCTCGGGAGCCTCACTTATCGGCTCTTAAGCGCATCTTGAGGTATGTTCGGGGTACATTAGACTACGGTTTGCAGTTGTTTTCTTCATCAACTTCTTCATTGGTTGCTTATTCTGATGCTGATTGGGCTGGATGCCCTACTACTCGGAGATCGACTTCTGGGTATTGTGTTTTTCTGGGTAACAATCTTCTCTCCTGGTCCTCTAAGCGTCAACAGACGCTATCTCGTTCCAGTGCTGAGGCAGAATATCGTGGGGTCGCCAATGTTGTTGCTGAGACTTGTTGGTTGCGGAATCTTTTATGTGAGTTACACACACCTTTATCTTCAGCTACACTGGTATACTGTGATAATGTTAGTGCAGTTTACTTATCTTCTAATCCGGTTCAACATCAACGTACGAAGCATATAGAGATTGATATTCATTTTGTACGGGATTTGGTTGCTGCTGGTCAGGTTCGAGTGCTTCATGTACCCTCACGTTATCAATATGCAGATATTTTTACCAAAGGTTTACCATATGCTTTGATTCAAGAGTTTAGGACCAGTTTGAGTGTCCGTGTCCTCCCACTCCAACTGAGGGGGAGTGTTAGTCGATATATTCACATAGAGTCCGAGTCCATGTAATACTTGTATGGGCTAAAGCCCGAGGTCTAGAATATTCTTTGTAATGGTATTTTGATACGTCTGTAGAACAGGTATCAAATAAATACATACAAAGTATGCGTGGAATTTTGACTAGTCAACCTTTGTGAAAAGACCGACGTGCAGAAACCCGTGAATACTATATATATATATGATACCGGGCAAGTGATCACCCGGGTCGTGTCCCAACGAGGTGTGAATGGATAAGATCGTTTGAGGTTCGGAATTAAAGTGCTTGTAAGATTGGTTGAGAGATTATTTGGACGAATGAATCAGAAACGTAAAGCAACAAACTAAAAGAAAAGTATAAGAAACAAAAAAAAAAAAAAAAAAAAAAAAACGTATAAGAAACTAGAAAATGTATAAGAAACTAACTAAAAAAAACGTATAAATGCGCGGAAGAGAAAGTGAATACTAAACACAATATTTTCCTACGTACTAAATGGCAAAAGAAGGTTTTTAAGAAAAATTAATTATAAGGTTAAAATTCTAATTACTACGATTTAAAGACTTGTTTTACGCTAATTCAATTTTTAATAAATACTAAAACTACTTAAGTAATTCTAAAACTTTTTAGACAATACTACAACTGAATATTGATTATTAAAATCAATATGTTTAATGTTTACACTATAGTGATATTAACGAAACTAGTAAATATCACAGTAACTTTAAGCTACCAAAACGAAAAACAAGCATATAAGACCCTTAAGCTCCACACCTTAGGCTGCAAAAGATAAGAAAACAACGAAAAATAGGTGCTTCGTTAAAGTTAGTATAATAATCATTACGCTAAAAATGACAATAAATAAACAATAATATATAAAGCTAAAATATTAGGACTAGTATCAAAACTAGAATAGATCGGACTAACATTAACACTAGAATAGATCGGACCAGTATTTAAACTAGAGTAGATCGGACTAGGATTAAAGCTAAAATGGATCGGACTAGGATTAAAACTAGAATAATTACTAAACAAGAATAATGAAAAATAAATAGACAAAGTAATAGTAAGAGAACAAGTCTTAGTCACCAAACTCTCTCAAGGAGATATGTTTACAAAAAGTAAACTAATTCGAGCATTAAGGTCAAAGATTTCAAAAGATGAAGATTTTAAAAACAAGCAAAATGAGAATTTAAATAACTAAAACAATATATTTATAAGAAGAAAGATGTGAAAAAGAGTGTGTGTGACCATATGTAAAACAATATTTTACAACTACACCATCATAAGAAACTCTTTATTTCACATTCTCTTTTATAAATATTTTGTGAACTTTGAAAGTTTAAATGAAAAGGATATAGAAGAATTAGATGAAAGAAAGTTAGATTGCAAGTAAATAAGATTTAAACAAGGCAATACTTTTATAAAGCTTAAAACAATAATTCAAAGATTACAACTTAAAATAAAAGTTTAAACATAAAGTGGACTAGAGAAAACTAAAAAAATGAAGAGAAAAGAACGTCCTCTATGAGGTGTGGGAGGTGGGTTTTTATAGACCCAAATATTACATGTTTAGTCCCTCCATAAACTACAAAAGAGCATTCCTAAATAATATCACATTAACTCATAAACCCAAACGTCGCGACCAAGAAATCACATATTTGCTGTCTTTTCCGTATCTTCACCCGACCAAGAGATAATAAAAATGCATGAATTTGTCGCACATGTCCAGCAAAAGTAAATCACTTTTCTTTCTTTTTATTCTTGGAACATTCCTCCCTGACACAAAAGTGAACACAAAAGTCTTTCATGTAAATTCATATTGAAGCAAATGGTGAAGCCTACCAAAGATTCTTGTTTTATTCTTGTCTTCTTGGTCGATCAAATACACAATGGAATAACTAGTTTGTCATTTTCAATTCACATATCACATGGTGGTGGGACCCATGCTTCTAGAAACATGATTTAATTAGAAGTTTGATGTGAATTGCCACTTGACACCCCTGGCCTTCATTTTCAATCCTTATATTCTTTATATTTAATTCATTGATCCTTGAAATAAATAAGCTTTATATCGGCCTCGATGCTTCAAGTAAAATTTCATTGGTCTCGTAATTTTTTTTGTGCTCTTTCCAATCTCGTGCTTGGTTATTTCATTTTTCCATTCTTTTTCCAAAAATCTATTCGGGGCTGGCCTTAATATCACAGTATGTACCACTCGTTGCCGAGTCGCGCAAAACTGCATGCTTTCGCTCAAAAATTGCATGATTTCGCCCAGAATTCAATCCCTTTGTACCTGAGACACATAAAAACACGAAACCAATGATATCTATATTGTTTTTGGCCTTTTTTGTATTTTTACGTATCAAAATTGGTGGTGAAATGATGAGTATTTGCATACTCATCATATTTATATACCGGTTGTTATCATTAATAGATATACGATTTACCCTAAATCCTACAGATATGAGCTACAAGAGGTCAAAATGCCACCGCGCGAGTTAATGGAAGCATGTTTACATAGCATCTAATGGGGTTTGGTTTTTATGTTTTATTAATATCCCTCTTTTTGTGTTTAGTATGATCTGAGTTCTAGTGGGTACATCTCCACACTTCAGTTTGTAACCGTTTTGAATATGGTGGGTTTTGTGATATGTGTTGAACTACTCATAATAATTCTGGAGCTTTACGGATAAACATGCATTTGATTAGACGAACAAAATCTATAACAAATGTTTACAAAGTATTAATCACGTACAACAGATGTTAAAAATATAATTACAAAGTATACAACAGGATGTTCAAAAAAATGTTTGCAAAGTACTGTAGTATATACACAAATCATATATTTCTCTTATAAAAATAACTCATGCAACAAAAGACCAAAAGGCATAAGAAAAAACAAAATTGATATACAAACGCGCACAAAGCATGAAGAAAGTCGTCTTCAACGATGAGTGTTGTAGGTTCTCTTGATTCTTTGTTTGCGATCTTTCTTGATGGGTTTATTAATTAGAAAATCATAGACAAACATTTACGTACACGGAGATACATGTAAGTCCACAAAAATAAAGCGCGAACTGATCACAGAAAATGAGCTAAAATGAAAAATATTACAGTAACTTTTTGTAAAAACTCTTGGACGACCGTCATGTGCGTTTAATTTATTGTTTGGCCAATGAGTTGTTTTGAGGATTTCAAAAATTTAATTATGTTATTCACGGACTAGTTTATAATCTCGTGTACACATCAAGATTTATTGAATGAAAATTATGATAACAATTATATATACTACTACGTACTTAAAAATTTAAAGTCTATGAGCAATATAACCTTATAAATTAACTGCCCGTTTGGTTTGTTGCTAGGAATAACAATGGGTATCGGATTTGGTATGTGGTAGAATGACAATAGGTATGAAAAAGTATATCATTACGATTGTTTATGTTTCGATGACAAAATATGGAATGAAAAAGTGTATAGATATTTGAGTTTTGTAGTGAAAAAGATATGGGCTCACAGGAATGAATTTCATATACATCAAATTGATGGGTAATGAATCTATGGCTATGATATACTCATTTCATTACCGGGCCAACAAAACAAACACATTTAAAGGTGCGTTTGGTATGCCGCCATCAATCACAATAGGAATGATTTTGATAGTAGTGGTGGACCTCTCGGTATGAAAGATTCATACCTTACCCTTTTGAGGTATATGGAGTATGGAGCATTTCTATCATTCATTACCATAGTTGTGAGCCCCTCCATCTTAAACAAACACATTTAATCACTTTCATAGTCATAGTGTCATTCCCATAGTCGGATACCAAACGCACCTTTAATGACTTTCAAAGTCATAGACTCATTCCCATTGACCCAACCAAACGGGCCCTAAATGATAGTTATGTGCTTGCGTCATATCGGTAAAGTTGAACATAAAAATAGCTCATCTTAAAAAGTCTAATTGTAAATTATACGGAGTAATAACTAAACAAAATATAACATTAATATACATTTAATTGCTAATGTGCACTGTTATCAAGCTCTTACAGTAACTTTTTGTAAAAGCTCTTGGACCTTCATGTGCGTTTAACTGCTATGTTATTCCAACGATCTCCACTACAGCTCCTGCAAAGGGTTTGGCGAGGTTCATGATAATGGATGACCTGGTTGTTGCTCCTTGGTCTAATATCTCAAGCATTTCATTGCTCAGCAAGTAACGTACATCAAGGATGTGAGTGCGTTAGAGGAAAAAGATGTTAAAATCGGCATGGATCAGGTAAAGTTCGATTTTATTATTTGCTGATTTTACCATTGATTTGACGTTATTCTATTTGTTGGGGATTGGGGTTGTGGCAAAATAATCGTTATTTATCCAATTTTTTGGGTTTAGCCTCCACAGAGGTCCTATTTTATGAAGGATTTTGATCATATTGCATGTTTAAACTTGGGGGGGGGGGGGGGGGGGGGGGGCTATGGTGGTTTCAGAAAAATTTATTGCACGTTGTGTAAAATATAGTAAAAAATCTGGAATTTTTTGTAATGCACCACATTCAAAAGTTTTGTGTTTCAAGTATGCTTTAGATTCTGAATAGTAGGGATCATATTTTGTCAAAGACTACATTTATATGGGATACGTGAGTATGTGTTATGATGTTGTAGGGATTGACACTATTGAAGCATGCTTTGTGATCTAAGACAGTGTTGACAGATGTCTTCCTTGCTATCAAGGATGAAAATCTACAAGAGGTCTAAAAGAAACATTATACATATGAGTTCTCCATTTTTGTTTCATTTACAAACTTATATTGGATTTAAGTATGTCATGGACGACCACCATTTCAGTTTTAACTGCATTTGTTTTTTCAAGTTTATGCTTTTGATGACTTGAACTTGTGGATCTTATAATCATGGGCTAATGGCCCCGTAATGTATTATAATTGTCATTTGCATCTTTTATATGTACCGAACAACTTTTTTTGCTATTCTATATACTAAACTTGATTTTATTGTATTTTTGTGTAATTTATGATCATTTTGCCCTTCATTTTTTTGCTACTATATGTTGGGTCACTGAATTCCCCAATCTTCTTCTAATAAGGATTTGAACGTAAAATAACCTAAGTGTAAACAAGTCAATGAGTGAACAGTAACTCAGTGAGTCATCTTCAGGATGCTTAGACCGAGCCTAAGAAGAAAGATTCTCCATTCAGTGAGGCGGAACTCAGTGAAGTGTGATCTAAGCCAAGAAGAAGGTGATGAGTTCAGTGAGGATGACAATAACTCACTGAACCCCAAGACTCTTCAACAACTTCATGGTACTGAAGACTGATGACTAGAAGACTGAAGTTTTGGCGGGACTGGGCGGGAAAGTTTGATCTGTTTCACTAAAGTGCTTTATCACTTTAAGGTCAAACTTTCCTCAAATGGTTAAAACCAAGCTGTCATCAGAAAGTGCCTTTTGGACTTAACCCAAAGAAGTTTCCCTTGCCAGAGAATAAAATCTATTAAGATTTTATTGAGGAACATTTAGGTCTATTGTATAATAGGGTTGTTCACATTTGTGTATAAATAGGCAGCATAAGAGAGGAGTAAAAGTTGACAAGTTTGTGCAATTAATGCAAAGCATTCACAAACCACTTTTACTCCTCCAAAGAACAACATAACCCCTGAGATAGCTCAGTGGGTCCTGAAAGTTGTCACTCAACATTGTTTGAGTTTAGTGAGGAGTCAATACCATACTTGTCGTTTTCAATCCCAAGTGTTATTCCGCAAACACTTGGGTACTATTCTTTTTGATTAACTTCTAATAAAGAATTAAACATTGAAAAATATTGTCTCTTATATCTACGTTACTTTATTGTTAATCATTTTATACATATTTGTTTAAAGTCATATAACTTGGTTACTTTAGCTTTGTAGTTATAGTTAACCAAGTAAAAGGGACCAACAAGTGGTATCAGAGCCTCTGATTTGTAAAACTTATACCTGTTTTCAAAACTTAAGAGTGCTCAAGTTTTTAAAATCAAGACCCCACTATGACTGACATAGATGTTCCCCAACTTGTCGACAAAAAGGGTGGAAGTTATTCAGCAACTGCCCCTCGACTAGAAGTTGGCAAATTTAATAAGTGGAAAAAGCGAATGCTTTGCTACTTAACTGGGATGGAACCATATTACATTAAGTTGATTAATGATGGTCCATATGTCCCAACTGTTGAAGGTTGTAATTCCCTTGCTTTGATTAATACACGTAATGCCTATTTAACATACATTGAGATCATTCTAGACTACTAATGATGGGCTTAGGCCATAAACACAAGAGGGCCTTAAGCTCAAGTATTACAAAGCATGTACATATCATATAATTAACTAATAATCCCCGCAGTTCGAGCGGGAGGAGGCCGGGCGCTCAAACTGGAGCGAAAATCTTCAAACAAAGCGGAGGGTAATCCTTTGGTAAAAATATCAGCATACTGATAACGGGAGGGCACATGTAAAACACGCACTTGTCCAGCAGTAACCATGTCACGAACGAAATGGATATCGATCTCAATGTGTTTAGTCCGCTGATGTTGTACGGGGTTGGCCGAAAGATAAATAGCACTCACATTATCACAATACACAAGAGTGGCGGATGCTAAAGGAGAGTGTAACTCACGGAGCAGATTGCGAAGCCATGCAGTCTCAGCTACAATGTTAGCAAAGCCCCGATATTCGTCTTCGACACTAGATCGAGAAAGAGTGTGCTGACGTTTGGATGACCAAGATAATAAATTATCACCCAAAAATACGCAATATCCTGAAGTAGATCTCCGTGTAGAAGGGCAACCTGCCCAATCAGCATCAGTATAACCAACAAGAGAAGTAGTGGAAGATGTATATAAGTGCAAACCATAATCTAAAGTCCCCTGAACGTATCGCAGGATACGTTTTAGTGCAGCAAAATGAGGCTCCCGCGGATCATGCATATAAAGACAAATCTGTTGGACTGCATAAGAGAGATCTGGTCGTGTAAAAGTGAGATACTGTAGTCCACCTGCAAGACTGCGATATAAAGTAGGATCCTGAACAGGAACGCCTTCGGGACCCAGTTTCGACTCCATATCAACTGGTGTCCGAGAAGGGTTACAATGAACCATGTGAGCATGCTCAATGAGCTGTATAGCATACTTCCGCTGAGACAAAAATAAACCTTTAGAATGACGAATAGCAGATATACCCAGAAAATAATTGAGTGCCCCAAGATCAGTCATGTCAACTCACTGTGAAGTGAGGTAATAATCTGCTGAAGAGCTGTAGAGGAGGCTGTAAGAATAATATCATCCACATATATAAGTAAATAAGCAACCTCTGAGCCCTGTTGGAGAATAAACAACGACGAATCACACCGACTGTGGTAAAACCCGACCCTGGTGGCATAACCTGCAAAACGCTAAAACCAAGCACGAGGTGCTTGCTTTAGGCCATATAATGATCTCTGCAAAAGACAAACATGATGAGGATATCGAGAATCAAAAAATCCCGGAGGCTGATGCATATAAACTGTCTTGGATAAATCCCCATTAAGAAAAGCATTCTTAACATCCAACTGGTGAATAGGCCACTTGCGAGAGACAGCAAGGCTAAGGACGGTGCGGATAGTGGCCGGTTTGACCACCGGACTGAACGTCTCATTACAATCAACACCCAGTTGCTGACTACTACTATTAGCGACCAAACGAGCCTTATAGCGGCTCAAGCTACCGTCAGCATGAAACTTATGCTTAAATAACCACATAGAGCAAACTATATTCACACCTGAGGGCCTTGGTACAAGAACCCAAGTATCATTTTTAACTAACGCATTATACTCATCATACATAGCATTATTCCAGTGAGGATTTTTTAAAGCAAGAAACGGAGATTTAGGGATAGGAGAAATGGAAGACGTGTGCAAAGAGAGACGATCGATTGGTTTGACAATGCCTGATTGAGACCGAGTGACCATGCGGTGAGTACGAGGGGGTTCAATGACAGGAGGCGGTGCGGGGGCTGAGGTTGTGGTGGGTGTCGGATTGGTGATATGCGGTTGTGTGAGGTGAACAGTGGCATTGGATGGGGGTGGATGTGGGTTACATTGGGCTGGTATGTTTGGGCCGGGAGATGGACTTGGTGAAATGGGGGGAATAAGGGTGGTATGTTGGGCTTCGTTGGAGTTGTGTGTGGGCGCAAATGGAGATTGGGCCTGTTGTTGGTGAGTTGGACTGGATGGTGGTGTGTCGTGGTTTTGAGGAGGTATAGTGGTAGTAGGTGTATTGATAAAGTGACTTAGGATCGGGGGTGGGATGAGGTCCAAAAAAGTGTACGAAGGGGGGTTAGATGGAGTCATAGAGCGGTAGGGGAATTGGGTTTCATCGAAGGTGACATGGCGAGATAAGATAATTTTGTTTGTTTCAAGGTCTAGGCAACAGAAACCACGGTGATAGGCGGGAAAACCCAGGAAAATACAAGGGGTGGCACGGGGTGCAAGTTTGTGTGGTGAGTGGCGGTGTGGATAACAGAGGCACCCAAAAGTGCGTAAGCGGGAATAATTAGGTTCTTTTTTAAAAAGGCGAGTAAAGGGGATTTCGTTGTTGATGGCGGTTGAGGGTAGAAGGTTAAGGAGATAAGTAGCCATATGGAGGGCCTCGACCCAAAATGAAGGTGGTAGGTGTGCTTGAAATAGTAGTGTACGAATTACGTTGTTTATGGTGCGTACCATACGTTCTGCCTTGCCATTTTGTTGAGATGTCTTCGGGCAAGAAAATCGGAATTGGATACCGTTATTGGCAAAAAGGGTGTGAAGGTGGTTGTTGTCGAACTCACCCCCATGGTCACATTGAAAACTTTTTATTTCGCATTTAAATTGATTCTTCACATAATTGCGAAAGTGTAAAAATTTTGCGAGCATGTCAGATTTTTTACGGAGAGGGTATATCCATAAGTAGTGAGAAAAGTGATCAAGAAATAAAACATAGTATTTAAAACCACTTGAACTGACAATTGGAGAAGTCCATAAATCAGAATGGATAATATCAAAACAACTTTCAACAATAGAGTTCGAACTATAGAAAGGAAGTTTCACATGTTTGCCAAGTTGACAAGCATGGCAGACATGTGAGGACTTGTCTTTATTACACGAAATAAAATTGCGGGAAACAAGAGAACGTAACACTTCGTCTCCGGGATGACCGAGACGTTGATGCCACGTAGAAGAACTAGTGCTGACAAGAGCAGTAGGGATAGTGGACGGCTTGGTAACAGGATAGAGGTCACCTGAGCTGTCACATCGAAGGAGGATATGGCGAGTCCAAAAGTCCTTCATAGAAAAACCAAACGCGTCAAATTCAATAGTGCAATTATTATCCCTAGTAAACTGACGAACGGAAATAAGATTTTTTATAATGCTAGGAGTGACAAGAATATTATGAAGATGAAGAGGGCGATGAGAAGACGAAATAATGCTATGACCCGTGTTGGTAACGGGGATAGAATTCCCGTCACCAACATGTACGGATGGGAATAGACGTTTATTAAAAATAGTACTTAAGTTATTTGCATTAGAATTTAAATGAGAAGATGCACCTGTATCCATATTCCACGCGGGTCTTGCAAAGTCATAGTGCTAAATGCACTAGGTAGCGATGTTGCTTTGGACGGATATGGAGCAGGAGCTGAGCCAAGAATACCTGGGCTGTTAAGCTGTTGGTAGTGAACTGGAACTACAGCCTGTTGTTGTTGTGTCGCATGCTGGTACTGGGCTTGGACCTGGTTGCCTGTGGAAAACATTGGAGCAGCAAAGGCTTGTGGTGGGTTGGGCTGCTGTTGGGCCAAGTTATTGGGAAAGACTGGGTATGGCTGTAGTTGTGCCAGGCGGGCCTGGTGGGTACCAGAAGGAGCCCAGGATAAATGTGGGTTGCGGTTATTAACTGTGTAACGAGGACCAGAGGTAGTGCTGCTATTATTTGGTTTTAAATTCAGTCCTACCCTATTTCGATGGTCATGGATGAATTTGCAACGTTCACCAAATTTACACATGCCTTTGTTAAAGTGATTGCACAATTGAGGTAGACTTTGTGACTTAGAGGATTGAGAGTTTGCGGTACCTTTTGAGTCTGATTTGGTGGCCATTAAAATTGTTGGTGATGATGAGCTACTGTCGAATGTAGAGGTATTCTCGGCAGCCTCACTTTGTGTGGACTCATCAAGCAACAACATTGTGCGTGCCATTTCAAAGGACGGAAGAGTTTCGCGATGACGAATGATCTTTACAATAGTAGCAAATCGGGAATCAAGGCCATTAACTGCATACATAACGAGATTCTTGTCACTTACCGGAGCGCCAAGGTTCTTGAGTCTATCTGCCATTGTTTTGATTTTGGTGCAATATGCGTTTATGGACATGTTGCCAATCTTGATGGAACGAAGCTCGTTGTCAAGGTTGATAGCCCTTGCGTCCTTGTTGTCATGAAACAGAGTTTCGAGATGGTCCCATAAGTCTTTTGCAAAGCCCGGTGTTGAGACGACTTGTTCTTGCAAAGAATCACATAGGGATCCGAGGATCCACATCTTGATGAGGTCATCAAGTTTACACAATTCCGGGTCGGGAACGCTAGATGAGGCCTTTTCTTCGATGTGGGATTTTAGTCCAAGACTTCCAAGGTGGATCTTGAAGAAAGAACTCCAAGAATTAAAATTGTGTTTGTCGAGGTCTAGTTTGACAGGTACCTTGTTTGTGATGCTAAAAGGAATGAGTTTCTCGGCGTTTGGTGGTGGAGGGGTGGTGTAACGTGTTCATCTCCGGCCATTAGTGCCGAATACGAGTGTTAGGGTTTAGAGTTTTTGGGCGGCAGAGAGATTGGGAGGAGGTGGGATCCGATTAGTTTGCAGAGAAAGAAGGAAAGAATCGTTATATTAAATGTGGCTCGATACCATGTTGAAGGTTGTAATTCCCTTGCTTTGATTAATACACGTAATGCCTATTTAACATACATTGAGATCATTCTAGACTACTAATGATGGGCTTAGGCCATAAACACAAGAGGGCCTTAAGCTCAAGTATTACAAAGCATGTACATATCATATAATTAACTAATACCAACAACTGCTCAAGGCTTAATTAAACCTGAAGCTCAGTGGACCCCAGATGAAAGGAGGGTGGTCAATCAAGACCAGCGCCTGAAAAGCATCATTATATCATGCCTTCCTGATGATATAATGGAATCAGTGATCAACTGTCCCACTGCCCAGCAGACGTGGACTGACCTGGTTCATAGATATGAAGGGCCTTCTGATACCAAAGAGAATAGAATCATGGACTTGAAGCTTAAATTCAATACCTTCAGGGCCAAGGATTCTGAAAGTCTCTCTGAAACTTATACTCGGTATAAGACCCTCCTGAATGATCTGACCAATGATGGTGTTATACTGTCAAAACATGAGATCAATGTTGGTTTTTTCAACAGTCTCCCTGAGAAGTGGTTAAACTTCTCTCAAGGATTGAGAAATGCAAACCACATTCAGAACCTTGAGCTCCCTGCCATCTATGGGAAGTTTGTCTATGAAGACAATCTTATCACCAGGAGATACCCTGGTAAAGCTCAGGAGACCAAAAAGGCCTTGACAATTTCACCCATATCAACTGCTTTCTATTCAAAAGGTGTTGTGCAGGATTTTCAGGATGGATCTGATGATGAGGTTGACCAAAGAACCAGTGAGGAGTACCTAAATGATCTTCAAATTGAATTTCATGAAAGAGCACTCCTTGCTAATTCAAAAAGGTTTTTTAAGAAAAACAAATTCCCTTCAAAAGCAAATGATAACACTGAATGCTTTAAATGTGGCAAAATGGGCCATTTTGCTAAAGATTGTTTTTCAAAAACAACCTCAGAACCATTTTTCAAATTTTCAAGAAATAACTCTTTTTCAGGCCCCAGCAAATTTCAACCAAAAATGCTTCAGTCTAGTCAAAGATTTGAAAAAGTCCCTCAAATTGACTTTGAAGCCAAGTACAGAAAGGTAAAAGCTAAACTTGCCCTTCTTGAATCATCCTCAACAGTCTCTCAGCCTCCTCAGGCTCCAAAGCCTTCTCAAGCCAAAAACAAAGGGCTTGTTGCTGAAACATATGACTGGGATGAGGTTGAAGTGTCCTCTGATGATGATGAAGTTCACATCAGTGCCTTGATGGCCCTATCAGATGACAACAAGCTTGCTGTGGGGAAGAGTCATGCAAGAAATGGTGAATGGGTTAACATCACTATGAGGAAGGTAAACCTTTTACTTTCTATGGATGATGATGATGATTGGAAATCTTACTTAGATTATATTAATGTTGATCTTAAGTATGTTGAAGAGCAAAGACTTAACTTGTTTTCAAAATTTAACAAACTAAGTTTTGAATTAAATCATAGTAGAGATGAACTACTTGCTTTAAAACAAGCCAAGCTTGAAAGTGTTAACACTTCAAATTCAAAACTCTGAACTAGTAAAACAAAATCAAGCTCTTCAGGAAGAACTTAAGAAAGAAAAGGAAATTATTTGGAAATGGACTCAGAAAAACCCCAAACTTTATGAAACACTGAGTCTCACACCCAGCTCCAATAAGGCTGGTTTGGGTGATGATCAACTCACTGAAGTTTCTGGGGAGAGTAGTCATTCAACAACTTTTCTGTCAACCAACATACTCTCTAGCAAAGAACTTGCTCCTAAACCCAGTGATTGGATTGAAAGAAACAATCCTGATAGTAAAATGCCAAATTTTAATACTGGAAGAATCCTGGAGCCTGAAAGTCAGGCTATCAAGGAGCTGCTAAGAGTCACTGATGAACTTAGTCCTACTAAGTCCATCACTGAGTCTAAGTCTGATTCACCACTCCCTCCACTGAAACATCATCAGGGAGCTGAACCCAATTCTGACCTTGCACCATTAGTCTATCAACCACATTCTCCCAAAGAGAAATCAGGTTTAGGAAAGACTATACCGAAAAGGCCTACTACTGCACCCACTGAACACCAAATACCTTCAGTACCCACTGAAGTGAAGCATGAAAGCACTGATTCAAAGGTTGATCAGCTTGCTGAACTTGTCAGGATACTGAGTGAGAAAATTGAGTCTACTGAGAAAAACTCTGACTCAAAATCTACAAAGCCCTCAGTACCCTCAAGTTCTTCCAAACCAAAAACCACACCCAGACCCTCAGGGAGATGTGAACTGTGCAATTATCCAAATCACAGCACTGATAAATGCTACAGAGTCCTGTTTTGTATGATATGCAAACAAGAGGACCACAGAACTTGTGATCACATTCCCCACACTGCTTCTTTAAAAGTAAGAGGTCTATACAAAAACCAAGGCTATCAGTATGCCACACCTTCCAAACAAAGACTGAAGGCTAAGCCTTTCTCGCCATGTCCTCACTGTGGTTTCAATGATCATCTTCCTGATGATTGTATGATGAAAAATTGCTGTGACATCTGTGGAGATCCCTCCCATGAAACCAGGGGACATGACAAAGTTATTCAATCCAGAAGGAAAAACCAGACCAACACTTCACAGTCACCTGAGGCATCAACCTCCACAAAATGTAAAACATGTGGAAGCTCAGGTCACACAACTTCAGACCATGATTCATTAACTGAGTTCAAAAAGTCCCTGAGGACTAAGCCCACTAGAAAGTGGGTCAACAAGAAAAACTAACCCAGTTTACTGTTTGTGCAGAAACACATCAAGGATCCTACTTGGCATCTAGACAGTGGATGCTCCAGAAGTATGACTGGTGTGAAAAGTTTTCTGCACAAATATGTGGAAGAACCAGGACCCAAAGTAGTATTTGGTGATAACTCATCAGCTCCCACTGAAGGTTATGGTTCAGTAAACTGCAATGGTATAGTTTTTACAAGAATAGCTTATGTTAATGGTCTCAAGTACAACCTGATAAGTGTTTCCCAACTATGTGATGCCAAATACATAGTTCAGTTTGATGACAAGAGAGGGACCATCTTTAATGCCAATAAGGAAGTTGTGTTGATTGCCCCTAGGAGGGATGATGTATATGTCCTTGACATATCATCCCTGACTCAGAATGGGACTTGTCTATTCTCAAAGGCAAGTGAGACAATCAACTGGCTATGGTATAGGAGACTCTCTCATCTCAACTTCAAGAGCATCAACAACCTGGCCAAATAGAACAAAGTTCTGGGCCTTCCATCCCTGGTGTATACCAAAGACAAGCCTTGTTCTGCTTGTGAAAAAGGAAAACACCACAGGGCATCATTCAAAACCAAACAAACCTTTTCCATCAAAAGCTGCCTACATCTTCTTCATATGGACCTTTTTGGACCTGTCAGTCCAATGTCCATTCACCATGAGAAGTATACTCTGGTCATAGTGGATGAATACTCAAGATATACTTGGGTTTACTTCCTGACCAAAAAGAGTCAGGCAGCTGAAACCATCATGTCATTTGTCAGGAACATTGAAAATCAAAATGATATCAAAGTTAAACAGATCAGGACTGACAATGGCACTGAATTCAAAAACCAAGACCTTGAGTGTTTTTGTGATGAGAAAGGAATTTCTCAAAATTTCACTTCTCCCTATACTCCTGAACAAAATGGAGTAGCTGAAAGGAGAAATAGAACACTGATGAGTGCTCAAACACTCATCATTTTTGGTCAATTCTGAACTGCAAAACATTTAAAAACACTCAAAAAGGCATCAAAATACTGAAAATATCCCAAAGATTGTGTTTTATATGTTTCAGATGCAAAATGAGTAAAAACTGATGAAAAACAAATAAAGTTTGCACAATTGGCAGTTTCAGTCCCCGAACTTTCAAAAATTAACAAAATCAGTCCCTGAGCATTTATTTTGAAAGAAAAATCAATTAAGGTCCTTGGGTATTCAAAAGTTGTCAAAATTAGTCCTTGGGTAAAAAGTTTTAAGGATTTACAATTTTGGTCCCTCAAGTTTGGCAACTTTGCAGTTTTGGTCCCTGGATGCTCAATTTTGGAAAATTTCATTTTAGGTTCTTGGATTATGGAATATGGCAAGTTTGGTCCTTAGGAGTACTTTGGGGAAAGTGCAAAATCAGCCCCTTAATTTCAGATTGTTGCAATTATGGTCCTTGTGATTTATTCTTAACCAAATGGACCTTAAGCCTTAATAAACAAACAAACCAACCAAATCCCAAATCCAGCCCACACCCCACTACCCTTAAAGCCCACCAAGCCCACACCCTTTAGATATTACCAGGGTCAAACACCCGGTCAAACCTCACCCCATCACTATTCACCCTTCCCCTTTCCCTGGTAACCTGCTTCCATGTCCCCCCTCCTCTCCAACAATATTGTCCCCTCTCCTCACCCCTACTAACCACCCTACACCCCATCCCATGTGATACTTACAACCCCCTCCTCCAGGTTATAATTCCACCAAAACCATTTTCCTGCCAAAATCATTTTCAAGGGCTGTGATTATATTAGGCCATCCAACGGCTCACAAGCAAGTGGGAAAGACCAAGGAATGCCTCAGGGTCTATTTAAGTCAGGAAGAAAGAAGAAATATTTATTAGATAGCAGTAGTGTAATTTTAGAATAGCTTAGTTTATAATTTACGCTTAATTTTCAATTCTTATTGTAATTTTTAGCTGTCAAGCACTGTATTAATCATCATTAATGTATTAGAAACTCCTTTTAATCATTAATTTCAAGTTTACAGCCTTAATCTCAAATTTGCATTTTTAAATAGAAAATTCCAAGTCCTTGTCGAAGTATTAAAAGCTGTTGTTTTCTATTTCTCTAAGCTCACATAAGCTCATGTTAGCTATCTATAGCTAGTTATGTGCTTATTATAATATAAAATAGGCTAGAAAAGTGTAGAATCCTCATTGGTCAACAAAAGTCAACTGTGGTATAAGGATTAAGAGTAATAAGCATTTGGTTGTTCAGAACTGATTGAGAAGATACATTGAGCCTCTTGGAGTTGATTCTTAAGTTGTTTTAGCTTTTCTATTCCATTCCTAAGTTTGGATCAGGTTGTGAGTAGTTTTCATCTTCTTAGCATTACATTATTCAATTGCTCATTTGTGCTTATTATCTGCTTATTCTTGCTTATATATATATATATATATATATATATATATATATATATATATATATATATATATATATATATATATATATATATATTATTGCAAGTTATACTTACTAGGTAGCCTAGAATAACTTAGGTTGAAATTAGTTTCTTTACTGTCAACAATTGCCATTTTAGCTTTTCATGATTGCCTATTGAGTACTGCCTATCACTGAGTCCCTTGTGCTTAATTTATAATAAAATAGGTTAGTGAACTCTTATTTTTCATGTTGGAAGTTTAAATCAGTGGTTTGCTTTGAAAACTCAAAAATCATTCTATATTAAGGGGTGTTTGGAACTGCTGATATCTCTGTGTTCTAATATATTTTAGTGGATGAAAATGGTCAAGACAACTCACATTAGGTTCTAATAGGTTATTCAAGGCATAAAATCAAGTCCTCATTTGAATAAAAGCCAAAATCATTTTTAAATCTCCCATTTTCATTAACTGTTAGGACATTAGTTAGCATAATCATCATTTTAGCTTTGAAACTTGTTAAGCTTGCTTAATCTAGGTCCATTGTAGCTTATAACATCATTTTCAGTCAATTAGAAGCAATCAAAGTTCACAAAAGTCAACTTAGTTCATAAAAATCAAAAAGTCAAAAAAGTGCCAAACCGCAGAAATAGTTTTTAATTTTTCATTTCTTCGTTATAAGTCCGTTTGACCTGAAATATGGTTTGTAGCTTATTTTATTGCTTATCTACTTGCTGGTATTTTTATTTTAATTTTTAGATTTTTTTTACAGGGCTAAATCACCCTTTTTCGGGCTGCAAAAAGTCGTTTTTAACAGCAGAAATAGTTTTTGATTTTTCATTTCTTCGTTATAAGTCCGTTAGACCTGAAATTTGGTTTGTAGCTTATTTAGTAGATTATCTAGCTACTGTTATTTTTGGTTTATTTTTATGATTTTTTTTAGTTGGCTTATGACGTGCCGTAATCATTGGATTAGATTTAAAGGTGTGTTTGGTTCAAGCTTGTTCTATGAGTTATGGCCTGTTTTTGTTGTTGTTTTTAGTTGGTACAAGTTAAAATAGGTACATGTAGTGAATATTAGTCATAAAAACCAGTGGTTATAGGTTAGAAAGTCAAATATCTCTTTTAAATCCCATTTTTTGTTAACTGTCAAGATTTTAGAAACAATAGTCACTCATTTCACTTCCATAGTGGTTAAAGTAGCATAATTCCAGTTCACTACAGCTTATTTTAGCATACTCAGTAATTAGGAAGCATTAGAAGTTCAAAATAGTCAAAGTTCCATGTTTCTCAAAAAGTCAAAATTACCCATTTGACAAAAATCTCAAAAATGGTGGGAATTGTTTAGAATTTTGTGTTGGGATTCAAACCTTGTGCTTTTCAGAAGTTGTAGTCCCCCACCTTAGCTTTAGGAATCAGGTCTCATTACATTTTTGTGATTTTTTGTGTGGGCCCTACACCCTCTCAAACACAGCTGCAGGGCTGTCTCACCACTGCTGCATCAGCAACACCTCCCTGACTATCCCAACTTGCAGAGGTCCCACAGGACTCCACAGTGGGCCCCACACTTCCCCCCTTGGTTCTTTGAGCTCACAACCTGGCTCTCTCTCCATTCCAACCAAGCTCTTGAGCTTAATCACCCTTGTTGGCCCCCTAGACAGCACCAAACCTTGTCCCAAAACTGTGCAGCCTTAAGGATTTGGAATAGCTTATTCTTGCTTATTGGCTTATTTAGGGACATTAGCTTTTTGTTTTATCATCATTAATGACTAATAAACTTGTTTGCACTTAAATTTACCTCTGTGGACCCCACAGAGGCTCATTCATAGCCTTAGTCAACAAAAGTCAACTATATAAGCTTTTAGTGTCCATTTTGCTTATTTTTAAGCTAGAAAAAAGTTGTCTTCACAAAAGTTTCCTATTTTTAGTATTTAAATAGATTTCTAAAAGAAAAACCAAAAAAATCCAATTTAAAATTAAGTGATAGTTTCTATTTAATATTAATTATCTTTTTAATTTTCCTTTTTAGCTTTTTATTAAGTAACTTGCATTTTTATATTTTTCTTAATTTCCTTTTATCTTAAGGTATTTTCAGTAATTTTTCCAAATTTTATATTGTCATTTAGTATTTATTATATTTATTAATAATTAATTAATATTTAAGCATTAAATAGCATAATTAGTTTTTATTAAGTAAAACCTAGTTTTTATATTTTTCCTAGCTTTTATATGTTATAAAATAATTTTATAATTTTTTCTAGAATTTCTACTGTTCATTTTCTAATTTTCTTAATTAATTTAGTTAAATTAGATATTAATTACTCCGTAATAAATAAGTAAATAATTAGTAAAATAGTCTAAATATAATTTTTAGAAACTTTTTATATTTTTCTAGGATTCCTGTAATGGTTAATTAGATTTTTAAAATTTTTCTTAATTTTCTAAAGTTAGTTTGTTATTTTTAATAATTTAAATTAGTTAAATTAGTTAAGCAATTAATAATTAGTAATTAATTAATAATAAATAATTAAATAGTGTAAAAATTTATTTTGTTTTTCTAAAAATTTTCTTTCATCCTTAGGTTTGTAAAAAAGTCATTTTCACCCTCTGAGGGTTTTTAGATTTATTTTGTACGTTCACGTAAATTTAAACTAAACGTACGCGTTTTTAGATTTTAACCGTTTATGGTTTTTTTAATTTTACAATATTGTTGATATAGCTTATTTAAGCTATTTCCTTGTACATTTCTATAGTATAATCAATCACAAACCCTTTCCTGTCCAAATTCACCCGATCACAAACCCGTTTGAATACAATCCACAGCTCGTCGGGACATAACGACCCGGGGAAACCCTATACTTCTACGGAGATTGACTCTAGGCTGTTTGACCGTGTTGACCATTCACCTGGTCAATTAGGTTGACCGTTTGGAGCCAATCAACACTCATTGAGGCAGCAAGAACAATGTTAAATGGCTCAGTCCTCTCAAAATATTTTTGGACTGAGGCAGTTAAAACAGCCTGCTACACTCAAAATAGGTCAATCATTGTGAAAAGGCACAATAAGACTCCTTATGAGATATTCAAAGGAAGGATTCCTGACATCAACTACTTTCATGTATTTGGGTGTCCTGTGTTTATACATAATCACAAGGATCACTTGGGTAAATTTGATGCCAAAGCTGATGATGGATACTCCCTGGGATATTCCCTGGTTTCTAAAGCCTTCAGGGTGTTCAACACAAGGAGACAACAAACTGAGGAAACTTATCACATTACTGTTGATGAGAGCACTGAATCCATCAGGTTCTCAAATTCCTCAGTAGAAGAAATTGGTATTGATGACTCATCAAGGTATCCTCCTGATGAGTATCATCCTGAGAACAATCCCTCAACCCAATACCAAGCTGATGCTGACGTCTCCTATTACATCATCCCTCACAACCTACCCAACCACCTATCAGTGAGTTCATTGAAACTCAGCATGTCTGATGAGGCGAAAAATGAACCACTTTTAGGGGGTCATTTAAGCCCGGAATTGAATTTATTTGATCAAATATTACCCTAAATCGTTCCTTTTGTGATTTTAGGTACTTTGGGAGTGAAATCTGGAAAAAGAAACAATTCGGACGTTTTTGGAGCATAAAAGTGAAGAAAACGCCAAAGACTTAATTTTCCATCCTGGAAACAGTGTATGACGGCGTCAAGAGGGAACTTCTGACGGCGTCAAGAGTAAAATCCATGAAGACCCAGAAGAAACATGAAGGCGTCACAAGAAGGGCGTCAAGAGTTAATTGTATGACGGCCTGCATAAGGGGACTACATGACGGCGTCAGATCCAGATCTAGGCAGTCCGAGGAACTATTTGGCGGCGATTTGACGGCGTCAGCTCTTTGTTCTTGACGCCGTCACCTTCCAAAATCTATATATAGTTTTCTATTTTTCATTCATTAAAAAAGGAACTTGTGTGGAGAAACCCTAGGGCCGAACCTTATACGTATTTTACAGCTTTTTCAAGGGTTTTCAACCCTTGAATCCTTTCATGTGCTATTGAGATAAGTCTTCTCTTAATTCAATCAATATGTCTATGTGTTGGTTGTCTATATCTTGTGCTTGTCTTGATTTCAACATGCTAGGCTAGATTTATCTTGTGTTTGCTTAGATCTAATTAAACCTAGATGTTAATTATGTGTTGATTACTTATTTATGGTTGTATTGGATGAATGATTTCAATGTTAGGCTTAAGAAAACTGGCAGATCTCCATTGTGTAACATGTTTGAACGTCTTAGGAAACATGAACCGATGTGTACTAGGTTTTATTGGTTGTATTTAATGCATGAGTAAATTCTAATGATCCCATGTTAGGAGCTTCTTAGCAGGCTCGACATAGGAGTGAAGTAGGCACTCATAGGATTGGGGAAGTAAGTACGCCACCCCATGAATGGTATTAAGGAATACAATCCGTCATCCACGCAACTATAACAAGTAATTAACGTGTAAAAGATATCTAGGGAGTAGTGAAATCTAAGTAAACACATTTCTCCCACATATTGCTCACAACTTTAGTTTAATATAGTTAATTTCCATTTCTAGTATTTTATTTTGATTGTATCTTAGTATTGGGTTAGTTGACTAGCAACTAATTCCGCCCAAATCCTTCAAACCCGAGATTTTTATCTGCTTTCCTAAAAATATAAAAATACAAAAAGAATCATCCCTCATCTCTAGACCTAGTCTTTAGGTTTTCTAATCCTAGCGACACTATTCCTAGCTGAACGATCAATCCCCCGGTACTTGTCATTATACTATACTACATCAATCAGGTACACTGCCTGGTGGGGGTTGTAAGCTTCTCGAGATCCCTTGAGAGGTAAAGCCTGGTGCAATCCCTACGCATCAATGTCTCAAATGAGACTGAAACCACTGAACAAATTGTTCAGGAACCCTCAGAGCAAATTGTTCCTACAAATGTCACTGAAGCACATAGTGATGAGTCACCTCATGTTCCCGAGTCTGAACCTAATCAGGCTCCTTCAAGCTCAAATTCCTATCCCAAACCTTAGGATAGCTGGACTAGATCCAAAATCATTGAGCTTGTGAACATCATTGGTGAACCCACTGAAGGCATGCTCACAAGAAGCAAGGCTGCTAAACTCAAGGCCGCCACTGCCAATATATGTCTTTATGCTGACTATCTCTCAGAGATTGAGCCTAAAAATGTCAAAGAAGCCTTGACTTATGAAAGTTGGGTTCAGGCCATGAGAGATGAATTGGAACAATTTGACAGAAATGATGTCATGACCCTTGTTGAATTCCCCCAGGGTGTTTTAATCATTGGTATGAAATGGGTCTTTAAAAACAAGACCGATGAGAATGGCACAGTCATCAAAAACAAAGCAAGACTGGTTGCCAAAGGATATAATCAACAGGAAGGTATAGACTATGAGGAAACCTTTGCACCTGTTGCTAGAATGGAAGCCATCAGGATCTTCCTTGCCTATGCAACTTACATGAACTTTAAAGTTTACCAAATGGATGTTAAAAGTGCATTCCTTAATGGTAACATCAAAGAAGATGTTTATGTGCAACAGCCTCCTGGTTTCGAAAGTAGTGAATACCCCAACCATGTCTACAAACTTAACAAAGCCCTTTATGGACTGAAACAAGCACCCAGGGCATGGTATGAAACTCTTTCAGCCTTCCTGATCCAAAACAAGTTTGTCAGAGGAAAGATTGACAACACACTGTTCATCTACAGAACAAAGAATGATGTCATTCTTGTCCAAGTATATGTTGATGACATCATCTTTGGCTCAACAAGTTACAAACTTTGCAAACAGTTTGAGAAACTGATGACCACAAAGTTTGAAATGAGCATGATGGGTGAACTCACATACTTTCTTGGACTCCAAATTAAACAAACTGAAAAAGGAATATCCATTTGCCAAGAAAAATACCTCAGGAACCTACTGAAGAAGTATGAGCTCACTGACTGCTCCTCAGTAAAAACTCCTATGGTTCCTCCAAACAACCTTGGCCCTGATCTCACTGGAAAATCAGTGAATCAAACCCAATACAGAGGAATGATTGGCTCCCTGAATTATTTACTTGCCTCAAGGCCTGATATCCAATTCTCAGTCTGCCTGTGTGCAAGATACCAGACTGACCCTAACGAATCACATCTCACTGCTGTCAATGAATCATCAGGTACCTGAAGGGTACTCCAAACCTTGGTTTGTATTACCCAAAATGTTCAGGATTTGATCTCAAAGGGTACACTGACTCTGACTATGCAGGATGTAATATGGATAGGAAAAGTACTTCAGGATCCTGCCAATTTCTTGGTGGTAAACTTGTGTGTTGGAGTACAAAGAAACAACAGTCAGTGGCCATGTCCTCAGCTGAAGCTGAATATATGGCTGCTGCAGGATGTTGTGCAAATGTACTATGGATGAAGAGCCAACTGAGTGACTATGGCATTCAGTATAAGATGGTACCTATCTTTTCTGATAATACAAGTGCCATAGCCATCTCAAACAATCCAGTACTTCATCAAAGAACCAAACACATTGACATCAGATACCACTTCATCAGGGACCACATTACTAATGGAGAAATTGAACTACATTTCATCCCCACTGAATATCAGCTAGCTGATATATTTACAAAACCTTTGGATGAACCCACTTTCACAAGATTGAAAGCTGAATTGGGCATGTTGGACATAGAATCAGGAAACTGATCAAAAGTGTTTCAACCTGATGTAAATTCTCTAGGTCCCTGATATCACCCTTCCTGAAAACTCATTTTTTTTCGAATGAAAATTCATTCAGGGGGGCTCAGGATGAAAAATGGCATTGAATACCCTAACTAAATGCTCTAAGTACTTAGTTAGTTAATGTCCCAGGTAGGTAACTGAATCCTATTAAATATAGGAATATATGTCACTTACACAACTGACATCCACTCCTTGGGCCCCCACATCTCTCTCACCAAACACCACTGAGCATTAAATGCTCCCTTACACACAAAAGTTGTGATGATTTTTTCTCTGCAAAAGTGCATTATTTGTAGAGCCTCACAACTGTTCACCCATGATGTGAGAGAAAATAGGGGTAATGGGAATCGTGATATTTAATGCGGATTTCAAACCAATATTATTATGCCGCTTTGGTTGAATAATTTAAACCTTTGGTATCCGCAACATCACTACCCTAATTCCCACCCTGTAAATACCCCCACAAAGAAGAACACACACACGCTTTTAAAAAATCTTAACAAAACTCTTGCAAAATTATTTCAAGAACTCTTGCTTTCAAAATCTGTGTGTGCTTCTTCTTTATTCAAAACCAGACCTTTTTATCAAACTAAAATGGCATCTTCAAAGGTCATAAAATACGCACCCAATGCGGAATTCCAAATGGAAAGCGTAGACCTCACCAAAAATAATGTGGTGGGGAACTTTGCCTACCCTGAAGGGTTACCTGAATACAGGGATGTGGTGAAGTTCCTACAAAATTGTTTTCTCACCACCACATTCACAAAGACCCCCTCAGTCATCTATCATGACTACTTGAGGGAATTTTGGTGCACAACGGTGGTTGAAAACCCTGATGCGCCAAAGGAGGCCAAAATCAAGTTCTCGGTGAAGAATGGGACTAAGTCCCCTACTCTTGACTACAAAACCTTTGTCAAAGCCACTGGCCTTGACTACATGATTGGTCCCGAACGGTCAACTAAGTTCACCAGGTAATGGTCAACCAAGTCAAACGTCAAAAACCAACTAACCAAGGAGTTTAGGGAATCCCCGGGTCGTTATGTCCCGACGAGGCGTGCAATTGTATTTGTAAACGTTTTAAAGGATCGGGTGATTAATCAGAAAGGTCAGGAATTTGATTATTATGGTTACACTACGAGTTAATGATGGAAAATGACTTATAAACACTTAATTAACAATTACTGATGATCAGATGACTTAAAAACGTAATTTAACCTAAAAACGCGCGTTTCAGTTTAAAATAAACGCGAACGCGCAAATAAAAAAGTGAAACGGGAGTAAACAAAGTCCTACGAATGTGAAATTTATATTTTTACAATCCTAATGACTTAAGAAAATTTTTAGAAAAAGAAAAATAATTTTTACACTATTTAATTAATTACTATTAATTAATTACTAATTACTAATTACTTTTTAATTAACTAAATTATCCTAAATTATAAATAATTATGAAAATTAATTAGAAAAATGAAAATTAAATTTAGAAAAATCTAAAATATTATAAAACTAATTTTAAAACAGAAAAACTAATTTCCCTACTTTTAATTAATTATTAATAATTAAAAACTAATTATTTAATTGATTTAAATTAAACTAAATTATAAAAAATACTAAATGATTACAGAAAAATCTGAAAAAATTCCTAAAAATCTATTATGATGTCAGAAGCCTAAGAAAAATTTAACAACAGTTGCTGCTTATTAATAAGCAGAAAATAAGCCAAGATAGCTTAAATAGAAGCTATCACTTCTATTTTTTTGTCTTTTTCAAATTTTTCTTTTAGCAATCTATATTACAACTGATATTAACCAAATTTTGTAAAGGGACTTTGTATGGAACTCAAAAATAAGCCAAGTGTGAGCTTATAACTCACACAGATAAGCTTTCAAAGCTTATTTGTGCCTTAACTGTGATAAGCTTATGACAAGGCTAAACAGCTGATCTTAAGTTGTTACTGAGATGAAAGCATGAGGTATGAACACAAAATAAGCTAGAGAAGCTCACTGGCTGAGCTTTCTAAACCCAAAATAAGCAAGCTTGCAGCCTGCTACCAATAAACAAGCCACAAAAGGCTTAATGCAGGCTACTGTGGGGCCTACAGCAATGACCCAGAGCCCAAGGAAGAGATGGGACCTAAAAGCCTGCTAGGAAGGCTTTCTAAAACACCCAAGACCAAGGTATAAGCTCAACTGGTGAGCTTGTGGTGTCCTTTGGAAAGTTGGATCTCAAACTGAGATTTCTATGGTGACAAGGATGAGCAGTTTACCAACAATAAGCAAAAGTTAAAAGAGTAAGCTATTCCTAAGCACTTATACACATACACAATTACTAATGAGGTACTCAGAATTGAACAACAAGAAAAATTAACACAAACAATATCAAGCTCAGCTAACTGCTGAACACTCAGTATACTGAGATCAAACAGGCCAAAAGATGGCTTGTTTATGAGCAGTGGATAAGCAGTTTAGGGCAACAAGTTCTTAAATCCTATTTACCACCTGGGTGGCTTCCTAAATCTGCAACAAACACCCCCAATACCCCAGAATTTCCCATCTTGTGGCTAAAAGAAAAACGGGTCAAAGTAAGAAACTGGGTGCACAGGGGAGAGTTCTTCCCCTGCAGGTAGATTCAAGGCCAGATTTGAATGCCTTAATGAGTTTCAACTTTGATTTTTTTTATTGAAGTTCAAAAACAAGCTGGCAAGGTTTGTAAATCAGCAATTACTTTGAATTTCCAACAAGAAGTGACCCCTAGAAATCCAATTGAAATCTGCTCAATTTTTCAAAATGCACATTTGACTTTTTCCTTTTTAAGCTAAGTTTGACTTATGTGGATTTATACTGACTCTAGATGATTTGTTGAAGTTTATTTGACCCAAATTAAGCTACTTCAACTAACACTAACCAGATTTGAGCTTGATTCAAAGATTTGATACTCCAAAACACCAACAGTTAAGCTGTTGGTGTTGGTTCCCTCAATCTTGACTTTTTTCAATAAAAATGACTAATCAAATGGCCAAAATGACCTTAGCTGATGATAAGAACAATAAGCAAGCAATCCTTGAAAACTAATAACAACAACAACTTAATGCAACTGCTAGTTCCAAACACTCCCTAAGTATCTGTTGTGAAAGTTTTACACAACAAAGCAAAGATCCAATCTAGTAAACTAAAACTCTAACTTATACTAGGCATAAATAAGCAGAAACACACTTGAAAAGACTATTAAAACTTAGTAACTCATATTAAGCTAAAAAAATAGAGAAGGGCTTACAAGTTGAGCCAAATCACAGAATCAAGAGAACCAGAACCAAATTTTACAAGAGCATAACCTATATGCCCCCCAAGGCTCTAAACCATTCCAACTTCTATGCCTTTTCTTGTCTGAATCAGCAATCCAAATCCCTTTTCTTCCTTGTATATTTTTTTTTCTTTTCTGAGTTTGTTTTCTTTTTAGGTACTGAGAGCTAATTAGAGGATTTGAAAGACTAATACTACAATAAACTCAAACTAAGAACAAGTTTTCAAGAGGATTTAGGATAAATTCTGAGATAAATAACAACTTGGAATTTTTAGAACCCAAAATGCTTGCATTGATTAAAAAAGGATTACATGTTACATTAATTGCTGAAATGAAAATTACATAAAATGAAAACTACTACTTTCCTCACTATTTTTCTACTTAGCCTCATGGCTTACAAATTGAAATACTTAAATACTCAAAAGATACATAAAGAGGAAAAAACATTGAACCAGGCAACTTTTTTCTTCTTTTCCACTTTGTGTCCCTTGTCTGGTGCTTTTGATGCTTGTCTGTGTACCCATGGGAACATCTCATAGCCCTTGATTTGCCTGCCTCTTCTCTCAGAAGCCCTAGGATGGGTGTTGGTGTTATAAGGGTGTGGGGGGAGGTAATTATTATGTTGGGGTTGACCTTGATTGAAGTGGTGGAGTAGGGAGGCTGGTAGGATTGTGGAGAGTGGAGGGGGGGGGGACACAAATGTTGGGAGCACAGGTTTTGGGGGCTGGGTTTTAGGCGGGGAAGAAAAAGAGATGGGGGGTTGACTATTTCTTTGACCCGTTTTTTTAATTATTAATATGGTGGGTGGGCTGGGGTATACATGGGCTTGGGATAAACAATGGGCTGGGGTGGATGTTTTGTGGTTGGTTTTGGATAACAAAATTACAAAGGGTCCGTTTGGTAGTGTTAACAAAACATCACAAGGACCAAATTTGTAATTTTGTGATTTTATGAGGACCAAAGTTACCAACAATCCAAAGTACTCCAAGGATCACATTTGTTACATTCCCAAAAGATGAGGGTTACAAATATGTATTTTCCATTTAAAATTCCCCAGGGACTGATTTCGTCAATTTCCCAAACTGCAGGGACCAAAAGTGTAATTTTCCAAAGTTTTTACCTAAGGATCAATTTTGATGCTATTTGACTTTTAAACGCCTTAGGTTGACTTTTCTTTCAAAACAAATGCGTAGGGACTAGTTTTGTAAATTTTTGAAAGTCGGGGGACTAAAACTGCCAATTGTGTAAACTTTGTTCGTTTTTCATTGTTTTTGCTCATTTTGCATTAGAAACGTATAAAATACAATCCCTGGGATATTTTTAGTATTTTGATGCATTTCTGAGCGTTTTCGGATGTTTTGGCAGTTTAAATACGACAAAAATGATGAGTGTTTGAGCACTCATCACTACATTGAGACTTTTGTAGCCCCACCTACTGAAGAGGAAGTTAAACAACTCCTCTTAGAACTAGGGCCCTATGATAAACATCATCCTGATGTTACTCCAGGGGCCCTACTGAACAAAGCCCCCATCATCAAAACATGGTTCCCTGCCCCTTGGAGGATCCTGATGACATTTGTAATTCAGGTCCTTGGGGGGAATAAGTCCTCAACTGAGCAACTAAACACTACTCAATCAATGATAGTGTACTGTCTCATTGAGGGTAAAAAGATTGACCTTGGAGAAATTATCTTCAGGGACCTCATAGGCAAATTGGGTGGGAAGTCTAGGCAAAAACACATGTCTTACCCTAGATTCATTTCATGTGCCCTGAATGACCTACTAGGGTCTGAGTATATCAAGCCTGACAGTGTTGGCTTTGAACCTGATGTCTTACATAAGGAAAATTACGCACGTGACCCTAATGAGGTAACACATGTCGCCCTGACCACATATATGCTGACTGCTATCCAGGGTGACAACATCGTTTCACCAATTCCCTCTCCTACCAAAAAGGTGAAGAGGAAGAAGGGGCAGGCGTCCAGGAAGGTGGCTCAACCCAAGCCACTCGCCACTGAGACCTCTGCCCCTAAGCCTGACAATAGGGGGCAACAACAACAGACCCTGACTGCTGACACCATCAGGATCATTAACCAATCTTTGGCCACAAAACAAAGGCCAACGGAGGGCACTGAGACATCACACTCAGTGTCCTCGAGCGAACCCATTCCCAAAGGCCCTGCTGGCATAAACAAGTCAGTAGGGTGGAACCAATTAAACCTTCACATCCTGCTAAAGACTCTGGAAAATCACAACAAGAGTATCAAGGAGTAAGGGGTCCTATACCCTCGGTGGGGCAACACTACTCCACTGAGACGGGGACCCACAAACATTCACATCCTGCCAAAGGCTCGGGTAAATCACAACCCAAGAAACAGGGAGTTCTCGCCCCTAAAACTTCGACAGGCCAGCACAAGCCTGTTGGAAAGTGGGGCATAACCACTCAGGTACCTGATGACGACATTCGCAAATCAAAGCTTTTGTCTGAGGGCACAAAAACTCATCCCAAAGACTCAGAGGGAAACAAACAACCCGCTGATAGGGACACAACATACACGGCTCCTCGTGATGGTACTGAAAAACACCCATCAGTGCCTGAAGGGGTCACGGGTAACAAAGATTCAGAGGGACATATACCACCCGCTGATATAGAACCCACAACCACCCCTGAAGGTGCGCATAACTCGGGAACTGACCCTGAGGACCAGGTAGATAAAACCCAATCTACCGGATTTGAGGGGTTAGGACCTGGCCAAAACGAAGGCAAGTCTTCTTATGAAGAGGAGCCGGATAACCTTACTTTGCAGATTCAGTCCCTAGTTGAAGCTCAGGCAGTTTTGTACTCTGATGATGAATTCAACAGTGATGAGGAAGTTTTTAAGGCTGGAGATGACATGGAGCTTGAGGAGACAGTCCCTGAACCAATTCCTCAGTCTCCTCAATCTTCTAACCATGACGATGCTGACACACATTCCGAGCCAGAGTCCTCAGGAGATGATCAGGCTCCTCTCACTGTGAAAACCTTCACCAAATTCATCAAAAAGATTACTAACATTTTGTACAGGGGGATCACTGATGAGGTCTTTGACATGCACACTGAACAGGCGGTTCACTATCATAATCTCAAAGATGCTGTCGAAGACTTCGATGAAGATGTCAGGGAACAACATGCCTCTGTTAACCACTCCCTGACACAGATGATCACTCGCCTGAATCAGTTTTTGATAACCTTCAACCAGCTGAATGTAGGGGTTCAGTCGGTTCAAGAATCAGTCAAGGATGATCCTGAACTCACCAGGAAGCTACTTCAGGCATCTGAGACGTATCAGGTAAACTCAGTGGCTCTCACTGAGTTACTTGACTTGCTGAAGGGTTCTAATCTTCAGGGTCTCACCACTACTGTGGAGTCTCTCAAATCTTCCTTCATCAAAATGGAAGAATCAGTGACAGCTCAGTCCCAAAGGTCTACTTCTCTGGCATGGACCTTGGGATCCAGGATGACAGCTCTTGAACATGCACAGGCTACACTTGACTCCAGGGTGTCCATCATTCAGCAGGATACTCAGGAGATCAAGTCTATGATGACTGAAATTTTTCAAGCCTTCAAGGGAGCATCTACTTCTTCTTCAGTACAGCCAACACTTGCCATCACTGACACTCAGGCAAATGTTGAGGGGGAGAATGCTACTGAAGCCCCTAATACTGTTGAACAAGAAGCTGGACAACCCTCTCACACTGAGGGGGAGCATGTCACTGAAGCCACACCAATCACTGAAGTTCCACCACAGGAGGAACCAGTCTCCTCTACTCTCGGACAGGACAGAGGCAAAAGTATTGCTACCACCTCTAGTCCTGAAATTGTGCTCAAGCCAACCTCAACCTTGGTCAGATTTGACCCTGATGCACCTATCAGAGTCCCGTTTGAAATCAATGGAGTAGTACATCATCTCACTCATGACGAAATTCAAGCTCACATGGAAAGGACTGAGACACTACTAAAGGTGGCTGAAGAAGAGAGAATGAGCAAGCCTGTTCTCATTAAGGTTGTTCATGAGGAAGCTGAAAAGATTGGTTTGGATACTGAGGCACTAGCAACTCTACAAGTTGGTGCATCCTTTAAAAAGGCTCAGGAAGAAGAGCTAAATGCTCTCAAAAAGGAAAGGGAAAACAAGCTCAGGAAGGACGCTCAAATCAGAAAACACAGGATCGAAAAGTATACTTGGGTGATGAAAGAAAGGTTAAGACCTGAAACCATCACTGACATTCAAATCCACAGAAACACCGATCCTGCAATGGTCACCGTCTTCAGGGGACGTGATAAAAAAAAAATACTTGACGTCCATAAGCCTTTCAAGTTTGCTGACTTTGGCATCACTGAGCTTGATGAGCTTCGTTCTATCATTGCCAAAAAGAACAATGTTGTGGTTCCTAAACTTCTTGAATCACTGAAGGAAAGGTACGACAGATTGAGAGCAATGCCTGAAGCTCTTAACATTCCCTCTCTTTTTCCTGACTCAGCAAAAGAGACTGCTCCATCTAAGGCTTCCAAGAGGAAAAGGAAGCAAATTGAGATGGAGCCTGAGATCAAAGTACCAGGGTTAGAGTGTGACAAGTCGCTTCCTGAAGGGATCACGTTCGTGAACAATGCGGTCCTTGAAGCTCCTGAAAGAGGCTTATGCTTCACTGATGAGTATGGAGGCCTGGATTTCCAAAGGTGGTCTGATATGGACAAGGCAGGAATCAAATCAATGCTCATGTACCTCATGTTGGCGTCCCCCATCAAGAGTGATGAGAACAAAAGATTCTGCCAGGACTTGGAAGCAATGATCAATGAACATCCTGAAAGACACCTACTCATATCAAAGAAAGCAAAGCTTGAAAACCTTGGATACCACCTGAACATCTGATCTGCAACAACTATCTTTTTTTATTTTTGTAATTTGTAGGACTTGTAATAACTATGAATAAACTTTGATGTTTTGTTTAAATTATGCATCCTACTTAAAATTACAACATTCAGTAAGAGATAAAGACCCCTGCCAACTCACACTGAATCAAGAAACACTTAGGCTATTTGTATGTTCAAATAGGGGAGATTGTTGGGTCACTGAATTCCCCAATCTTCTTCTAACAAGGATTTGAATGTAAAATAACCTAAGTGTAAACAAGTCACTGAGTGAACAGTAACTCAGTGAGTCATCTTCAGGATGCTTAGACCGAGCCTAAGAAGAAAGGTTCTCCATTCAGTGAGGCAAAACTCAGTGAAGTGTGATCTAAGCCAAGAAGAAGGTGATGGGTTCAGTGAGGATGACAATAACTCACTGAACCCCAAGACTCCTCAACAACTTCATGGTACTGAAGACTGATGATGATGAGTGTGTAAATACTCATCATTTTTATCGTATCTGAACTGCCAAAACATCAAAAAACACTCAGAAACGCATCAAAATACATAAATTATCCCAAAAGTGTGTTTTATATGTTTTAGATGCAAAATGTTTAAAAACAAATGAAAAACGAACAAAGTTTGCATAATTAGCAGTTTCAGTCCCTCAAGTTTCATAAATTAACAAAACTAGTCCCTGAAAGTTTAAAACGAAAGAAAAGTCAACCCAAGGCATTTAAAAGTAAAAAAATTATCAAAAATGATCCTTGGGTGAAAATTTTGAGAAAGTTAAAGTTTTGGTCCCTGTAGTTTCACACTTGGCAATTTTAGCCCCCGGGTTATTCATTTTTGGAAAAATTACAACTTTGGTTCTTGGATTATCAAAACATGGCAAGTATGGTCCTTATGGTTACTTTGGAAAAGTTACAGTTCAGGTCCCTCAAAAACTGAAATATTACATGAATGGTCCTTGTGTTACTTATGTCTACTAACCAAATGGGCCACATATTATTTTCTAAAAACCAAATAACAAACACAATAAATAAACAACCCACCCAGGCTGGACCCAAAACCCCTTCCAGCCCACTCCATCTCCACGGGCCCAACTCCATAAAACCCAACCCCTTCGTTTTGAATATTATCCCAGGTCAAAGGTTTGACCACTTCCACCTCACCCCTCACCCCTTCACGTGTACCTACAAAAAAACCAGCCCTGCTCCTTTCCATCATAGCTACTCCACTCAACCCCCCTCCATCATCACCCCTAATCCCTCCAATCACCCCAGTCCAATACTCCTCCACTGTCACAAGTTATCCACAGGCTAATAGCCAAAAACAAGTTGGGCGCCAAAACTAAATCAAGGGTGATGGTATTGAAGACCAAATTGGACGGCTGAGATTGATTCATGAGAAGAGGACAAGTGAAGCATCCAAGTGAAACCCTAATTTCAATTCAGTATAAATAGGATGTTGTATGCCATTTAAAGGCTTAGTAGTTAATAGTAGGAATTAGGGTAGAATTAGTTTTAATGTAATTTTTAAGTATTGTAGCTCTAAAACTCAGATTGTAATTCCCCTTTTTAAATTCAATAAAAGCATTAAGCTCTGTTTATCTATATCTGTTTACTCTAAACTGCTTATTTACTTATCCCCCTTTTCAAATTGCTTATTTTATGTTAGTCATTGCTTATTAGGTTCCTTTTATGCCAATTGTTGTCTAGTATGTTTAGTTGATGGTTTAAAAGTTTTAGTTTTAAGTTTTCAATCCTTAACTGCTAGTTTTGCTATAAAATGCTTAATTGTTTGTGCTTGTATAAGCTGCTCATTTTTCGGATTAAACTCTGCTTTTCACACTTGTTTCAACTGAGTATAACTTTTGTGGCCAGACTCTTGCATTAAAACATCACTATGCAGTTTAAAACTCCTAGCAGTCTACATAATGGGGTATTTGGCACAACTGTCAGTTGCCTCGAACACTTGTTTTGACCATAAGTCCACTTTTAGATCAGCTTTAGAATAGTTTAGTTAGTAGTTTTCTAGCTTATTCTATCATTTTCAAGTTAGTTCAAAAGCATTTTAACCAATCTTACAAAGTAATCGATTTACAACTGTTTTATAAATTTCCTAGGCTAGATTCGGATTTAGGTGTTATTAGCTGTTGTTGTTGCCTTCATTTAGCCCAAAATAGATTAGTACTAGTTTGCACAACCTGTTCTTTGACTTTTGGAAGTCAAGTCTACCATTGGCCTATCTCCTTTTTTAACTGTTACATCAGTGGACCAGTTCCACCCCCCCTTAGTGTAGGATTTCTAGTTTTCTTAGTATTAGGATTTAGGCTCTAAAAATTGATGTATAGTTAATCCCCCAGCTAGTCTACATGTCCTTATTTTTCTTTTATTTTTATAATTTTCTTTTGATAACTTAATCAGCCCCTAAAGTGTACTGTTTGACCCATGTATGCCCTGCACCATGTCTGTTTTACAAACCCATTTCACAAGCTCATTTTTAAGCCCTTACAAGCTCTATTTGATCTGAGATTTGGTTTATATCTTCCTGGTTAGTTCATTTTTATGTTTGCATAAATTGTAGATCTTAGCTTGTAGCTGATTAGCTTGTACACTAGCTTGAAATAGCACCCCTAGGCCTGCACACCAGCTGCCTTATCCAACTGACCCATTTTCATCAGCCAACAATAAGCTCATATGAGCTTGTAAGGGTCTGATTTTTAGTTTATAAGCTCTAGGCTAGCTCATATTTAGGGCTTTACCATTTTTAGGTGTTAGCCTTTATGTATTTGGCTTATGCATCAGCTTGAAAAGTGCCACTTAGGCCTGCTCTTGACTGGTCCCAGTTAACTGTCCCATGGGTCAGATTCATAAGCTCATTGTCAAGCTTATGGGAGGATCCTAGCTTATGCCCCTTGGATTTGTGAAAAGCTCAGTGGGAAAACTCACTAATTCCAGGTTTAGATTGCATTTTCAAGATTATTTGACAAGCTTATTCAAGGCCTGCAACATGGCTCTTGGACCTGTTGGTCTGGTGTGGTTTGATTTGTTTGTTTGAGTTTATAAGCTTTGTACTTGTGCCTTTTCTATTAGTTCCAGCTCATTTAGGTTCAGGTCAGCTTAATCTAGGATAATTATTAGTTAGTAGCTTATTGTGGAGGTTTTTCTTGAGCTTATAGCTCCAACAGTTGAGCTTGGTGAGTATTTTACTTGTTATATGCTTCCCCTTTTTAACTGTTAATCCCATAAGCTATTTCCAGCTCATTAGTAAATTTTCAGTAAAAGCTCTTTTCATAAAAGTTGGATATGGTTGATGTTTAAATAGTTTGCAAAAGAAAAAGTTTAAAAAAAAAATAATAAGTGTAAAAAAATGGGGGTTTGTGGGAATCGAACCTGAGCCATTTCATTCACAGACACAACACAACCACACCTTCACCAACTGCCCTTGGGTCTTTCTTCATTATATCCTTGCACCCTTAGTAATTTATATAGCATTTAGTGTATTTAGCTTATTTAACTTATTTAGCTAGTAAACTGCTTATTAATAAGCACTTTAGGCTTTTCTTATTTTTCCTAGCTAACTGTTAGTGTAAAGTAATTTAATAAAAATTTTCATATTTTTCCAATATAGTTTAATATTTTTAATAATTAGTTTTAGTTTATTTAGTTTTTAATTAATAATAAATAATATAAAAGTCAAAAAAATTATTTTCTTTTTTCTAAAATTTTCTTTTATTATTAGGTTCATAAAAATATAATTTTCACATCCGTAGGGTTAGCGTAGCTAATATTTCACTTTTTATTTCGCGCACTCGCGTTTTATTTTAAATACCTTTTACGTTTTTAGATTTAGGTTATGTTATTAAAAGTAGTTTGTAAAATAAGAAAAACCAAAAACATAAATAAAGTGATAGCTTCTATTTAAGCCGTTTGGCTTATTTTTCTGCTTATTTATAAGCAAATTCTGATTTTAAATTTTTAGATCACGTTTTAGGTTAACTAGGTTTCACGTTATTGTTAATATAACTTGTTTAAATCGTTTTCATCCGTATTTCCAGTAGTGTAATCATCACAACTCCCTTATATACCCTTTCCCGTCCAAATTCACCCGATCACAAACCCGTTTTAAATACCATCACACCTCGTCGGGACATAACGACCTGGTGATACCCTTTATTACCCGGAAGAATTGGTCTAGGCTCTTTGACTTTGTTGACCATTATTTGGTCAATATAAGTTGACGGTTTAGCATCAATCAAATTTTGGCGCCGCTGCCGGGGAGGTTGTGCGCGTATTCTAAACGGTTTTACAGATTAGTGAATCTGGGTATACACTCATTGTATATTTACCATCCTTTGTTCATATTTTCTTATTATAAAAACAAAACTGTTCCCGAAAACATTTTAAATCAGTTTTCAACGAACACAAAAAAACACAAAAAGATTTTCTTTCTTATAAAATGTTTATCAAAAATCCCAAAAATATCCATCCTTACCGTCCTACCTTTTTGATTCTCCATTTCTTACCCTCCAAAACCCTTTGATTCTTTCTATGTCTCATCCTCACCTTCTTTGTCGATGGTGTGGTAGTCCTTATAATGGTAGTAATTGCCCTAGTTGTGTCATGGTAGACTCAGGAAACGGGTCTGTCTATAACCAGAATCCCTATTCCTACCATGACACGACTAATTCATTCCATCAGCTTCCACACCATGAGACCCAACAGTTTTACTGTTGTGAGTATTGTGGAGGCCCTCACTACAACTCTGATTGTCAAATTAGGAATCAGTTTGTCTATGAACAGGTTCCTTGTAACAATCATGAATTTGGTTTTAACCAGCCCTCACAATACACAAACCCTCAACCACCGCCTCAGGACGAGTTAGCTAGAGCTGAATTGATTACTAAAATGATAATGAATCAAAATCAAGTCAATAAGACCATTCAAGATAGTATAAACTGTCTTAAGGATCTGATTCATAGGAAACAAAATCCTCCTGTTAACTCATTTTATCTTGAGGATGAAAGTGATGAGGATGACCATTTGAAGAGGAAAACCCTAAGGAAACTTCAGATATCTTGCCAATGGGGGACAAGGAAGTCAAAATCAATCCTCTTGAGGAATTTGATGACCTTGTCCCAATCCCAAAGGTATCTGAGAAACCTTTTGATTCAACTTTAGTTGAAACTGCTTCAGTAGAAATACAGGGAGAAAAGAGTATGACTAAATCACTAGCAGTAGAAATCATGGAACTTGTAGAAACCATGACTGCTAGTCCTTCTCAACTCCCTCAGTCTGCTGTTATCACACCCGAGGTTCCCACTCACTCTTTAAGCATGGGGGACGAGCATCTTGACACTGTTCCTGAAAGGGAATCGGACGAATTCATAAAGTCTAGTGTTGAGAACCTTGTTCCAATCCCAAGAGAGTCACAGGAAATTCTTGATCATGTGTGTGATATCCCTCCTCCTCTTGTCTTCCCAATTGAAAATGTTGAGATGTTCTCCGATTATGATATTGATGATTCTTTATCTTGTGAGGACATCATTTATGTGGAAGAATTACCTTCTGAGCTAGTTAGCTTAGAAGAAGAGAATGATGAGATTGACACTGAAATCCAAGATGAAGCACTTCGTGCAACATTATTGAATGTCAATCTCCTAATTTCTAAAATCGAGGCTTTCAATATGAAACCTATTTCATCTCCTATCCCCATTAAAGATAGTGACATTTTCTCCGATGATCCTATTCCGGAGTTTGAAGCCTTTAATTTTGATCCTATGGGAGAGAAGATTAGTGGCAGTACCACTTCTCATTCTCATAATTCTCTCCCCGATTATGAATCATTTACCTTCGATGAGTTCTCCTGTGAACTCACGTACATCAATCCCGAATATGTTTCATTCACCTTTGAGGAGTTCTCCGGTGAACTCACTCATATCATGACTCCTCCGGAGTATGATGACCCGGGGGGAGATGTTCTAAATCATGAGAATTTGCAAATTCCCACCCACCCGCCCGGGATGTTTACGAGCTTAACCCTTGAAATTCAAACTCAGGCTACGGAGCCTGATCTCGAGGAAGAAAATCTTATAAAGATTTTCATCATGGTTTTCTTCATGTTCTTCACCTACCGAGTGACTTCTCCTGTTCTTCACTCCTTCGGGAATGAAGACATTATCTTTGACCCCGGCATCATCGCTTATAGTTTATACTATCTTAAGCCGGGTACTTATCTCATCGGTGTGGAACTTTCACGTGCTTCAAATGTTTGTCCAAACATCTTGAATGAAAGTCCGATTGAGATTGTTTCTTCCATATCATGCTTCCCCAAGGACAAATGAATTCGGGGTCGAGTCAAACTAGCGACTCGGTAAACAAAAACAGTAGCATGTACTTAGGGTTTTCACCCTAAGTGTGGGGGAGTTGCCCCTATTATGATTACAAAAGTGAAAAACAAAATGGTGTTTTCCACACTTAGCTTGTAATGTTGCCCTTTTACGTTCAAAATGTCGGCATAATAGCCGGGACTTTGAATATTGAGGACAATATTCATCCTAAGTGTGGGGGGTATTTCGCTATTCTAGCGAATTTTATCACATTTTACTATCTAATACCCCCGTTTTTGACCAAAAATTTTAAAATTTTTTTCACTGGTGCTTCAAAATTTTTGTGGTAATCAGTCCGCCAGGTCTAACCGACAAAGGGATTGGCTAATCCAGGAGCAAACGGCTCTTGGTAAAGATACATCAAATCCGTTTATGGCTTGCAATTTGCCCAAAATTGTATGGTTCCTCAACTCCCCATATCCTCAAAAGCAAATGAGTTGGCTAGCCCGCAAGAATATGGCTTGTGGTAAAGGCAGTGGAAAATCCATAATTGGTAATCAGCTCACCAAGATGTTGACTATTCCATCAAGAGTTGGCTAGTCCAGAAGCAAACGGCTTTTGGTAAAGACAAATCAAATCCGTTGACAGCTGGTGGTTTGCTCAAAATCACACGGTTATCAGGTGTACCACAGTTCTCACATCTGGCTACTCCAGAAGTGATGGCTTTTGGTAAAGAGTTTAAAATCCATTAAGTTTTTCTCAAAAGATTGCTAGGGACTAGCAATAGTTTAGTGTGGGTGATTGATGAGTGTGTAAATACTCATCATTTTTATCGTATCTGAACTGCCAAAACATCAAAAAACACTCAGAAACGCATCAAAATACATAAATTATCACAAAAGTGTGTTTTATATGTTTTAGATGCAAAATGTTTAAAAACAAATGAAAAACGAACAAAGTTTGCATAATTAGCAGTTTCAGTCCCTCAAGTTTCATAAATTGACAAAACTAGTCCCTGAAAGTTTAAAACGAAAGAAAAGTCAACCCAAGGCATTTAAAAGTAAAAAAAATATCAAAAACGATCCTTGGGTGAAAATTTTGAGAAAGTTTCAGTTTTGGTCCCTGTAGTTTCACACTTGGCAATTTTAGCCCCCGGGTTATTCATTTTTGGAAAAATTACAACTTTGGTTCTTGGATTATCAAAACATGGCAAGTATGGTCCTTATGGTTACTTTGGAAAAGTTACAGTTCAGGTCCCTCAAAAACAAAAATATTACATGAATGGTCCTTGTGTTACTTATGTCTACTAACCAAACGGGCCACATATTATTTTCTAAAAACCAAATAACAAACACAATAAATAAACAACCCACCCAGGCTGGACCCAAAACCCCTTCCAGCCCACTCCATCTCCACGGGCCCAACTCCATAAAACCCAACCCCTTCGTTTTGAATATTATCCCAGGTCAAAGGTTTGACCACTTCCACCTCACCCCTCACCCCTTCACGTGTACCTACAAAAAAACCAGCCCTGCTCCTTTCCATCATAGCTACTCCACTCAACCCCCCTCCATCATCACCCCTAATCCCTCCAATCACCCCAGTCCAATACTCCTCCACTGTCACAAGTTATCCACAGGCTAATAGCCAAAAACAAGTTGGGCGCCAAAACTAAATCAAGGGTGATGGTATTGAAGACCAAATTGGACGGCTGAGATTGATTCATGAGAAGAGGACAAGTGAAGCATCCAAGTGAAACCCTAATTTCAATTCAGTATAAATAGGATGTTGTATGCCATTTAAAGGCTTAGTAGTTAATTGTAGGAATTAGGGTAGAATTAGTTTTAATGTAATTTTTAAGTATTGTAGCTCTAAAACTCAGATTGTAATTCCCCTTTTTAAATTCAATAAAAGCATTAAGCTCTGTTTATCTATATCTGTTTACTCTAAACTGCTTATTTACTTATCCCCCTTTTCAAATTGCTTATTTTATGTTAGTCATTGCTTATTAGGTTCCTTTTATGCCAATTGTTGTCTAGTATGTTTAGTTGATGGTTTAAAAGTTTTAGTTTTAAGTTTTCAATCCTTAACTGCTAGTTTTGCTATAAAATGCTTAATTGTTTGTGCTTGTATAAGCTGCTCATTTTTCAGATTAAACTCTGCTTTTCACGCTTGTTTCAACTGAGTATAACTTCTGTGGCCAGAATCTTGCATTAAAACATCACTATGCAGTTTAAAACTCCTAGCAGTCTACATAATGGGGTATTTGGCACAACTGTCAGTTGCCTCGAACACTTGTTTTGACCATAAGTCCACTTTTAGGTCAGCTTTAGAATAGTTTAGTTAGTAGTTTTCTAGCTTATTCTATCATTTTCAAGTTAGTTCAAAAGCATTTTAACCAATCTTACAAAGTAATCGATTTACAACTGTTTTATAAATTTCCTAGGCTAGATTCGGATTTAGGTGTTATTAGCTGTTGTTGTTGCCTTCATTTAGCCCAAAATAGATTAGTACTAGTTTGCACAACCTGTTCTTTGACTTTTGGAAGTCAAGTCTACCATTGGCCTATCTCCTTTTTTAACTGTTACATCAGTGGACCAGTTCCACCCCCCCTTAGTGTAGGATTTCTAGTTTTCTTAGTATTAGGATTTAGGCTCTAAAAATTGATGTATAGTTAATCCCCCAGCTAGTCTACATGTCCTTATTTTTCTTTTATTTTTATAATTTTCTTTTGATAACTTAATCAGCCCCTAAAGTGTACTGTTTGACCCATGTATGCCCTGCACCATGTCTGTTTTACAAACCCATTTCACAAGCTCATTTTTAAGCCCTTACAAGCTCTATTTGATCTGAGATTTGGTTTATATCTTCCTGGTTAGTTCATTTTTATGTTTGCATAAATTGTAGATCTTAGCTTGTAGCTGATTAGCTTGTACACTAGCTTGAAATAGCACCCCTAGGCCTGCACACCAGCTGCCTTATCCAACTGACCCATTTTCATCAGCCAACAATAAGCTCATATGAGCTTGTAAGGGTCTGATTTTTAGTTTATAAGCTCTAGGCTAGCTCATATTTAGGGCTTTACCATTTTTAGGTGTTAGCCTTTATGTATTTGGCTTATGCATCAGCTTGAAAAGTGCCACTTAGGCCTGCTCTTGACTGGTCCCAGTTAACTGTCCCATGGGTCAGATTCATAAGCTCATTGTCAAGCTTATGGGAGGATCCTAGCTTATGCCCCTTGGATTTGTGAAAAGCTCAGTGGGAAAACTCACTAATTCCAGGTTTAGATTGCATTTTCAAGATTATTTGACAAGCTTATTCAAGGCCTGCAACATGGCTCTTGGACCTGTTGGTCTGGTGTGGTTTGATTTGTTTGTTTGAGTTTATAAGCTTTGTACTTGTGCCTTTTCTATTAGTTCCAGCTCATTTAGGTTCAGGTCAGCTTAATCTAGGATAATTATTAGTTAGTAGCTTATTGTGGAGGTTTTTCTTGAGCTTATAGCTCCAACAGTTGAGCTTGGTGAGTATTTTACTTGTTATATGCTTCCCCTTTTTAACTGTTAATCCCATAAGCTATTTCCAGCTCATTAGTAAATTTTCAGTAAAAGCTCTTTTCATAAAAGTTGGATATGGTTGATGTTTAAGCCGTTTGGCTTATTTAAGCCGTTTGGCTTATTTTTCTGCTTATTTATAAGCAAATTCTGATTTTAAATTTTTAGATCACGTTTTAGGTTAACTAGGTTTCACGTTATTGTTAATATAACTTGTTTAAATCGTTTTCATCCGCATTTCCAGTAGTGTAATCATCACAACTCCCTTATATACCCTTTTCCGTCCAAATTCATCCGATCACAAACCCGTTTTAAATACCATCACACCTCGTCGGGACATAACGACCTGGTGATACCCTTTATTACCCGGAAGCATTGGTCTAGGCTCTTTGACTTTGTTGACCATTATTTGGTCAATATAAGTTGACGGTTTAGCATCAATCAGATGACTAGAAGACTGAAGTTTTGGCGGGACTGGGCGGGAAAGTTTGATCTGTTTCACTAAAGTGCTTTATCACTTTAAGGTCAAACTTTCCTCAAATGGTTAAAACCAGGCTGTCATCAGAAAGTACCTTTTGGACTTAACCCAAAGAAGTTTCCTTTGCCAGAGAATAAAATCTATAAAGATTTTATTGAGGAACACTTAGGTCCATTGTATAATAGGGTTGTTCACATTTGTGTATAAATAGGTAGCATAAGAGAGGAGTAAAAGTTGACAAGTTTGTGCAATTAATGCAAAGCATTCACAAACCACTTTTACTCTTCCAAAGAACAACATAACCCCTGAGATAGCTCAGTGGGTCCTGAAAGTTGTCACTCAACATTGTTTGAGTTTAGTGAGGAGTCAATACCATACTTGTCGTTTTCAATCCCAAGTGTTATTCCGCAAACACTTGAGTACGATTCATTTTGATTAACTTCTAATAAAGAATTAAACGTTGAAAAATATTGTCTCTTATATCTACGTTACTTTATTGTTAATCATTTTATACATCTTTGTTTAAAGTCATATAACTTGGTTACTTTAGCTTTGTAGTTATAGTTAACCAAGTAAAAGGGACCAACACTATATATATCATAGTTATCATAAAGTACACAAAAAATACAATAAAATCAAGTTTAATACATAGAATAGTAAAAAAAATTTGTTCGATACATATAAAAGGTGCATGTGACAAGTATGATACATTATCGTATCATTAGCCCTATAATCATTTATAGATTTCTTGGTAGTAAGCAGTATAAGCACTTACAATCATAATGTTAAAAGACATGTTGGTGATTAGCTTTCGTCTTTGTGATGGTTGCATAAGCAGTTAAGCACATATTCGACTTGTATTAAACTAGTTGATCCCCAATGTTTGATATTGTTAATTTGATGTCATCGATCATCGCATGTTGCTCTTTAAAGAGGTAGTACATTATCACACTCTCATGGAGGCGTGTTACATAACACCATTTCATTCGTACACAACAAATAATTAAATCTCTTAAATTAGAGAATCGTACGCTCCTACATTCCAATATTTCAACGACTCTACTCTTTACACTATATTAAGTTTAGATTTCTGAGTGGGAAATCGATACCCATTAATCAAGGAAGGATCGAGAGAGCTTTTAAAGACCATTGTTTTAGTAAAGTAAAGACCATCTGCATGTAGACGTTTTACTAAACCAACGGTCTTTAAAAACTTCCTCCACTCGCAAATAATGCACAAACATGTTTTATGCTTTAATTTTTTTTTTCGAAAACGTCGTTTTATTCTTTGATTAAAAGGGTCTATAAACGAAAAACGAATGGAGGCCAGTTGTATTAAAAAATTTTGTTCTCCGTTAACAAGATTAGAGCAACTCATGTAAAACAAAGTGTAAACTATGACTTTTTATTAATCAATCGATCTACATATATCGAAAATTTTAAACTCCATAAAGGCATATAGGAGGGTGGCAATTTGGGTAGGCATCGGGTTTGCTGGTTGGTGGGTTAGAAATCCTTAACTCGAGCACGACTTGTTTAACTAACTGGGTAAGGTTTGTCAGCCCTAACTTGTTTTCGCCTAACCATACACGACTCATTTAACCCGTTTATCTAAATGGTTGGCCGGTTAAACATATTACTCAGATTAAATATGTTGGTATGTCCACCTGTGTAACCCACTTAACCCAAATAAACATGTTACTCGGTTAAACAAGTTAAATAGGTAGACATATCGACCCGTTTAACTTCAATTACCTATTTAATCAGTTACACATTCATTATCTCTTATATAATAAGCGAATACAAAATGGGAAAAATGGATTTTTCTATTTACCAATGAGAGAGCTCAATAATCGAGTTTTCTGAATGGTTAATAAAAGTCAAAATTGACTTTAATTTGGTAACTCATCTAAATTACATCCAACTAAATAAATATGTATAAAAACATATGTGTCGATTTTATAAATAAAAAACTAATAAAAGGACGGGGTAATTAATAAAATTTAAGGTGTTAATTTTAAAATAAATTAAAAGTATGTAAGTAAACTTATTAGTTTCAATGTTTTTTAATAACTTTATAATTATGATGATCATATATAAATAAGAGATAAACATAATCAAAAAGCTGTTTCATTGACAAAGTTTAAAAGAAAGTGTTGAATGCAGAAGCTAAAGAGGATTTCGTTGATTTCCTTTTCACGAGTCTCCTCACTTATCCCATGTCACCGACATTCTCATCACACTCTTTAAAATAAAGAGTAATGATAGATGGACCTAATTTATGTGACTAAACTCATGCTTAACCAATTAATCATGTGACATGTGGAATACACATTTTCTCTTTCATGATCCTCACCACTTATCTTATCATGTGTCGTCATCTTAGAGTTAGACATGTTTTTAGGCATGAATTTTAGTCATGCAAATCATTTTCCTAAAACAAAATCAAAGGTCAGGGTGTGGGTTGTATCAGGTTTAACAAAGCCTTAAAAAAAACTAGACAATCACTACATGTCAAACGAAAAAAGAGACTCGCTATTTATTAAAACCTAAACTTCCTTTGCTACCACATAAGGGGGAGGGAGTGGTTCATCCATTCTCTCTCCCATCACTCACTACCAACCAATCCTCTTATGTCATATCATTCACTTACTTTTTCTTTCACTCACTCATTTTTTTAGAGGCATCACTTCACTTACCCTTCACTCACTTATTTTTTTTCTTTCTTTTTTCTTTTTTAAATTCCATTAAAATTATTAAAAAAACTAAAATTCCATTAAAACTTAAATAAAAACATTACATAATTTTTCTAAAAAACATAAAATAACTAAAATTCAATTAAAACTAAACTTAAAACCATTAAATTCTAAAAACTACACGGCCACCCGTGTTTGGCGCATATCATCATCGGTATCTTCACGAATGGGTAACGGTTCACTAACTCGGTCACGCCTTTTTTGTTAGGTGTAGCGCGGCTCATACGAGTCGAAGTTAGTAGGCATTTGCGGTGGGGGTTGTTAGGTATATTGATAATCAAACGGCTCGAAGTTAGAAGGAAGTTGCGGGAGGGGTTGTTGGGTGTAGAAAAATGGTGAAGATTGCGGGTACATTTGTGGGTGGTAACTGGGTTACCGGGTTGTGATCGAATTTGAGGACGAATTGCGCCTCTCGATCCACCTCTCGATCTACGACCACGAGTAGCGCCTCTAAAAAACTCTCGGTAATTTTTTTTGCTTTGCACTCGTTTTTTTTTTTTTTTTTTTTTTTTTTTTTTTTTTTTTTTTTTTTTTTTTGTTTGTTTGTTTGTTTTTTGCACCTTTCATCATTTGATCCTTGATATATATAAAACAAAAAAAAAAACAAAAAGTAACTGTTGATCCCATTCAAACGGTCAAAAAACAGGCCCAACGTTCGATTTTTTGATTTTATCCCGTGCGTGAAACTTTCTGGCAAGGGATGGATCCCGCGCGTGAAGCTACCCCAGCGGCGGTGTTCCCGTGGATGAAGGGATCCCTCACGTGCCTTCAGGCACCCACTCCCACCTCCCTAAGAACATACCTCAGTGTATTTAGTTCCAATAAATTATTACAAATGTACGAGCTGGGCAATTCTTTGTAATAGGGTGTTTCTTGGATCACATAAATCATGTGTTATGTGGTATTGCCTTTCTGATGCATGCTAGTTAGTTAGCGTCTTAATTGCTAGTGTGCGCTGTTAATTTTGTACAATCGTTATTGCTAAAAAGAATGTTGATATTATATGATTTGGTATTCCGGTGTCATTTTATACTATCTAGATGAGATGGTGACTGGTGAGCACACATAACCACGGTTACTACATCAACGTCAACTCACTACAACTTTATTAATGACCAACTTAATTAGTGTAAGAAGGCAACTGCATTAACCACCAAACAGAGATGGAGACAGTGGGGGAGCCAGGGGGTGCTCGGCCCCCTACAACATGTCCAATCGTTTTGCTATTTACTTTATAAAATTTAAGCATATGACGCAACTATAGGCAAATGACCCCCTAACCTTTAGTTATATTACTTTGTTAGCTTGAGAAAAAAATTCGATCCTCCTTATTCCAAATTCCTGGCTCCGTCCCTGCCACCAAATACATACCCTAGTAAACACGAATATACTCCACAAAAATCATTTAATAAAAACCCACACACACAAACATATTCACACAACTCGTCGAGTATCCGACTGAGTCCTTACAAAAACAATAGTTGGACGCATCTTGTTAGGGGTGTAATGGGGTAACGCGTATTAAATGTGGGATGATCTTCACCATCCTTACGGATGGTCTAAATATCTCAAATAGTGAAAGTATCTACTATTGCCGTACTGCGTATTTAAGAGGATTAAACCACATTATTTGTTATGTTGTTAATCTATATCTATACTATATATAAAGAGTGTAGCATTAAATCTTGAAAAATGAAATGTTGAAAGTCAAAGTTGAGATAAATGTATAGTGTAATTAATTATCTTATTAAAACAGTTCATTACTTAAAAATACAATAATTTATTCTTATTGTACAACCAATTAAAAGCATATCTATCAAATTAAAAACAACCAAGTACAATAAAATTTTCACAATTTACAATTTAAACAAGGTACGACATAATCTAAAATATAAAATAATTAAATACACTAATCAATATTATTTTTAAAACACCCTAAAATGAAAAATATATGTTATTATATATATTATTATTACCCAAAAGGCAGAATTGCATATATATCCATCCGAAAGTGAATAATTGCATATATATCTTTTGTACAAGTTTTTGATACACATAGTACAATAGTTTTTATGCATGCTTTGGATATATATGCAATTATGCATTTTCGGGAGGATATATATACAAAAACCCCTATACAAATTAATAAAACACACAAAGCTTCATACAACCTAATAAGTTGATGGTACATATAGTTTTGAAAATCGGACCGAACCAATGGGTTCAACCGGGAACCGGTGTCGCCACCGGTTCGGCTAACCAATAAAAGTCATCCGAAAACGAACCAGAGAGGACCCGTTGAAACCGATACAAACTGGTGAATTATGTCTCATTAAGATCTATTTCTCCGGTTAATCATCACAGGGTACCCACCGCAGAAACGCGCGGGTACCCTATATTATATAATGTACTATATATAAAGGAAAAAGTAAAAAGTAAAAAGTAAAAGGTTGAAACTAAAAGAGGAAATGTTGAAAACATATATTTCAAAAGGAAACGATTAATACACATCGAAAACTGAGTTGACCCAGGACGCTTCAAACATGGCAGGTTGACCCGGTTTAATTTGACCCGTTTTCCACACAACCCGTTGGCTTGACTCTGTTTAAATTGACCAATTTTTCGACCGGAATGGTTCAACCGATTGAACCAACCGGGTGGAACCGAGTTTTAAAACATTATGTTTAATCCCCAAATCTTTAAATTTTTATTATTTTTCGTTTATAACGCATAAATTTTTTTATCATTAAACGATCTGTCGCTAAAAAATCTCGTTGCAATCAAGTCAACATTTTGAATTCTTGAAAATATGAAAATACATCAACAAGTTAATGGCACAACAGTTAACATTAAGATCTACAATTTCCTAAGAATAGGAAACCAAACGATTAAGTGATTTCCAAGACTGCATGGATACATTATTCTATAAAACGTCACTTAAATCCATCATCATATCCCATCAAAGCATCAATGGCTTCCCAAAAATTGAGTCTTAAGCTTCTGGTTGACAAAAGTGGCCAGAAAGTGTTGTTTGCAGAAGCTAACAAAGAATTTGTGGATTTCTTATTACACATCTTCTCGTTACCTCTCAGAACTCTCATTGAGTTCCTGGGATCGAAACAAATGGTGGGTTGCTTAGGTAAACTCAAAGACAGCATCCAAAGCTTGAATGAAACTTATTTTCAACCCGGTATTGCGAAAGATGATATCTTTAATCCAAAAACACCTTATAATGGAAACACACTTCTGTTAGCTAATGAGGCTTCTTCTGACGATCAAGCCACATCGTTGGACTCAATTTACACTTGTTCAGTAGTGGTAGATGAATTTCATTCATTTGGTGGTAGGTCATCATCAAGTTATTGCAAAAAATATGCCACTCTACATGCGGGTTTAAAATGTCCTGGTTGTAGTGATTCTATGAGTCTAAAAATGACGCATGTTATGCCCAATACGGCAGAAGCTGAAGCAGTGGAGATGAAGAAGAAACTGAGGGGAGGGTATGTGAAAGAGGTGGTTACTTACATGGTGATGGATGATTTAGTGGTAAAACCCATGTCCACCATTTCAAGTATCACTCTCATCAATAGCTTTGGTGTGAAAGACCTGAGCCAACTTGAGGAAAAACTGGTTTCTTTTGGGAAAGATGAGGTATTCATAGTCTGGTTTTTGTGATCCTATTTAATGTGTGTCTATATTTATTTGATTGTATGAATATCTGTTGTTTGGATTTTGATAGGCGTTGAAGTTGTTGAAGGCATCTTTGTCAACGGATAAGGTGCTAACTACTCTATTTCTGCACAAGAACTATGCTAATTAGCAGCTTAACTATGGTCAACAAGTGGTGTACGTTGTGGAAGTTATTTGCTTGTTGATGTTTTTATTTCTAGTCATGAAATCAATGTTATTTTAATTTCTATCTGAATTTTGAGGAACTCTTGTGAAATGGGGTGAAATGTTTCTTGCAATCAAACTTATTTAAGATGTTTTTGTTTCAACTTTTTAATGCATTTACTTATTTATATGCAGTTTCGCACTTAATTAGAATGTGTCAAGATTTACACAAATACAATTTTTTGACAGTTGCATGGGGCTTGTTTTAATCCATCTCCAAAATTGTGTTGAGCTAGATTTGAAACAATTCCGTGAACCACTCTTATGATTTTATCACATTTGCTATCTACATTGTGTCATGGCAAAATATCAGATAGTGCATAAAATTGATTTATGAAAGTACGAAAATTAAGCAAATGAATATCTCTTAACCACATCTCTTAATTAATCTTAGGTTGTCCTTAGCATAATCTTTATTTAAATACCTACTAAAATTGTTGAAATATCCGCTAAAATCATGTACAAAGCTAGGGATGGCAATTCGGGTTGGGTTTGGGTTTGCGGGTTCGGGTTGTCAGGTTGGCGGGTCAGAAAACCCCAACCCAAACCTGACCCATTTAAATCACCGGGTCAGTTATGTCAACCCTAACCTGTTTGTTGTAATGTAGTATCCATATTAGCAAGTATTACTAAGTTTAGGGGGTCGTAGTGTAACTTTAGTCAAATAGGAATGTATAAGTCGGTTCTATTGCAATATATATTGCAAAGACGACATGTTGCAGAAGGTGAACTCAATCGGTAGTTTAGGTTTTCTCCTTTGTAGCAGCCAAGGTTAACTCTTTTCGAGTTGGTTTTTTTCTCCCCCCTCATCTCTACAATAAAGAGGTGAGGGGGAGGGGTGGGGTCGTTGACTGCATTCTTTTCTTTACAAACGAATCAATAAAGTAATCGTTTGGTCTTGTTCTTGTGCGGTTTTACTTTTCTGTCGACATATTGCTTGTTTGTCTTCGAGTATCGGATAATCCGCTCTAGATTTCCAGGTTTGTTGTAGGGTTTTACAGCAAGTGGTATCAAGAGCTTTGGTTCGCAAGTTCTTTGGAAGTCTAGGATCGATATCGAAGGTTCTTTTGATCGGGTTTTCGTTGAAGAAGAAAACGGTTCGTTTTTCGGGTTTCCAACGATCATCAAAAGAAGGTTGTTACTGTTTCTGGGTCGTGGTCAGTAGCAGAAGAAAGAGGAGTTGACAGTTAAAGGGTTCTTGAACGCTTTGTTTTGTTGAGGTTAATCGAAAAAGGCTTAGAAGCTGCTTCAAGGGTACTTTGGAATTCGGTTTCTTGTCCAGGTTCTTGCGACAAGAAAAGAAGGTTCAAAGGGTTTGTCGATTTTACAATTATTGAAGATCGACAATTTTCTGGTTTGTTGTTTCGTTTTTCTTTGAGTTATTAACGAAGAAGAAGAGACCAGCCAGGTGGTTGGTTTATATTTAAAAGCCAACTGTACACTTCAAATTGCTTAAGATATAATTTTATACTCTTGGTGGGTAGAAGAGCATAGGTATATTATTATCATTGACTAATAAAGATTAGTATATTATTATTATTATTCAATAAAGGATTAAATAATTTGAAGGGTATTGCACAAGGGACTTTGTTGGTTTGTGATTGTGAGGTTTTTCACAAGGTTTAGCAAATTAATAAAAGGATTAAAGAATGAACAAAGGATTGGAGAAAAGAAAGTCCAAGACTTGTTGAGGTTGCAAGGTTTCTTGGGTTACAAGAAATCTGTTTTGCAAAAATAAAGTACGACAAGGGTTACTTCAAAAGGCGTCAGGTACTTTCTTGATTAAGGGTTGTCGATTTGTTGGATGGATTGATTCCAAGGTTCAATCGATATTTGAGTAAGAAAGGTTTTTAGTTTTTGAAGGGTTTCTTGGTTTGATCAATTTCTAAGAAGGTTTATTCTTAGGGTTATATCGATCAAGCAAGGGTTTTTTACTCACCAGTAACTTTGCTAGATTGTGGTTTTTGTGTAAGAAAATTCACAAAAAGGATCTTGTGTTTGGGTGATCTGGTCCTACGGGAGATCACCAAAGAGACGACTGTCGCGGGAATTTGAAAAAGTTGGAGACTTTATACTTGAAAAATTCTTTAGCTAATCGTTTGTACTTGAAAAAGAAGTTACGTACTTTTCACATGCATCCGGGTAATAGTCAGACTGAGCATATTGATGAGTTTCATAAGCTAGTAAGTGACTTAGCGGCTATAGATGCTGCTATATCAGATAAGGATCAGGTATTATTATTACTCACATCTTTACCATCGTCTTACGATAATTTCGTGGATACTTTGCTATATGGTCGGGATACTTTGAAGCTAGAAGACGTGCTCGCGACACTTCATTCTAGGGAACTTCAGAAGATGACAGGAGCAAAGGTTGATGGTGGTGAAGGGTTGTTGTGAGGGGCAAATCTGATCAAAGTGATATGCAGCATGGTAAAGGTAGTTCGTGGTCAAAGTCACAAGGAAGAAGCAGCAGACTCAAGCGTTATATATGTCAGTCTGAGGAGCATTTAAAGAGGGATTGTCCCAGGTATAATCACAAGAAATCTCAAGGTTTTGTCAGGCATATAGATCAAGTATCCGGTTCTGGATTTGATGGGTATGACAATGCTGATGTTATGATGGCTGTGAGTGTTGAAAAGTTATTAGACTGGATCATGGATTCAGGGGGCTCATACCATATGACATACAGGAGAGATTATTTGTTTAATTATACGGAGTATGACGGTGGCAATGTACTGCTGGGTGATGACAGAGAATGTCGTGTACATGGGACAGGTAAGGTTCAAGTACAGATGAGGGATGGGTCTAGTTTCGTTTTGGATAACGTCAGGTATGTTCCGGAATTAAGGCGAAACTTGATATCCCTGGGTACTCTTGAAAAAGAGGGTTTTACCGTGAAAATGCAGTCGGGGCAGGATCAAGGTTATAAAGGGTTCACTGGTGGTTTTACTAGGAACAAGGAAGGCTAATTGCGTATATACCCTGGATGGTCAGGCACTAACCGGGAAGACACTGAAGGGTAGTAAGCAGTTAGGAGAATCTCAGACTGGAAAGAAGAATAAGAAAGGTAATTTTCTTAAGTCTTGTAATCAGAGGTCTACACAACAATGTATGAAGAGTGGGGTCGCCAAACATTTGGGTGTTGCAGGGATACAACAACAGAATGGGTTGGTTAAGAAGACAAATGTGACACTCTTGGCTAAGGTACATTGTTTTCTGATTCAGTCTGGTCTGTCCAAGGTTTTTTGGGCAGAGGATACAACCATGTCTACATATCTCATGAATAGGTCACCATCATCAGCAATTGGATTCAAGACGCCTATAGATATGTTAGGGTTTTTGGTTGGCTTGCTAGTAATAAGCAAGCGATGCTTGAACCGGTTAAGGTCAAGTGCATATTCCTGGGATACCGTAAAGGTATAATGGGTAATAAGCTTTGGAGGCTTGATGACGTTACTTCAAAGGTAGTGCTTTACAGGAATATGGGTTTCAATGAGAGTGGGGAATACAAGAAAACTTTCATTGGTTCTGGTGTAGGTACAAGTTCAGTGCATGTATTGCAGGGAGTTGAGTTTGAGGTGGAACCGCTTGGGGATCATACATTTGAGGTGGAACCTCAGGGGAATGTCGGTCAGGTAGTTGGTTCACATGAAGTACAAACTCAGGATTTGATATACTATCATTTAGCACGTGATAGGGAGCAACACTCAGCACGGGAACTATACAGGTATAGAGAAAACAGTAATGAGGCTGCTTTTGCAGTTGCTGCAGTGGAGAAGATATACGCACATGAGTCATTGATTTTCAATAATACAGTTGCTTGTGAGGTGATTTCCAAGTGGAAGACTGGATTGAAAGAAGAAATGGGTACTCGGTCAGATGTGAGTGTGCTCAGTAACAGTTGCAGGAAAAGCAGTGACGACTGCCACAACTATTACTGGAAGTATACACCAGGTATGTTCATACATCTATTTCTCTATATAGATGGTATGGTTTTTTCTTACAAATGCAAGGCTGAGATCTAGGTTACCAAGGGATTGCTGGATAAAGCGAAAGGAAATATACTTGGTATGGAGATCATCAGGAATCAGAGTGGTAATACTCTGAGGGGGTCACAGTCTAGGGTTCACAACGGAAAGTTGGTACAAACTTTGTTGGAGGGACACTCCATACTGTCGTTGGAGGGTAGTCTATCAGGGGACTGTGATGTGGAAAAGAATGGTAAGTTGTCATATACATATGCGGATGGAAGCCGGGAGTATCAGATGGTCTGCACGTGACCTGACATAGCATCTGTAGATGTGGGTATGTTTGATAGGCCTGATCGTGGATTACAGACAGACGTACAGGTTTTTGTGGATTTTGACTACGCTATGGGTAGATCGATCACTGTCATGGGTAGATCAATCACAAGGTACCGGTTTATGATACAAGGATGTGCAGGAAGCTCGGAAGCTATGATGCTGCACATGGAGGCTTTGTCAACAACTGAAGCGGCGTATATGACACTTACGGAGGCTGCAAAGGAGGCTATTTGGCTAAAGGGACTCTCGATAGAGTTAGGAGCTAAACTAATGTTAGTAGCGGTTATTGCTACTAGTGCATGGATGAAGGCACACCCCTGTCCGAGGTTCCAGTGCTGGTTGAAGGTGTTGCGTATCGGAGTAGGCTAATATGGTACTAAGGTGGAAATTGTTGTAATGTAGTATCCATATTAGCAAGTATTACTAAGTTTAGGGGGTCGTAGAGTAACTTTAGTCAAATAGGAATGCATAAGTCGGTTCTATTGCAATATATATTGCAAAGACGACATGTTGCAGAAAGTGAACTCATTCGGTAGTTTAGGTTTTCTCCTTTTGTAGCAGCCAAGGTTAACTCTTTTCGAGTTGATTTTTTTCTCCCCCCCTCATCTCTACAATAAAGAGGTGAGGGGGGAGGGGTCGTTGACTACATTCTTTTCTTTACAAACGAATCAATAAAGTAATCGTTTGGTCTTGTTCTTGTGCGGTTTTACTTTTCTGTCGACATATTGCTTGTTTGTCTTCGAGTATCGGATAATCCGCTCTAGATTTCCAGGTTTGTTGTAGGGTTTTACAGCACTGTTTACACATAACTCGAACCTAACCCATTTAACACGTATATATACTTGGGTTAGGTGACACGGTTTAATAGGTTAAACATGTTTCGGGTTGACCCATTTAACCTGTTTTTTATATAAAAGTTGCCACTTTACACGAGTTAAACAGGTTTACGGGTCGACTCGTTTAACCCATTTAACCTGTATACTAAAATATAAATATGTTTTTTTAAGAAAAAAATCTTAAACGGGTTGGCGGGTCGACCCACTTAATTTATTCATAACCCGAACCTAACCTGTTTAATAAACAGGCTAGATGGGTCGACCCAAACCCGATCTGAAATCTATTTAACTCAACCCGAACCTGTTAATTTTCGTGTCAGTTTCAGGTCGGGTCAGAAATTGCCACCCCTATACAAAGCCAATTCTGACATGATTTTAAATCCATAAAACCATCAGAGCCATTTGCGTAACAGCTCCCAATGAGAAAAATGCAAGTATTCCTGAGAAGCAGCCAATACTTTTTAAGATGGTGTAATGGATACCCTATACTTCATCCAACTTTGCAAGAAGTGTCTTGCAAAATTCAAAATGGGAAAATTACTATAAGGCCTGTTACCCTGCGGTTTAGTCATATTTAGTCATTTTTTGAAAAATTCCCGTTTTAGCCCAGGTTGCCCTGGGCAACTATCGTACAGCCAACCGAAAGATGACAAATGTCATCAAGTTGCCCAAAACACACGAAAGTTGCCCCGACGTGGCACTCTGTAGTTGGCTATGCAAATAGTTGCCCAAAGCAACCTGGCTAAAACGGGAATATTTCAAAAAATGCCTAAATATGCTTAGACTTAAGGCAACTGGGCTATTTTTACCAATTATCCCAATTCAAAAACCCCGATGCTAGCACAATCAAGGATAATGAGCTGAGCCAATAGTCATGATCATAAAAATCCTACCATGAGCTGTAAAAGAAGATTCATTTCTGTTTCAAAACACGGTGCAGGCCCGGATTTAAGCATGTGGGACAGATGAACGCACAAGACCTTCATTTTTTAGAGGCCTCCCGAGTCTAAAACTTCAGTATTAGTATGTACTATTTTTGGAGGATTTAATCTCGTTTGAAGATGATTTGGGATTGAAAATATAAGATTTTTAGAGCAGAAAAATATAAAGCTTCTATCTACGTTTTAATTTTTTAACGGGAAAATGCGACATGGGTTTTGGTGAAGAAGATAACCCTCAAGGAACTGTTTTGCGTGTGGCCATATTTTCTATTTGTCTTTTAGCTCAATTATTTTTAAGTTTGATTTCAACGGTTTGTCTTCACAATTTAATATTTCAACAATCTATCTATTTTGCATTTGTGGTTCAAATTCTGAAAAAGTTTAAACTAAATCCAAATTTCTTAATGAAACTATATATTCAGCTTGAAAAATGTCTTAGAAAAAAGCGTTTTAGCTAGGATATATCTTTGAAAAAGTATACTACAAGACATCTTATTTATTAAACGGTGTAAAAATTAAAACTTTACGGAATGTTAAATGTTTTGAACACTTAATGGTTACACCAAAAAAAAAGTAACCTAAGTGAATAAAATGAAAGTTCAGTAACTTAGGCGATTTTTTTTTGAAAAGTTTAGTAACATATTTGTATATTAATCTTAAATGAAAATAAATGCATACTTTGGGTGGTCTTTATTATTGTTATTTTTTTAATATATGAATGACCTTAATGAAAAAAGTTGGATAGTTAAACATGGATTAATATTTAGACAAATACATGTAAACTTAGAAATAATCAGGGGCGGAGGAGATAGAGGGACTAGAGGTGCAATTTACCGGTTAAAACCAGTTTTCGGTTTTAGAAAAACCGGTTTTTTTAATAACCGGTTTCGGTTCGGTTCGGTTTTTTCGGTATCGGTTTTTTCGGTTATAAATGTTTGGAATCGGTTTTTTTGGGTTATAAATTTTTGGAATCGGTTTTTTTTGGGTTTTTTAACGGTTCGTTTTTTCGGTTATAAATGTTTGGATTCGGATTTTTTATCGGTTATTTACCGGTTTATTTTTTTTCAGAATTTTACTAAAAACTTCGAACATTTATTTAATAAACTTGTTAATTATCAAACATATAATTAAACAATAACTTTTATTTAAACAATACAAATCATAACTTTTATTTAAACAATACAATTATACAACTAAAAATATATTTTTGTCAAAATATTAATTTCGAAAAAGTTATGCAACTTTATATTCGTTTTTGTTGGAAAAATTATTTCGTAAACAATGGCACAAATTTCATAATTTTTCGAGTTCGTTTGGTACATCGAATGAGCCCCGAACCGTTTTGACGGAAAGTATTGCAATTTGTCTCTTTTAATCCCTCCCTTAAACTTTTATTTTTTACCCTACACGTCCTTTGGACCAACTTTAACCCCTCCTCCATATATATATATATATATATATATATATATATATATATATATATATATATATATATATATATATATATATATATATATATATATATATATATATATATATATTTTCATTTATTTCATTTATCACAAATAAAAACACACACTCAAATTCTCTCTCTTACCCTTCACCACCATCCGGCGACCTCAAATCCGCCCACCACCATCCGACCAAATTCCAGTCACCAGAAAATTTTCCGGCCAAAATTTTTTATTATTCCAATAGATAGATCGGGCCACCCCGATTTCACTCGTACCACCCATGCTATAATTTTTTTTTAAGAAAAAAACGGTTAAAACCGGTTTTAAAAAAAACCCAGTTAAAACCGGAATTAAAACCGGTAAAAAACCGATCGGCGCTTAAAACCCAAAACCGGTCTAACCGGTTCGGTTAAAAAAAGCCGGACCGGTTTTAAAAAAACCGTTTTTTTAAAACCGGTTACGGATTTCTATACCGGTTAAAAAAAAATCGGTTTTGGATTTACACCTCTAAAAGGGACAGGTGGGTGTTGGGACTCCTCCAACCTTTCCAACTACTTAAATGGTGAAGAGAGCTAAAGACCGTATGTCATGCAATTTGGCTTAATGGGCCTCCCCTTTATTCCTTTACCATTAATAAAAAAAGACTGGTAAATCTAAGACTGTAATTTCTTACGTGCTCCTTAACTATTCTATTAAGAATCCTTTATCATATTTAAATGTTATATATTTTGGTTCTCATTTTCTTTGGTCTTCAACATAGACGATCAATAATTCAGCCTCATTCTTTTAAGTAATTTTATTATTCTAAATATTAAACTAGTTGTCCAACATAGCTTTATAAATATTAATAAATAGTAACAAGCTTAAAATTTTAGTATATTCATTTACACACTTCATTTCAGTTACACATGTCTAATGGAATAAAATAACTTAAAGCAATCAAAGAATACTAACACAAGTAAAGTTTTCATGCTAACTTTTTAGGCAATAGTTTCAAACATGTTCGATTAAGTATTAACTACATCATGTTTGATTAACTCCATTTTCCATCTTTTCTTTTGAGCATATTCATTAAAGCTATGTCTCGGATAATGCAACTAGCTTAGAAATTTATTGGTTATCTGTAACGACGAATTTTTTATTTTATTTTTTATTTTTTAATTATTTTTTTTTTCTTTTTTTAATTTTAATTTTAATTTTAATTTATTTTTACTATTTTTCTTATGAATTGAAAGATCTTAGCATTATCAATTTTTTGCACATATTTAGATTTAGGTATTAGTATTAGTTACTAGTACACAAGAGTTTTTATTCTTATATAGGTTCAAAGTTAGAACATGAATATAAGAAAAAAAGAGCTAATCGATTTTTGATTGTTTATGAGCAAAGACACGATGTTGTTTATAACTCCATAATCACAATCACAGCTGCGACACGACCTATAGGTTATAGATTAAATATTGAACTACAATCTACGTGACATGATAATGTATTTGCATACAAATTACTTTATCAGAAAAAAATTAAGCATCCCCCAACTTTTAATCCTTGCTCCGCCCCTAGAAACAATCTTGATGTTTTAAATATATTTACAAAGGAAAAAGTGCTTTGAATTAATTTTTGACTATAGCCTATTAAAAATCATTAACCCTCGCAACTTTGCTAAATGTATTAAGATTGTTTAAAGGGTCTATTGACTGAAAATGTATCTTACTTGTCAGATATTTAGTTGTATGTGGCGAACAAACCAGCTTGCTCGCCATGTTTGTTTTTGTGAAACGTTTTTCAAAGGTCGAATCTGATAATATGCTCGCCGTATAGTTCGTTTTAGAAGTTTCCTCATTTTGAAAGATCCTATTATGAATTGACATGTTTTTGTTATATACTCATTATTTATTTAATTATTATTAGTATTGTCACGTGCACAAACTTAATCCTAAATAAGTATAATGATAAGCTTAGTGGGCTACTCATTTTGTTACCCATTGGTTTTAGAGTGAAACTTCAGCTAGATTTACATGTTGGGCTTGTGAGATGGTTGTGGTGAAAAAATTATGACAAGTGATATCATAACTACAGTTAGCCCAATGGTGATGTGGATGGTCTACCTTTTAGAGGTGCAAGCAAGAATCCTTTTTTTTAACCGGCCGAGAAAACCGAAACCGGTTTAAAAAAACGGTTTTTTTATCGAACCGGTTTTTTTAACCGAACCAGTTACACCGTTTTTGGTTTTAATACCCGACCGGTTTTAACCGATTTTTTTTAATTTTTTTTATAGCATGGTTGGTACGAGTGAAATCGAGGTGGCCCGATCTATCTATTGGAGTAATAAAACAGTTTTGGCCGGAAAATTTTCTGGTGACCGGAATTTGGTCGGATGGTGGTGGCAGATTTGGAGTCGCCGACACTGAAGGGTAAGAGAGAGAATTTGAGTGTGTGTTTTTATTTGTGATAAATGAAAGAAATGAAAAAAAAATTGTATTTAAATGGAGGGAGGGGCTAAAGTTTGTCCAAAGAAAGTGTAGGATTAAAAATAAAAGTTTAAGGGAGGGATTAAAAGGGACAAATTGCAACACTTTCCGTCAAAACGGTTCGGAGCTCATTCGACGTACCAAATGAACTCGAAAAATTACAAAATTTGCGTTATTGTTCACGAAATAATTTTTCCAACAAAAACGAGTATAAACTTGCATAACTTTTCTGAAATCAATATTTTGACAAAAATAATTCGTTTCGTGATTTTGAGGTTGTGCCTGTTCAATGGGTGATGGAAGATATATGATTGTATTTTTTAAAATGCAGCATAATAAGAGCTAGAGTAAAGAGTTTGCAAATGATTTTTTTTCTTTTTTTTTTTCTTTTTTTTTTTGTGTGTGTGTGTTAAATTAGTACGGAGTAGTTGCGAAGCTTTTTTTCGTGTGTTAACTCGGGAAACAGCCATGTTGTCGACAAGAGAGGATCTCCTATACATATATATCTGGTCAAAGATAACCCAAACGACAAAAGTAAATTGAATCGTTTGCATCATTCCTAGGAATAAAATTTGAAACCATGCACACACGATTCTCCATAATGCACTTCTATAAAATCTCATACACATATCATCAACATTCAGTAAACAGTACACCATCAATATGAATTTCCCAAAAATGAGTCTTAAGCTTCTTGTCGACACGAAAGATGAAAGAGTGTTGTTTGCTGAAGCTAACAAAGATTTTGTGGATTTTCTTTTCAACATCTTTTCGATCCCTCTTGGAACCCTTATCGGGTTACTAGGTTCGAAACAAATGGTAGGTTGTTTAGGTAAGCTCAAAGATAGCATTGACACCTTCAATGAAACCTACCTTCAACCCGACATCATTAAAGATGGCATCTTTAATCGGGAGTGTGAGAAGAAAGTGACGGGATTGTTTGCATCTAGGAAGATCGTCAAGCCACTGGAAATGTCTGCTGAGAAGAAAAAGAAGACCGAAGCAAGATGGGGGTATGTGAAGGAGACTGTGAGCTATATGGTGATGGATGATTTGGTGGTGAAGCCTATGTCCACAATCTCAAGCATTACTCTCATCAATAACTTTGGTATCAAGGATCTCAGTCAACTTGAGGAAAAAGTGGTAGAGTTTGACAAAGATAAGGTATTGTTACCATTTACACAGCTCAACGATGTATTTAACTTGTTTTACTTATCTCATTTTGGTCAAAAATTTTTTTTTTCTTATCTGATTTTTGTTTTAAATTTGTTTAGTTAGACCCTTAGTGATTTCAATTAATTTTGAATCGGTGCTTTGAGTTATAGGGTATGAAGCTATTGGAGAATGCCTTGAAGTCTAACAAAGTGCTGTCAAATGTCTTTCTTAGTAAAGTTGGCGAAGGTAAAAAGTGCAACAAGAGGTCTAGAATGGAGTGTAAGTGATGTATGGTTATGTCGTTATATATGGGTGTCTCATTCAACGGTGTATGCTGTTTGTTAAGGGGAACTCTACTTGAATTTGTAGCAACAACCTTTTGTTTGATGTTTCACATCATGTTAGCTGAACCTCAACTTTTAATGAATGGACTTTTTTTTGTTTAACTCAACGGTCTGTGATGTTTGTTTAGGCCAATTGGTCAAATGTAAACATTTCGAACTACTTTTGTCATATGTATTGATGGCAAAGCTTATTTTTGGCTAAACATGTAGCCTCTATATATGCAGTGAAGTATGATTATCGATCGACATTGGACTCCCATATCGTATCAATAGAAATTTCAACTTGGCATAATCTAGTAATTGTGGGATATTGCCATAGCAAACTATAGGGATAGATAACCTGAGACCTTCTAATTTCTCATTGATGAAAATGAAATGTTATTTGCCTTGTTGTGGTTGCTAGATGAATGAATTATTAATCAATGAATCTTAAACGATCAGCTTTTCATCGTAAAGTGTATATCTCATTAACAAAACTTTCGAGTTTGAAACCAAATAAAAAAATAATTTAAACCTTATGAGCGAAAGTTCTCTGTTTTGTAGCTGTTGGAATTATAATAACATGACAATCATAAATAAACCAAAACACATCAAGTAAGCATATAGCGGAAGCAATTATAACAAGACCATAATATGTAATTAATTAATCAAAACATAAATAATAAATAATAAACGTACCTTAATGATTCTAGCCCGAACAAGAATCAAAGCAATCTTCCGGAATCAATTCCCCAATATAGGGTTTATGTGAACAAACCAAGAGACAAGCAATAATATGCTTGCTTCACGATCTTGTACACACGTACTACTTCAAGCAAACGTTATGCAAGTAAGACGAGCACAACACGCTTAGAATAACAAATCTCGACTACCATTCACTAATTGGGCTTGTCGATCAATGCTAGAGAAGAGAAGAGAAGAAAACACACAAGTTAGGTTTTCAAGTTGTGTAGAGAATGAGAAAACTTGTGTGTTTATATAGGATGAGAATACTTGGAGCAAAAGATATCCCAAGGGTATTGAAACCCCTAGGCCGATCGGCCCATCATCCCATGATGGGGCTTTCGGGTCCTTCATGTTGTTCCAAATTTCATCTCTAGTCCTTCCCTTTTATTCGTCTAATAATCGTTATCCATTTCCGTTAAACGTTAACGATTAATACGTGTTTGTGTTCTAATAATTAATATAACATTTATACCTAATTATTATTCATTTACTTTTCATACGTAAAGTGTGCAATCCCGTGATCTCAAGTTCGATCCTAACACACGACTATTAATTTATGTTCATAAAACCAACAACTCCCACTTGGACATATTTTAATAGTGTGATCACATCGGTTAGCGTCTTGCAACACGCCGATGCCTCTAGTACGATCTCGAGTAAGGCTCCTGGAAAAACCTTTTAATGATTTCTCATTATTATTATCCCTTTGTTTCTAATACCATGTTAATAAGGATATGGATTAAAGTCATTCCTTAATTAACCATTCTGTTTCTCGTTGTTTGTGATTGATTAAGATTACCAAATCTTCTGAACATATTCAGGAAAGATCTTGGGTGCGGCCACACATACATCTTACCAACCCTACGAGGGGCCCAGCAGTATTAAACTCCAAAATAAATTTGAAGGAACAAATTCTATCTTGACTACAAGCAAAACCCACAAACTTTGTAACACTTCCGAAAACAACCCTTATGACTACCAGTTACGTATAGCGTTAAGTTGTTCCACAAAAATGTACTACATCTATGACCGTTATCTTGTATCTCAAGTCTGAGGATAACTTCTCATGATTTACTTAATAACAAAATCCATAAAGTAACATCATGTAGTTGGGATAAGTCCTATATTCGGTATTATTGAATATCATCTGAAATGGCATGACTACGCATCAATATACTTTAAGTATATTATACCAACCTTCAGATTTGTCTTAATTTAATAATATTCCCATATTATTAACTGACAACGGACAATTTAGAATAACATTTATTCGTGGATTTAAACATACAAATATAGGATACAATATATTATAAATTAAACATATCATGTATTTAAATTTATAATAATTGTTTAACATCCCTTATCCAAATACTAAATAGATCAATGCATGATAACTCTTGTTGATGAATAATGTCTCAAGTAATGACATTCATACTTGTTGATAAGACATAAATCATCCAACTTTGATCTATCGGAATTTTAAGAATACTTATTTCAAGAATTCAACTATTGAAATTCTTATATGTGTATACTCAACAATTTTGATCACACCATATAATATTTCATAAAATGTGTGACATCCTTAACCACCAATTTTATGATAATTAAACTTCCAAACATTTTAAAGTTTAAAGTATTCTTATTCTCTTAATGTATAATGCAACTATGCTTTTAGTAAGCATAACTAGTAATAGCTAAAGATGAAATCCTTACCATAACTAGTATTGAGTGTCATCTCAATTTCATTAAGCATCATTGTATGCAAACAACAACATGCTCTTAAAAACTTCCGTAAACATTAATATCTATTGTGTAATGTTTGATGCCTTTCAAACTTTCAAGTTTGTTGACTAAGACAATTTTCACAACAATTGAAAAATTGTTCATCTATAGAATTTGGAAGCTGTTCCAGATTTTAGGATGTGATTCTATAATCAAACATATTCTTTTAGAATATTACACAAGTTATCCAATAACTTTTAATTAGATATTAATATTGCCAAATCATCTTGTAATCAAGCATGATACAACAAAACATGATGTTCATGAACAATCTTTGAGTCATACTTATATTTTATTCATGTAATACATATCCATTTAGACTTTCTAAATGATATATCATGTTATATTAGATTCATTTTACCGCACATATTTCAACAATAACCATTCATTCCAAGGTTGTATGTCTTATTTCCTAAATCTTACAAGTAAAGTTTCATTCCAAACTAATAGTTAACTTTTAACTTATATGAAATGTTACTTTTATATGTTCCACAACATATATGATTTAAGAAATTAAACATAATACTCCCACTTGCTTTTAGGAATACTTAGAAATTATCTTATTTCAATAATAAATCAAAACATGGATTTAATTATTAAACATAAGAGTAATCTTCTAGATGCACACATTTATCCATCCATGGATTATTGCACTTTGTACACTTTCAAAGATTTATTTGAATTCATAAACTCCTTTTGATTACTTATCGTCCTCACTCAAGTAATCACTCAAGAAAGAGTTTTGATATTCCATTGTCAATTTCATAAATATGACAATTATAATCTTCATATATTTAATGTGTTTAGAAAAGAATATTCAATCACAGTTAATTGCTTAAGTGTGATTAATAATCTTGTCATAAAACATGCATTAAATACTTGCACAATATTGTCCATATGATTTCTATACAAAGATTTAAACCACAGGGTTACCTTATCTTTGAAGAAACTCATCTTCATTTTCTAGTCAAACTATTAAGATAAACCACATTTCCAAAATTGATTATCTTTATGGACAGCATCTTAATCATTCATATCATGTATATTTTACCCAATTTCATATTTGGTAATGTAACATAATGATTATCAGGTTTACTATAATCCTGTAAATCATAGCTCTCAACATATTAATCAAATATCTGAGATATTTTGCTATTCTATGAATGATAATTCCATCATATTGAGATTTAACATTTAAATGTCAAACTTGATTATCATCTTGAGATTTAACATTCAAATGTCAAACTTCATCATGATATTTACTAGTGTATTTTAGAAGATTATGTATCTTGTAATTTTATCTTTTAAAGATCAAAACTCCCACTTGCTTTTATTAATTTAAAGACTATCTTTAAATACTTAGCAAATAAAGCAAAAATACAATGTTCTCTTTTGGAATATTACAAATACATATTGACAGTTCCTGAATTTTCTTTGTTAATAACCTCTTCATAAGTAGTTAAACAAATTTAGAACTTCAATTTAAGACTTAATGTGATTCATCACATTCCATCATATGATAATGTCTTATTAATCTTCTATGTTGGAGTTTTTTTGTTAAATATGTCCAAGTCATACTCAACATTATAACCTTGATAACTTTTGGAAGAAAAGAAGTCATAATTATCTTTAATCAAACAATATAACAAGAGTTTAATTTTACTAACTGAACATACCATAAACATTTGATATTTCATTAGTATTAATATTGTAAGACAATCTAACAATATTTAAGATAATCATATTGGCTTGTCTATTTACCAACTAATTCATTTTAATGGTATAATAGTATTTTCAAGCCAATTACATGCTTTATAACACAAGTACTTTTTACAAAGTCACTTCATGTCCATGTCTCTTCAAGAAAACATAAACTGTTATAATCTCACTATACGTTATAAGTCTTTTAACAATTTAATAACTTCATGTATATGTCTTAATTAAATAAACATAACAAGATAACGTCTTACTTTATTATAAGTCTTGTAACAATTAAAAGACTTTATGTTTATATCTTTACAATGAAACATAAACATGTTTAACTAAAGTAATTATGAACACCATCTTTTGGTTTCAATAGTAATTTCAAGTTAATTTATTACTTCACAATAATGTAAATAACATTATTTCTTTATTTATTTATGTCATTCCAAGAACACATAAATATTCAGATTGAAGTAGCATTAGATTACTTAATGTCATTCCATGAATTCATAAATATACTAATTAAAGTAGTCTTGATATCATATTGACACATGTTCTAATAGGTATCTAATTTAGAATCTGTAAATTCTCATAGTTCAATTACATCAGTTGATCTGCTAGTAATGAAAATATGAAATTCACATTGTTGTTGCAATCTAGTTAAGATCTCACATAACATAAATTGTAACATCAAGTTTTCTTGAATTAGATTAGTATAATTTATATTAGAACGTTATTCTCTTACCTTGCAGTCAAGAGAATTCATCATATCTTTATGAGTTGTTTCTTGCACACATTAAAGATAACATTTCTCCCACTTGTGCATGGAACAACCTCATATAGTTGATAAACAACACGCCATGCATTTGTTTATGTAGTCAATATGATTGTGTCATAGATTTTAGCATAACGAGTAGTTATAGAACAACAATGGCTAGTAAGGAAACGTACAAGACTATCCTTAAAAGTATGAGTGTCTACACTTGGAAAGTAATTATCTTTAGCTACCAAGATGTCAAAGCTTGTAACTCCCACTGAATTAAAGATCATTACAATAATTTCTTATTCAGTAATAAGTACACAATACTCCCACTGAATTTGACAACATTGTAAATGTCTCATATCCAATGAAAGAAAATAGTGTGCTTTTAACTTTCCTACACCTTTAAATGTCCATACGTAACAATTACTTATGCACTAAAGAGTGTATTCTACTATGTAAATGATGGACTATCCATCAAATGTTATTAACTTGAAAAATTGGGCATGCAATTTCTTCCTTAACAGGTCTACCATCCTACAATGTATGTAGCACCTTTTATATAGTCAAAACAACTAGTTTGTCTTTAAACATTTTACGGTAATTTGTCTAGCTTCTAATAACTCATAAAATGTCATACATAATTTTCTGTTAACCAAATATCATATTTGTTACTAAGAATTTAATCACCGAATGAGGATGATAAAATCCCTACGAAAATATTCGCAATTTTCTTAACTATTAAAAATTTGCTTATGAGATATATTAGAATTGAGACATATCTAATATTCCTATTATCCTTTCTCATTCATGAAAAGGAATAGGATTGCGTCTCACTCTTCCTTCATAGAAAAGAGACTTCTTTTGTCTTTTAAGTAAATTATTCTTAATCAAACATTTGTTTGAAAACAGAACGATATAAATTTACCAAAGCCCAAAGTACGTTTACGGTTTGAACGTTGCAATAATACATTAAAACGAATTACAAAATTCAATTTCAGTATTTTCGATAATTAGATCTTTAAGAAAATAAAATACCCATTGGTACATATTCATATTAACCATAGTATTTTCTTAAAGCTATGATCCTAATTGACATAGTACCATTACATCAGTTGATCTGCTAGTAATGATAGTATTCAAGAAGGTAATTGTCGAACAATAATTGCCAATATCATATTAGATGGCATTTGACTCAATTTTATAAGGGTATAAATCTTGACATGTGATCAAAATAATATATGAAGAAGCATGCATACAACTTCATAACATTGGTTTTACAAAACAATTTTATTACCAAATAGCTAAGAGTAAAATAACAAAGTTTTGATTGAAGTATCGGGTTCACCAATTAAAGAATTACCATCAATTATCGTCCACTATATCGTACTTTTGCATAAGCCCGAAAGCTTAGTGTTTCGGATAATCATTGTGGAATTGTGGTGAATTCACCCTTAAGATGACAATGTACATGTAATGGTTGTTCGGTAAGTCTAATTTACACACAAACGAGCGTTAAGACATGAATGTTGTCTATCTAAGGTCACAATTTAATGCGTTGTCATCCTTATACCCATCTTGTAGTGTGTAAACTTCGGTCGGGCCTATTTAACCATTACGTACAAAAACATCAATCAACCAATCCTTTGAAATTTTAAACTCTTAAAACCAAAACAATTTCGCCATTTATTTAGTCCGTATTATTTTTCTATTCAAAATTACCCTTTTCGTTTATAAACATGTCTAACATAAAATAAACAAAACAAGTAATGTAATAATAAAATAAAACAACCAAATAAACATATAACGTAACAATTAAATATGTATAAAACATGTAGCCATATGCAAATCTTATTCAATAGTCCTATTAATAATCAAACTAAGTGTATAATGTATTTATTCAATTAAGGCTTTCTTCTTCTAGGAAAAAGAGCCACATACATCGATAAATCGATTGCGTAAGCCAAAACTAAATTAATACCACATAGCACATAATTGATTACTTAATATTGGAGTCTTCCCCAATTCGACATCTATTAATAAATTTACATGTTCAATAATTTTAAACAATTTAAATGAACATATAATAAAATCCATGCAAATATGCACTTTTCATGGATTAGCTTAACAATTAACACATTGCACCAAGATCGTTTACTAAAACGCATAAACAATTACATGACATCCTAGGGTTTCTATTCATATTAAAACAAAACCAAAACCCTAAAACCCAAAAGGTCAATCAACCTAATAAAAGAAATTAGGGTTAGGAAACAAAACCCTAAAAAAACATGTAATTAACGAATCAAAATCCAATTTTTATGCTGTTTCGATAATTAATTACATATTATAACCTGGCTCTGATACCACTGTTGGAATTATAATAACTGACAATCGTAAATAAACCAAAACACATCAAGTAAGCATATAGCGGAAGCAATTATAACAAGACCATAATATGTAATTAATTAATCAAAACATAAATAATAAATAATAAACGTACCTTAATGATTCTAGCCCGAACAAGAATCAAAGCAATCTTCCGGAATCAATTCCCCAATATAGGGTTTATGTGAACAAACCAAGAGACAAGCAATAATATGCTTGCTTCACGATCTTGTACACACGTACTACTTCAAGCAAACGTTATGCAAGTAAGACGAGCACAACACGCTTAGAATAACAAATCTCGACTACCATTCACTAATTGGGCTTGTCGATCAATGCTAGAGAAGAGAAGAGAAGAAAACACACAAGTTAGGTTTTCAAGTTGTGTAGAGAATGAGAAAACTTGTGTGCTTATATAGGATGAGAATACTTGGAGCAAAAGATATCCCAAGGGTATTGAAACCCCTAGGCCGATCGGCCCATCATCCCATGATGGGGCTTTCGGGTCCTTCATGTTGTTCCAAATTTCATCTCTAGTCCTTCCCTTTTATTCGTCTAATAATCGTTATCCATTTCCGTTAAACGTTAACGATTAATACGTGTTTGTGTTCTAATAATTAATATAACATTTATACCTAATTATTATTCATTTACTTTTCATACGTAAAGTGTGCAATCCCGTGATCTCAAGTTCGATCCTAACACACGACTATTAATTTATGTTCATAAAACCAACAGTAGCATGATGAGCGACTTCCTCAACAGGTCGACCCTTACGTCTTTTGACACTATCAATTAGCTTTCGTGCTGTATTTTGTAAAACACCTGAACCATCACCAAACTCTTCTTTCTCCTCTTCTGTTTTGGGAACAAAAAACGGATCTTCAGGAATTACTTCCTAGTGACGAAGAACAAGCAGATCACTACAAGCCGCTGCACTTGATGTTCTCAAGTCATCAGCAAAACCGAACATAAGCATGTACCACGAACGATGCCGGCCCTTCTTGTATTTCTTCATTCAAAACTTTAGCAAGTCTACGACCAAGAACAGCATAACTCGCCATGAAAACACCCAGTATTGGTGGTTGATTTGTGATTGCTGACGTATTAAATTCACAGAAATATTAATTTCCTTTAACGATTCTAGGGTTCCTTTAAATTACGGCTGCTCTACATGCCTCTTTAACAGTAGTTATAACTTGCCCTGAAAACACCCGGTATTGGTCGGTTTGTAATTGTTGATACATGGCTTCTGTCTCGCTAACAAAAGGTGAAACAGAAGCTTCAACTACAAAGGTTAAACCCCACACGGATTCATCATATAATGGGCCGATGGTTTAAAATTGAAAGGGGTTTTTGCATATATATCCTTCCGAAAATGCATAATTGCATATATATATCCAAAGCATGCATAAAAACCATTGTATTATGTGCATCAAAAACTTGTACAAAGGATATATACGCAATTATTCATTTTGAGAGGGATATATATGCAATTCTGCCTTTAAAAGTCACCACTGCTCGACACAAGACCTAATCTATCGGATACATATGGAGATCTTTTTTTAATCTGAATAGATGTACCCATATCTTCTGTACTCGAATCGGGGAGAATGAGCATGTTTGGGGTCCTAAAGCCAGATCCTTTTAAGAAGATCTTCCCATAAGGCCATAGATGTTTATACTTTTCTGTTTTTTTTGGAACAGCAATATTATTAAGCTCCAACTAGCAAGAGACTAGTGGGCAAAAGAAAGAATCAAGACAGTTACAACCGATTAGTACAAGCCACATAGATGTTTATACTTTTATGTATCTTTATTATATATCCACATTTCCGTCTGCAACTTCACTTACTATTGCATCCCGTATCCGTTTCCTAAGTGATTCTACAGGATGTTCATCTTGCGCTCGTATCACTTTACCAGCTATGATATCTTCGAGAAGCTAGACCAGAACTTTCATTTAGCAATTAAGTGCTTCAGGAAGTTTATCTTCGTAATGTACACAGGAACAGTACGTACACCTTCCATTTGGCCTAACTCTTTCAATAAAATTTAAACTCCCAGTTAGAGGTCTAAACCTATGAAACAGATTTAACGTCTCCCCTTCAATGGATTCCCTAATTAAATGACACAATAGGTGGCGATGTTACCAAATCTACCTTTGCAAACCTATCTGTTAAATCCTTAATACATCTTTCTAAATGAACTTCACCTGCAGCAGCGAGCACATGCTCGACTCTAGCGGAAACACCAACCTTAACAAACGTGTCTGCTGGGTTTAGAAATTAGAAGGCGTAACCCTTTCATAAATGCAGCCAAATCAGCAGGATCAGACGGCTGAATAGCCACTTTTAGAGTCGGTGAAACCTGAAATGTCATACACACTCCTCACGTCCAGCCCATCTTCCAGGCCCACATTCACTTCTTTCAATTCATTGTCTATCGGCCCACCCCCCAACACAATAATTATTGATATCCAATCCCGTGCTTTCCCTATACCATTTTTCCTAGACTCAGCCGCCACTTTCTTGGATACCTATATATTTAACCGTGTGTTACCTAGGGTTTGATACACATCAATAATGGCTTCTTCAACACAGATGAGTGTAAAACTTATAATAGACAAAAAAGAAGAAAGAGTGTTGTTTGCAGAAGCTGGTAAAGATTTCATCGATTTCTTGTTTAGTCTCCTCATTTTACCAATCGGTCCTGTTTTAGGATTCTTAGACGACGATAACTTCTTATTGAAAGGTGGCTTGCCTAAGCTCAACCAAAGCGTCAAAGATCTCGACAAAAAATACATAAACCCTAATCACGAAAAGGATGTCATCTTAAAACCTGAACCTTCAGTTCCATACCTCTCTCAACTCAGTTTGGTGCCACTCATGGTACATGAACCCAGCGTAACTTACAGGTGTTTGAGGACTGGTTGCAACAAAAAACCTACTAGTAGTTTTTCTTTTAACAATCCTCCTACTAGTAGCTATTTTGACGATGATCGTATTTGTCCCACTTGTTATCGCGAGATGGCGATCGTTGATGAGGGAGGATTTGTAAATGGAACGGTAACGTACATGGTGATGGATGATCTCGTTGTTTCTCCTATGTCTACAATCTCTACTAGCATCGCTTGTCTCAACAAACACAACATCAAGGATTTTGGTGCATTAGAGGAAAAGGTTGTTTATGTCGGCAAGGATGAGGTAATTCTGCTCTGCCATTTGTTAATAGTATAATTACTTTTAACATGTGCAAATAACTATGGAGTGTGACTTATTTGATTTTCATGAAGAATTTAATTTTTATTATAAATTTTGAAAGACAAAATAAAGTTAACTATGGTCGCATTATATGAGTTAGGATCAAATGGGAAGTAAAATTAAATTGAGAAGGGTGAAGAAACCACAAACACACATTTCATATTCATATACAAAAATATATTCATTTCTCCTTAAAATTCTCCCTCTTATTTGAAACTAGCTAAAAGACCCGTGAAATTCACGGGTATTTCAAAGAGATGTCACAAATATATATAATAATAATAACTTGCATATCATGAAGTTAGACGTTAGATAAAACCATGTTATTATAGGCAAATTGTACTTAAAATAGAAAGTTGGGTACTAATGAAGCATTTTGGGTTTATTTAAAAAAAAAAAAAAAAAAAAAAAAAAAAAAAAAAAACCGAAAAAACAAAAACCTTCATATGAACATATTTTAGTTTTTGTTTCTGATTAGCTCATTTTTGTTTCGGGAATCTATCAATAAATCAATCCAATATTCCAATATACACTCCATAATATAGATCCCATCCAATCTGATGAATTTATAGCAATTGTTACATCACTAGCCTTCATAATACGATAGATTTTCCTTGTAAAGTCTAAGGGCATCCTTCCTTTTTGCACATTCTACTTGCAAAGTCCAGTGAATCACCCATCTTGCCTTTTGTGTTCTCTCTAGAAGTGCATCATGTGTTTTTGTAAGAATGAGTCTCCATTCAAAACACCATATACATCATATGTGTTTCTTTAAGCATTATTCTCCTATCAAGCTCTATATCTCGTCTTTGTTATCCATTAATCTTCTAGTAAAAGAAGTCACATACTAATAAACTCGAAATCATCTCAAGTTCTTTTAAACCTTTTGTACCTGAAAGTGATTCTTAGGCATGGCAAATAACCTTACTGAGTTGGTGCAAGGCCAAAAAATAAATAAAAATGAAAGATTAACAAATTATCATAGGTTAGAGTTGGACCTAATTCCGCTTTCAGAGACTATAACATGGATCAAAAGAACTTTCAACTTGATGATAAAATAATATTCATCAGTTTATAAAACAATATGATAACCATCAAAAGTCTTAAATGACCAAATTACAAACAAACAGAATCAACTAACCTTCAAATATTAGTATATCACAAACATAGTTTATGAAGATTCGAAGTCACGGAAACATTTGGGTTGCGATGTTTCCATTAAGTATAGTACTCATTGAAACTAATTTAAATGAAATTTGTAGCGGTCATAACCCTTCATATTCATAAACATATAACTTAAAACTATTTTTAGTAAAATTTCAAAAGTATTAGCTCCCATATATACGAAAACTTGACTAAATACACACACGGAAACATTTTCCATAGATCAAAACCACCGTTGTAGGACTTTTCTTTAAAATTATTGTGACTCACATACATTTTCTTGAATCAAAATAGTCGAACACCTTAAAGAAATCTACCGTGACTTACATTTTAGATAATCATTGACACATATTTTAACTCTTAACTTTTGGATCATTAACTATCTCATGCATCATTATTACTTTCATGTGATTTCTATGATATCCCAAAGTAGATAAACAATAATGTATCCGTCTATAAGTGAGAATTTAACCTTAGCATTAATTAATTTTTTAGAAAGGCATTTATAGTGTATATATATAATATAATCTAACACAATCCATGACAAGATTGAAACAACCTTGGTTGGGACCTTAACTTACATACAGGTACCGTTACACGAAAGCCCTCCTTATACTTTGGAATAACACATTTACATAAATGTTTGAGCGAACATAATGAAATAAGATTCCGTTCAGCCAAATACAAAATACTTGATGGTAAGATGCTCAAGTGTATTTTCATCATGCATGAGCTCATAAGATGAATTAAAAAAAATGATAAAGTGGTTTAATTAAGCTACCCAAATACTCCCTAGAAAACAATTATCAATAAATGAAAAAGAAAAAAAATAGCATGGTAACATAAAAAGATTATATGATCAAACACATAGTAGGCATATTAGTATTAACCGAAGAGTCGATCGACTGAAGCTCACCTATTGCAAGTGCTTGACCAATAATGACTAAAGTTCTAATCGATGACCCGTATCCATTTCTCCTATGTATTTGCAAAACATAACTCATATGTTTCGGGGGCCATTAGTTGTACAATTCTTCGAATGCTTTTATCAATTTATTGACTTAATGATGAAATAAAAGTTTGTGATTAAAAATAATTGAGTTGTGCTTGCGTTAATATTTTGACCTTTACGGTGACTAAAATTAAGGGTAAACTCAGAGTATATAGTTAGTATAAACAATCAAAAAGGTGAATAGGAACAACATCACACAAACCTGACTAATTAAAGTTGAAAGGATGGTTACATTTGATAACCAAAGCAAACATATAAAAAGAACAAAGAATGTAACGTAAAAATACAAAGATATTAAATCATATGTCTTCCCTGTATCGAGAAGATGAGTATGTGATTTCAACTTTAACATATCAATGTTGTGAATGAGTCTCCCAGATCAAAACAATAAGTTATTTACTCAAAACCAAACATACACATTAAATTAGTAAAAATGATCAAAAATTGCATAAAAGGTGAAGGAAAAAAGGAAATACACTACCAAAAAATTTAAATGATACGATATATAGGCAATACGGAAGTTACAAAATAAGAGAATTAATTTGAAAGGGGTGAAAACAATCGTACTGAAGGCAATACGGAAGTTAACTATGGTCACATTATATGAGTTAGGATCAAATGAGAAGTAAAATTAAATTGAGAAGGGTGAGAAGAAACAACAACAACACATTTCAGATGCATATACAAAAATATATTCATCCTCCTTAAAATTCTCTCTCTTATTTGAAATGTGTGACCAGAAATCTTTCTTATCCTTCTCATTTTAGTTTTTTCTCACTTATCCCTTCCCCACATAATATAACATAAGGTATCAATTTTTGGTATTGATGTTTCTGTTATGTAATACACGGGCTGTGAAAAAAATACTGAAATAAGATAAAAAAAGTTTCATTCTATCATTATTAATGTATGTCAACGTTTCACTTTATGTTTAAATCAGACACTGACTTATCAATTTATGAGTCTAACAAAATGATTAAATTAACACCTCCTTAAATCAAAACTTCAAAAGTCTGTGGTTTCCTCTTGCAATTTAAGCATTCGGATTTCTCTACATTCCAATGCCATCCGGTAATCAAGAATGCACCAAAAGTAAAGGATATCAAACCAGCCCTGCAACAACCTAACAGTTAGAACCAAATCTCATAAAGTCGCAGATTTCCACCATAAGCAAAGCAATTATATGGACCCCAGTTACAACAAATTTAACACCTCTATTACAAAGGGGTTGAAAAGATAATATATCATGTCATATTTCTAGAACATGTACCAATGGTTGCCCAACGACAACAATGAAACATAAAAGTGAAATCTAGCAACAACTATACAAAGATGAGCAAAAATTTTGCGTAAATTTATAGCTACAGTATCAGAGTTGCAAACTTCAAGATTTCCTGCCAAGGCAACCACCAACATAGTTTCCCCCAATAAGGTCATGGTAAAACGTTGCGTTTGTAGCTTTCACATTCACTAAATTTCATATATTGCTCATTTTAGTAAATCAGTGGAAAATAAGCATAGAGTTGCCACTTAGCCCATGGTACCCATTTTCTCGCTTTAGAAATGCAGTAGGTTCCACAAATTCTAAATTTTAAACAAACATAAATATGTACGTGTTAAAACTGTAAATAATAACACACATACACAAATAATACTGTAACAATAGTTTTATTTTAGCAAAAAAACTTTTTAAAATGACCATCTTATCACTCATTATGTCCCTTTGTTGATTCAAATTAAACCTAAAAAATACAATAAACCATTCCTAGAAATCTCACGGCCAGTTGCAGAACTATATCCAAAAGTTTGTACTAACTAAATAACATTTTTAAGGAAAAACATACCTACTTTCACAGTAAGCAGCAAATCACTTTAAACCATAATGAATAATGATCTAAGTCTTTAGATAAGCGATGAATCAATACACATTTAATTCATCAAAATTTCAGTTAGTTAGATAACTTGAGTATTTACTAATACAAATAACTTGAGTAGAAAATATACCTAATACAAATAACTTGAGCAATAATCTACCGGAACTCAATAGGTATATATAGCTTCATTAAAGTAGAGGAAAATGAAAAATTGTGGATCTACCAAACCATGTTTCTAACAAACAAAGTATACATTTAATATACAACAAAGTACGCATTTAGGCCCCTTTTCTTTGTGTGCGTTTATCCTTTTGTGCCCTTGCCCGTTTGCGTTTTTGCTTTTAAGCTCTTATGTTTATGCTTTTGTCCCCTTTGTCTTTATGCACTTTCTATAGTGTATATTTCGTGTTATCTTGTGGTGTTTGCTCTTTTTTTTTTGGTAAAAGGGATTTTTCACCCTGTTAAAATATATTTCGTGTTCCTTGTCCTTGTTATTGCACAATTTCACACGCTGCACTTGTTGGAGGTCCCCTGGACGTAGTCTCTCTACTTCCTGGTTTATCCTAGGTGTAGGGGTAGGATCTGTCTACATTCCACCTCCCTCATACCCCGCTCCAGCGGGAGAACCTGCTTCTATGACTTTCAAGATACTATATTTTAAAATTCTAATTATATATGATTTAACTCAATTGTGACCAAATAGTTAACTTGATTAATATCTTAGTCCTTCCACTTAACTTTTTCAATACAGCAGTGCTGAAGCAAATATCAAAGTTGCAGCAGTGGTCCCCGACATTCATAACCATAGTTTGAACGTTTAGGTAGCTATCTCTATATAGAGAACCAACTCACCTCGGCTATAAACTAACTTTTCATTGCAGAAACTATATAATCTCATTCACTCCACCATATATTCATTCAAGTTTTCTTTATAAAAAAATATTTTCATGTTTCCATAACTGATTTTATGACCTTTACTTATTAAAGAATGAGAACCAAACTAAAACCATAAACATATGAACATCCAAATTATGAACATATTATGTTACTATGTACAATGGGACAACATGAGGCAATTCTTACCATGAAACCAGGGTAAGGAATCAACAATAAATACCATGACATGCACACTCTTTTAAGATCTAAAATGATAAGCTGAAACCATATATGCTCTCATAGACATGTACACATCCTCAAATAGTTATACTTACCTTGACATACGCTTCAAGTCATTTATGAATTATGAAGCATTTAAAAGAACAGGTCATTGATTGAGTGAAAACTTTCAGTTAAGTACCATACCTTCTCAGTTCCACTACCTTTGCAAAGTTTTCTATAAAGATTTTTAAGTAAATCCAAAAAGAATCAATACCTTGTTTACATTAATATTCATATTATAATTTCTTAATTAGGCTGATAGTTTGCCTAAAAATGTGTAAGTTGCTTATTAACTTAAGTTATTGTCAACCTTAGAACATAAATGTTTTGGCAGTTTAAGAAACAACTCCTTTATCTCAAATTAGTTCCTTACGACATGGTGCAAGACTACTTCTTTATGTGTTCACATACCTGCATAAGCAAAATTTTAATGTAAACGATAGAGTAGACCATTATGTCTTTATTTTTACTTTTTTCAAGCAATAATGAACGTGTGTGACTATTAATCCTAACACTAAATCCACATAATAACAAATATATAGACAACAAACATATTTTTTTAAAGTGCCTCTTCCCCCTCTCAGCTCTTTCTTGTTCTTCTTAAAACCCTTCAAAAGAATCAACATAAAAGCAATACTGGCTAGTTAAAAGTAGCGGTGTAAAAGGTTCAAAACAAATTCCGCAAATCTCAACTCATGGTTGTTAAACTGCCTATCTTTTTTAATTAAGCTTACAATAATATAAGACTTTAGCAACAGATAATTATAGTTACTCTACTCAAGAAAACAAAAAGCAATGATAAAAATCAGAATTTTGGTTCATAGACATTACATAGAATAGTAGGTGAGAAAAGGAAAAGTCTCGCAATTAAAAAATTAACCTGTCATTACGAATGAATTCTATGTATCGTTATTCAACAAATCTGTGCAATGTGAAAAGATCATTGACTGTTCTTGCAAAACTACAAAATAAACAACAAAGAAAATAAATAGATGACAAAATAAGAAACAATAAGCTGAAAAAAACATAGATGAAACCATGAATTTACCATTGCAAATCGGAAGAAATCAATGAAGATGATTATGATGAAGAAAACGCAAAAAAATCCGTGCATGATCGATGATGATAGTCGATGGATAGGTTATTCGAACAATTTCCTGATGAATAAGAGGAGATTCATGGAGATACACAAACTGAAAGAAGAAAAGCTATAAAATCTGTAGAAAAAGCCACTCTTTTTTTGAAGAGGTAATGAAGTATGATATTAAATTTGGAAAAAAAAAAAAACAAAAAAAACCTTCCAATACACCTCACATGATAACCAATAGCAGATGAGCATGCTTGATATCACTCCTAATTTTTATGATTTTTTTTTTTTTTTTTTTTTGATAAAAATTGATTATTCCAAATCACCTCACAATAACCAAATGGTGAAGGGTTTCGTATATCCTAGTAGCATGCAACTTTGAAATCACAAAAGTTACAGATACATTCTATACATAAATGTTACAGTAGTAATTTATTTTGAAATTTTAAGATACATATATGACATCGTCACTAATATTCTCATCTAATAATTACATGACACCAATGCAAAATTAAATCAGAAAAAACTCTTGTTTAATAGATGTGTTAGGCCTTACACAAATTGCTTAACGAAACAATAACCGTAGAAAGAAGAATAGTAGTTGTAAAGAAAAGAGAAAGAACTATATATAGGCTTCAGAATTAGTCAATAACAAGCAAATTTGTGCCTCATGTTGCGACTTTTTAAAGCCCAAAATTTGATGCCGTGGCACAACGAAACAATATAATTTGCAACACTTTTGCCAATAAGCCAGCCAACACTCGTTATTTTAGTTCCATCTATCTTAACTTGTATCTTTGAGCTATATATCGAAAAATTAGATATCTTAATTTATGAACAAGAAAAACTCAATGATAATTGTATAGATATAGTAAATAGTAATTTAATCAACAGGGGGATAGGAGAATTGAAGTACGTCTTCAATGGTGTGATACAAATCACAAATTGGATTATTTGGCGTTACCTAAGTAGACGTTGTTTTGATTTACATAGAAACAGAAAAGTCCCAAATCCTTATGTTTGGATTTCGGATCCCTCCTATCTCAGCTTGTAACAATTCTTTGTACATTGATTCTATAGATTCTTCTTTGAGTTTTCAATAAAATAAATGATGCTCCAAAATATAATAATTAAAGGCTTAGTTATCTACTATGTTTACTTTGTATCCTAATCCTAGACCTAAGAGAAGCTATAATTTAGACAAGAAAAGCCAAAGAGCGTGTTTGCGGAATCATGAAAAGAATTTGTGGATCTTTTTATCACGTCTTCTGATTACCTCTAGGCACTACCATCGGGTGCTGGGCTCCAAACCAACTATGGTTGCTTAGGAAAACTAAAACAAAGCATAGAATCTGGTATAAATCATGCCCTTGACCATGGGTGAGAAAGGGTGATATCTTCGATTCAAAACAACTCTCAGCATGAACACATTTTAGTTGTCGTATGATTAGCCTTCTGTTGGTCAAGAATCTCGATCTGAGTCAAATTGAAGACAAAATGGTTTCTTTTGAAAAGTATGAGGTACTGTTACCATTGTTTATATTTATTGACGCATGATGTGCTGAGCAATTTGGGTATTCTGCATTAACCATTCAATAAATTTCAACCAAAGCGATATATATTTACTATGATCAAACTTGCTTTGGTGTTTTCCTTACAGTCAACATCTTTTTCTTCTAAATTGTGTTTTAGAATGTGTACAATTAGAAATTCATTTTTAATTGTAAACAATGTTTTGATGGTATAGGGCGTGAAGCTATTGAAGAACGCTTTGACATCTAAAACCGTGCTGACAGATGTCTTCCTTCGCGAAGTTCGTGAAGGTAACAGGCCCTCAAAGAGGGTTAAAACAGAAGATAATAAATAATACTCAGTAAGTGATTGGTTATCAACTTGTCTCATGCACCAGCGTATCTTATTCCTTTGTTCGTTTAAGAAAATGACCTGAATCCGACCCAACAGTTGTTCCATGAATAAATTGTGTTCAGTTGGTGAATGTAAACATTTTGAAGTACTCTGGCATAGCCATGGAAGCTTTTGTGATATGTGCTGATGACAATTTATTTCTGCTTTTCTTTTTAAATATGGAGTATGTTTATAGCCATAAAAATTTCATTTTGGCTGAAAAAAAGTTGCGGAAGACTAAATTTAAATTTGTCTCCATTGTTTTTTTGATAGTGGTTTTGTTTTATAACATATATATATATATATATATATATATATATATATATATATATATATATATATATATATATATATATATATATATATATATATATATATATATATATATATATGTCCCAAGTAAAAACATAGTTAGCCAACTATAGTGATTGATAAAGCGGAGATCTTCGAACTGATGAAATAATATTTGACTTGGTGCCGTTGATAAATAAATGAATAACTAGTTTAGTTACCTGTGAAATGTAATTGGACTTCTGTTTTATGCACAATGTTCAAGGCCTCCAAAATCCATATTCCTATAGCCACAAATATTGGTTGGTAATGAAAATAGAGTAAATACGGCCAATTAGCAGAACATTTCAATACACGTCTAACCATCATATCATGACGTTTAACCCATTCGACCCGTTTTAACTGCAAATGATAAAGTAAATGTCCCTTACCCACAAATAAAAAGTGCATGCTGTTGGCTCTTCTAGCGTTAGAAAATCAAATACGGACATATCACATAACTCCATGTATGTATATACTAGTTAAAAATACCTTATATAATGTTTAGAGATGCACACGATTAAATTGCATGATTTAATTCTTTCTGATTCAAATTAAGACTTTATTTAATTAGTATTATCCTTCTCATGAATCATAAGAAAATCATATTTTAGTGTCATTGACTTCCATTTTTCTCACTTGAGTCATTTTTATATGCAAGTCTTTTCTAACAGAGTACTAATTGCACAATGTATATAACATTAGAGAAACTTTATGATTCTCTATACTATATTTTTGGAACTTATATCAATATCTTAAATGCTAATATTTTAAAATTTAAATTTCAGTATATCTTTATTTGGATACAAATCTGGACTAAAACAGTTAAGATACGTACGTGGGTTAATATAGCCGCCAAGGTCTCTCTCTTGTTTTTCATTTCTAGCTTGGGTTTCATATATATTATTCTGGTTTTGGTGCACATCATTTGATACACATCAATAATGGCTTCTTCAACAAAGATGACTTTGAAACTTATAATAGACAAAAAAGAAGAAAGAGTGTTGTTTGCAGAAGCTGGTAAAGATTTCACCGATTTCTTGTTTAGTCTCGTCGCTGTACCAATCGGTTCCCTTTTAGGATTCTTTGATGACAACATCTTATTGGAAGGTGGGTTGCCTAAGATCTACCAAAGCATTGAAGATCTCGACAAAAAAATACATAAAACCATGCATCTCTCAACTCAGTTTGTTGCCACTCAATGGACAGCAGCCCACCTTAACTTACAGGTGTGTGAGGATTCTTTGCAACAACAAAACTAGTTCTATTGTTCCTCAAGCTTGTCCCACTTGTTATTCTGACATGACGATCGTTGGTGGAGGTTTTGTAAAGGAAAAGGTAATGTACATGGTGATGGATGATCTTGTTGTTTCTCCTATGTCTACAATCTCTTCTAGCATTGCTTGTCTCCACAAACACAACATCAAGGATCTTAGTGCATTAGAGGAAAAGGTTGTTTATGTTGGCACAGATGAGGTAATTCTTCTCTACCATTTGTTAATATTATTACTTTGAATATCTGCAAATAACATTGAGTCTCACTTATTTGATTTTCATGAAGAATTTTCTGTGTTCTATTTTTATTATAGATTTTGCAAGACAAAATAAACTTAACTGTCGTCAAATAATATGTCATAAGGCATCAATTTTAGTTTCTTCCTCTTACACATTGATGTTTTTCTTATGTATATGTGTTGGTCCTTACACAAATTGCTTTTTGGAAACAATAGTCAGAGAAAGAAGAATAGTAGTTGTAAAGAAAGGAGAAAGAACAATAGGCTTTGGAATTAGTCACTAACAAGCAAAATTTTCACCTCGTGTTGTGGCTTTTTAAAGCTTAAAATTTGCTGCCACGGCACAACAAAAGAAATATCCTCATCCGAGCTAAAGTTTAAATTTCAAATCTTTATGGAAAATAAAAGGTTCTAATTAGAAAAGAAGAATAATACAAAAGAAAAGTGATGGGATTAAGAATTGAACTTTAAACAATTTCTTTTATTTACAACACTTTTGCCAATAAGCCAAGCCAAGCCAACACTGATTATTTTAGTTTCATCTATAAACTATGTATACAAAAATAACGTATCTTATCTTGTATCTTTAAGCTATATATAAAAAAATTAGATATCTTAATTTATGAACAGGAAAAACATAATGATAATTGTATAGATATAGTAAATAGTAACTTAATTAATTAAGAAGGAGATAGGAGAACTGAAGTGTGTCTTCGGTCGATGGTGTGATACAAATCACGAATTGGATTTTTTGGTGTTACCTAAGTAGACGTTTTGATTTAGAACCCACATGAAAGATATTCAGCAAAGAAATCATAACTCTTTCCTTCTGATGGTTTTCTCATAGAAACAGAAAAGTCCCAAATGGTTGTGTCGAGATTTTGGATCCATATATCCTATCTCAGCCTGTAACAATTATCTGTAAATTTGTTCTGTAGTTCTTCTTTGAGTTTTCAATAAAATAAATGATGCTAAAAAATAATTAAAGGCTTAATTATCTACTGTGTTTATTTTGTATCCTAATCCTAGACCTAAGAAGCTACTCTCGTTTAAACAAGAAAAGCCAAAGAGCGTATTTGCGGAATCATGAACAAATATTTGTGTATTTTTATATCACGTCTTCGGATTACCTCTAGGCACTATACCATCGAGTTGCTGGGATCCAAGCCAACTAAGGTTGCTTAGGAAAACTAATACAAAGCATAGAATCTGGTATAAATCCTACCTTTGACCATGGGTCGAAAAGGGTGATATATTCAAAGCGATTTACTATGATCAAGCTTGCTTTGGCTTTTTCCTTATGGTCAACATCTTTTTCTTCTAAATTTTGTTTTAGAATGTGTACAATTAGAGAATCATATTTAATTTAATTGTAAACAATGTTTTGATGGTATAGGCCATTAAGCTATTCAAGAATGCTTTGACATCTAAAACCGTGCTGACAAATGTCTTCCTTGGCGAAGTTCGTGAAGGTAACAAGCCCTCCAAGAGGGTTAAAACAGAAGATAATAACTAATAAGTGATTGGTTATCAACTTGTCTCGTGTAGCAGCGTATCTTATTCCTTTGTTCGTTTAGACCTAAATCGGACCCAACAGTTGTTCAATGAATAAATTTGTGTTCAGTTGGTGAATGTAAACATTTTGAAGTATTGGCATAGCCATGGAAGCTTTTGTGATATGTGCTGATGACAATTTATTTCTGCTTTTCTTATTAAATACGGAGTATGTTTACAGCCATAAAAATTTCATTTTGGCGGAAAAAGGTTGCGGAAGACTAAACTTAAATTTGTCTCGATTGTTTTTTGATGGTGGTTTTGTTTTATAACATATATGTTCCAAGTAAAAACATAGTTAGCCAACTATAGTGATTGATAAAGCGAGATCTTCAAACTGATGAAATAATATTTGACTTGGTGCCGTTGATAAATAAATGTAATTGGACTTCGGTTATATGCACAATGTTCAAGGCCTCCAAAATCCATATTCCATAGCCACAAATATTGGTTGGTAATGAAAAGTGAGTAAATATGGCCAATTAGCAGAACATTTCAATACACGTCTAACCATCATATCATGACGGTTAAGCCATTCGACCCGTTTTAACAGCAAATAATAAAGTAAATGTCCTGACCCACAAATAAAAAGTGCAGGCTGTTGGCTCTTCTAGCGTTAGAAAATCAAATATGGACATATACATAACTCCATGTATATGTATATAGTATATACTAGTTAAAACTTAAAAATACCTTATACAATAATGTTTAGAGTGGACTCTTATTCACCCAAAAGTGGGCATGCTTTTCATTTGATGACATGCTATGCACACGATTAAATTGCATGATTTAATTCTTACTGATTCAAATTAAGACTTTATTTAATTATTAGTATCCTTCTCATGAATCATAAGAAAATCATATTTAAAATTATTTTAGTGTGATTGACTTCCATTTTTCTCACTTGCGTCATTTTTATATGTAAGTCTTTTCTAACAGAATTTGGTAATTCCTAAAATATATAGTACTAATTGCACGAATCAGGATTAAACTTTATGATTCTATATACTATATTTTTGGAACTTATATCAATATCTTAAATGCTAATATTTTAAAATATAAATTTCAGTATATCTTTATTTGGATACAAATCAGGACTAAAATAGTTAAGATACGTTCGTGGGTTCATAAATATAGCCGCCATGGTCTCTCTCTTGCTTTTCATTTCTAGCTAGGGTTTCATTTCATATATATTATTCTGGTTTTGGTACACATCATTTGATACATTATGGCTCATTCAAACGTGACGTTGAAACTTCTAATAGACAAAAAGGGAGAAAGAGTATTGTTTGCAGAAGCCGGTAAGGATTTCGTTGATTTCCTGTTTAGTGTCTTAACTTTACCGATAGGTAAAGTTTTGGGACTTTTAGGTGAGAATAAAGACATGGTAAGTGGCTTGACTAAGCTTTATCAAAGTGTTGAGAATTTCGACAAGGATTACATAATCTCTAACAATGATAAGGGTGTTGTCTTAAAACCTAGATCTTTACTTCCTTTCAACTCTCCCCGAGTCAATTTGTTGTCGGTCTCCGAATGGTCCACTAAAACTTATCAATACATTTGTACTAAATGCAACACTACTTCAACCTCTCCTCGTACTTGTTGCTATTCGGGCATGTCTCAGTTTGAGGTGGAAGGAGGAATCGTAAAGGGATTGGTAACATACATGGTGATGGATGACCTCGCTGTTTCTCCTATATCTACAATCTCCATCATTGCTTTGTTCCACAAGTATAACATAAAGGATGTGGGTGCATTAGAGGAAAGGGTTGTAAATTTCGGCAGGGATGAGGTAAACTCGAAAGATTTTATCATGCTTTTGTTAATCTTTTTAATATATGCTCATTGTAATTACCTCAAGTACGTCCTTATTGATTTTGATGATAAGTTATAAATATCAATACAAAATAATTGATGGCAACAAAAAATAAATACGGGCATCAACTTAGTTCAGGTTAATAATTTCTTCCTCTTATGCATTTCCCTAGTCTATATAACTTGTTTTCGGATAATAACATCTAACTTGTTCATTTTTGTTGTTTAGTGTAGTTTTTTTTTATTATTATTAAAAATTTAAAACCCAAATATTTCGAATTTTGACTTTTGTGTGTACTTTGTGACCATTTTAACTTTACATTTCTTAACCACCTTGTTAACATCGAAGGGTAAAATGCTCATTGTAAATAAACAAAATACTCACACAAATGTCGAAATTTGAAAGGTTCATGTTTTAATAGCAAAAAAGAAAGCTACACAAAACAATAAAATGGACAAGTTGGATACATTATCCCTTTCTTTTTTCACCAAGCTGATATAATAGATGATCCATGTTAGAGCATCTACAATATAATGGTAGGTTCATGAAAATGTTTAAAACTCGTCAAAAGCTTTATCATATAGTTCATCATGGTGAGTTGTTATTCCATGCTTATGTGTCATGAAGGTGTTCACAATGCTAAATCTCTTCAGAGTTTAATGCATACGTGCGATGTAAGATAATTACACCTATGAAGTTTATAAAGTTTATGGATAATGATTAATGAACTTAGGTTTATAAAACTAAAAGAGTTATATTTTGCTGATGTGGTATGAAATGACACACTAATAAAGCTTTGTAAAAAAGTTTTAGCATTGTTACTTTGATGCCCTTAGAAAGAACATTTCTTATAGTTATGGGTTAGAGATTAGAGCATCCACAGTATATGCTAGATTTAAGAAGGATGACTAAGTTTATCTTTTAGTTTATAATCTTGGATATTAAGTTTGTACTTGTTATATGCCTTTGTTCAATCAAGAGATTCAAAAGCTGAAACTTGATCTTTGTTTTTTTCAACCTATATGATTGAAAGTACTTGATCTTTGTTTTTTTCAACCTATAGTTATGGGTTAGAGGTTAGAGCATCCACAGTATATGCTAGATTTAACAAGGATGACTAAGTTTATCTTTTAGTTTATAATATTGCATATTAAGTTTGTACTTGTTATATGCCTTTGTTCAATCAAGAGATTCAAAACCTGAAACTTGATCTTTGTTTTTGTCAACCTACATGATTGAAAGCACTTGAGTCAATATTGACTCATTGACAGTGTTTTGAGAGGTTTAATTTACCAATTGTTCATATGACTAGAGTCACATGACATATAAAATCCATAAAATCTGGACAAGATTTATGATAAATTGATAATGATGCTCTTAATTAAGACAAATGACATGTCAAGGTTCCTACCCTAGGCACACAACAACGTTGGCTTAATGTAGTTTATTTGTTTCAATGCTTATAAGGTTTAAATGCTTAATTGCTAGTTTCACAAAGGTGAATAAAATTGAAAATGTGATCCCAGAAAGTTAGACACTGCTTGTTTAATATTTTCTTCATGAACTTAATCATCTAAAAGGTGTGTATTTGTTGTAGGGTTTGCAACTATTGAAGCATTCTTTTAACTCTAGCACAGTGTTGACAAATGTTTTCCTTGGCAAAAAGTGATTTTGATGTGGCCATGAAATTAAGATGGAAATCTGCAAGAGGTAGAAGAATATTTGGTGAGTGAATAAGCGATGGTCGTGGACTTGTTGGAATTGACATCGCATGAGTTTGTGCTATTGTTTCATTATAGACTGAATTTATTGTTGAACTAGACATGTGTTTTAATTTTATGTTAATCTCAACTTTTGTCATGACTCATGAATATGATTGTATGTCCACGGTTGTTCATGTCAGCTCAACCATAGCTCTGAGCAGTGTTATAGGCTTAAGTCTTTTTTTCTTTTTTCTAACAAGTAAAATAGAGTTAATATAAACACTCGTCACTTCTAGGGAAGGCAACGAGGCGAGGAATTTCGAGGATCGTATTTCTCATCCCCATCCCTGCCCCCATCACCATCGGGGAATAGTTTACATCCCCATCCACATCCCCGTCCTCAACCGGGATCCAGGATCCCCGCGGGGATATATTCGGGGATTTTCCTTCATTATCAAGTAAACATGAAAATACACGAACTTATAAAAAATATAAAGAATTTCACCCATAAAGTGTTTCAAAAAACGTACATCATTCATAGTTAAATTAGTTACAATATTAATCAACTTCAAAGCATCGTACATACCAAGACAACACATATAATATAACTATTTTAGAATAATATGTATTGTTTTTGATTAAAGGTATCAAATGTAGCTCCCTCTGTAAATTAGTATTCAACCATCGTGTCTTGTATCGTAGGAAAAAATAAGCAAAAGTTATAATTTTCTTGATAATAACAAGAAATACGTATCGTTTTTGTGTTTGACAAAAATTAGTATCCACTTCCTCTTATTCAAAGTTGAAAAAATTATTATAAATGTTCTGTCAGTTTTTCTTTTAACATAACTATGTTTATCAATTGGGCTTTTTGCAAAAAAGAAATATATATATATATATATATATATATATATATATATATATATATATATATATATATATATATATATATGTATATATATATATATGTATATATATATATATATATATATATATATATATATATATATATATATATATATATATATATATATATATATATATATATATATATATATTGAACTATATATCAATTCTTTATTAAGTTATCGTAATATCAAAATGATACATAAAGAAAAAGTATTCAACTTTCATTTTACATGATAATTTTTGCGAAATTTTCAATGCTAACACGAACCAACATATAAATGTTTAAAATGTAAAAGTTGCTCTTATTGCATTAAAAATGAAAGTTAATATGTTCTTTAATCATTCTAATAAAATGATAAATTAATTAAAAATTTACCTATAATCTCTATTATTTATAATGCATGTGTATGCATTCTTAAATTTAAAATGTTTAAAATCTGGAGTAATGTTTGTGGACTATTATACCTTTTATAAAAATGGTAACAAAATTTACATATAAATTAATAGTTTAAATATTTTTTAATTATTAAACTTTAATTATTTTTGTTTCAAACCTATGAACTTTTTTTCTCACAATAACTACAAATTAAACCCATAAGTTTTGCATCAAGGTTCAAATCAGAATCACAATTTTGCAAGTAAAATTATTTGTCATTATACACCTTTGTTTTATGTAGGTATTTATCTGGTTCGATTTAATTTAGGAATAATGACAAAAAAATGTATCTAACTTTTTCATTTTTATTGTTTTGTGTAGTCTTCTTTTTTTTTCTTTTTGCTATTAAAACACAAATCTTTCAAATTTTGACATTTGTGTGTATTTTGTTCATATATAATAACCATTTTACCCTTCGATGTTAAGAGAGTAGTTATAAAACATAAAGGTAGAATGGTCACAAAATATACACAATCTTGAAAGGTTCGTGTATTAATAGTGGAAAAAGGTAAGCCTACAAAAAAAATGAACAAGTTGGATACATTAATATACATATTAATGCACACATGAAACGACAACGTTTCATGTGTGTTTTAAGTTCAACCAAATTTCAAGGTTTTAGCCCAACCCAAAAAAAAAGTTACAAAACAACCTCCCAAACTATGCAACGAGTTACGAAAACTATCCTGAACTTTCTACTATTTACGACTTTTTTTTATATATAACAAACTCTATTTATCAAATATCTAACAAATATCTAGCTGTTTCTTTTTTAAAAAAAAAAATACTTACAAACAAAACGAGTCCAGTATTGATACGCTTTTGATGTACGCTATGGGAGAGCAACAAAATCGAAAAACCAAACAAAAAACCAAAAAACCACGCCAAAAAACCGAACCAATCCTAAAACCGATGGCACGATTTTGGTTTTTAAAAAAATCAGAAGTTTCGGTTCGGTTTTTGGTTTTATAAGAAACACCAAACTGAAAAAACCGAACCGCATCATACTAATATTCATAAACTAATAAAAAAAATATAACTAACACTATGTTTATTTAGATATTCGTAACAGATGTTTATTTAACTAAGACTACATTAAACTCGTAAAGTTAGTTTTCTGTGTTTCATATACGTTCACACATCTCATCTTTATATACACGTTATGCAATCTTATTATTTTTCGTCAAAATATTCAATTTACTTTCTATTCCTGATTTAGGTTGTGGGTGTTTAAAAAATATTCGTATTCGGATATCTGAAAATCTGATCGAAATGTATTAAAAGGTTGGGTTTTATGAAATGTCAATGTTGGAACTCATATAAAATAGTTTTCCAAAAATTTGTAGATATTTGGATATATAAAAGTTATCTGAAATTTCGGATATCCGAATTAAAAAATCTTATCTAAAATAATGGGTCTAACATAAAAATATCATCGCAAATTTCGGATATCTAAATTTGTGATATAACTAGTTATTAACAAGTTCCTTAAATTATTTAAATTAACAATTTAAATAGACTCCATGTTTGACTTCTAATGGTCAAATTACTACTTTAACTCTGAGATAAAATTAAAATACACTGATAGGATTTCTTTTTATTTTCTAAGAGATCAAATGATTATCCACATTACGTAGAGTGTAATTAAAATTCCAATGTTTGATTAGAGATGTGAAATAAGGACAACACATAAATTTTGTTTGTATCAGCAAAATTAAGAATAAACTAGCTTGAACCACTTACCTTTAAATAGAAGACACGTGCAAAACCAGCCACTAGAATGAACTGAACGGTTGCATAAATCCATGCATATCTTTTTCTGACTAAACATAAATGGCAAAAACTATTAATAATAGAGTAATTAATTTATTACTAATATGCATATAAAAAATGTTCCAATCCTTTTAGGATCGAAAGAAAGAAATATCAATAGGAAGTTACCAAAATACCCATTGTTGTCGATGTCATGGATGCAAGGAGACCAAGTATGCAATAAAATGGCAGGGCTATAGCAATTGCTTACCTTTAACAAATTTAAGATATCAAGAGCGCTTCTAAGATGATAAAAGACTAATTATTCACGATTTTTTACATACCAAAAGTCGCTCCAAGAAGCAGAAGTAAGCAAGCATGCTCACAATCACAAGAACAAGTACGTCTTGCCATACCCTGATAAACCACTTCGCATTGTTAGCTATATGCCCAACAAGTCAAATATGTATTGGATTCTTTTACCTATATGTAGGAGAATCTTCTTGAAGCATAACAAGCAAGTCCATAACGTCTTGCTTGCGAACCTCACAAATTTTGTTGCCTTTTATGCTAAACCACTTTATAGCACATTCTTGGTGAGCAAGAGTTAACTCTCTTTTGCAATTGCATTCCATCTTAGGGGTATCTTCGGCACCCTCCTGAAGTTCAACCATACATATTCTACAAACACTTTCTTATTCTTCTTCTTCTGCAATGTCCTCTAAAGATTAGTTAAGATTTTATTCATAGCTTCATTATCATTACTACTTTTAGTTATACATGGTAAATGGAACTTTTTTTTTCTCCAATATGCCAATGCCATGTTATATATATCACATGGGATTATGAAAATCATAGTTTCTATCTCTTTTGTCTCGATTTGGTTCAGTTTACTTCAGTTATCCTTGTGCTTTGATTAGAAATTATACTAACGTATAAAAATTTATAGATATTTGGATATTTGAAATTTCGGATATATAAAACTGTTATTCGAAATTTAGGATATCCGAATTGATAAAACTTAGCTAAATTAATGGGTCTAACATAAAACCATATTCGCAAAATTTGGATATCACCATTTGTGATCTAACTAGTTATTAAGAAGTTGCTTAAATGATTTAAATTAACAACATTAAATTATTGTTAAAAATGTCTCATTTCATATCCTCGTTTTAGGCCTAAAATACCATGAGGCGACTCTGATACCATCATAATCATATTATCTCTTTGACAAATCTTTATCTTTTAGATAAATTTGCTTGAATTCATGCGGTAATTATTTGTGAAAGTGATTTCAAACTTGCAGAAAAGATGCCTTCCAATGAAAAAACCGAAAAAAACCAAAAAGCGAACTGCAAAAAACCAAAAACCAAAAAAACCAAAACTGAATTTTGGTGCGGAGTTTGGTTTTGAAAACCTTAAAACTGAACTTTTGGTTCGGGGTTACTGCCAGCTCACCCTTAATGTACGCACAATTTTATAAAAAGTGTTGAAGTTTAATATTTATTTTGGAATTGTTTTTTTTTTTTTTCAAAACACACCCTCAAACTATTTAATAACTTTACAAAATACCCTAAAGTTTATTTAGAAAGAGATTTAACAAAAAAAAAAAAAAAAAAAGTTACGATAACTACTCTGTACTTTTAGCTATTTACGATCTTTTAAATAGCAAACTTTATTTATCACTTCAGACCGATTTCCTTATAAAAAATATATTTACCAATGAAAAGGCATTGAAATTGCGAACAAAATGAGTCCAACGTTGCAATACTTTTGACTTACGTACGATTATATAGAAAATGTTGAACATTAATATATGTTTTTTTGAAAAAAAAAAAAAAAAAAAAAAAATTAAACACACCCTTAGAGCGAGGGGTATGGAGGCGCCGTCGCTCGCGTTTTCCCCACCAGCCCAAAATCGTTGATGGCGCACCGTACCGTGGGTGGCGCCACGGTCGCTTGCGTCGTGGTGGCCAGCCCACGCGGTGGCTATTTTTTTGTTTTTTTTCTTGGGTGTTGTGTTTATGTGTGTGTATTTCATATTTGTGTGTGATTGTTTTTGTGTTTGTTTGTAAAGATAGTTTTTTTGTTGTTTTTTTTCCTCCAAAACTGCAGATTTCCAACGAGGAAGAAGGCAAGTTTGGTGTGTTGCAATTTTAGTACTTGTGATTTTCTTTTATACTTTTTTGTGTTGACAGTTTTAGTCCTTGTGGTTTTTATGCAAATTTATTTATTTATTGTTGTTGCTTTTTTTTTTTAATGTAATGTATGTTTTTTTTAATTAATGAAGTTTATTTTAGTTAATATTGTGTATGTTTTATTTTATGTAAAAAAAAAAAAAAAAAAAAAAAAAAAGATGGCCGACGGCACCAGAATTTCTGGTGCCAACGGTTAAAGCCAAAATGTGGTGCCGTGGGATTTCTGATGCCGTGGAGATTTTTGCTGACATTGCAGCACTTTTTGAGCCACGGCTTGAAGCCATGGCACCACCACACCCAATGCTCTTAAAACATAGTAAAGATTTGTAAGCCAATATTTATGTAGGTTTTTTATAGATTGGGGTGAGATTTATGAACAACTTCAATCGGTTCAAGTGAATATTGTCAACTACTAAAATTTAAATGATAAGCTCAACATAATATACGAACCATACAATAAAATGCCAGAAACCCAGAAAAGGAGTCCCTCAAAATGGCACAGGAAAAAAGCCACAAACCCGTCACCGATGAAATTTGTTCTATGGAAAAAACACCGCATCACCGAAAAGTTTTACGAAAGCAAAATTTTGCTCCACAATAAAAACACACGCATAGACAACAAATTGGCCCTGCCGCAATGCGCAAATGATTACTTACTCGTTAATTTACTACTAGTAAACTTTAGCAGATGATCTTAATGGTGTTCATCGGTTTGGTTCTCGGTTAATTGATTTATTCGGTTCGGGTTGTTCGGTTAAAAAAAAAATTTAGGTCATAATCGAAAATCGAACCGAACCGAAAATATTTTTGACCGAACCGAACCGAGAACCGAACCGAAGTTCGGTTCGGTTATGGGTCAAAACCGAAAACCGAATTTTGTACTTCACTTACACCATTTATATTTTTTTTAAAGTTAATTATATAGATTTTTGGGAAAAAATAAGTATTTCAAGGATAAAAAAGTGTTTTTTATATTAGGACAAAATTTTAATATCTTTTTATATATATATAATAATATAAATATAATATATATATATATATATATATATATATATATATATATATATATATATATATATATATATATATATATATATATATATATATATAAATTCGGTTTGCGGTTCAGATAGCCAAAACCTATCCAAACCGAAAACCGAATTTTTAGTTCAGTTCAGTTCGGTTCAGTTTCGATAAATTCGGTTCGATTACAAGTTCAATTCAGTTTATTTTCGGTTTGGTTCGTTTCGGTTTTCGGTTTATTACCCAAACCATGAACACCCTAGATGATATTGTAAATTCTTAATGGGCTTATTCTACATCAAAGTTAACACACGAATAAAATTCAAGCCCTCATCCAGCCCAGCCCAGCCCATTAAATTTAATCTCATTATAACATTTATCTCGAAACCCTAGTTGGCTAACTCTTCCTCATTTTCATTTTGCAGGGTATGTATGTACACCCACCTCCGTCTTCTTAAAATTATTTTTGGCTTATTAATTTGACTATACTATGTATGTTTTAAATATTAGATCTATTGTTAATCCGTTATCTGCTTGTTTTATTATCTTCAGTTAAACGGTTGGAGTAAATTTGGTTCTAATGGCCCCAAAAGGTTTGTCTCTTTTTTATATTGTTACATTTTTTTTTTTTTTTCTGTTGGTATTTTTGCTTGATATGTTTGATAGTAAATAAGATTAGAGCTTAGTTGGTACCTTTTTTTTAAATGTGTAAAGTTTAGATTGTAAATGTGAAATCGTATTAGAAGTGTGGTCAGTAGGCTAATTTTTACTAGTTATAACAAAAAAAAAAAAAAAAAAAAAAAAAAGGTTTTGATATGATTGGAATGTGTTTTGCATTTAGTCGTATAAGTCTTTTTTATATTGATAGTTGTTTTGCTGAGAATTAGGCTTAGATTAACCCACTAGAGTTGAGCTTGGGTTGTGGAAAAGTTTTGGGTCACTTTGAACGTGTGCCTAAATGTTACTATTGTGTTTGGTTTGGGGTGTTTGGTTCTTGGGGCGTATATCATCGTTTCAACTGTAATGTTTGATCTGGTTTCTGTTGAATATGAGTAACATTATTGAGCTACATCAAGTAGGGGTGTTTTACTGTATTGTAGAAATGTGTGCTTATTATGTATTGTGATATGGTGTTAAGGTATGATAGGAGTAACTAATATAGTAATATTTAAGTCCTTTGGTGCTATTTCTTTTAGCAGTTATGCGAATTGCTGTTTCTACGAATTTGTATACTGTATTTATTTTTAAGATCAATGCTTATTGAAATCGATACAATAACTGTGTGTTTTTTTAATAGATTTCATCTCTTTGTTCTTAATAGTATTTTAGACCTTTGTCAGTAAACTAAACCACATTTTTCAACTTTAGGATAAAATGTGAAATTTATGCTTAAATTTTTTTACATGATGCATCGTATTGGTGACTTATATTTTAAGTTGGGTAAATTTATAATAACACATGTTGGTGCTGCTTTTGATTCATGTTACAGCAGATGTGAAGAAAGGTGATGCTAAGGCTCAAGCCGTGAAGACAGCAAAGGCTGTGAAGACCGGGTCAACCTTCAAAAAGAAGGCCAAGAAGATCCGAACCAAGGTCACCTTCCATCGTCCAAAGACTTTGAAGACCGACAGAAACCCCAAGTACCCTCGTATCAGTGCCCCACCAAGAAACAAGCTTGACCACTATCAGATTTTGAAGTACCCATTGACCACTGAATCTGCAATGAAGAAAATCGAAGACAACAACACTTTGGTGTTTATTGTCGATCTTCGTGCTGACAAGAAAAAGATCAAAGCCGCAGTGAAAAAGATGTATGACATCCAGACCAAGAAAGTCAATACTTTGATCAGGTATTATAAATTTTATTAAGCTTTGGATTTTTTTTACTACTTGCTGGGCGACATTATGTTTATATGTTACTTTGTGATATGCAGACCTGATGGAACGAAGAAAGCTTATGTCAAGCTAACTCCAGACTATGATGCTTTGGATGTCGCCAACAAGATTGGAATAATCTAAAAATGTCATTTCAGTATGGATGCGAGATGTATGCTCATTGTGGCAGTTTTGTTAGTTTTGCTGTTCTAAATAGTACTTCAAGTTTAATGAGATTATTTTTTATTTGGATACAATTTTGCTAATGGAGCGTACTTTAGCTGCTTCAACTTATTCTGTTATGTTTGTTCTTTATGCGTTTTCTTATGATTTTGTTAGCATGTGCTCGTTGCTGTTATTGTTGACTTGTTATAGTTGCAGTTTCTTTTTATGTATGCTGTTGGCACCAAGTTCTATAAAACAGAAGCTATATTGATCGTGGTCAATTAGACCATGATCGTATTAGTCTATGGTTTTGAGGTAGATTTAGGTTATTTTCGATGCTGAATTGTCCTATACCTTGTTCGTTGAGTTAAAGTTAGATTTCATCACTGGTAAAAAAGATGTAAGTTTGCTAAGGTTTTGATTGTTTAGGCTCTAGTAAGCTCTATTGTAGCATGAAGTGGGATAAGAAAGATGGATGAGAGTTTGAAAAGACTATTGGAATGCTCTGAATTTCTTTTTATTATGATCTGTATATCTCATTTTCTGTCATGAGTTTATTTGCCTTCTTCTATTATGTCTGTAAATCTCATTTTCTGTAATGAGTGTTCGGGCATATGTTAAGATACAATTAATAAAACTTTCTATTGAGCTAAGTAATGCATAAATTGCTTTCTTACAGTGCTTGTAAATTTAGCAAAGTTAGAGTAGAGTAATGTTACAAATTCAGGAATATCTATAATACTGGGTTAGTGTTGTAGGTTTAAGACTGTTTTACCTGTTCATTGCATTTTATCTCATTTCGAGAAGGCAAAAAGCTATGTGCCGATGGATGAAGGATTGAACAAAAATAAAAATATTGAAACAAAGTTTAGCGACTTTAGTCAGATAATCAACATTTAACTGGAAAGTGCCTTCTGTCGTGTTAGGTGCATTTTACATTTAGGCATTTACAAATGCAGAAAGTAGAGGTTTTAGGCAAGTTGTAGTATATAGGGTTTTTCACTTCTTCTCCCAGCCATTTGATTTGATAGCATCTCTAAACATCGCCTTGTATTTTATACAGTATACTTAACGGATCATAATTCATAACCAGTTCTCAGTAACCGTTGGCCATATTTATTGATTTTGTTGGGTGGACTTCTAGAAGCATGATTGGTCTTTCTGTTTGTAGCAAAGAATAAACTAGTCTTCACTGACTCGTCTTTGGTTAGAGCCTTTGACCAAGTTCCCGTCCTGTTTGTTTGGCAATTTTGCATGGTCATGATACTATGCAAGCTGTACATTTGAACATGTAGATTTTGTATACATATACGAACTCACAAGATACTAATCTTCGATGTAAATGAACTTCAGAACATGTAAACTCATGCCCAAACACTTCGGCGCTTTCTTTCAGCTTGTACACATTATGTACGTCATAGTTAATGCATGATTCGAGAAGCAACAACTTCCTAAAAAATTATTTATTGAACTCCCTTAAATATACAAACCCAAAGAGGAGCCACAATGCAATTGACTTTTTGTTTAACATGTTAGTGTTTACAGACTTGAGTTAAGACCAGAATTAAAACATTGTTTTGGGTACTCCCCTTTTCTAAATTCGTATAGTAGGGATTTGGTCCAAGATCGGAACACGAACTATACTCAGACTTTGAGCTAATGAATCAAATTTGACTTTTCACATAGATTCAAGTAAACAAAAAAGAGCCTGTGCCAATATCGAATCAAATGCCTACCAAATTGTACCGGGAACATGCCCTTTGCTGTAATTTGAGTTGATTACCAAATTGTACTAAGTATACCATATTTATAATCTGGTTAAATGATTTTGTCACAAGTCTTACACACTGACAATGCTATGGCTTAACTTAAACATTATGGCCGTGCCACATCATAACTTTGCGACCTTGTATTGACAATGCTATGATTTTGTCACAAGTCTTACACACTGACAATGTTCTGGGGACACCATGACAGGCTGACAACATTGTCAATTTTGTCAAGCTGAGGTTGTTATGAGAATTGCTTACTCAAGGATTAACATACATACAAAATAGATAACCATCATGGACCCAGTCCAATCCTTTAGTTTATTAATGATGATAGGAAAGACAAAAATACGAACTCTAATAGTCAAGAGTGATGTTCTTAAACAAATCCACTGCTTTAATTTATATTTATCTATGATGATGGAGTGACAAACATTTGCATTTGAGATTTGAATGATTGATGTTCTTATACCTAAAAGCCTTAAACAATAACATTGTTGCCATTGCCATTTATTTACAATATACAGTACATTACCAAAAAGCAAATGTATTTAGGGCTAATGGCCTCTAAATGTATCATAGTTATCATGATTTCTTTCTATATGTATCGAACTATTTTTTTTGTTATTATGTGTAATAAACTTGATTTTTTGAGCATTTTTGTGTACTTTATGACCATTTTGCCCCTCCCGGGTTAATAAAATAAGGGGCAAAATGGTCATAAAGTACACAAAAATGCTCAAAAAATCGAGTTTAGTACACAAAATAGCAAAAAAAAAAAAAAAAAAAAGTTCGTTACATATAAAAAGAATAAGCGATAACTATGATACATTTTTATGCCATTAGCCCATGTATTTATGTTTAAAACACAAACTTAGCCTTGTGACTCAGAATTACGAAGGTCTTAACTCTACAGATCTTGCTAAAGGGTGTGTAAAGATCGAAATTTATTTGTCAAGTTGATAAAAGCAAAGAGCCTCACAAAGTTAAACCCATAGTCTAGATTAAGTGATTAACAAAGTTAAACCCCGTAAATTAGTCAGAAAAAATATTACCATAGTAATTAAACAAAATAATATTAACATAAAGAACTTTTTAAAATTTCTTATAGTTTAGAAAAGAAAAAAGAAAAAAAAAATCCCCGCAACTTGATGTTACATGATATACTTGTCTCACATTAGCAGTCAGACCGACCAGTAAAACTAGTGGTGGCAATCGAGTCGTGTTCGAGTTGACCTGTTTGATTTCGCAGGATGGCGTGTTGGTACAACCTCTACCCAAAATGAAACATTTATTAATCGTGTCAATGCTTAATCCTAACCCAGACTTGCATAACTTGTTTGTGGCCCGTTTAACATGTTTAAGTAAGTAAATAAGTCAAACGATGATGAATGTGAGTGATTTTTTTTATTCAACAGTTTAAGTTCAATAATGATGTAATGATTAAAAATATGACGAGATAATATATATACATAACTATACAACAATTGCAATAATATCCAAGTCATAATCATAATTGAGTGTCATATTTAAGTACATAACAAAAGAAGTTTAATTTCAAATATAACGTAAAATCCAAGTTATATACTTTATTTTCGAAGGCTTATATACTTAAGCGATTTCACATGTTGACCTGTTTAACACTTACTCAACCCAAACCTATTTAACTTTATCTCAGTTAGTGTCTTATCGAGAATTGAGACCTTTAACTAAAACCGCCAGATTTTCCCTATAAAAACAAGTGGGACAGGCTCCTTTGAAAGTCATCTCATCCAAAGTCACAAAACACGAGAAAATATGCATTAATTCAACGTGTTATTATTTTTTTTTTTGCGTTTGTTACTTTTGATTTCCTTGCATCTAAGGCTAAAGCAGTGGAGTTCCTCAACAGAGTCTAACGAGTTAGACATAATAATGTTATGCCTCCTAAATTCACAAATGTTGTTTTAAAAAAAGTTAGTTTTATAATCCAAAAAAGGCTAACAACGCAGCTTTTCGCTCGTTTGCCTTTTACTAAATCCAAAAATATACACTGTATATGTGAATAAAAAAAAAGGGGGCTAAATTTGAGACTGGCCCAGTCGCTCAAAGGTGGGCTTTTTTGTACCTAAGTAGGTTGGTTTCTTGAAATGGCCCGAGCGACTAGCGAAGTTGACATACGTTCGACATGTGGCACCACAAAAGTAGTGCCCAATCATAATGTGTAAGGGTTACTTTTGTGCTACTTATCACAGGCGACTTATCAAAAGTTCGAGCGACCTTCTATTTTGTCACTTTCCTCCAAAATAGTCAAACTTCGATAAATAATATTTTATTCTTTTTGAACCTTCCCAAAGCCGAGCGAACTAGCGAAAAGTTTTAAGCGATTGACAATATTTCACCTTTTTGTACTTTACACCTCAACCTTTTTTTGTACCTTTTCAACAACTTTTTTTTACTAATAATTCGTATTAAAGCATTTTTTACACACTTTTTTAATCCTAATTATCCAGCGAAATAATTAGAATATCTGAGCGATATTCAAATATCCGAGCGACTTTTTTTATATCCCCAACTAATGGCCCGTTGTATATTTTAAATTTTAAAGTTAACTACATAAATGGTCCTTGTGGTTTACCGGATTTTATGGATTCAGTCTATTTTTCAATTTCGTTACGGGTCTAGTCACTGTGGTTTTGACATGTTACGGATCCGGTCCAATTTGCTTAACTCTGTTAGTTTGACCTTGTTTGACTGTTTAAAGTAAGGGTATATTTGTCCTTTTATTTGTTTTATTTAAAAAACAGAGTTTGGGTTACCACAACAAATACACCACCCATCTCTCTCTCAAAACATCCGGCCAGCCACCACCACTACCAACTGCCACCGCCGGCCACAACCACATCCGCCGCGACATCCATCACCATCTACAGCCTGCCACCACAACTTCTTACTCGCACACACCAAGATCCGACCACTACCACCACTAGCGTCATCACAGCTTTATAAACTTCAACAAAACCCACCACTACACTCATCATCATCACCATTTACACTCGCCATCACCCACTGCTTCCCCACCCTCATCACCACCTGACACCTCTCACTCGCACACCCACTTGTCTTTTTATCTTCTTTACCAAAATTCAACCCGCCTACAAATCCAAACTCATACACCAAAATTAAAAATCGTAAACACACACCTTCCACCCACCAATGAAAACCTCTATATTTATTTGGCAACCACAACGACCGGCCGTCGACAACCACGACAGACGCATCACCACCACCTCGACGGATCTAGCCGACGGCTGCCACGACCGGATTGTGGTTGGCAGGTGGTGCGTGTATTTTTATTTTTATGTAGAAGATGACTAGAATCTTTAGTTAATTCTAAATTAATGATATTATAATTTTAGGTGATGGTAGATTTTGTTACTTTTATATAATGTGATTGTGTTTGGATCGATAATATGGTTGTGATGTTTTTGGTTTTGATGATAAAGATGGTTCTTAAAGGGTTGTAATTTGTGTTTGAGAAAGAGGGGTTCTTATAAGGGTTTTAATTTGTGTTTGATTGGAACAAAGATGGTGTTTTTATGTGTTTAGATGTGATGATGACGATGGTTGAATTGTCTTTGAAGAAGATGTTGTCTTGAAGGAGATAATGAAATGTTGGATTAGGTTTTGGTATTAGTTGGAGAAGATGAAGATATGTAGTTAATAGATTTTGTAAATAATAATAATAATAATAATAATAATAATAATAATAATAATAATAAAGATGGTTCATTAGTTAGGGATATAAAAAAAGTCGCTCGGATATTTGAATATCGCTCAGATCTTTTAATTATTTCGCTGGGTAATTAGGATTAAAAAAGTGTGTTAAAAATGCTTTAATACGAATTATTAGTAAAAAAAGTTGTTGAAAAGGTACAAAAAAAGGTTGAGGTGTAAAGTACAAAAAGGTGAAATATTGTCAGTCGCTTAAAACTTTTCGCTAGTTCGCTCGGTTTTGGGAAGGTTAAAAAAGAATAAAATATTATTTATCGAAGTTTGACTATTTTGGAGGAAAGTGACAAAATAGAAGGTCGCTCGAACTTTTGATAAGTAGCTTGTGATAAGTAGCACAAAAGTAACCCTTACACATAATGATTGGGCACTACTTTTGTGGTGCCACATGTCGAACATATGTTAACTTCGCAAGTCGCTCGGGCCATTTCAGAAAAACAACCTACTTAGATACAAAAAAACCTACCACTTTAAGCGATTGGTCTGTTTGTAGAATTGCCCCAAAAAAAATTGTGGCAAAATATAAACAAGTGTACAAGTAAGCATTTGACTAGTAAGTTTGACTTTACCACACATTCTCCCCATCACATTTGCCAAAAATTCACAGTAGCACCTTTTGCCAAAAACAACTTTCCAAAATTCACAGTACCCCAATCATCCTTCATCAGCCTCCCACCCCCCAAAACGACGTCGCTCACCCCCAAAAAACAATCAAACAAACTTCACTTCCCCAGTCAACTTTCTCGTCTCCCTTCACTCACCCACACGCACTAAACACACACTCAAAAACACACACACACACAGTTATAACCGCCACAACAAACTCACAACAAACTTATAACAAACTTAACAAACTCAACAATAATCAGTTACAGATCGATGAACTTAACTCCAATTTCATTCTAACTGATTCATCTTAGGGTTTCAGTTAACTTTTTTTTTGTGAATGATGACGTCACGCGGCTTATTCGGATGGTCACCGCCGCGTCAGCAGCCTTTAACACCGGTGTCTGAAGTCTCCGAGCCGCCGGAGTCGCCGTCGCCGTATATGGATATAACTACGGAGCCGGTTGGACCGGAAGTTGATGACGTGGAGGATGAAATGGAGGAGATCGAAGCCGCGCCTGAGGCCGTTGCGTTTTCGCGGTTGTTTGCGTGTGCGGATAAGTTTGATTGGTGTCTTATGGTTACTGGATCGGTTGCGGCTGCGGCGCATGGGACGGCTCTTGTGGTTTATTTGCATTATTTTGCGAAGATTGTGCAGTTGTTGGGGCGCGGTGGGGAGAGTGACGAGGAGCTGTTTCATCGGTTTAAAGAGGTAGTTTGTGTAATTTGTTTCGTAGATGTGAAACTCGAAAGAGAAATATTAATTGTAACGTATTTGCGGGTTGGAGAGTTAGGAGTAGACTTCGGTTTAGTAGGAGGGGCGGGAGAATGCGAAAAAAGAGGATTTGAATTTTACATTAATAAGCCCTTTAGGAATTTTAGTAGTAACTTGAAAAAGAAATGGTAATAGATTTCGCGTTTATAGAATGAAGTAGAGCGTTTAGCTTCCTTTCCAAGATGAATTTAAGATTTGTTTATGTGAGAAGATGTAGGGAGCTTTATATTTGTAGATTGTATTATGTTGACGTTTAATTTCTTTGTTTCTATGGAGTACTTTTATGATTAGCGAGTAAATGGTTTAGGTGTAATTAGGGAGTAACGATCTTAAGTATTCGTGTGTGTGTTTAGTATATTATGGTAAGTTTTCCTTGGTTAGTGGATGACGGTTGATTTCTTCTTATAGCATGTTGTTGGTAGATTTCTTTCTATACGAACTCAAATGTGGTGCCCTAATATGTATGTTATGACAGCTACGTCGTTAGTTTGTTTTTATCTATACCCAATTAAATATTAAGAGGATTAGTTGTTACATCTTTGGTATGACGAATGTATGTAAATGTACACTCGTTTTGAATCACTTGAAAGTTTGAGTTTATTGGTTTTACACGGTTTTGAAAAGGTAGCGGAAGCATGAGATGATGAGAATATTAGGTTATACATTTCTAGCTGCTAGCATCTACTGAAAATTTATAAGTTGTGGATTTAGCGGCAATATGGATAACTCCGGAATTTAGATGAGATCTTGATTGGTGTAGTGATCTTTATGAAGTTAAAGGAGTAAATATAAGATATACAACTATGGGTTTTGCGTATGATTTGAGCTTGTACTCTTGTAGTATGAAGTTGTATTTGAAGTCAATAAATAGGACCCAACACTATGTCAAATGAGGCTGACGTATTACTAGTATTCTATATAGGTGGTAAGAAATTTAAGTGGCTTTATATGCTACCTTGTTGTTTTGCACTCTTTAATGTGAAAAATGTACCATGGTGCACATAGCAAGTTCTCCCATCTTGTAATTATTGAACTGGTTGAATCTTGTTACCTCTAAGTACTTGCTTAGTGTGATATAGACCATGTACTCAGTGTGCTGTGTTAACTCAAATACTTGTACCCTAAGTTCCTAACCATAAGATGCATACATATGTGTTTGTTTCCTATGTCGATATAGAAAAGAAAATCAATCTTTGTCTTGTGGCAATAATTTTGGGTTATCTGCAATGAAGTCAACACAAGACATGTAGTAAACTTTATTGGTAGAACTTGAGTCCAACATTTCACTAGTTAATTTCTTTCACCCACATCTTATTTTGATTGGTTGGTAGTAGATAGCGTTCTAAGTAGATATATGATATATCCACTTATAGTAGTAATAGTTTTAGCCATGCGCAACATAACTTAAGACCTGTCAAATAATTAGATAAGTAGATATACCACTCATAGTATTAGTTATAATGCAATGAAGTTCCATGGATAAGGTTGTTCCACATATAATACAACTATTCAATTTGTGTATGGCTAAATGGGAAATATTATGACAACGTGATCAATTATAAACATGTTCAGAATTGTTGAGTCAGTTGAGAAGGTTCAGTAGAGGGAAACAATGGTTTGTCTGAATTAGCCATAAGTATTAATTTTTTATTTCTTTTAAGTGAAGAGAAAATCTAATTTGTTGTTCCTTGTCATGGATTTTAGACATCTTGTCAAATCTTGCATTAATCGTGAGAACTTTGTCCAATGTCATTAGTCTTTGATCACATATAGAATCGGGAGCGGCACTATTGACCCAACATGAAGTCGATTTCATTTGGATAAACTTTTGTTACTGTTTGGGGCTGCCAATTATATCTCATGGGTTATATTGGTTAAACCGTTACTTATTCACCCCTCCAAAAACTCAATCACCGTTATCTTGGGAATTCATATACTATCCAATTCTACCTTTGCCAGCTATTCACCATTCATCATCACCGCCAGCCCATTCCTGTTTGATCTATTTTAAGATGGACTGTAAAGAGACCTGTAATGCCCAACCCAGCATATTGCCACCTGTAAATACAACTCTAACAAATATGCATTAATATTTTGTGGTTCATGTGGCTACTAATAAGTTTTTGATCATTGAGTTTGACCCGAGAAATCTCTAGAACAAGGTTAAATTCATAGGTATATTGGATTAAATCTTAAAGTGGATCAACTGGTGGTTGCAATATTGCAAGGTCAGGTCACTAATAGGATGATGCATCAAGATTTGCTAATAAGATTCACAATCTTTTGCTTAATGAGTTTGAATGTTCGTACGATCAGAGTTAGGGGTCATTCACTTTGGCAACTCATGCTTTAAGCAAAACAAAAATTTTCTGTTGTTTTGGTTAAAAAACCATAAAGATAGGGTCGTTAAGAAGTCATCGACAGAGACGATTGAGTGAAGAAGGCCCTGCATCTTAAGTATTTATTACTTGAAAATTGGATCTGATCTTCACTTGTAGTCTCGCACTATATTAATTACGTAGTATAAGAATTGATGCTCATTTAGTCATGGAATATCCAACTAAATTCTGTCTCAATAATTTTAATAGAAAAGGACATGTGTAAGATTTGATGGAAAACTTGCTCTAAATTACAGTTAATTGGCTAGTTAAGAATACATGAACACATTGATAATTGAAAGAAGTGTGGAGTTGTAATTCATTTGCTACTGTAGCTCTTGAATCTTTTTCTGCTAGTCATGCAAAAGCTTAAACTGCATCATCGTACTTTTTTTCCTAACTCTGTTAAAAAATTGATTTTTTTCCCTACCGTTTTAATATTGCACAACTTGAGTTCATTCATCATTGGAATAAAGTGGCAGTTCTTGTCAATCAAGTATTATTGCAAGTGTAGATCTCTAAGTGATCATCACACAATCTAATTTCTTGTTTTTAGGTTCATGCTAAACACCCTTAATGCTTCTACTTGAATTAATTTTTTCTTATTTTTGCAGCTTGCTTTGAAACTTATGTATATTGCTGGTGGTGTTTTTATTGCTGGTTGGATAGGTAAATATCTAATTAGTCTCGTTCATCTTTCATCTTTCATTTTACGTTATTTCTTTTCAGCCATTATATTTTGAATAACTCTTGTTTTCAGAGGTTTCATGCTGGATTCTTACTGGAGAAAGGCAGACTGCTGTTATTAGGTCTAAATATGTTCAAGTACTTCTAAATCAAGATATGAGTTTCTTTGACACCTATGGGAACAATGGAGACATTGTGAGTCAAGTATTGAGCGATGTATTGCTCATCCAATCTGCTCTTAGTGAAAAAGTAAGTTCATATGCAACTTGTAGAGGTGGTAATTTCAAACCATATATTCTTATGAATTGGGTCATTTTGCGCTGTGCTTTATCTTAAACGCGCCAAATTAAATAATTCTGCTACAAGATGGACATGTCAAATGAGTTAAACGGGTGAAAGTCATCTCCAGTCGATTTTAATGCATACACCATCCTAAATTGTTGCATTCTAAGTTTTAGGTTATTAGTGTAATGGCGACTAATACATTAATTATTTATTAAGGAATTACATAATTGATCAAAATTGTTTGCTGGTCAAACCTAACGCAACACCAGTTCTACCGATACTAAGGTTGTGTTTGTGTTATGGGAATGAGAATGGGTTTTATTCCTTAACAAAATTGTTTGGTTGGAAGGTTTGTACTTTGTATTATAATTGGTATCGAACCCACAAAAATTGTTATACAGGCGTAGTTTGAACCCATCATGAAGGTTTGGTTTTCTCCATCTTGAATGATACCTATACCCATATGGCTATACCCACAGCCTAACCAAACGCCGCCTAAAATTGACTTGTATCAACCTGAACCCAGTTTAATTTGTTACCCACACTCCTGACCCACCCATCTTGCCATCTTTACCCTGAAGTTTCTTCTCTGGTTTTTGCTTATTTAAATTAGTTTGTAATGTTGTGTTATCTATCATTATCATTAATGCAGGTTGGTAATTATATCCATAACATGGCTACATTCTTCAGTGGACTTGCAATTGGATTTATTAACTGCTGGCAGATTGCCCTCATAACTTTAGCCACAGGTCCATTTATTGTTGCAGCGGGAGGAATATCAAATATATTTCTGCACAGGCTTGCTGAGAATATTCAAGATGCTTATGCTGAAGCAGCCAGTGTTGCTGAACAGGTTATTTCATTTCCTCCATTCTTTATTTATATATGTTTATTGGTTGCTTAATTCAAGTATTTTTTCTATTTTGCAGGCAATTTCATACATTAGGACCTTATATGCATTCACAAATGAAACATTAGCGAAGTATTCTTATGCAGCTTCTTTACAAGCTACACTGAGATATGGTATACTAATAAGTCTCGTGCAAGGACTTGGACTTGGGTTCACATATGGGCTTGCAATTTGCTCGTGTGCCTTGCAACTTTATGTTGGAAGATTTTTAGTTCAACACAATAAAGCTCATGGTGGAGAAATCGTAACTGCCCTGTTTGCTATAATTTTAAGTGGACTGTAAGCATTTTATTTTCACTTCTCCTGTATTAACCATACATGATACCTACATGCTAAATTATCTTTCAAATTTCTTTTGGTTTTCACAGTGGGCTGAATCAAGCAGCCACAAACTTCTATTCATTTGAGCAAGGGAGGATTGCTGCATATAGACTTTACGAGATGATTAGTCGTTCATCCTCTACGGTAGATCATGATGGAAACACTCTTGATTCTGTACAAGGGAACATCGAGTTCAGAAATGTGTATTTTAGTTATTTGTCTCGTCCTGAAATCCCTATATTAAGTGGCTTTTACCTCACCGTTCCTGCCAAGAAAACTGTAGCACTTGTTGGAAGAAATGGCTCTGGTAAAAGTAGCATTATACCACTTATGGAACGCTTTTATGATCCTACATTAGGTAATCAATCATCTCTTCTTGAGAACAATATTTTTCTGCTTTTTATTCTGTAGATTTTTTTCTTATAAATATTGTTTTCCAGGGGAAGTTCTTCTGGATGGTGAGAACATTAAGAACCTGAAATTGGAATGGCTAAGGAGCCAAATCGGTTTAGTGACTCAAGAACCTGCCTTGCTAAGCTTGAGTATCAGGGACAATATTGCCTATGGCAGAGATGCTAGTCTACTTCAAATAGAAGATGCAGCTAAAATCGCTCATGCACATACATTTATCAGCTCACTTGAGAAAGGATATGATACACAGGTAGAGATTAAAGGAATATGTTCTTGCTATAGGTGGCAAGATGGGCGGGTCGGGCGGGTTGGGTAACAAGTCAAAACATCTTTTTTTTTTTTTTTTTTTTTTTTTTGTTGTTGTACTTTTTGTCCAAAATTCTGAAGTTATGAATAGTTAGTTCCTGAAATATGATTAGTAAGTTCATGTAATTTCAATAATTTACACTTTCCATTGAAATGATTTTGGAGTTTAATGCATTACAATTTAGGTTGCCTTCAACACATCTTTCTTACTCCGTATTTTTTATTATTTTTATTATATTTATTTTTAAACTCTTTTAACAATTTTTTTCGAAAGTGTCTCCTCTAATTTCTACCATGTATTCTAATAGTGGTTATATTTTGTTTTATTAATATCATCATACTAATCTCTACCGGAAAACATGTATTCCAGGTAGGAAGGGCTGGTTTATCTTTGACAGAAGAACAAAAGATACGACTTTCTGTTGCTAGGGCAGTGCTTTCCAATCCATCTATTCTTCTTCTCGACGAGGTCACCGGTGGACTTGATTTTGAAGCTGAGAAATCCGTTCAGGAGGCGCTAGACCTTTTAATGTTAGGTCGTTCAACCATTATAATTGCTCGGCGGCTTTCTTTAATCAGAAATGCTGATTTTATAGCTGTGATGGAGGAAGGTCAACTAATGGAGATCGGGACGCATGATGAACTGATAGCTTCAGATGGGCTATATGCGGAGCTTCTAAGATGCGAGGAAGCAGCTAAACTCCCAAGAAGGTAAAATCAGATGCAAACAAAGTCCTTTTATTGATGACTCCCTAGTTAATTTTACAAATTCACCCAGATGAGTAAATGTGGCAAAATTAATAGTTTGGGTGGGTTAAGTGACTGATTAGGCCAGATTAGAATAGGATGAAAATGGTACTTTCTGACGAGTCAAAGCAGGTTGGGTTGACTTGAAACACTTTTTGTCTAGTTTTTCTAATAATAAAGTGATGTATGTGTTTATTTGCATTACAAATAAACTTTGGGCGACTTTTGACATGTTCAATCAAATTATATTTTTAGCTATGTATATTAATATACCTGTTAGACTCGTTAGAGATAAAACATAACCCAAAAAAATAATCCATTCATAAGTAAACTCATTTCAAAATGCAATCTCTACAGATGAGTAGATTATAAATATGTGATTTTTGTTTCCTATCCTTTTAGGATGCCTGTGAGAAACTACAATGAGACTGCAACTTTCCAAATTGAAAAAGATTCGTCTGGTAGTCACAGCTTGCAAGAACCATCATCTCCAAAATTTGCCAAATCACCGTCACTTCAGAGAGCTTCCAACCTACATGCAGCGAGGTCTCCAGATTCTGCTTATAACTCACACGAATCTCCAAGAAACCCGAGATCACCAGAAAGAACAGGTGAAAACGGTTCACATGTGGACGGAGCAGACAAAGAGCCATCAATAAAACGGCAAGATAGTTTTGAGATGAGACTTCCCGAGTTACCTAAGATCGATGTCCATTCTATTCAAAGACAATCATCTCACGGGACGGACCCCGAGTCACCTGTTTCACCACTTTTAACGTCTGATCCGAATAACGAACGTTCACATTCACAGACTTTTAGTCGGCCTAATTCTCAGTTCGGTGACGATCCAGTCATGGTCGAAGTGGTCAAGGAAAAGCGAAAAGAGCCACCTATGTGGAGGCTCATAGAGCTGAGCTTTGCTGAATGGCTTTATGCTGTTCTGGGAAGCACAGGTGCTGCAATATTTGGTTCTTTTAATCCGCTTCTTGCTTATGTGATTGCATTGATTGTGACCGAGTACTATAGAAATGAGAGTAACAAACATATGCGAAATGAAGTGGATAAATGGTGCTTGATCATTGCCTGCATGGGTGTTGTTACGGTAATTGCAAATTTTTTGCAGCACTTCTACTTTGGTATTATGGGGGAGAAAATGACTGAGCGAGTTAGGAGAATGATGTTTTCTGGTTAGTACTACCTTTTCTAGCAAATACTTGTTCTTCCTTTATTCTTATTAATTAATACAGATTAGAAGTGACCAGTTTGACCCATTTACTTGTGAATGGGTCAATTTTGGGTTATGTTATATTCCTAATGCATAAGAGTCCCGGACACCCTCTTACTAGTAATTCATGAAAACAGATTTGGATAGAAAGTTTTTTCTGGGTCAACGACAATAAAATGTTTTACACTTTTCAACCCGTTACACCCACTCTCCTTTTCCTGTGTTTTACTTTTACCACCTCCAATGCAAATGATATTAATCATTGTGTTTTCTATAACAGCGATGCTCCGCAATGAAGTTGGATGGTTTGATGAAGAGGAGAACAGTGCTGATACCTTGTCCATGCGATTAGCAAATGATGCAACATTCGTGAGAGCTGCTTTTAGCAACCGACTTTCAATATTCATACAAGATTTTACAGCTATCATTGTGGCGTTTCTAATAGGGATGCTCTTACAGTGGCGGTTAGCACTAATGGCATTGGCCACACTTCCGATTCTTACTCTTTCTGCCATTGCTCAGGTATACATCCATTATGAACACATCAGTTATTGTGCAACAGCTTTGCATTCTATCCTATAATAGCTTCTTCTGAACACTTCTGTCACATAATATAATTGCAGTTGTATAGTGCTTATTTATTTATTTATTTTTTTATTTTATTTTCCGAGTATCATTTAAAGACTGCAGATAATAATTTTGCGCAGATTATTGTGTCATGCTACAAGACACAAGTACTAAAATACCCCTGCATCAAGAAACTAGTACTTTTATTACCTTACATCACATTAAAGTAGAAACATTCTAAACGTCAACCTTCAATGAATGAAAAGTATTATTCCCATGTGTAAAATTCGTGTGTTATTGATGTATCAAGAATGAAGAGTTTGTTGTTGCAATTGAAATAAAACATTCCAAGATATTAGCTAGAGGTTACAAAATGGATGGGTGTGGTGGGTAAAGTGGGCTGTCTAACGGGTCAAAATGTTTAATCCTTGTACAGGTAAAAATGAGGTTGGGATTTCTGTTCAATCTTTTATAAGCACCTAGTGGGTGCGGTTGAGTTTGATGACATGAACTCTATTTTTCATTACGAATACTTTATGTTATGAATATAATCGTATAGGAGGTATTGGTTATTTCATAAAGAACACGTTGGACCTTTTTTTATAATTCTTTTTATTTATTTTTATTTTTTTTCTTCCCGTTTGTCCATCTTATGATCTCAAATCCAACACCAATTTAAATTTTGCAGAAACTATGGCTAGCTGGGTTTTCAAAAGGGATACAAGAAATGCATAGGAAAGCATCACTGGTCCTTGAGGATGCTGTTAGAAATATATACACAGTTGTGTCATTCTGTGCCGGTAACAAAGTAATGGAGCTTTACAGATTGCAACTAAGTAAAATATTCACGAAAAGCTTCTGGCATGGTATGGTAATCGGCTTTGCATTCGGATTATCACAGTTTCTTCTTTTTGCCTGCAATGCTGTTCTTCTTTGGTACACTGGACTCTCTATTAAAAATGGAAATGTGGATCTCCCGACTGCTATTAAGGAGTACATGGTCTTCTCTTTTGCTACCTTTGCACTCGTGGAGCCTTTCGGTTTGGCTCCATATATTCTCAAAAGACGCAAGTCTCTGATTTCGGTTTTTGAAATAATAGATCGAGTCCCAAAAATTGAACCTGATGATACCACTGCTTTGAAGCCTCCAAATGTTTATGGAAGTATTGAGTTGAAACATGTTGACTTTTCGTACCCGACTCGTCCCGAGATTCTGGTATTGAGCAATTTCAATCTCAAAGTCACCGGTGGTCAAACTGTTGCTGTCGTTGGCGTTTCGGGATCTGGGAAAAGCACGATTATTTCGTTGATCGAGCGGTTTTATGATCCGGTTGCTGGCCAGGTGAATCTAGATGGTCGGGATTTAAAGCAGTTCAATTTGAGATGGTTAAGGAATCACCTTGGTGTTGTTCAACAAGAACCCATCATCTTTTCAACAACCATACGAGAAAATATAATTTATGCAAGACATAACGCAAGTGAAGCTGAAATCAAAGAGGCTGCGAGAATAGCAAATGCTCACCATTTTATCAGCAACTTGCCTCATGGTTATGATACCCATGTGGGAATGAGGGGCGTGGACTTAACCCCGGGCCAAAAACAGCGGATTGCTATAGCTAGGGTTGTGTTAAAAAATGCACCAATTTTGTTATTAGACGAGGCGAGTTCAGCAATCGAGTCAGAGTCAAGTCGGGTGGTTCAGGAGGCTCTTGATACACTTATCATGGGAAACAAAACGACAGTTCTTATAGCCCATAGAGCTGCTATGATGAGACATGTTGATAATATTGTTGTTCTTAATGGAGGTCGGATTGTTGAGGAGGGTTCCCATGATTCATTAATGTCGAAAAATGGTTTGTATGTCCGGTTAATGCAACCTCATTTCGGAAAGGGTATCCGTCAACATAGGCTTCTTTAGCTCTTTTGCCAAATATGAGTGGTTTTCAGCGTGGTGGATGTAGTGGGGAACATTGGGGTTTATGAGGTGAGAAATAGGGTTGTAGATTGCATATTCTTTTGGAGGCCAAGTATTGAATCTATGCCTTCATGATATATTGTTTTGTTGATCGTAGAATGGACGTAGGTAGTCTGCCCTTTTTTGTTTCTTTTATATATTTGTTTTTCCAGTTACTGTCTTGACCCTTTTGTAGATTTGTATATGATTTTTAACTTGAGTGAAAGTTCTTGAGGCTAAAGAGGTCGAAGTAAAGGTATTTATTGTAACCCTTGTGTATATAAAGAGGCTTACAACTTATTTTCTTTCGATTCGCTTTTTGGCATCTTAGTCTATTTTGTAGTAATTGGTTAAATCATTCAATATGTTCGTTTTGTGGTGTCTCGGCAATATGATTTGGGCAAATTTAGGTGCTTAATTGTACAGTCTTGTCTGTTTAAGTTGTTTGTTGGGTTTATGAACCTGATACTTACTGAAATAATCTTATATGGTATGTAAACTTATCTATTTTCTCGATAATCAGTGTCAATAATTTGAGTCATGAATCTAATTAACAGGTAAAATCATGAGGCAACATTACTAAAATTTCACTAATAACCTGGAACACAATTGACTTTTGGCAGTAAATCAAACACTTCGAATCTCACTTTTACCACTAACTGAACTAATTGCAACCATACACTGATACACGTGTCTTCACTTGAACCTATTTAGCCACTTTTTGACCGGACTTACTAATTTAGTAACCTGTAATACCGGTTCAAATTGGCGTTATTTCTGTTACTTATACACGATACTCACTAACATTAAATACCCCCCAATGCCACTCAGCTAATAGAACTGATCAAATTTCCAGAGACAGTTATCACACAACAACATGCCAATATACAGAATTACAATTGGAACTCCAGGGGAGGCAAGCCACCCCGATACACTCAAAGCCGGTCTATCAGAGTTCATTTCGACCCTCATTTTTGTATTCGCCGGTTCAGGATCTGCCATGGCTTACAGTAATTCTCCCATCTCATTTTTATTGTTTGTGAACACATGTTAAAGATATTTGCATAAAGTACCGACATACTTTTCTATTTGTTCATTCTAGTTATGTTTTTTTCTTTTTCCTTTTGAAAGATTGTTTTCTAGATTTAAAACTGGCTTTCAAATATTGTTTTATTTTATAAAAATAATTTGATTCTATATAGGTTACTAAATTTTTAATTAAAAAAAAAAAAGTGCATGTAAAGGTTTTGTAATGACACATGTGACGTAGAACTTGTTTTTGGATCAGGTAAGATGACGTACGATGCACCTGGCACTCCATCAGGACTAATTGCAGCTTCATTATCCCATGCCTTCGCCTTATTTGTGGCAGTTTCGGTTGGTGCTAACATTTCAGGTGGTCACGTAAACCCAGCTGTCACGTTTGCCTCATTCATCGGTGGCAATATCTCGTTCCTTAGTGCCATTGTTTATTGGATTGGTCAGTTACTTGGATCTGTTGTTGCGTGTTTGCTTCTCCAATATGCCACAGGCGGAATGGTAACATCGTAGCACTACCAATATGGTGTTCGAAGACATGTATTTTGATTATTCTTTTCTGACAATTGATAATCTAAATATATCTGTAGGAAACGGCAGCTTTTGGCTTATCATCGGATGTTTCAATTGGAAATGCACTTGTTTTTGAAATCGTGATGACGTTTGGCCTAGTGTACACAGTGTACGCCACTGCAGTGGATCCAAAGAAGGGAAATATAGGAATTATTGCACCATTGGCGATTGGTTTGATTGTCGGTGCAAACATTTTAGTTGGTGGTGCGTTTACTGGTGCATCAATGAACCCAGCAGTCAGTTTTGGTCCAGCCGTCGTTAGTGGGACATGGAAGCATCATTGGGTCTACTGGGTTGGTCCGTTCCTTGGTGCTGCCATTGCAGCCCTTATCTATGATAACATCTTCATAGACGATCATGAGCAACTCCCAGTGACGGATTATTGATCATTTTGTTTTCGAGTTTAGTTTTTGATTATGGAAAAAGAACGTTAGAGGAATTAATCTTGCCATTTTGCAAATTAGGATAAGGTTTTTTAATTGTCTTCAAGGGATTAAATAAGATGGTCTTGTTTGGCTTTGCTATTTAAAGTATGAGCTTCATTAATCATGTTTTCGAACCTGTTTCACAATTTGTACATTATCTTCAATTTCTTCCACAAACTTATACAAAAACTTCAAATTATTTGATTTTGTTGCTTTACAAATCGCCTGACGCTTCGGGATTCTTAGTAAACACCTACTGTACATTCCCTGCCTTAAAACTAAAACTTAAGGGTTCAACATTGAAAACTTCAGTAAAATGCTCCTTAAGGCTTAAAGAACATGACATCTTCTTCGTTCGCAAAATCCTTCAAGTTTCACCAATTTCATGAACTTCCGCAATTGCCCTTTTTGGTTCGTGTTGGATCTCTGATATGTCACTAGGAAAGGGCTTTCGCCCCCCTATAGGTCCTTGGGGGTCAATATGTTAATATAATTGGTTTAAAGAATGAAATAAGAATAATGTCATGAACAAAATAATAAACTCAGAAGGGTATCACTATAGGTTCTCAAACTTTCAAATTTGTTTTAGTGTGATATCTGAGATAACTTGTCATTTTTTAACAACATTACCTCTATGGCTCTATGTATGATCACCTACATGAATGCTTAATTGAGTTTGCAATGATGCTATCGAATCACCAACAACACACCTTTTCATCGAGCGTATTATTGCTAACGATGTTTGGGTCATGGTTAAAATTAGTTGGAATAAAGGGTATTAAAAACATGTTTTGTTTGTATTTGCTATTTTTTATGAAAGACAATTAACTATCTCACAAAATATACACAACAAATCAATTGCACAATGTCCTAAGCGACTTGAACCCGCAACCATTTAGTTGAGAACATTTTCAAACATAGGGTATCATTGGGACACAAACCCTTTGGTTGATTGGTTTTTCTATTACCATCTTGATGAATCATGTATCAGCCATAGGATTGAACTTGATTTAACTCTGTTTGTAACAAAATTAATCCAAAAATGCTTGTTGTCTACAGCTTAAAATCATATACTGAGTTGTGTTAGTGAGATAAATATTCTAGCAATAAAAAAATATAGCTCATAAGTTCAACCCTCAGATTACTTGCATTATCATTGAACAATAAGAAATGTATCAATAACTTCAACCCTGAGATTACAATCCATTGTTGACGAAACATAGAAAAGAACAAGCAAAAGATACATGTTACGGCATATGAGGATGCTTTGAACATAAGTCTTCAAGAAATGTATCAATAACTTCAACCCGCAGATTACAATCCATTGTTGCCGAAACATAGAAAAGAACAAGCAAAAGATACATGTTACGGCAGATTACAATCCATTGTTGCCGAAACATAGAAAAGAACAAGCAAAAGATACATGTTACGGCATATGAGGATGCTTTGAACATAAGTCTTCAAGAAATGTATCAATAACTTCAACCCGCAGATTACAATCCATTGTTGCCGAAACATAGAAAAGAACAAGCAAAAGATACATGTTACGGCATATGAGGATGCTTTGAACATAAGTCTTCAAGAAATGTATCAATAACTTCAACCCGCAGATTACAATCCTTTGTTGCCGAAACATAGAAAAGAACAAGCAAAAGATACATGTTATGGCATATGAGGATGCTTCAAACACAAACTTATGTTATCTTCAGCTTCATCCAAAAACTTGTAAGAAAACTTTGAAGGATTATCTGATTCCACTGCCATGCTTATCAACCGCCTGGAATGCATTCCGGGCCTCACTTCTATAACATAAGGTTCAGCATCAAAAAATTTCATCAAATGCTCCTTGAACGAGATAATGTGTTCTTCCCTTGAAAACCCTTCCAGTCTCACAATTTCGAGCTTGTCCAATTTCCCCTTTTGAATGAATTTGGAGCTTTCATGGTAACTTTCAGATGGCTTTGGGGATGAGGTGCGTCGAGGGTCAATCTGTAAGTTTTAATTGGTTACTATTGAAGTTAAAGGCATCGATTAACCAAGAACCATCTATGACAGAATATTCTAAATGCTAGAAACATAAAATGGAACTTACCGTTATGAACAACCTCTTGAGAGAAGTGCACAACTTCAAGAAATAAAATAATGAATTGATGTTATCATCATCCATACGAGTATCTATCCACCACAAGTCTTCAAGTTTGCTTAACGTGAAATGTTCCGTTAAACTCAGCCATGGTTCAAAAAGTCCCTACAAGAAAACGAAAAGTATTTGCTTTGTTGCTAGGATTCTGAAAAAGGGTCAATTGTGTGGTATGCAAACAAATATCAGTTTGTCGCTAATTTGGGTAACATACTCTTACTTTGCAGTGTAAAATCGGTTAATGATATAGTTCGATGAAATATTTTAAAAAAGGGTAATTGTTTAAAAGTATATCATACTACCACTTTTGTAGTTGTGTGTATCATCGTTTGAATCCGATTATTTCGTGCATATCTTTTCATATTTTGATTAATTTTGTGTATTGATTGACATATTTTTGGGAATCGAATCAAGTATTTTAAGAATCGATACACAGAATAATCAAAATTTGAAAAGATGTGCACAAAATAGTTGGATTCGAACAATGGTACACACAACTATAAACGGTGACAAGTATGGTACATTTTTAGACAATTAGCCCTTAAAACAAGAATAGTTATACTACGTATATCAGCAAAAATCTGACCGTTGGCTATTGAAAATTTGTATTACCTTATACATCCATCCATGAAGTGTAAGTACTCTGACATCTGTAATCGATCTTATGCCTGCATAGTCAAACCTTTCCTTCTCACCATAGCAACTTGAACCTACTTTGAAATCAAACATTACATCTTCAAAGTTCATTACTTTATAGAACCTAAACCGGCTTAATGACCCACTATATCGAAGAGATTTGAGCTCCAAAGCATCCACAAACAGAGTGTCAAGATCGCAATCTTGAATAGTTAGACTCAGTAGCTTAGTAAGAGAATCGACTCCTAATACCAAACCGTTAGACTTCTCAATGATCAAGTTCTTTACATTTTGAAACTTTCTCATCAAAGACGAAACAAATGCACAGTTTAAATAATTAACTGAAGTTAATTTTAGGGTCTTGAAACAAAAGTTAAATAATAAACCTCCTTTCGAATTCACCCCAACATTCCACAAACACTTTTTTGAGAAATCTTGATTTCCTTTGGAAAAATCAAGATTCAGGTTATTGTTCAATCCGATTCTCGCTGTGAGGATCAACCCTTGATTAAAATGGAATTCGAGCCTTCTTGGCGTTTTCAGAGGATTATTTTTATCAAAATTAACAAGAAATTTGATAACTACATATTCAAATAGATATTTAGATGTTATTCCTTCATGCTTGATGATGATACAAGGTCTGTTCCATAAACCTGTAAGCAGAGCTACGCTTTTTGATCCAGAATCCAGAGGGTAAATTGAGAGGATTTTTGCTAAAACTTCATCTGGTAACTTGCTTATATAATTGTTGCGGATCCTTGACCTGCAAAAGGTCAATTTTTTTTTGAAAAACCCTATGACTTCTACATGTAAAATTAACAAGTGAGACAGCAGAGTTTTTCTACATGCGTAGATCCGCTCGGACCATCCTAAGTACAATTACATATGGATTTTAGCAAAGAAAACAAAATCAGTGCCGGGAAATATTGTACGCGAACAAAACAAAAGGTCTAAAAAAGAGACATGAACACAAATTATAATAATAAAAAAACTTACATCTTAAAATAAGGCACGAGTTTCGCCAAAACATTCAATGGACATAAGCACCAATCCGCTCGCTTTGTCGCAAACTAACCTGCTAGAAATAACAGACTGGTTAAAGACAAATATATCTAAGCTATTTGGTGTAAACACAAGACAGTGGAAATATGATGGAAATTACTTGACATTGTGAATGAATGTTAAGTTGGACAGGTCTTTATTTCTTTGACTTAGTGTTGAGTATGTCACACTTGAAGAGATATGTATTATCAATTAAGTAAATGCTTAAAAAAAGACTCATTATTCATGCTTTACTTTTTTTATTGTCATTCTTCATAACTAATATGGTTTCTTTCCTCACATCTTATCTTCTACCTCCAACAATAATTCAACTACATCGGTCTAGATGGTGGATCAAAATTTCTCAGTTTTGTATGCGGATAAGCTGCATCTTCATGGGTCAACTGTAACTGAAGTTCATGATGCCGATCTTTGGACTTGCTGTTTACAAGTTTAAGAATTCTGATTGGACCCAAAGTGGCGTTCATGGTATTGAAAAGGTTAGCAGCTCCTTGATGAACTCGACTGAAAAATTGGCTACGGAGTTTAAAAATGTGTGTCACCCAGATTTTTGTGTTTTTCAAGAGGTAAAAGGGAGAGTTGGTGGCTTGGGCATTTTAATGTTTAGTTTAGTCTGGTGGATGACGTGTTTTGATACTTCGATGTGTTTGGCTTGTTAGGCCGATAGTAACGGTAAACATAAATACTGTGGTCATATCGTCTGCCATATTAGTGTTACATCAGCTTTTTCTCATTAAAACTACACCTAATCATAATATGCTAATAAGACGACCGCAACAACAACAAAAAGCATACCCCACAAAAACTAATAAAAAAAATACACACACAAAAGAGAATGAAACTTTCGGTTGCCAAGCCAACCATAACTTTAAAAAAGTTGAGGGTGATCGGTCACCAATTCACTTGAACTAACGGGGAGAACTTGGTTGGTTGGGGGGCAACCTTACCATTAGCATTGGCATTAAGAAAGAAGACAAGGTATTTGCGTCGTTTCATGTGAAAAGGTATGGGCTTGGGTATGTATAATGAAAAGAAATATAGTGTTCAGTAAAAAAAATAAATAAATAAATAAATAAATAAAATAAAAATAAAAATAAAAATAAAATTTTATATACTTTTTTTTTTTTTTTTTTTTAAAGTACGTTAATCATTTATTGCTTTTACCTTTATCAATTTATTTCAATAACGCACAGCTGTTTCAATTTTCAAGTTCCTTTTCTAAATTATCACCAGCAGTTTGTGGTTGGGTTGTGACTATGATAAAGGGTCATAACTCATAAACAAGTACTAAACCTTGTTTCTTGAAAAGAATCAATAAACTTTTTACCCATGATCCATTCTAAAGCCATAAGCATCAAGAACCCATTTATAAAAACAAATTTCCGTTGTCGTACGCGTCCTTACTAAAGTACAATAAACTTCAATGTTCTTTCAAACATCAATATTACGCCAAAATCATTCCAAATTTTCTAAAAGGCTCATATTTATATATAACCATCTAAACTGAATAACAAATTTATGAGGTTGTTATAATTAAACTAATTTAATCTTTATCACTGAAACTTAATAGATACAATATGAGATAGCGGCTTTTGAAGGTTAACGGATATACCATGTTGAGTTAAAAACTATGAAGTTTCTCATAAACCCTCTCGAACCCGGTGTGTATGCTAGATCGCAGTCAAGCTAAATATCAATTCATCAAATGATGACGTATAGTCCGCATTCGGGTCACGAACCCGACCAATGAACACTACTAATACCTAGCCAATCACGCATAGGCTATCATGATCAAGATTTGGGCTTACAAAGGCCCAAATTCGTAATTATTATTTATGGTCTTGATATGTGATCTCTTATTTATGTTGCAAAAATTGTAAGTCGGTAGTGAGGCGGTCGACTACCCTGTAGCCTGTAATCGGTCTAGGCGGGATTAATCGATGATTAATCGGATTGACATTTCCTGCAAGTTTTGGGTATTTCTGGAGACCAAACTAAAGATCTTAACTGATTCCAAGCCTACTATATTCCCAAACCTCAATAAAAGGCTCCAATTCTGATTATAAGGTCCATTATGCGTTATAAGTGAAATAAAAAAAAAAATCCTCAAATTAAGTAGAATGCCTAAATTAATATTTTTTTAAAAGTTGACCTAAGTTCACCAATTAAGACGATTTGGCCGATTGTTAACCGATTAGGTTGATTTTTTTACCGATTTGACTGATTTTTAACCGATTAAGCCAATTTTTGACCGGTTAGCGACCGACTTTTGACCAAGCCGATTTTTTTGCCCGATTTTCAAAAATCACCAAGGTCCAAGGCTGATTACCTTGTAATCACCAATTACAAGGCCGCCTAGGCCCATTTTTGCAACATTGACTGATACAACATAGTGATATACTTAAAGAAAACAAAGTAAACCGACTGTACATAAGCAAAAATACAACCATCACAACTTTCTTTATTAGGAACTCCTTATTTAAAAAAAAAACCTTAGTTTAACATAACTGAAATCAATCAAAAAACAATCACATAAAAGGATTCTACTCACCACAAAGAGCGTTTCACGATCGAGCGATTAGAAGGCTGCACCTCTAGGAATGCAACTCCAGAAGAAAAATACCATAAACAAGAGGAGGGAAGATTAATGTGACGAGAAGAAGACTTGATTCATTGTTTATTTATTACTATTAGGGGAGAAGAATAAAAGGTAATACTATTATGGTTTACCTGCGTTTATTACCGTAAAACTTATATGCAGTGGCGGAACTAGAACATTTTTTTTTGGGGGGCCGATTTTATTTTATTTTTTATTTTTATTTTTTTTTTTGGGGGGGGGGGGGGGGGGGGGGGGGGGCTGAATCGGAGATTTGTTTGTAACCTCAACTAAATTACCCCTAAAACCTATAATATTTACACTAGGTGCCGTAAATTTTGGGGAGGCCGGGATCCTCCCCTGCCCCTTCATAGGACCGCCCCTGCTTATATGTCTAGAAATAAATGTCCATTTTAAAAATGCACATACTTTAAGAAATGTCCATTAACTACATTGTTCATCAATAAAATTAGACGAATAACCGCACAAAGCGACGATGTATAGCGGCAAATAATTATACTTGCAAAATCGTGATTCTGGTTCGGCCCTTGACGCAAACCATGTATTTTTTAAAATACAAAGCATGTGCTTTTTAAAACTAATATAGTGTTGCTTTTGAAAAAAATTTAATTTTAGAATTGATTAACAAAAGACATAATTCTAGTTGTCTAAGTTTTTAAAAAGTTGTCTTAAGGGTAAATTAGGCAAACTATAATAATTTAAGTTTTAAGATTCAAATTTCTAAGTTTCAAGAAAATAGATACACTTTTTATAGGTAGTAGAGAACCGGCCGAAGTCTCTTTTTGGGACGGATGTAATACTATTTTACAATTGATGCATTATATAATTTTCATTTCTAAGGATTGAATGTATAACAAAATTTTGAGATATGAACATGTTGAAAATTTATAGGATGTAGCTTATAAAAATAAAAGCTACTTCTCCTAAAAAGTATTGTGACTGATTAGCCACGCTAATATCTTGAAAGGGGAGTGCTTTAACTTGTTTAAGTTTGTGTGAGGGTGTGTTCACACATTGTAGATTAGTCAGCTAAAAGATTGGAAACCATTGTTATAAAATAAAAACTAGTCCCATCTTTTACTTTATCTCCATCTTTGTAAAATTAAGTCAAACATGCTAAGTGATGATTTGACTCGCAAGGTCCATTTTTTTTGTAGACAAACTACAATTATACATCATTACTTGATTCACGAAATTGGCGTATATATAAGAACATGTAAAAGATGCATTTTTAAGTCATGAGAAGATGATTAAAGCCCACATTTAATCTATGTTCTCTTCAACTCCTTCAAAAACTTGTTTGTAAATTTCAACAAATTTAATGCAATTGGGATTTCAATCGAACACCCAACACCCATTTGGTGCCTCAATTCTTATGACATAAAATTCTAGTGTTCAATGTCGGAAACTTTCATGAAAAGAATCCTTGACAACATGATGTCTACTTCGTTCTTGAATCTTTCAGCTTCACCGTTTTAAGGCAACTAGCCTAATTGTTCGATTGGACGTTGCTAGATCTCTCATGGTTGCCTATACATGTCTATGGAAATGAGTAGTTTGGAGGGTCGATCTATACGTTAGTATTTTAATTATGGAGTAAAGTTAATGTTGGAATTTTACATGAAACCGTGAAGAACAGTTTTATGAACATGACCTGAAAAATTGGATGATGACTTGGAGTGGATTTTTTATGGGATTATCATATTTAGGATTGGACCCAATAATTTATTAGTTTTGACAAGTTTTCCAACCCAAAGTATATACCACAACAAAAACAACATGCCTAATCCCACTAGAGTGGGGTATGGGGAATGTGGAATGTAGACAAATCCTACCCTTACCGTAAGGTAAACCCAAGAGTAAGGAGACTAATTGCAGGAAGACCTCTAGAAAGTGTATGTATGCACGTGGATGCACATAATGACAAGGATAAATAAACTATGTAACCATAAGACGCATAAAAAGCATATAAAGCTAAAGAATAAATACCATCATAGGATCTTAGAATAAAAAGACATAAAATAATACATTGTATGTAAACACAATATATAGTATATAGTAAGCGCATAAGAGCAGAGAGGAACATAAGTATAAAAACATAAACGCAAACGGGCACCGGGAACACAGAAGTATACACGCTTGCATAGGAATAAGGCCTATGGAAATATGATTTTATAGTATGTCATAAGAGTGCAGCGAGGTTCTAAGATGGTTATTGCTATGGAGTCCTATATCTAAAGGTAAAACAAATATGTGCACGAGAGGTTAAAAAAAAAAAAAAAAAAAAAAAAAAAAAAACGTCTAAAAAGCATAAAGGGGACTAGCTATGGGTCTCTATAACTAAAACACAAGTACCAAAGCTACTAAGAATCACCTATAAAGACTAAATGCAAGAACTACCTAGTAACAGGAAACAACCTAGACCTTCTAACCACCTATTCTAATTCTAGCTCTCCATGCATTCGTGTGTTAGAGGTCATGTCCGCGGATAAGAGAAGCTTTATACCACAACTATCATAAATTCATAATAGCAATACACAAAGGATTTGTTGATTCAAGATATACTAATATTTTTAAAGCTTTATACTAATTTAGCTACACACATAAAGTATGAAAAACCGTTCAAATGACGACAGAAATTAAAAAATGATGACTGAACCAGCCATTGCACCGGAAGAAACTTGACAGCATATTAATAACTGATATACTAATGAGTCAAGACCAATTAAACTATATTTTAAGTGACTAATCGCACAACACATTAACAATTGTGCTCAAACTATCTGTCGGAGCTTCAGAAGAATTTAAGATTTTGAACCTCATAGATTCCACATAAAGAAGGTAAATTTAAATTCATGTTATACTTTGTGAGTATGTGACTATTTTATCTGAAAACTTTATACTCCTATTCATAAACAAGCAAAATCCATCTAACTGGTTCGCCTAAAATGGTCAACAAGTTTTATGTCATATGAGGATATTAAAAACTTGCGTGAAAACTTTGACGGATTTGATTCATTTGGAATTTGTATCTGGTACTTTGTGGGCTTTCCATGCCTCACTTCTATGGCATAAGGTTGAACTTAGAAAACATCCATCAAACGATCTTTGAACAACATGAGATATTCAGTGTTTGTGAACCCCTCTAGTTTCACCACTTTGAGCTTCCGCAATGGCACTTTTTGGATGTTGCTGCAACTCCAATGCGCGCCTTTAGACAAATTTGGAAATGAATAGCACACTTCAAGGGTCAATCTCCAAGTTCATATGAGTTAAATGGAGTACATGTACCACAAACAAACACAACGTGCAGGAAAGAGAAGGTTTGAAATTCTTGATAACTTATGGTTATGTAGAAACTCTTGAGAGACTACAAAACTTCAATAAAGAAGATGATACATTGATGTTATCGCCGTCCATACAACTATCGACCCACCATAAATCATCCAGTTTGCTTTATGTGGAAATTATTTTCATTGAATTCAACCATGGTTCAAATGCATTCTACAAAAATCAAATTTTTTTACTTAAGTGACCTACACATCAAATTACATGCCATCGCTTCTCGCTTATACTTGGATCACAACATATTAACTAAAATCATACTTTAGTAACCTACACATCAAATTAGTTCATTTCTAAGATTAGTTATCAACAAACTCAATGCTCGGCGCATCTGCCACATCGTTAGATTTACTTGAGACTCTTATGGCTTGTAAAAATCTTTATATTTACACCATAAAGATAATGCCCCAAACCTTTAATGCATATACAACTGATGCAAGCTCTAAATCATGAGTGGGGTATTCTTCTTCATGTTTCTTGAGCTGTCTTGACTCATAAGCAATAACTTATCTCCGTTGCAGAAGAACACATCCGAAGCCAATTGACGATGTATCACAATAAATTACTTATGCCTCATTGTTGTTTCGGCTTATTTTTGGAGACCAACGCCTTGGCTCATTTTTTAGCCGAGAGCTTGTGGCTTATTGTTGAACTTATTCGGTTTTGACATATATATGAGATTTAGTTTGTTGGACTAACTTACTTTGCTTAATTGACCTCGTGATCGTTGGTAGGTTTTGGTTTATGTTATAGGCTTATTTTTGAATTGGGTTACATATATGTTATGGACTAAACATAATAAAAGGTTAATGGACTAAAGTTATCGATTGAAACTTTGACTTGTTGGATTACTTAATGGACTCATAATGGACTAAACCTATTGGACTTAACGGACTCATAAAGGACTAAACTTATAGGACTTAACGGACACATGGACTTAACATATCAGACTATTTCTTATAGGACTATGATCGGGCTACAAAGCCCAATAACTATTGAACACATTTTCGGACTTCTAAAATGAAATTATTGAATAAACTTATTAAACCAGGCTATTACTGGTTAAAATATTGTTGGAACATGTTTTGGATAAACAGGGACAAATTATGTTTATTTAGAAATTTGTCGGAAAGTGAATTTGTTGGGAAAATTGATTTTTATTAAAGTCTATGACTTTGGAATCGTTGTATAAATGAACGGGTGCCAAAATTTTATAAAATTTCTATACTTAGGATTTTATCAAAAAGACTCATTTTCTTAAAACCCGATGATCAGTGCTAAACAGTCAGATAATATTAACCAAGTTTAAATGGTTAACAAGTCAAAAATAGCTTAGACTAATGCTCCGTGGAGTACAAGATATCCGCGGGTCGTTAATCCCAACGAGGTATGAAATCTGTAATAAAACGGAATTTGGGATCGGGTGATTATGAACAGGAATAGGTGAGAATGGTTTATATTACTAATTTATACAATGAAACAGTTAAACAATATACTTAAACAACTATATGAACTAAAAACGTATACAAATTAAAAACTTGCATCTACGTACGGGGAAAAAGGTGAGTCTTAATGAAAATTAAACTACAGGGGGTAAAAATGAAAATTCTACAAACTTAAACTTAAAAGAGAATTCAATTTAAAAAGAAAATTATTTTTTAGATTATTTTATTATTTAATATTAATTATTTAAATAAAAACTATTTATCTATTTAATTAAAACTAATTTAAATCAAACTAAAAATGATAAAGATTATAAATTAAACTAAAAACTTGCAAAACTATTTTCTAAACCCTTAAACGAACTTGAAGAAATTATAAAAAATTAAAAATAAATATTTTTGTCTTTTTATGATTTTCTTTTAATTAATTACTAATTATATTAATTAAACTATTTAAAGTATTTTAAATTACTAATAATACTAAAATGACTTAGAAAATTATGGAAAAATTTATAAAACTAATTAACCATCACAGGAATCCTAAAAAATTATAAAAAGTTTGTTTTATAAATTTTTACACTATTATACTAACTATTATATTAGATATTAATTAATTACTAATTAAACTAAATAAATTATAAAAACTAGTAAATGAACAGTAGAAATTACAAGAAAATTTATAAAATTATTTTACAACATATAAAAGCTAGGAAAAATAAAAAACTAGGTGTTACCTTATAAAAATTAATTATGCTATTTAAAACTTAACTATTAATTAATTATTAATAAAACTAATATTAATTCTAATTAATACTAAATTACAAAATAAAAATCTGAGAAAATTATTAAAATTACTTTAACATAAAAGGAAATTAATAAAAATATAAAAATGTAGGTTACTTAATAAAAATCTAAAAATGAAAATTAAAAAGATAAATATTATTAAATAGAAATTATCACTTAATTTAAATTTGATTTTTCTGGAATTTTCTTTTACAAACCTATTTTATACCTAAAAACAAACAACTTTTGTGAAATAAACTTTTTTATAACTTAAAAATAAGCCAAGGGAATGCAATAAGCTTCAACAGTTGACTTTGGTTGACCAGTTGAGAGATTAAGCTCACATGAGCTTATGTGGGGTCCACTATGGTAAAACTTGGTTCAAATAAGTTCATGGGACATGTATAATCCAGAATATTACAAATAATCTCTCAGAATAAGCAAATAAGCACTGAATAAGCACTTTCCTTTCTTATGTGAACACTGAAACTGGGACAGACTTAAGAGGCTAAATCAGGTGGGTCCCAGGGGTCTTAAGGTCAATCTAGTCAAATTAGCAAGGTGGCCAGGAGGGGGGTTGAAGGATCCCAAAATGGGTCAGTGGGACCCACTGTGGTGGCCAGAATCACCCACCTAAGTGGTGGTGATGGCCCGATGATCTGTTGCACAGGGGAAGTCCTTCCCCTGCAGCCTTGTTTGGAGGGGTGTGGGGTCCACAAGAAAATTCCCAAAATTATAATAAACATGGGACACTAAAGACTAGCTGGGGGGTTGTAAATCCTAAAAGTTTCAAGGTTTTAAACCTAACCTAAAAATCACAATAATTCTTGGAGTTTTTGGAAAATCTGAGAAACATGCCTTTTGACTTTTTTTTTTAGAAGAACTCCTAAGTTGACTTTATTGAGATTCTAATGACTCCTAGTTACTAATTAAGATGTAATATGTTATAATTAGACTAAATTAAGATAATTGATTAACTTATATATTGATATGATGAGATATGGCTTATGAAATTTTGACAGTTAACAGATTTGGTGAGGTTAAAGGCTAAGTTGACTATTTAACTAATAAGGACTAAATTTTATTGTTTGACTAACCTAACTAAACCTAATGTAACATGTAGCTATCAAGAACAACAATATAAACAACCTGTAAACCACAGTTATCAGCAGAACCAAACACTCCTTATTATGCAATGATTTTTTATTTTCACTACACAAAAGTGATTTAGTCCATGAATCTGATCCACAAAGATGTAATATGATGACAAATGATCATTCAAGCCTAAAACCAAAGACAAGAACACATATACTCATGGTTTACTAAATAGCCTTTTTGATAATGAGATTGAAAAAGCTTGGTAACATGAATTATATTGAACTTACAGGTTTCAAGTTATCTCATAACATCTTCTATATACCAAATAAGCATAATAAACACAGAGTTGAACTACAATAAGCTAATGAATAGTTAAAATTAAAATTGAGATTTATGCTTACAAATGGCATTCCAGCTGAAAACCAAGTACCAATGACCAAGATCACCACCTAAAGCTTTCCACAAAGCATCTAAACCAAGGGAAATCCTGAATACACCCTGCTCCAGCCATCTTCTTTCATTCTTCTCATTTTTTTTTTATTTTACAACTATTTTTGTATATTTTTGAGTATTTTTCTGTTTTTAAAGCTAAACAAGATTAAACACTTTCTAAACTGTATATTACTTATATTTGAGCTTATTTTTATCTATTGGAACAAGAAAATAACATCTTATCATTATTCAAGTAAAAATGTCAAATTCACTTAAAAATGCAAAATATAAATTTTAGGTAACAAGACTTGAAATTAAAAGTAAATAAGGATTTTATTACACTATAAGATTGATTACAACAAGTTTTACTTAAAGATTACAACTGAAAATTAAAGTTTAAGCTAATTCGACATAAGAAAAACTAAATTATTACTACACACTTCAATCTCTGCTTCTCTTCTCTTTTAAAGCCTCCCAATTTGTTCCAGGTGTCCTGCTGAGAATATCCCACCAATTTAAGCCTTTGGATGTGTCTAATTCATCAAAACCGTTTAAACCTACTTTTGGCGCCAAAAGTAGTTTAGGTTGCTTGTTGGGCTTTCAGGGAAATTAATGCCCTTTGGATGTGTCTAGAGGTGGAGGGGACAATTTGGGTTGTAGGGGTGAGCTGAGGATGGTGGATGTAAGGCATGGCAGGGTGTAGGAGAGGCAGAGGTTGTAGCTTATACACATGGCATCCTTGAGGTAAAACTCAAGGGTGGGTTTTGTTGTGGAGGTGACAGGGAGTGTTGTGAGGTGGAGATGGTGTAAGGTGGAGGTGGATGGTGTGAACAGTGGTAGTAGCAGAGGTGGAGTGGAGGTTGGGGGTGATGGGGGTCAACGCGGGTCAAAGACCCTGTTTTATTAATAAAGGGTGAATGGGCTTAAGGGTTGGGCTTGGGTAATTATTTGGACCAGATTTTGTGTTTGGATTTGGAATTGGGTTTTTGGTTTATAATTTGGACCCGTTTGGTTTGTAAGGTTAAAAAGCCCAAGGACCTTTCTTGTAACTTCTGAATTTCCAAGTACCAAACTTGTGACTCTTCCAAATTTATCAAAAAGGACCTTTCTTGCCATATAAAAATATTATAAGGACCTTTTTAATATTTTTCCAAATTTAAAAATAACCGGGGACCAATTTTGCTAATTTTTAAAGTGCAGGGACTTGTTTTGTAAATTTCATGAATTTATCATTTAGGGGTCAAACTTGTCAATTTGTGAATTACTAAGGACCCTTTAATGATAAAATTCCATTTTTGAACACTGGGGGTATTTTCTGTCAATATTGAAACTGCAGGGACCTGTTTTGCCATTTTTGGAATTTTGAACTTTCAAGGATAAAAATTGTTATTCCATGATTCCTGAGGACTGTTGTTGACTTTTCTTTAAAATAAATCATCCAGGGACCATTTCTGACATTTTTTGAAAGTTCAGGGACTGATTTTGACAATTTGGTAAACTTTGCCCGTTTTCCCTTGTTTTCAGTTCTTTTATGTCTGAAACATATAAAAACACATTCTAAGGATATTTGTAGTATTTTGTGGTGTTTCTGAGTGTTTTTTACATATTTTTGTTGTTCAGATTTGACAGAAATGATGAGTTTTTATGAACTCATCAATCCCCTACACTTAACTATTGCTAGTCCCTAGCAATTTAGCATCCACTAAAAACCCATTTTTGAAAATTTAATGGATTTTGATATCTCTTTACCAGACAGCCATTACTTCTGGAGTAGCCAAATGTCTTAGTTCAAGTAAGAACTATGGTCCACTTGATAACCATGTGATTTTGAGCAAACCACCAGCTGTCAACGGATTTGATTTGTCTTTACCAAAAGCCGTTTGCTTCTGGACTAGCCAACTCTTGATGGACAAAGTCAACATCTTGGTGAGCTGATTACCAATTATGGTTTTTCCACTGCCTTTACCACAAGCCATAATCTTGCGGGCTAGCCAACTCATTCACTTTTTGGGATATGGCGAGTTGATTTACCATACAATTTTGGGCAACTTGCAAGCCATAAACGGATTTGAGTTATCTTTACCAAGAGCCGTTTGCTCCTGGATTAGTCAGTCCTTATGTGGATTAGACATGGTGGACTAATAACCATTTGTTGTGTTAATGCCAAGTACTTCATTAAGTGAAAATTTTGAAAATTTTTTAAAATTTTTGGCAAAAACGGGGGTACTAGATGTATAATGTGATTAAATTCACTAGAATTTCCCCCTACACTTAGAAATGAATATTGTCCTCAATATTCAAAGTCCCGGCTATTATGCCAACTCTTTGAACGTAAAAAGACAATATTACAAGCTAAATGTGGGAACAACATTTATTTTATTTTTGTATTTTTCATTTTTATTTTATGTACTTTATTTACAGTAGGGGCAACTCCCCTACACTTGGGTGGTAGAACAGAGAAAGAAGTCAGAAACATGGGTGAAAACCCATGTGATGCTAATGTTTTTGTTTACCGAGTCACTAGCTTGACTCGACCCCGTATTAATTAGTCCGTGGGGAAAGTTTGGAGATCTGGGACAACCACTTGTGGTATGTCCCCTCCAAAGTAGTGTTTCAAACGATGTCCATTTACTTTAAAATTGGGACCGTCGGGTTGCAATAACTCAACAGTTCCGTATGGGTATACTTTTGCTACAGTAAATGGTCCAGACCAACGGGTTTTTAGCTTGCCCGAGAAAATTTTCAATCTTGAATTGAAAAGAAGAACTCTGTCACCAACGTTGAAAACGCGGTTCTTTATTTTAGAGTCATGTATCTTCTTAGTATTTTCTTTATAGATTAAAGAATTCTCGTAAGCTTGATCACGTAGTTCATTTAGCTTGTTTAGCTGAACCTTGCAGTGATAACTCGCTGTCTGAATGTCAAAGTTTGCATGTTTCAAAGCCCAGTAGGCTTCGTGCTCTAATTCGATCGAAAGATGACATGTCTTTCCGTACACCAACTTGTATGGAGTACACCCAATGGGTGTTTTATAAGCCGTAGGAAAAGCCCAGAGTGCGTCGTCCAATTTGTCCGACCAAAAGGCACGGTTTTCACCTACCGTCCTCTCCAGAATTCTCTTAATGCCCCGATTTGAGACCTCCACCTGCCCACTAGTTTGGGGGTGATATGCAGTAGAAAGACGGTGAGTTACACCGTATTTCAGCATCACTCTTGCAAACTGATCATTGCAAAAGTGTGTACCATGATCACTGATAATGGCACGAGGAGTCCCGAATCGAGCAAAGAGAGACTTCATAAATTTTACAACAACTCGGGCATCATTAGTGGGTAAAGCTTTCGCCTCAACCCATTTAGACAGATAGTCGACAGCCACGAGTATATATTTGTTCCCTCGTGAAGACGGGAACGGGCCCATGAAGTCAATGCCCCAGATATCAAATATTTCACAGACTTGGATGATGTTTTGAGGCATCTCATCCTTCTTAGACACATTCCCGTGATGTTGACAAGCATCACAAGTTTTGACAAGATCTTTGGCATCTTTATAGATGGTGGGCCAATAGAAGCCAGAATCAAACACCTTTTTGGCGGTGTAGTTTGAGCTGTGATGTCCCCCAGTGGGTCCATCATGACAGGCTTTGAGGATTTCCATGGCTTCAGTACCATGGACACACCGTCGGATGACTTGATCCACACATATCTTAAAGAGGTAAGGGTCGTCCCAGAAATAGTGTTTGATGTCTTTGAAGAATTTTTTCTTCTGTTGGGACGACATCCCTTTCACTACAAAATTACCCGCATGGTAATTTGCAAAATCGGTAAACCATGGGGTAGAGGTATCATCCCGACTAGAGATTAAATTTAGTGTCTCCAGAGGAAAGGTTTCATTAATTTCCTTTCTCTCGAGATCATCCTGATGAGGATTCTCTAGACGGGATAAGTGATCAGCCGCAAGGTTTTCTGCTCCTTTCTTATCACGTATGATAATGTCAAATTCTTGAAGGAGTAGAACCCAACGGAGCAACCTCGGCTTTGCATCCTGTTTAGAAAACAGGTATTTCAAGGCCGAGTGGTCCGTATACACCACGCATTTTGTTAGGATCAAGTAAGACCTAAATTTCTCAAAGGCGTATACCACAGCTAATAGTTCTTTTTCTGTGGTGGTATAGCGTGTTTGAGCTTCTGTCATGGTCTTACTAGCGTAGTGTATCGGCTGAAAGTGTTTACTTAAACGTTGCCCTAAGACTTCACCAATTGCAAAGTCACTTGCATCGCACATTAATTCGAATGGCAAGTCCCAATCGGGGGCAACAAGAATGGGTGCTTCAGTAAGCTTTTGTTTCAAAATTTGAAACGCTTCTAAGCACTCAGGTGAGAAGATGAAAGGAGTATCCTTCTCTAAGAGATGGGTCATAGGCCTGGAGATTTTTGAAAAATCTTGTATAAATCTACGGTAAAATCCAGCATGACCCAGGAAACTTCTAACACCTTTGACGGTAGTGGGAGGAGGTAGTTTAGCAATTACATCAACTTTTGCTCTGTCTACCTCTATCCCATTCTTTGAAATCTTATGGCCGAGGACAATGCCCTCTTTGACCATAAAATGGCTTTTCTCCCAATTTAGACACAAGTTTGTGTTTTCACAGCGTTTAAGCATGATTTCCAAATTGGTGAGACAAGTTTGAAAAGAATCCCCGATGACTGAGAAGTCATCCATAAATACCTCCATAGTTTTCCTGATGGTATCGGAAAATATAGCCATCATGCACCTTTGGAATGTGCCAGGAGCGTTGCATAAGCCAAATGGCATACGGCGGTAGGCAAATGTTCCATATGGGCATGTGAAGGTAGTTTTTTCTTGATCCTATGGATCAATGGGGATCTGAAAATATCCCGAGAAACCGTCCAGGAAACAATAGTACCCATTTCCTGCCAACCTCTCAAGCATCTGGTCCATAAAGGGTAGAGGAAAGTGGTCTTTTCGGGTGGCATCGTTTAGTTTCCTATAGTCGATGCATACACGCCACCCAGTAACCAAACGAGTTGGAATCAACTCGTTTTCCTCATTAGTGACAACAGTTATGCCACCTTTCTTTGGGACACAGTGGATGGGACTAACCCAAGGACTATCAGAGATCGGGTATATTAATCCAGCATCAAGAAGTTTGAGAACTTCTTGTTTGATAACATCATGTATTTTAGGATTAACTCGTCTCTGGTGTTGAACCACAGGCTTAAAGTCATCTTCCATAAGAATTTTGTGAGTACAAAATTCAGGGTTAATACCCTTTATATCAGATAATTTCCAAGCAATTGCTTGCTTGTGTGACTTTAAGACCTTTATGAGAGCAGTTCTCTCCTCATCACTTAAATCTTTTGCTATAATGACGGGTAACTTGTCGTTACCTTCCAAAAAAGCGTATTCGAGATGAGGAGGTAAGTCTTTGAGTTCAACTTGAGGAAATTCATTAGTTTTTTCAACATATTTGATTTCCTCTTTATGAAGTGTTAGTGGTAGAATAGGAGGGTGGGAGGGATCTTTGTTTAACAATTACTCAAGGAGCATGATATCCCCCTCCGGGTCAATCTCTTGATGAATCACTTCTAAGAAAGGCCTCTATTTCCTCGAGGATGAAGTCACTTCCCTCAAACGGAGTGAGGGAAGGATTAGAATTATGAATTATAGGAGTAGAAGATGGAGTGGGATTGCCACTCAAGTAATCATCAGAATAACCAAGAACTTCTTGAGTGTACTCCTAACAAGCAATATCAATGACATCTATTCGGTTAACCGATTCAGAGTCGTAATTTGAGGAGTACCTTGAAGTTTGATCGAGGTTAAATGTGATTGCTTCTGTACCCACACGTAATGTGATCTCATGTTCAAAGACATCTATGAGAGCACAACCCGTTTTAAGGAATCCTCTTCCAATAATTAGAGGAACCCTTTGATCTGCATCAAATTCAACAACGAAAAAGTCGGCTGGAAAATGAAACTTCCCTACTTTTACAAATACATCCCCAGCAATGCCAAGAGGACGTGATATTGATCGGTCTGCAAGCTCTAAAGTCATGCAAGTAGGAGTAAGTCCTAGAAGAGATAGTTTCTTCCATACTGAATGTGGCATTAGGTTGATGCTGGCACCAAGATCGGCCAAGGCATAGCAATCAACCATTCCTGGAAATACACAAGGTATTTAGAAATTTTCCAGGATCTCCGAGCTTTTCAGGAAGCTTTTTTAATAGAACTGCAGAGCAGTTCTCATTTAACGGAGTTTTAGCCATTTCAAACAGCTTTTCCTTATTACTCAACAAATGTTTAAGCGTTGATGCAAACTTGGGCATCAAAATGATAGCGTCCGCGAAGCTTATGTCAAAATGTAATTCTTGAAATATTTGGTAGAATTTGTCCATTTGATGACTAGCTTTCTCGCGAAGCTTTTGATCACTTAATCGTGATGGGTATGGAATTGAAGATTTAGGGGTGGTTTTTGGATTTTCTACGGGAACTGGTGGAGTTTCAGGCACTAATTTGTTTTTAGTAGCTGGAACCTGAATAACTGGAGGAGGGACGTCGTCGGTACTTCCTTTATCAATAGGAGGTATCGTGTCCGTTGTAACCTCAACTTCTTTTTCCAATATCTCAGGAGAAGAGAAAGAGGTAGATGGAATTTTGGGTCCTTTATATGAAGCTCCACTCCTGGTTGTGATCGCTTTTTCATCGCCCTTCGGATTCGCGATCGTGGTGCTAGGTAATTTACCTGATCTCGAGGGTCTTTCATTTAAAGATTTCTTAATGTCAGAAATCTAGCTGATCAACAACCGGTTTGTTTCTTCCTGGGTTTTCATGAATTGTTTTAACAATTCATCAGAGGGAGTAGGGTTTGGAACAACAGCTTGTGTTTGGATAGGAGGGGTTTGCCCTCGGTTGTTCTGGTTAAACCCTTGATTTTGAAATTGCCCCTGATTTGGGTTTCCATGAAAGTAGCCATGGTTAAAGTTACCCTGTCCCTGATTTCTATTCCCCTGATTTTGAAAGTTTTGGGGATAACCTTGATTAAAGTTACCTTGGTTAGGAAAACCTTGGTTACTTCTATTCTGGTTTTGGGGACGGTTTTGTATGTTCTGGTTAAAATCAGGTGGTACAGGGTAAGTGTTCGTACGCCATGGTGGTTCAGCAGGAGGACGATATTGATTAGCTCAAGGATTGGAACTACCGGCAATCGCATTTGTTTCAAACGTGTTACTATCGGTGGCAGTACAGTTATAGTATGCATGAGGACCACCGCAAGTAACACAGACATCCACTTTCTTCACTTCAGCATGTGAAGGATTCTGTGGGAAGGAGACTTTCTTTTGGTTGGAGAGAACCAAAGCTTGTATAGCATCCGTGAGTTTATCAATCTTAGCATCGGTGCTAGATTGATTCACGGTAGATGAAGAAGGATCGACCTGTTTGTTTCGTGTGGTTCGAACCTTGGATTTGTTTTCAATTATAGCTAAAGCTTCTTTGACAGTACGACTCAAAAAATTACCTCCAGCTGAGGCATTGAGGGTGTCTTGGTCTGCTTGGCTCACTCCGTTATAAAACATGTCGAGTTGCATTAACTCAGAAAATCCGTGGTGAGGACATTTGCGAAGCAACTCTTTGAATCTATCCCATGCTTCACTGAATGTTTCACCAGGTCTTTATGAAAACTTGGTGATTTCATTTCTAAGATAGGCAGTTTTGGATGGGGGATAGAATTCATTCACAAATTTCTTAACTAAATCTTCCCATGTATCTATGGAACGAGGGGGTTGTTTTTCTAGCCAGACTCTAGCTGCCCCCTCGAGAGAAAATGGAAAAAGAAGTAGTTTAATAGCCTCTTGCGGGACATTCTTATATTTGATGGTAGATGTAATCTTGTTAAACCATCATATATGCGAATGAGGATCGTCCCTTTCGAAACCGTAGAACTGACTAGAAGTTACCAGAGTAAGTAATCCGGTTTTTAATTCGAAATTGTCAGATACTATGGCGGGTACAACAATAGCATCTCCATAACCCTCGATGGGTGCCTGGAGAAGCTCGGACATTGGGCGATCTTCTGCCATAATGACTGAAGGTTCAGGTTCAGTCTGAATTTCAGGCTCAATTTTCGGGGCAGAATGTTTTTGGGTACGTCTTCGAGGAATGGTGACAAGCTCGCGGTGAGGACTTGTAGACCTAGAAGAACGCGTGCGCATGCACTGAGATAACTCTAAGAAGTCTTAGAGTAAAGAAAAAGAAAATCTTTTTGGTTTTTATATAAATATGAACAGAGATGGTAAATTTACAGTGAGTGTATATTCATAACCACGTATGCTTCCAAATTCGTTGTACGCAGCACACCTCCCCGGCAGCGGCGCCAAAATTTGATCAGTGCTAAACAGTCAGATAATATTAACCAAGTTTAAATGGTTAACAAGTCAAAAACAGCTTAGACTAATGCTCCGTGGAGTACAAGGTATCCGCGGGTCGTTAATCCCAACGAGGTATGAAATCTGTAATAAAACGGAATTTAGGATCGGGTGATTATGAACAGGAATAGATGAGAATGGTTTATATTACTAATTTATACAATGAAACAGTTAAACAATATACTTAAACAACTATATGAACTAAAAACGTTTACAAATTAAAAACTTGCATCTACGTACGGGGAAAAAGGTGAGTCTTAATGAAAATTAAACTACAGGGGGTAAAAATGAAAATTCTACAAACTTAAACTTAAAAGAGAATTCAATTTAAAAAGAAAATTATTTTTTAGATTATTTTATTATTTAATATTAATTAATTAAATAAAAACTATTTATCTATTTAATTAAAACTAATTTAAATCAAACTAAAAATGATAAAGACTATAAATTAAACTAAAAACTTGCAAAAATATTTTCTAAACCTTTAAATGAACTTGAAGAAAGTATAAAAATTAAAAATAAATATTTTTGTCTTTTTATGATTTTCTTTTAATTAATTACTAATTATATTAATTAAACTATTTAAAATATATTAAATTACTAATAATACTAAAATGACTTAGAAAATTATGGAAAAATTTATAAAACTAATTAACCATCACAGGAATCCTAAAAAATTATAAAAAGTTTGTTTTATAAATTTTTACACTATTTTACTAATTATTATATTAAATATTAATTAATTACTAATTAAACTAAATAAATTATAAAAACTAGTAAATGAACAGTATAAATTACAAGAAAATTTCTAAAATTATTTTACAACATATAAAAGCTAGGAAAAATATAAAAACTAGGTGTTACCTTATAAAAATTAATTATGCTATTTAAAACTTAACTATTAATTAATTATTAATAAAACTAATATTAATTCTAATTAATACTAAATGACAAAATAAAAAATCTGAGAAAATTATTAAAATTACTTTAACATAAAAGCAAATTAATAAAAATATAAAAATGTAGGTTACTTAATAAAAATCTAAAAATGAAAATTAAAAAGATAAATATTATTAAATAGAAACTATCACTTAATTTAAATTTGATTTTTCTGGATTTTTCTTTTACAAACCTATTTTATACCTAAAAACAAACAACTTTTGTGAAATAAACTTTTTTATAACTTAAAAATAAGCCAAGGAAATGCAATAAGCTTCAAGAGTTGACTTTGGTTGACCAGTTGAGAGATTAAGCTCACATGAGCTTATGTGGGGTCCACTATGGTAAAACTTGGTTCAAATAAGTTCATGGGACATGTATAAGCCAGAATATTACAAATAATCTCTCAGAATAAGCAAATAAGCACTGAATAAGCACTTTCCTTTCTTATATGAACACTGAAACTGGGACAGACTTAAGGGGCTAAATCAGGTGGGTCCCAGGGGTCTTAAGGTCAATCTATTGGTCAAATTAGCAAGGTGGCCAGGAGGGGGGTTGAAGGAACCCAAAATGGGTCAGTGGGACCCACTATGGTGGCCAGAATCACCCACCTAAGTGGTGGTGATGGCCTGATGGTCTGTTGCACAGGGGAAGTCCTTCCCCTGCAGCCTTGTTTGGAGGGGTGTGGGGTCCACAAGAAAATTCACAAAATTATATTAAACATGGGACACTAAAGACTAGCTGGGGGGTTGTAAATCCTAAAAGTTTCAAGGTCTTAAACCTAACCTAAAAATCACAATAATTCTTGGAGTTTTTGGAAAATCTGAGAAACATGCCTTTTGACTTTTTTTTAGAAGAACTCCTAAGTTGACTTTATTGAGATTCTAATGACTCCTAGTTACTAATTAAGCTGTAATATGTTATAATTAGACTAAATTAAGATAATTGATTAACTTATATATTGATATGATGAGATATGGCTTATGAAATTTTGACAGTTAACAGATTTGGTGAGGTTAAAGGCTAAGTTGACTATTTAACTAATAAAGACTAAATTTTATTGTTTGACTAACCTAACTAAATCTAATGTAACATGTAGCTATCAAGAACAACAATATAAACAACTTGTATACCACAGTTATCAGCAGAACCAAACACTCCTTATTATGCAATGATTTTTTATTTTCATGAATCTGATCCACAAAGATGTAATATGATGACAAATGATCATTCAAGCCTAAAACAAAAGACAAGAACACATATACTCATGGTTTACTAAATAGCCTTTTTGATAGTGAGATTGAAAAAGCTTGGTAACATGAATTATATTGAACTTACAGGTTTCAACTTATCTCATAACATCTTCCATATACCAAATAAGCATAATAAACACAGAGTTGAACTACAATAAGCTAATGAACAGTTAAAATTAAAATTGAGATTTATGCTTACAAATGGCATTCCAGCTGAAAACCAAGTACCAATGACCAAGATCACCACCTAAAGCTTTCCATAAAGCATCTAAACCAAGGGCAATCCTGAATACACCCTGCTCCAGCCATCTTCTTTCATTCTTCTCATTTTTTTTATTTTACAACTATTTTTGTATATTTTTGAGTATTTTTCTGTTTTTAAAGCTAAACAAGATTAAACACTTTCTAAACTGTATATTACTTATATTTGAGCTTATTTTTATCTATTGGAACAAGAAATTAACATCTTAACATTATTCAAGTAAAAATGTCAAATTCACTTAAAAATGCAAAATATAAATTTTAGGTAACAAGACTTGAAATTAAAAGTAAATAAGGATTTTATTACACTATAAGATTGATTACAACAAGTTTTACTTAAAGATTACAACTGAAAATTAAAGTTTAAACTAATTCGACATAAGAAAAACTAAATTATTACTACACACTTCAATCTCTGCTTCTCTTCTCTTTTAAAGCCTCCCAATTTGTTCCAGGTGTCCTGCTGAGAATATCCCACCAATTTAAGCCTTTGGATGTGTCTAATTCATCAGAACCGTTTAAACCTACTTTTGGCGCCAAAAGTAGTTTAGGTTGCTTGTAGGGCTTTCAGGGCAATTAATGCCCTTTGGATGTGTCTAGAGGTGGAGGGGACAATTTGGGATGTAGGGGTGAGCTGAGGATGGTGGATGTAAGGCATGGCAGGGTGTAGGAGAGGCAGAGGTTGTAGCTTATACACATGGCATCCCCTGAGGTAAAACTCAAGGGTGGGTTTTGTTGTGGAGGTGACAGGGAGTGTTGTGAGGTGGAGATGGTGTAAGGTGGAGGTGGATGGTGTGAACAGTGGTAGTAGCAGAGGTGGAGTGGAGATTGGGGGTGATGGGGGTCAACGCGGGTCAAAGACCCCGTTTTATTAATAAAGGGTGAATGGGCTTAAGGGTTGGGCTTGGGTAATTATTTGGACCAGGTTTTGTGTTTGGATTTGGAATTGGATTTTTGGTTTATAATTTGGACCCGTTTGGTTTGTAAGGTTAAAAAGCCCAAGGACCTTTCTTGTAACTTCTGAATTTCCAAGGACCAAACTTGTAACTCTTCCAAATTTATCAAAAAGGACCTTTCTTGCCATATAAAATATTATAAGGACCTTTTTAATATTTTTCCAAATTTAAAAATAACCGGGGACCAATTTTGCTAATTTTCAAAGTGCAGGGACTTATTTTGTAAATTTCATGAATTTATCATCTAGGGGTAAAACTTGTCAATTTGTGAATTACCAAGGACCCTTTAATGATAAAATTCCATTTTTGAACACTGGGGGTATTTTCTGTCAATATTGAAACTGCAGAGACCTGTTTTGCCATTTTTGGAATTTTGAACTTTCAAGGATAAAAATTGTTATTCCATGATTCCTGAGGACTGTTGTTGACTTTTCTTTAAAATAAATCATCCAGGGACCATTTCTGACATTTCTTGAAAGTTCAGGGACTGATTTTGAAAATTTGGTAAACTTTGCCCGTTTTCCCTTGTTTTCAGTTCTTTTATGTCTGAAACATATAAAAACACCTTCTAAGGATATTTGTAGTATTTTGTGGTGTTTCTGAGTGTTTTTTTACATGTTTTTGTTGTTCAGATTTGACAGAAATGATGAGTTTTTATGAACTCATCACCCGACAAAAGACGAAAACTATGATTTATCAAATATAAAACCTTTACTAATTAGTCCATACATTGAAAACGTGTACTTTTTATAAAACAAGAACTTCTTAACAAATCTTTTTGGAATTACCGGGTAAAGGTCGAAACTTAACCACTGACTTATTTTCCTATTTATGTTTGTATTTATTTATTTATACTTGTTCATCTTCCCTATACAATATTTATTTTATACTTTAGCGTATTTTTAAGAATCTAAACTTTTAAACCACCACACAAATGACGATACAAAGTCTTTTACAAACAATGATACGAGTCTTCTATGAAAACAATAATGCATTATCTTCTGAAAACTCATTCGCATTAAATTATGTTTTTTTTGTAACATATTCATAAGATAAGTCTTTATTTATTAGGTCGTTTCAACCGTGTACCGTTGTGCTTGCTACTTGAACCTATTTGCGATACTTACGTCACCACACTCTGAGGTGAGTTTATAGCCGCATTTTAAACTTATACTTGCTTTAAAAACTTTGGGGTGAGAAACATGTGCTCTTTTATTGGACCAAACTATACTTATGCTTTTATAAACTATTACGTGGATTAGCCTAAGCCCTTGTATCCTTATGCCCACTTTCATGAACCATCAATTCCTACTAAGAAACGCGTGTGCTATAAATAGATCTATTGGGGTGACTCCCTCGTTCGGTTTGGTCAGACATGTCAAATGCGAACATATAACATGTCAGATAACTAATGTCACGGGGTAGACACTTGCTAGGGCCTTTACTTACATGCTTTTAGCATGCTACACTGTCGTAGCTTCAGTTGCATGAACTTAGTGCTAACTTAATAGACTTTTGTATGACATTATATGCGTTGTAATGTTCATATACTTTGCTTAAGGTCCAACTTATTGCTTTATACTTAAACCTATGAACTCACTAGCTTTCTACTGACTTTTTAAGCATGTTTTCTTAGGTATATATTTTATAGTTGCTGCATGACTTTATTGAGGCAATTGGCATGGCATGGGTCGTAGGAAATTCAGAAGTGTTTTAATACAACTATTACTTCTTTAGTATTTAGGATTACTTAATTAATGTGCCATGTACTTCCGCACTAAACTATGTTGTAAACTTTATTTTATTACGTTAATGTAATCTTTTCTAAAATGGATAAGGTAGTCCGTTCTCTATACTTTGTGTTGTGATCTAATTTAGTAGCACCCGGTGAGCCGAACCATTTCTGCTGTGACATTTTTGGGGGTTTTACAGATTGGTATAAGAGCCTCGACTATAGAGAACTAGGTACGGTACATATACAACTTAGACTATAACTATTTTTTACAAAAACATAACCATATGACCGCAACATGCATGCCTGCCAAACCTGTTGCCTTACTTGCTACTTTACTTGATGTCTTACTTGACTTAACTATATGTTATGCCTTGCTATTTGATGACTTATACTTACTTGGCTCATACTATATACTATAAGTATTTTCCATATACTTACACATACGTACCGTCCTTGTCACAGACCATGTCTTCTCCTAGATAAAAATTCTCGTAAACTATACACCACTGCTGCTTAATGACGGGGATACCAAGTATTTGTATATACGTTGAAACAAACAGTTACAATGCACAACTGTCTTGGTTAAATGTTTTACATGTAAGATGATGAAACCAATAGATAAATTGCGCAACTCATCTCTGTGAATTGTTATGAAATTAATTAGCTACATTTCACATGTTATCTCTATTAATCATCGGTTACACAATATATTTTTGGAAACATGAAATTTGCAAACTCAACCATACACTAAAAATAAAATATAAACATCAACTCCGTTATGCGCGAGGACTCAGCTATTTTAAATACAACACTTTCACATATTATTATTATTATTATTATTATTATTATTACAAACTTAATTGACTACTCCAACTTATGACAATGCAATTGGAAAGACACTCACTCAAACAAATTGACGCTAAAAAATTTGCTAAAAACTATACATAACCGCCATTATGCAACCATGGCATCAGAAGAATAGTTATTCGAAAATGATTCTCTAATGCTAAAAGTATAGTCTTGCGTAAAGAAATCACCGGCCGTTGAAATTTTGTCAAAAACTAGGCACCGCTACCGCTAGGCGCATCTACTCGGCTAAATTTAGTCGAAAATCGATATCGCTGCCACTAGACGCAGTTACTCGGATTAGATACTGTTGCCTCTAGGCACAAATACTCGGCTAGAAACCGTTGCCGCTAGGCGCGGGTACTCGGCTAGTCTTTAAAACACCCCCTTAATAAAAGGTATCATTAATATAAACACTCTTTCTAAACTTTTGAAGGCATTTCATGGATACTTTTAAATAATATAACTTTTTTTTTTCCTCAAATAGTGCAAACTTATGAATCATAAAAAAGTAACAAGTTCATATATCTTATGTCCAAACTTTCAAAAAAAAAAAAAAAAAAAAAAAAAAAAAAAAAAAAAAAAAAAAAAAAGTTGAAAGTAGCTTTATATAAGATATCATCGACGTTCATAATTTTAATAGTTTATCGTAGTTACAAAAAGATTTTCGCCAAGTTTAAACTTATTATGTAAACAAAATAATAAAAAAACATTGTTTGCCGGAAATATCAATTACAGTGTATCCACCGCCGCAACGTACAGGTACCTACTAGCAAATATAAAGAATCTAAGTCGTTAAAAATTATCGAAAAGATTTCAAAAAAATTCCAACAAAGGGGTTGTTGCGCACTTGCGCTGTTGCGAACAAAAAATTCGCTTAAATAAATTACGCTCCTTTTGTTTTTTTTGAACGAACAGAGTGATGAACGAATTTGGTTTTTAGGAGCCTGTGAATTAGTTAAGCTTAATAGCTCAAAGCTAAAAAAAAAAAAAAAAAAAAAAAAAAAAAAAAAAAAAAAAAAAAAAAAAGATTTAGGAGTGACTCAAAAATTAAAATGAGCCCATAAGCCTAAAGTTGGACTCACTCCGTTTGTATTACTTAGGAGAATGTTTTTAGTACAATTTGAACTTGATTTGATTTCAGTACAAGCATCATAGCAAATTGTAACAGAAAGTCCATGAATCAATAAATTGCAACCCTTCATATCAATCTCTATACGTTTTTGCTCAGAATTAGAAAATAAATAAATTCCAATGTATTTACAAGAAGGATGAAATCTAATATGTCAAAAATAAGGATTTTTATGGCATGTGAGGATGCTTAGAACATAAACCTGTAGTATCTTCAACTTCTCCCACAAACTTGTAACAAAACTTCAGCTTATCGGATTCTCTTGCCTTACCAATTGCCTGGCGCTTTGGAATTCTTACTAAACACCTTGACTGCATCCCCTGCCTCATGTCTATGAGTCGAGGTTCAACACTGAAAAATTCCATCAAATGCTCATTAAACAACATTATGTCTACTTCGTTCTCGAATCCTTCCAATTTTACCACTTTGAGCTTTCTCAATCTCCCTTTTTGGATCATGGTGCTGCTCTGATGGTCGGCACTAGGCTTTGAGTTACTTCTAGGGTCAATCTACAATTTTATAGTAGCATGTCAGAAATCTTGCAGAAGTCAAGTCTGTTAGATATGTTGGTTTTTGAGGTTGTACGAGACTTATGTCTAAAAACGCAAGTTAACATAGGACACTAATGCAAAATTGTCAAGACATTATAAACAGGTAAAAATATGAGGTTTCTCCTTACTCAGGTTACTCGAGGAGGGCATTTTGAACATGGAAAACCCTCTTGACTATAGTTTCTCCTATACTCTTGACTATTAGTATAGACAGAATGTTTGCATTGTTAAGCAATTTGCTATATACTAATTACCTATTTTGATTACTGTAAAAGTCTAAAAGTATAGACACAATGTTTGCATAGGTAATCATTTTGCTTAATACTAATCACCCATTGGCCATTGTTATATTTATAGATACATAATTTACTAGAATCCTATAAATAAACTTCTAAGACAAGTAAGAAAACATTTATATGATTCAAGTATTATTTTGGAGACGCGACACTTGTAACAAAAGGAGCTCTTGCTACGAAGTAAATGTACTTTCCACCGAGAACAATGTACAGCTAACAAAAGGCTTAAAATTGCAGAGACAAGAAAGGAACTTACTGTTACGAACAACCGCTTGAGAGAAGTGCAAAACTTCAAGAAACAAAACAACGAATTGATGTTATCATCTCCCATACTGCTATCGATCCACCACAATTCTTGAAGTTTGCTGAATCTAAAATGTTGCTCGTTATGCTTTGTAAACAACAGTGGTGCAAAAACATCCTATAAGAATTACAAAAACAGAGCATTTAAGTAAATTCAGTATGTTGTAACTCTGTAGTAAGCTCAAAATCCAAATAAAAACATACCCTATACATCCATCCATGAAGTGTAAGCACTTTCACATCACGAATTGCTCTCAAGAGTGGATTAAAGAGCCCATGGTTCAAGTGGTTAAACCCCGGACCCACGAAATCCAACTTCACATCTTCCAAGTACATTACATTCTGCAAAGAAAACCAACATAATGACCCGCAAAATCGAAGTGATTCAAGCTCCAATGCCTCTACATTCACCGACTTAAGATCATCACAATCTACAACACTTAAGCTCACAAGCTTAGCAACACCTTCAACTCTCAAAGACCTCAATCCACTAGATTTTTCAATGATCAAACTCTCAACATACCTAAACTTGTTAACCAAAGACGAAATCAGGTTACAACTCGAATAATTAACCGAAGTTAACTTAAGTGTCTTAACACAAAATGGATATGGAGATATTTGTGGCAAGTCCAAGGTATTTAGCACAATCTCCCATCCAAACTGCCTTGGGATATCTTGATATGCTTTGGAAAAATCAAGACTAAGTTTCTTGTTTAACCCAATTGTCGCGATGATCATTCCTTTATCGTAATGGAACTCAAGTTTTGTAGGCATCTTTAGAGGGTTATTTTCATCAAAGTTAACAAGAAGATTACTAATAGCATACTCAAGATCTTGAATTTTGACTATTGGTCCTCCATGTTTGATACAATAAGGTCTATTAAAAAAACCTGTATAGATTGCTACAGCTTTTGATCCAGAATCTAAAGGGTGAATTGAAAGTATTCTTGCAAGAAGTTCATCCGGTAATTTGCTTATATAATCTTTATCAATTTCTGACCTGAAAATTTTTCACTGTTTCATTAAACTTACGAGAAAAAAAAAAAAAAAAAAAAAAAAAAAAAAAAAAAAAAAAAAATCATCACTTAATAGTATAAAATAAATAATAAAAACTAGTAAAAAGACTTACTTTGAGGCATCATCCGTGACACTGTTTGATTGTTCTTGTTCGTGTTCTTCATCTTGTTCTTGTTCCATGTTTTTAATTCTGAATTATGAGATGTTTGAAATGAGATTTTGGTTGGTGAAGATCACATTAAACAATTGAATGAAATAATACTATAAGACTTGATGAGAGTTCATTACAAAAAGTTTATATTCGTGCCTTGTGTTTCTTAAATTTCTAAAAAAAGAACATGTTAAATAGAATAAAACCTTGCACGTTGACTTTGGGCGTCCTATGAAATAACGACTTTTTTTCTTATGAGTTTCACTATATATATGCTAAGAATGTTGATACTGTATATGATATGAAAGTTCCATGAAGTTTATCCAGCTTTTCCTGTAAATTATGATATGTGCTAAAAGTGTTGATATATGTAACGAGAGTTCGATGAAGTTTATCCAAATGTTTTAGGCACAATAAGTTGAGATTAATGTATAACCAAAATTATCTAAGTATCCAATAAACAAATCACACCTACTTATTTTTTTCATAAAAAAAACTCTTTTAAAAAAATAAAATATCTTGCAAACGATAAATCGTTATGTGAAAAAAAACACCATCGCGACGAGCATTTTTTTATCTTTCAGTAGATGGGCACTTTGATATATATTAGACGAACCTTTTTTTTTTTTTTTTTTGATTTTTTTTTCCAATTACGTCTAGAAAATCACATGCGATTTGTATCACAATCACATGTGATTTCATTAATCACATACTAGCTATAAGTCCCGTAAACGCACGGGGTTTACATATGAATCAAATTTATTGTAAAATTTTAGTTTAGTATATGGACATATAAGAATTTACACTTAAAAATAATGATATTTTTTTTTTTTATTATGTATTAATATCTATTATTAGTTGAAAGATTTAACTTTGTTTAACTGACATAGATATTGAGGTTGAGGTTGAGGTTGAGGTTGAGGTTGAGGTTGAGGTTGATGTTGTTGTTTAACTTTAACTGTTCATATCATGTTGTACAAAATGTGCGAGTTTAGTAGCACATAATCAGCACGAATAGGAGATATATCAGTACGCCATCCACGGGACACCTTTCGTAGTGAGGGAAGTCCTCTTGATAAAGTTAAAATATGCTCCGTAAAGCTTTTTAAAAATGTTTTTCTGGATATCCAAATATAAACTTTAAATAAAAATTTAAGAGTAAAATGCAGAAATCGTCCCTATGGTTTGCAAAAATTGCATAAATTGTCCCTGGTCTTCCATAAGTGCAGGCGCAGTCCCTGTGGCGAAACTTTTCAATCATTTTGGTCCCTAGTTTTAACCGGCGTTAAGTGGATTCCGTTAGCAGTTACAAGTTAGCCCTTTTGGCCAACGACCGTTGCAACATTCATCCTTTAAACTAACGACCGTTAATAATTTCATTTTTTTGGTTTATTTTAAGTTTTTTGCTTTTTATATACATTTTTTAATAAAAATTATACGTTTTTATATACTTTTTTTTATATGTTTCTATACACATTTTTATATACGTTTTTACACACGTTCTTATATACGTTTTTGTATATATTTTAATATACATTTTCATACACGTTTTTATATACGTTTTTGTATACATTCTTATGTACGTTTATACGCCTTTATATACATTTTTTATATGTTTATATATACATTTTTACACACGTTCTTATATACGTTTTTTGTATATATTCTTATATACTTATTATACTTTTTATATATGCTCTTATATGCTTTTTATACGTTTTTATATATGTTTTTGTATACGTTTTTATATACGTTTTTTTTATACTTTTTATATACATTTTTCTACGCTTTTATATACGTATTTATAAAAACATATACGCTATTTATATATATTTTTGTATACGTATATATACGTATACAAAAACGTATATATCCATATACAAAAATGTACATAAAAGTGTATACACAAACGTATATAAAAACGTACAAAAAATGTATAGAAAAACATATAAAACTATATAAAAACGTATATATTTTAATAAATATGTATATAAAAATGTATATAAAAGCGTACAAACGTATATAAGAATGTATCTAAAAACGTATATAAGAATGTGTATAAAAATATATATGAAAATATATACAAAAACATATATAAGAATGTGTGTAGAAACGTATATAAAAATGTATTTAGAAACATATAAAAAAGTACATAAAACATATATAAAAATGTATATTTTTTTTATAAAAAATGTATATAAAAATCAAAAAACCTAAAATAAAGCAAAAAAATTAAATTATTAACGGTCGCTAGTTTAAAGGATGAACATTGCAACGATCGTTGGTCAAAAGGGCTAACTTGTAATTGATAACGGAATCCACTTAAGGTCAGTTAAAACCAGGGACCAAAATGATCCAAAAGTTTCACCACATGGACTGCGCCTGACTTATGAAAGACCAGGGATGATTTATGCAATTTATGCAAACCACAGGGACTATTTTTGCATTTTACTCAAAATTTAATGAGTCGTTGTTATAAGTAGAATAGCGTATATTTATTTTCATATCATAGTAATCCATGCTTGATATTCATATTCCCGTTAACATTAGTTTAGCCGTATTTAATATTCAAGCCCGTGTACGAATAAATTAAACTTTTAAAATAAAATAACACGAGTCCTTATTTAACGTATGTATTAAAAAAAATATTTTAATTGATGAAAGTCTAAAACTAATATTAGTTCTAAAAAATATTTAACGTATATTAAAACTAATTCGTATATTTACAAAATTTTGTAATTTTAATAAATGAAAGTCTGAAAATAATATTAATACTCATGTAATTTTAAACAAAGTTTATCTTATAAATTATAGGGGTATAAAGCATAAAAAGTTTTTTTTTTTTTTTTTTTTTTTTTTTTTTTTTTTTTTTTTTTTTTTTAAGTTATTAAAAAATATGAAAACTTGTAATTTTACACTTAAATCTATATAATTTATGTAAATTCAACCACTAAAGTTTTATTAATTACTTCAATTTTTTTTAGTTTTTGTTTTCACAAATTTGACACAAATATTTTTTTTATGTTTTTTTCTCAACCAAATTTCCTTACCAAATTTATTGAAGTTTAATCGAAATCAATTCAATATTTACTTTCCGATTGATCAATCATTTTGCTTGATTTTGCCTACGTGGCAAAATCAAGCTTTCCTATTGGTATAATCTTTTTTCAAAAAAAAAAAAAAAAAAAAAACATATGAGATTTGTGATACAAATCACATGTGATTTTTCCAGATGTAACTGAAAAAACAAATCAAAAACAAAAGTTCGTCGAAAGTATATAGAAGTGCCCCTCTATAGAAAAATGATTTAATTCACGTCGCAATGTATGATTCGTTTTGCTTAACGATTAACGGTTTGCGAGATATTTAATTATTAAAAAAAGGGTGAAAGTTTATTATTATTATTATTATTATTATTATTATTATTATTATTATTATTATTATTATTATTATTATTATTATTATTATCAATAGGGCTGTAAACGAACTGAACATTTCATGAACCGTTCGGTAAAAAGTTCGTTTATGTTCATTTATTTATTAAATGAACGAACATGAACAATATTTTATGGTCGTTTAGTTAAATGAACGAACATGAACAAAAGTCACGTCCGTTTATTTATATTCGTGAACGTCCGATTATGCGTTCGTTAACGTTCGTTTATGTTCATTTATTTATTTATATTCGTATATCATATTTTTTAATTATATAAATTTAAAATTAGTTTGTTTAAACAAAATAACACTTGTAAAACGATATTAGATACATAATTTAATAAAGTTTAGGTTTGTTTGTCTATGTTCATTTATGTTCGATCGTTTATGTCCGTTTAGCGTTCGTTTAGTGTCTTAATGAACGAACATGAACAAGTCATTTTCTTAATAAACGAACATGAACAAGAAAATTCGTCCGTTTAAGAGTTCGTGTTCATTTATTTGTCCGGTTAAAATTAAATGAACGAACATGAAAAAGGCTCTGTTCGTGTTCATCCGGTTCGTTTACAGCCCTAATTATCATTATTATTATTGTTGATGAAAAAATTGATAGTTAGGATTGGTTCATTGAATATTTAGAAAAAGTTTGATCTACAGTGAACTTAGCTCTAGGCACAATAACATTCTATGCGAGTACTTATGCATAACAACATAAATTTAAACATAAAATAATTGTTGTTGCGAAGTTAACTATTTTGTGTATGTCATGAATGAATATTGTTAATTGGGTTTATTGGTATGTGAGTTCCCCAACAATCTCAGGGTTGTGGGTCCAAGCCTCACTGAAAGCATATGTAATTGAAAATACTTGGTATAGGTGTGAAAAAATTACTATTCTAAAAAAAAAAAAAAAAAAAAAAGTTCAACTTGTAAGTACCGGAAGGAAAATATATTAAAGTAAAGTACTATATCGGAAGGAATATGGTGTAGGGATAGATTAGTAATTTTATATTTTCTCATTTTGAGAGTTTTTAACCAAATGTGTTTTCTCGTTATATATAGCATAGATAGAGATTGATTAGCTTTTATCGAGTTATTATGAATAAAAGAAATCAATGGTGAATGACTAAATATTGATAGTATTTTGTGAAGGGAAAAACGAAAAAAGAAGAAAAGTCCTAGAGAAATAGGTTGCTTGAGTCCGGGCTTAGCTTGGTCCGGACCATCTCGAACAAATAAACTTATATAAAAGGTATTTTTGCATAAACGGTACCAGGTTTTTTAGCCTATCTTTACTCGGCCTTTTGGCTGCGATAACTATGAGTTATACTGAGATTAACTCTTAGGTTGACGAGTATACATTGGAGGTGAAAGATTTGGGAAACGCTGGCTTAGTTGTACTAAAATTATTAAAAAAAAAATCTAATACTAGATGAATAAATGCATAAAGTGATGTTTTATATGAGCAAATAATTATACTTGCAAACTTATGGTTTTGGTGTGACACTTGCGAGTTCAATTTGTAGTCATTGCGAGAAAGAAAGTTTATGGTGTGGAAAACTAGAAGGGGGGGGGGGGGGGGGGGAGGGGTTGAATAGTTTTATGTCTTTTTAATTTTATGAAAACTTAGTTGTTTAAAAGTCTTGTTTACTCTTAAAACTTTGATTCGATCTTATTTGAATTCAAGTCTTGAACAATATAAACAACTATATCTAAGTATGAGCAATAATAATAATAATGCAAACTAAGTATGTGAAATCAACACATGCATAATATAAACAATTATAGCTATATACGAGAGATAAGTAAGTAAACGTTTATTTTATAATCCATAGTTATATTTTGTGTGAAAACTATACTTGATCGAAATGATCAATTAAATGTATGTTACCTTTTTAGTTTGATTGTAAAAACTTTGTTTTGTGAATGAAACTTTTGTTTGATCTTTAAGTAAAATCAATACTAGCACTATATGAGCAACTATACATATACGTCTACGTCTACAAAAGTAATAACGATATAAGCAAGATAATAAATAAGATATGGAAAGATTTAACCGCGAGACAAAGGATTTATAGTGGTTCGGCTACAAGGACACCTTCCTTGCCCTACTCCACTCCTCTAGTCACCTACTCGAGAGTTTTCTTCACTATGTCAACAAGCTCCCTTATGGCGGAGAAAACCTTACACACCAATATACACACCACAACTTCGTCACAACTTATTCACACCTTCTACACAACTTCTTCACGACTTGGCACACCTTCTTCACAACTTGTACACACCACTACTACTTCACAACTTCACACTACTCCACTACTTCTTCTTCACACCACTACTTATATCTCACTACTTCTATTCACAACTTCTACTCCGAGATTTATCTAGTTACACTACTATCACACTTTTACAATGAATGTATACAACAACTAGACTATATACACAAATCTACAATACTTCACAACTTGATGTTGAAGGAGTATTCTTCTCTTGCACTTTGAGAGATGAGAGGTGAGGGAATGAATCACTTGAAACAAGGATTAACAATTATATGATCAAAGGGTTTTTAGGAGGATGTCTAGAGAGATTTGGATCTGAAAATTTTCGTGTAAGAGGTAGGGAAAAATTACAGATTTAAGATGGTATTTATAGGGAAAAATTTCTGACAGAATCTAACAGGGGAGCATGGCCGGTCCCCTTAATTGTGTGTCGGCCCCCTTAAAATTAAGGGGGCCGCCCAGATGAAAACTGCTGTTTTCTTGTCTTTTTCTGGGGAAAGTTTATTTGGTAAAAAACTAACTTATTTTGGTTAAAATTTTGAATTCATATATTTATTATGAATAAAACAATTTCCTTTATTACCAAAAATGTTTTTCAAAAATATATAATAAGTTTATTTAATTTTATAAACTTTGTATTATTTAAATAAACATCCCTTTGATCATAAAATGTATTAGTCACTTGTTTATTCATACCTTAAGTGATTATGTTGGATGAGACGATATAAACTTGCTTAAAACTTGTTTACGTATTAACTTTGCGTTTAATGTTCTTATATTTTGTGATCATCAAAACTTAAGGATATCGAAAGATATTAATAACGTTTTTATACATTATTTATATCAACAATCTCCCCTTTTTTGATGATTACAAAATCTAAACTCATTAAACTAAAAATTAATATATATGCAAGTTTTTAGTGTGAGTTTATATCACTTCTCCCCCTTTTTGTTAACATCAAAAAGGTTATCCCGACGAATGTATAGCTCCCCCTTGAAGTATACTCCCCCTCGTTTTGAGGTCATAAGAAATCGAGATATGGAATGCTTGCAAAAATATTTAGAGCACAAGCAATATATATATATATATATATATATATATATATATATATATATATATATATATATATATATATATATATATATATATATATATATATATATATATATATATATATATATATATGCATGGAACAAATATAAGATAACTAACAAGAATAATTTAAATAGATTATGTTGAAAACATAATCATTAATACATAAGCATATATATATATATGCTTTTCAAGCAAATTACACTAGATAATACTAAGTTGCCAACTTGAGGTCTCTTGGACTTGCTTGGAACACAAAAGGTTTGTGGAGAATTAATTTGTAGATGGGAATCATGGTAGTTGGATTTAGTGGAGATAGATTTTTGTTGGAATGGTGTTTGGAGAGTTTGGTGGTTGTTGATGGGAAGCATGGTAGTTGGCTTCAAGTAAGCTTCATGGGATAGGATTGAAGTTTGGTAGGTTGATTGGTGATGAGGAGAAGTGTGCATTAAGGGATGTTATGGGTGATAATGAAAGGGTGATGTCTACGGATGCATTTTCAATGGTAAGTTGTGGGTTTGGAGCGGTTGATGAATTGTTGGTGTCTTGAGTGAGTGATGGGTTTGAGTTTTTCCTAGTGAGGAGGTATTCAATCCAAGTGAGGTGTTCTTCCAAGAGAATGGTTTGTTTTTGGAGGTAAATGAAACAAGGACAATAGTGGGTATGATGCTCAACTTGCTTTAAGTGGAGTGAGTGAGGGAGACAATTTGAGTAGGGTGATAAAGGTGGTTGGTCCAAGTTGCATAGAACAAAATGCATGACAAGAAGAGCACTAAGCTCATGAGCTTCTTTGAGCTCCTCAACAAACTTTCATTGTTCGGACGAAGGTGATGATGGAGGTGTTGGGTTGTGATGGATGATTGGATATGCAACATGAGAATATCATGTGTGTTGTTAGGAAGTGGTGGTGTTACTCTTGGTGGTGGAAACATTTGTGAGTTTAGGTAGTCATTGATGGATGAGGATGACGGTATTGAAGAAGAGGATGTTCCACGAGTAGAGGGCGTTTTGGATGGTGCATTTGGTGCATTAGGAGATGAGCATTGAATTTGAGGTGATGGGGTTGTGTTGTCATCTTTGGTTAAGTCAATGAATAGTTGTTTAGGAGTGATGATGAGGATCTTTTGTTTCTTTGATGTTTTGGAAATGGAAGTTTTTGGTGAATCCATGGTGGATTATGGTGATGTGTGTTGGAGGTGAAGGGTGAGATGAAGGTGTACTTGGGTAATGTGATGGATGGTTGGTTATTATGATGTGGTTTGTGAAAGGGTTCATTTGAGTGAACATGAGGTTTGTGTATCATGAAACATGGTTTGACCTTCATGGGTTAAGTTGTAGTGGTGATGACACACTTTGTAGAGTGTAGGGAATGGTTATATGGTTGAATCTTTTTGTGAGGATGACTAGGTGGAGTTATTGGTGAAGATGGAAAATGAGTATCAAGTGATGTGATTGGTGAGAGTGAAAGAGCGATATTCACGGAAGGGATTTCTTGGTAGTTTTGGTTTGATGAGAGAGGACATAAAGAGATGTATGGAGATTATGAGGAATGAGAGTGTTTATAGTGTAGGATAGGTGGGATTAAGGATGGATAAACTTTGATGGAAGGTTTAGGATAAAATTGGTTTGTGAATTTTGGGAAGTGTAGGATGAAATGGGCTAAAAGGTAGAAAAATGAAACAACACCTTCGACCATCAGATGGCCGGTCCCCTTAATAATTAAGGGGGCCGCCTTATGATTTAAGGGGGCCGCCCATCTGGTGATTCCCAGATTGCCAGAAAAGGGTTTTTGGTAGTGAATTGCAGAAAGGTTGTGTTTTTGGTTTCAAACAAGTCCAACTCTTTGAGGCAATTAAGCATATACTAATTATGCAGGCAATTATGTAGCTAAAGCATGTTAACCAAATAGATTAAGTAAACAAGCAATATCATCTAGCATGTAAAGATACTTATCAAGCAAGTAAAATATAAGTGCTAAGAAACAATAAGCAACATCAAGTATTTCATAACTACATAACTAGGAGGATTGATCCTAGTGTGTATCAATGTGCAATAAGTGGGTAGTTATGATAGTATGGATTTCTAGACTTGTTACAAACAAAGTCTTAATAGACAAACCATGGTCATCTTGATTTGATTTAGTTCACCTATAAGTGTCATTTATATAAATATAGATGACAAATATGAGATCACTATGCATGATTTTAAAAGAGACATTTTTAGCATTATTCAACAATGTTTGAAAGTAGATTTTCACTTAGATGTGAGAGTTATTTGAATATGATAGATTGGGTTTTTACTTCAAAATGTGTGAATGAACGATAAAGGATATTTTCCCAATCTTTAGTTTTGATCAAGACAAAATTGTGGATATTGATAGTGAAAATATGTTAGAGATATTAGATTTTTGACAACAAATATCATAAATCAAATATTTTAAAAGATGTTTATTAAAGATCTCATGCTCAAGAGGATTGGTTAAGCCTATTATTATCTCATGCTATCGTTTCTACATATCCTATGATCATAAAGGAAATGAAGACGATAATTTATATGTTAGATGCGAGAGTGTTGAATGGGGTATAACCTAACATCTATAGTTCCTTTGTTTTCGCACGCTTATCTAACTTAATGCCATAGTCTACGAGAGCTTGTTTCATCCATAGTTTTCTTACGCGAGGGATCTAATCCTACTTCTATATTAACGATCGATCCACTTAACTCATTTCACTTCATCACCATGAGTTTGCTAATAGTGGATATACAAGATTTCCATTTTCTATTTTGTTCGGCAATGAACAATTTTATCTTATTCCTAGGAAAGTCAACCAATGATGTTTCTAGGTTATAAGAATATAAGCTATTATGTACATATATATGTATAGCTAAGCATTAATCTAACAAATCATTTATCTAAGCATGCAAATTATAGCGATGAACTTAAAAGAAACGCGTACCTTTTAGTCTTCAATGGAATATATTCAAGCACTTCAAGTGACCATGTTTACTTATAGAAGTCATTTGTAGATGATATTCCAACTTCTTCCAGGATTGACAGCTTAGCCACTTGGTCCCCATTGTCTTATTGGTCCAAAGTTGTTTGGTCCAAACATATTCAACATTTGGCTAGGATGCATGTATGGTGGTTATATTCCCCAAGGATTGTAACTTGGTTGATAATTCCACATTTGATGACTAGTATTATTGTAGTTTTGTCTATTTTGGTTTCTTCTAGGTTGAGGTGTTTTAGATCGAGTATAAAGATTATTTGGTTTTCTTGGTGGTGGAGTTTTAGATCTTAATTTAGATTTAGAGGATCCTACTTCGGTCTTTAAGGATAGTTTATAAAAAGTTTTTACTTTTTCATAATTCGCAATGGGTATTTTTCTATCTTTTATAAGTATATACTTAGGTTTTGATTCTAATGATTTTTGTTTACTAGATTTACATTCAAACTTTATACTTTTATTTTCACTAGTTGAAACATTAGTTGAGGTTAATCCTAGACCGGTTTTATCTCCTGAAGTTTCTTGAACACTTATTATTTTCTTAAGTGGGTTACTACTATTTTTAAACTTGTCAAGTTTGAAAATTTCATCTTTAAGTTTTCGTTTTCATTTTTAACCTCTATGCATGTTTTACATTCTATAAAAACTTCTTTTCCTTTTTTCAAATGTTGTAGTCTAATTTTTAGTTCGAATACTTCATTTTCTAATAGATTATTAATATGTTTTAGTGACTTATTTTTAGCTATAACCTTTTGACCTAATTTGCATAACCTATTATATTCACTATCTAGGTCTTTTTCGTCTAATGATAAATTTTCGTCACTAAAGTATTCGGTTTCGAAACGTACCTCGCTTGATGTCTTAGCCATAAGATACTTCTCCTCATTTGTGATTTCTTTCTCAACGTCATCGCTATCACTCCAAGTTCCTCCAACAAATGCCTTTTGATTTTGATCTCTTGACATCATTGGACATTTTCCGATGAGATGATTTGGGTCACCACATTTGAAGCACTTCCTATCACTTTTGCCATTTTTGTCATCTTTATTTCTTTGGTTTGCTTTCCTTTCATCATGCGGTTGTCTAACAAATCTTCCTCGCCTTTTGAAGAATTTCTTGAAGTCTCTTACGGCCATCGCATATTTTTCGTCATCACTTTCAGAGGTTGAGCTATCCTCATTACTAGATTCCTTCCTAGCTTTCAACGCAATTGACTTGCTTTGCTCTCTTTTTCCATTGACCATCTTCGAGTCTTTCTTTATTATTGCTTCATAGACTTTCAGGTTGCCGATCAACTCATCAAGTTGAAGAGTTGACAAGTTCTTCGATTCTTCAATCGCCGTAACTTTAGCTCGCCATTTTGGATGAAGAGCCCTAAGAAGTTTCCTAACAAAATTCTTACTAGAAAAATTCTCATCAAGTGCTTTTAAACTTGTGATGATAGTGTTAAACCTAGCAAAAGCATTATCTATTGATTCCTCCTCCGGAATCGTAAATTGTTCATATTGTTGAACAAAAAGATCTATTTTATTATCTTTAACTTGACTATTACCTTGGTGAGTGATTAGTAAAGAATCCAAATTTCTTTTGCGGTTTTACACATAAAAATTCTTTCATATTCTTTGCGTGGTAACGCATTATAAATAACCATTTTAGCCTCATTATTTTTTGCTAGTTTCCTTTTCAAATCATCATTTTGTTTTTCAAAAGATACAATTTCATCCATTTTAGTTTCAAAATTATATTGAATAGGGGGAAAATCACCAAAGGTAATGACATGCCAAAGATCTAGATCTTTTGATTTCACGAAGTTTCGGATCTATTTTTCCAATAAAGAAAACCATCACTTTCAAATAGTGGTGGTCTTTGCATAGATTGCCCTTCTAAATATTTTTCAGATTCCATAGATCGTTTCAAGTTTTAAAATACAGTTTATTTTAAAAAATCTTGTTTAACCTGGCTCTGATGCCAATTGTGGAAAACTAGAAGGGGGGGGGGGTTGAATAGTTTTACGTCTTTTTAGTTTTATGAAAACTTAGTTGTTTAAAAGTCTTGTTTACCCTTAAAACTTTGATTCGATCTTATGTGAATTCAAGTCTTGAACAATATAAACAACTATATCTAAGTATGAGCAATAATAATAATAATGCAAACTAAGTATGTGAAATCAACACATGCATAATATAAACAATTATAGCTATATACGAGAGATAAGTAAGTAAACGTTTATTTTATAATCCTTAGTTATATTTTGTGTAAAAACTATACTTGATCGAAATGATCAATTAAATGTATGTTACCTTTTTAGTTTGATTGTAAAAACTTTGTTTTGAGAATGAAACTTTTGTTTAATCTTTAAGTAAAATCAATACTAGCACTATATGAGCAACTATACATATACGTCTACGTTTACAAAAGTAATAACGATATAAGCAAGATAATAAGTAAGATATGGAAATATCTAACCGCGAGACAAAGGATTTATAGTGGTTCGGCTACAAGGACACCTTCCTTGTCCTACTCCACTCCTCGAGTCACCTACTCGAGAGTTTTCTTCACTATGTCAACAAGCTCCCTTATGGCGGAGAAAACCTTACACACCAATATACACACCACAACTTCGTCAAAACTTATTCACACCTTCTACACAACTTCTTCACGACTTGGCACACCTTCTTCACAACTTGTACACACCATTACTACTTCACAACTTCACACTACTCCACTACTTCTTCTTCACACCACTACTTATATCTCACTACTTCTATTCACAACTTCTACTCCTAGATCTATCTAGTTACACTACTATCACACCTTTACAATGAATGTACACAACAACTAGACTATATACACAAATCTACAATACTTCACAACTTGATGTTGAAGGAGTATTCTTCTCTTGCACTTTGAGAGATGAGAGGTGAGGGAATGAATCACTTGAAACAAGGATTAACAATTATATGATCAAAGGGTTTTTAGGAGGATGTTTAGAGAGATTTGGATCTGAAAATTTTCGTGCAAGAGGTAGGGAAAAATTCCAGATTTAAGGTGGTATTTATAGGGAAAATTTTCTGACAAAATCTGACAGGGGAGCGTGGTCGGTCCCCTTATTTGTGTGCCGGCCCCCTTAAAATTAAGGGTCCGCCCTTATAATTAAGGGGGCCTCCTAGACGAAAACTGTAGTTTTCTTGTCTTTTTCTGGGAAAAGTTTATTTGGTGAAAAACTAACTGATTTTGGTTAAAATTTTGAATTCATATATTTATTATGAATAAAACAGTTTCCTTTATTACCAAAAATGTTTTTCAAAAATATATAATAAGTTTATTTAATTTTATAAACTTTGTATTATTTAAATAAACATCCCTTTTGTTGGGCCATATACAATCATGTATATGTGATTTGATACAACAAAACTACATATGCTTCAATGAAGATAATAGAAGGACTTAATATGCATAATGGAGATTCTACAAGTTGATGGAGTATAAACTTATGTTTATTAAAGATATCAAAAGATCTTGAATAGAAGATTACAGAAGATATTGTTTACTTGTAGGATAAGTTTGTAACCCTAGCATCTCTATTATATAAAGAGATGACAGGCACGTAGTTTAAAAGAATAATTAGAACTATACACAATAACATACACGTCCCATATATTAGTTAGTTCGTAGCTTCAAGGTCTATCACTATTAAGAGTGATCGTATTAATAATATTGAGGCTTAGTTTGATATTATTACTGTGTTCTGCTATTATTATTGTTCGTGTTTTTCTTAGCCTTATTGAGTAGATTCCGCATACTCATTAAAGTTACAAGTAGAATTCCACTTAGTAGTTTTGTATTTATACAAGATTGCTAAACCCTTTATAAGTTAAAGGTTAAAGATCAATACAACTGTCTACGGATCGTCTACGTATTTGGAACCTACATGTGGTATCAGTCGCCAGGGGGAAATTCTACATAAGAAGAACGATTACTGATCCAGTGAAGTTTGTAGTGATGGCCACTTTTTACACATCATCCAGTAATCCAAACAAGAAGGTAAAATTCTGTGTTAACTGTCATGCTTCTTATCAAACTTTGCTTAAAGATCTTGAACTTGAAAAAGATAATCATAGAACAGCTAGGGCTGAGAAACTAGAATATTTATATACTCTAGAAAAAGTAGAAGTAGAAGCTAAAGTTCTTAAAGAGAATGAAGAAGCTTGGACAGATAAGTACAACCAACTAGAGTATCAATTAAAATTAAGTGATTGGAAGTTAGGTTGTAAGATATCAGAAGTTGAAAAGCTCACCAAGGAAAGGGATGATCTTTTACAAAAACTTGCTTGTTGGAATGAATCTAGTCACTCTAGTGAATCTGTGAAAAGTGAAAGTTTAGGTGAGAAGAATGATACACTCGAATCACCTACACAAACTGATACGATTGATAAAGTAGTTCCTGAAGGTTTTTCAAAGGTTAAAAAGAAAAAGAGCTTGAAGTCTGTGAAGTTTGCTGAACCTTTAGAAACCAAACCTGTTAAAAGTCACGAAAAGTCTAATAAAAACCCTAGGAAAAACAACAATCGTCCTAGAGGTAATCAAAGAAACTGGCATGGGATGATAACTCAAAAACTAGGGAAGAATTTTGAGTTTAAGAATAAAGCTTGCTATGTTTGTGGAAGTTTTAATCACCTGCAGTATACATGTAAACACAAGAAACCAGTTAGTGATCCAAAGCAGGTATGGAACAACTCAAGGAAGATTAACCATAGGAATTTTTCAAGTGATTCTCAATATCCTCAACAAAGGAAGTTTTTTAACCCATCAGCAGTACTTACTAAACAAGGATTGAAACAAATTGCTAGGCCTAAAGTGACAAGATCAGTACTTTCTCAAAGTACTGATAGGTTATCTCAAAGTACTGCTAGGTCAAAAGAAAATACTGCTAGGCCGAACTCAGAGGTTAATGTTGTTAAGGCTTCAGCGAGATGGGTTTGGAAACCTAAACAAGAAGAATTAGATGTTTCTGACAAGAAGAATTCATCAAAGACCTTAACACGATATGATTATGTTGATGCTTATGGAATATTCAAGTCTATTCTGGCTTGGGACTTCAAAAAGCATTAATTCTTAATGTATTGTGTGCATAGCAATTCATCGAAAGTGGGTAATTGAGAATTGCTATGGTGTATGGTGTTCGTGAACATGAAGGTTTATGGATTTACAGATTCTTGCTATGATGATTGTGATGTTTGTTTAAGGGGAAGACAGCAGGTACGATGAATCATGTGGGCCGAATATTTAAAAGTTACCTCGTATGGGAATTAATAAATGGGATAGTGATGATATATTGAAAAGGGTTGTCGTTTGTGCATGTGGTGTGATGTATGTGATTATCTTCTTGCACTGATTTGATAAATTGTGAATTAGAGGGTATCGACTTTTAAGGTGACAAGATACAACACGTGATCAAGAATCTTTAGTTTTGCTTTTGTCATCTGGTGCAAGATTGCTATTGGTGGACTCGGATTGCAAACGAAGACAACCTGTACATGATGGTTTTTGTCGACTACTGCATGCGCTAATTAAGAGATAATGGGTCGGTGTTTGTATTATTCTGGTTTAAACAATCACGTGTGGGTCAATGGTATTAATGATCAAGGTGTCGGTTAGAATTATAATGATTGTTTAGATGCATATTACCCTCGTACAATCAATTTTAGTTGTGATTCAGTGTGGTGCGGTTTATAAAAGCTACGGTGGTCTTGACTGTTGATTGGGGAATACATGTTAACCTTGTACTACATGAAATCGTGGGGCTGAATTCATTTAATAACATCCAGATTTGTTTGTCGTATTCTATATCTGATTTGGTTATTAATTAGTGGGTCGGTTTGTTTGAATTCGATTTGGTGGAAGTATGTCGTTTTCTGCATGGATGATTCAAGATAAAGGGTTAGAGCAAAGCATAGGTTCTCGTTCTTATTGATTTCTATTATCTGATTGGAACTTCACGTGGAGAGATAGGGAAATTGCAAGTTAAAGTGTTGTATGTTTGAAAGTACTGCTCTCTTGCAAACTGCTGCTACTAAAGTACTGCTCCATATTTTGCAACGTACTACTTGGATTTTCAAAGTACTGTTTCTCGCTTCAAAGTACTTCTCAAGGTACTGTTCATTCAAAGTACTGCTACGTGCTACGAGGAGTAAGGGAAAGTCGTGATGTGATTAATTAGAGATTAGTTAGTTAGGACGTTATTGGGTAACACATGGTATGATTTCTCGGGGAAGTGTATACAAGTTGCTTATCTTCACAGGTTCCCTATTCGATGACTACAAAAAGGGGAAGAAGTTAACATGAAGATTATTTGCAGCTTATTTATGTGAGTTTGTTTCATTCATGGAGATGATTACATCTCAACTTCTCTATTTAAGGGGAAGTTCGTACACGACTTTGTTTATTTTGTCATCATTAAAGACAAAATAAATACAAGAATGAAACAATAAGAATGAAGATTATCGTCATTGAAGATTGCTGAATTCATGAAGATAGTTTTGTAATATCAAATAGGGGAAGATTGTTGGGCCATATACAATCATGTATATGTGATTTGATACAACAAAACTACATATGCTTCAATGAAGATAATAGAAGGACTTAATATGCAGAATGGAGATTCTACAAGCTGATGGAGTATAAACTTATGTTTATTAAAGATATCAGAAGATCTTGAATGGAAGATTATAGAAGATATTGTTTACTTGTAGGATAAGTTTGTAACCCTAGCATCTCTATTATATAAAGAGATGACAAGCACGTAGTTTAAAAGAATAATTAGAACTATACACAATAACATACACGTCCCATATATTAGTTAGTTCGTAGCTTCAAGGTTGTAAAACCCTATCACTATTAAGAGTGATCGTATTAATAATATTGAGGCTTAGTTTGATATTATTACTGTGTTCTGCTATTATTATTGTTCGTGTTTTTCTTAGCCTTATTGAGTAGATTCCGCATACTCATTAAAGTTACAAGTAGAATTCCACTTAGTAGTTTTGTATTTATACAAGATTGCTAAACCCTTTATAAGTTAAAGGTTAAAGATCAATACAACTGTCTACGGATCGTCTACGTATTTGGAACCTACACCTTTGATCATAAAATGTATTAGTCACTTGTTTATTCATATCTTAAGTGATTATGTTGGATGAGATGATATAAACTTGCTTAAAACTTGTTTACGTATTAACTTTGCGTTTAATGTTCTTATATTTTGTGATCGTCAAAACTTAAGGATATCGAAAGATATTAATAACGTTTTTATACATTATTTATATCAACATATGGATTAAGAACGAAAAATATAAAAGTTTGGTGATTAAACAATTTTTAAACTATTAAAATTAGTGGTAGATGTTGTAACCATTTTTAATTAATTGTATGTAAAAAGGAATTTGAAATTTAAAAGGGTATTACCACGTTACTCATTTATAAGTTTTAAGGAAAAGTAATTTGTGTTTTATATATAGTACTAGACAAATATCTGCGCAAAGCAACGGTGTATAACGGCAAATAATGTACTTGCAAACTTGTAGTTTTAGTCTGTACTTTGCATGTTCAATATGTAGTGAGTGCAAGAAAGAAAGTTTATTGGTTAAAAATGAAAAATATAGATATTTTAGAATCAAACAATATTTAAAATATGACATTAGTGGATGTTATCACTATTTTTAATTAAAAGCGTGTAAAATAGAATTTGAAATTTAAAAAGATATATAACACATTACTTATATTTAAGTTTTAAGAAAAAGTTATTTGTGCTTTATATATAGTATATATATAGTATAGATATAGATAGATATAAATATAAATATAAATATAGATAGTCGTATATTGTATTGTTATTATAAATTCAAAGATTGTTATGTCTTTATTATGTATATAAATATGGAACAAGGATCAAATGAGAAGAAAACTTAAAATGAGAAGGATGAGAAATAATTATAACTATACATTTGACATGCATCGACTTGAATTAGATGCATCCCTAGTCTTTTAGATGTACCATAATATATTTTCTAGCAAAAAATTAGATGCATATGCATATATTATATGCATTTCATCAAGTTAGACGAATCCTATACATTTTTCGTCCTCTGTGGGTCAAATTTGTTTTTAGTACTACTTTGCATCGTTTTTACTTCAAAATCACTTTCGAAACTAATTGAGATGCTTCTAAATGAATAGAGATGCATCTAAATCAAGTCGATGCATCTCAAATGTGTGGTTATAATTATTTCTCATCATTCTCATTTTAAGTTTTCTTCTCACTGGATCCTTACCCTATAAATATGTAAAATACTAAAGAGAGCCTAATATTGATTGAATGACCTCCGTAGCATGTTTATTGTTGAGAGATCGATTACACGGTAAGGTGGTTAAACCTTCGTTCTTTGTGTATGAGATATGTTTGTGTGAATATGATTAAGTATGCGGAATCTACTTAACCACACTTAGAAGATTTATGTTTATTGTTATGGAAATGGAATAGTTAACACCAAACGATTCAATATTATTCAAAAATAATACGAGTGATCTTTAGCTTATCACTAGGGTTACAAAGACCTTGAATCTTATGTTTGTTCTTTCTATTGTCTGTTTATGAGAGAGGTGTATGGCATTGTCACACTTATCTACATATCTAAGATTTTCCTTTTATAGTCCAAGGAAAAATCTTTTACAAACTACATGACTCAACAAATAACTAGCTTATGACTAATCACTATTCTAGCTTAGTCATACAAGATACATCATGTATCTAGGATAAACAACTCACTTGGAGTGTTCAATTTGATGACTAGAACTAAGATATTATCTTCTTATGCAAGTGTTGAATAAGTCATTCTTATCTACACAGCTGTTTGTTATGAGTCATAGCTGCTGATTCATAGCAGCAGCAGAATCAAGCAGCAGTATTCATCAGCAGCAGAATCACCTTCAGTGGAAATAGTCTTCAGCAGAATCTCCTTCAGTGGAAACTCGCTTTGTGCTTTATCAGCAGAATCATACTTGTCGTATTTCCATTAAACCTTTATGTTGAATCTTCTGATTCTTGTGCTTATTTAATTCCTAACAATCCTCCCCTAAACATGTGAATCACATTCAAACATGTTTTTCTGAATTAAATGAGGACTTTGTGAAGATCTTTCAAACACTTCATTGTCAGATTTGGTTGATTTGAACTTTCTTCTCTTCTGAGTGAATGAACTTATCTTTCTCTGTAACTTATCTGCTTTCTGATCTTTCAACAAGTGATGAACAAACGTAGTGAACTGAAATTGAATCTTTTCAACTTTTTGACCTAGATAGAACTTTCTCCTTTGAAATGCTTCATCTTTTCTGAATACAACATTTAAGAATGTTCTTGTCATTTTCAACCTCTATGTCATCATCTTGTATGATCTTGTCTTTTCTTTTGGTTAATCTTCCTTAAACTGGGCTTGAATTTCCTCCCCTGAGATTCAAATATCATCTTATATTGATATCCTCCCCTTGTTTGAAAGATTTTCTCACAGTCATAACATCATCATCTGATCTAGCATTTTTCCATGTTTTCAGACAATTTGTACATGAAGCCATCAATTCCTTAAGAGTTTAAGATTCTGTCCTCATCACTTCTAGGTGTGTTAACTCCTATGAGAGGTGATTCAATGGACATTTTTGACTTATGGTCCATCATTTGATGGATTTTAAAGTCATCTTTTGAAAATCCTTTTAAGAAACTTTTGCCTTAGCAGTATGTATATAATTTTATTATGAAAAATCATACTGCTTACAACCATTTTGAAAGGATTAAGTGTGTAATAGACACTCAATCAAAATTTCGGTTTAAAGCAACCTCTGGTTGTGTGAGAACCAATGTTTTCAGTTATAAATAACCGCCTGTGTATAGATAAACCTATTCAAAAGGCTTTCTTTACAGGGTTTCCAGCTCGTGGCATTTGTTACCTCTAACACAAGTGTTAGATTCACTGTTGCTCGCTGTTCTTTCTATCAGATATCTGTAGATTAGTCACATTATACTTGAGAGTATAAAATGATAGAAAGTGAGTTATATCAGTGATTAACTGATCAACTAATTTATCAATTCAAAGTGAAATATCATAATCAGATTTCAAGAAAGAAGTTTTAAGGAGTTTTGAAGTCCCAAACTTTTTCTATCATGAACCTATTATATCAGCAGCAATGATCAGCTTTCAGCAGCAATGATCAGCAGATTTCACTTGAAATAATCTTTCAGCTCAAACATTCATACCTGAAACTGTTAGTCTAAAACCAAATAAACAAAGTACAAAGTACTTGTCTTGAATTAGAATAATCATAGAACTAACTGTATGAATAACTTCAAATATTGTTAATAGTAGACTTAGATAACAAAGTTAGATGCATTGACAAAATCTATATACAAAAACACATTATATTGAAAAATTTAAAGATTAAGCATTCCAATACTTGCTACCAAGTACTGAAATCTACCAACATCAAAAGCTTTGGTAAGAAGATCTGCAAAGTTTTGATCTGAAGCAATTTTCATTACTTGAATTAACCTTTTCTCATTGCAATCTCTTATAAAATGATGTCTTATTTCAATATGTTTTGTTTTAGAATGTTGCACTGGATTTTTAATAATGCAAATTGTACTACTATTATCAATATGTATAATGGTATGTAAGAAATTGTACCCATAATCAAGAAGTTGGTTTTGAAGCCATAGAACTTGACCACAGCAACTTGCAGCAGCTACATATTCAGCTTCAGTTGTTGAATTTGCCATAATTGTTTGCTTCTTACACTGCCATGAGATAAGTCTGCATCCAAGGAATTGACATCCTCCGGTTGTTGACTTTCTGTCCAAGCTAGCACCAGCATAGTCACTGTCTGAGAATGCTATCAAATCAAAAGGTGATTCTCTAGAATACCATAAACCCAACCTTGGTTGACCTTTTAGATATCTAAAAATTCTTTTGACTGCTGTTAAATGAGAAACCTTTGGAGTTACTTGAAATCTTGCACAAGCACAAACAGAGAACATTATATCAGGTCTTGATGATGTAAGATACATCAAAGAACCTATCATAGATCTGTATGTATGTACATCCACATTTTCTCCATCTGCATCTTTAAGAAGTGGCTTCTCAGGATCAATTGGTGTGCTTGTTGTTTTTGAATCAGCAAATTGAAATTTTCTAAGTATCTCTGCAACATATTTGTCTTGACTAATAAATATGCCTTCAGATGATTGCTTAACTTGCAGACCCAAAAAGAATGTAAGTTCTCCCATAGAACTCATCTGAAACTTATCTTTCATAAGTTTTTCAAAGTCTAAACACATCTCCTTCCTTGTAGATCCAAAGATAATGTCATCCACATACACCTGTACTAACAGAAAATCTTTCTTGTGTTGTTTGATGAAAAGTGTCTGATCAATCTTTCCTCTTTGAAATCCATTCTCTAATAGATAGGAAGCTAGTGTTGCATACCAAGCTCTTGGTGCCTGATGTAGGCCATATAGAGCTTTAACTACCTTGTACACTTTGTCTGGGTGGTCAGGGTCAGTGAAGCCTGGAGGTTGTGTAACATACACCTCTTCTTCAATTGAACCATATAAAAATGCACTCTTGACATCCATTTGGTAAACTGTGAAGTTCATAAATGAAGCATAAGCTAAGAAAAGCCTAATTGCCTCAATTCTAGCTACTGGAGCATAAACCTCATCATAGTCTATCCCTTCTTCTTGTGTGTACCCTTGTGCTACTAATCTAGCCTTATTCTTAATCACTATGCCTCTTTCATCCCTTTTATTTCTAAAAACCCATCTAGTGCCAATTACTCTTACACCATTAGGTAAATCAACTAGCACCCAAACCTTTTGAATCTTGAACTGAAGAAGCTCCTCTTGCATAGCCTCTAACCAGCTTGAATTCTCTAGGGCTTTATGAATATTCTTTGGTTCTTCTTGTGAGAGAAAACATACAAATAAACAGGAGTTTGAAAACTCATGCTGCTTTGAAGCATAAAGGGCATCAAGAATCCCTTTTTGATCTGAAGACATCAATTGTTGTCTTGTCTTCACACCAGATTGTACATCTCCAATCACATTTTCTAGGGAGTGGACTTTGTGAATTCGTGTTTGTGGAGTGGAAGGAACTTGATAATCAGATGGAATATTGCTTAAATCCACCTCATCTTCTGAAAAGTCTGCTTTTGTTTCTTCTGAAGAAATATCAGCAGAAACAATTTGCTTATCAGCAGGAACTGTTTGATCATCAGCGGGAACATTTTGCTCATCAGCAGGAACATTTTGCTGTTCTTCTGTTCTTCCTTCTCTGATTTTATCTTCAACATCTTCTTTAGCTTTGCCAGAAGAAGATTCTCCATTGGTTGAAGTTGATTCCACATTGGTATTTGACCATATTGGCATCATCACATAATCTTGATGTGTCTTCTTGTCTAACCTTGCCTCATCTGTTGCTTGTGAACCTGAAAAATCATTAGTTTCTGCAACAACAGGCACATAATTCATTGAATGGGTTAGAGTTTCAAGATCAAATAACCATTTTGGTCCTTGACCTTCTACATTAGACTTGTTCTCTAAGAACTCTATATGTAGACTCTCTTCTACTCTCTTAGTTCTTATGTTGTATACTCTAAAAGCTTTGCTATTGAGAGAATATCCAACAAAGAAACCTTCATCTGCTTTACCATCAAATTTTCTCAAATGGTCTAAGGTATTCAGAATTGTCACATGACATCCAAAAGGTCTAAGAAATCCTATTGCAGGAGTTCTACCTCTAAAAAGCTCATATGATGTCTTATTGTGAGGCTGTACTATTAAAACTCTGTTCTGAACATAACAAGCAGTGTTGACTGCTTCAGCCCAAAAAGTTATAGGCAACTTTGAATCAGCTAACATAGTTCTAGCAGCTTCTATTAGTGTTCTGTTCTTTCTTTCAGCTACTCCATTCTGTTGAGGAGTTCTAGCAACACTAAATTCTCTTTTAATACCTTTTTCTTTGCAGAAATCATCCATAACTCTATTTTTGAATTCTGTTCCATTATCACATCTAATGACTTTTACTCTTTTGCTTACTAGGTTTTCTATCTCTGTAATGAAGGTCTTAAGGATGCTAGAAGTCTCATCCTTAGTTCCTAAAAAGAATACCCATGTAAATCTACTATAGTCATCAGTAACAACTAGACAAAATCTCTTATGCATTATACTACTTACTGAAACAGGTCCAAATAAGTCCATATGAAGCATAAACAATGATTGATTGATAGAGTTAAAAATCTTGGGCTTACAAGAGACTTTGTGTTGTTTGCCTTTAAGACAAGCAATGCATGTTTGATCATTTTCAAAACGTTTTTGAGGTAAACCTCTTACCAAACCATTCTTAACAATCTTATTTATGGTTTTGAAGTTAATATGACCAAGTCTCCTATGCCATAACATAGATTCATCTAATGTGGCTTTTGCAACAAGGCAAGTTAAAGCATCTTTAGAAACAATGTTATTCATATCAACACTGTACATATTGCCCTTCCTAGGAATTTTAAGAAGCACTTGACTTTCATCAGACATCTTAAAATCAGGAGAAAGTACAAGACATTCAGTCTCAGTAAAAAGAACATTATTCTTTCTATCACACATCTGTGAGACACTAAAGAGATTATACTTAAGCTCTTGCACATAAAACACATCTTCAAAATCTAATTTACTGGTTTTGATAGTACCTTTACCAGTAATTTTTCCACCAATTCCTCCTCCAAAGGTAACATATCCACCATCAATTGATTGAAAGTTGGAAAGATAAGACATGTTTCCTGTCATGTGCCTTGAACACCCACTATCTGAATATCCTTGATCTTCATGATCTGTTGGTGAATGTCCCTGCACAAAGTAAAAGAATTAGTTTTCTTTGGGGATCCAAGCCAACACTGACTTGGATCTGCCTCTTGCATCAATGAAATGTAATCTTTTGAGGACTGTTGATGCAACATTGGATTTAAGAATCCAACATGCTGAGGCCTTAACAGCATTTGCCCTGTTACCCTTAGCAGTGATGCTCACTGTTTTGCTATCAGCAGAAAGTGATGGCTTTGCAGTTGTACCCTTTGGTCTCCAAACTTGTTTTTGGACCACTGCTTTTGTTTGAATGGGCCTTTGAACAATATTAGATGCATGTTGGAAAGTAGTTTTTGCACCTTTAATTGTTGGTTTTGGGTAAACAGTCATATATGGTTTTTCAGCAGAAACCATTTTCCTTTCAGCAGGAACAATTTTTGCTTTATCAGCAGGAACTGCTTTTGTGACTGTTTTGGGTTTTGATCTTTTAGAATTAGAGTGAAAATGAGATTTAGGTGTTTGCCTTTTGTAGTTCACTCTATTACTATCATACCCAGATACCCATTGGTTGCAGAAAGCTGCAAGATGGTCAAAACTACCACAAATGAAACAAGCTTTATTGTGAAAAGCAAAGTCATCACCTAGTTGGTAAGACTTGAGGTTATTCCAATTTCTTTGGTTACCTCTGGGCTTGTTTGTGGTTCTATATTGTTCACAATATCTAACTGGTTGCCTAACATATTTTTCATTGGTTTTAGGCCTATCAGTATTGTGTTTGACTATCTTAGGAACTCTTGTTCTTGCTTTCTTAACCACTTCAGGTTTAGACATAACCTGTTTATTTACAAAGGACACCTTGTCCTGAAAAAGTAATGTTTTACATGAACATTTACTTTCTTTCTTAGGCTCATCAGCTACTATGTTAGAGTTTGGTTGAACTCCATATTGTAACTTAGGTAGCTGAAATTCAGGAAATCCTGAATGTTCTAGGTCGATCCCTGGGGGTTTTGGGATACCTCTATAAGGGGGTGGGGCTGCATTATATCCTAATCCTGACTTAACTTTATTATTCACTTGACTGTCTATTATTTTGTTTACATTTTTAGAAGCATGTTCAAGCTTCTCTTTAGTCAATTGAATGTTTTCTTTCTCAGTCTTAACCCTATCCAATGCTTCTTTTAAGGCCTCAATAATTTGATCTTTAAATTGATTATCATTTTCAAGTAAAGTTTTAGCATCAGTAAAGGTAAGGTCATTCCTTTTATAGTGTAGGATTTGCCTCTCTGCAGATTCTAAACCACTTTTATAATTGAAACAATCTAGATCAGATTTGGCGTATCGAACCTTTTGGTCATCATACTGTTTAATTAAGATTTTTAAGTCTTTAAGAGCAGTACAAGTATTTGAACAGGTTTTATGATCATGTACCTCAGGTGCAGTAAATGCCATAAGAGCCATCTGTGAAGAACCCATTTCTTCATCATCCATGAAGCTCCAATCAAAACCTAACCCATCAATTGCTACCATAGCTTTTGGTTCAGACATCTCCCCTGTATTGGATTTTCTTCCAACATCTCTATTTCTGCTATCTTGCTGTCTTGGCCTTCTACATTCTCTTGAGAAGTGTCCCATCTTGTGACAGTTGTAGCATTCTATCTTTGACTTGTCATAACCAGCAGGATCATTGCTACTGATTGTGATCTTCTTCCCCGTCCTTTGATAGAATTTCTTAGCTCTCATGCTAAGAAGAGAAATTTGCCATTTTAGATCCATTTCCTCCAGATCATCATCATTGATCTCTTGAAGGTCTTCATGAGTTAACATGGATCCATTATGTTTGCTTGTGAAGAAAGCACAACATGTTTTCTCATCCAAAATTCCAAAAGTACTGCTTGATGAACTTGCAGCACTTGCAACATCATGAACTTTTTCATTAGTAACTGGAACTGAATTACTAGGAGATGACATAAATGCCATGTTCCCAGTGCTTGAACTAGTACCTCCAGTTTTCTTCAAATCTTGCTCAACAATTTTAAAGTTGCTATACAGATCCATAAGATCCATGGTGTCAATGTCTGACTTGTTCTTCCAGACAACAACATGCATAGCCCATTCTTCAGGTAAGCTTCTCAGAAATTTTGAGTTTAAATCTTCTTGAGGTATTTCAACTCCAAGAATAGCAAGTTGACTCACAATATTCTGTAGCCTGTTGAACATATGGTCTAAAGATTCATGGTTGGTTGATGTGAAATTTTCAAACTGTTGCTTAAGAAGAGTCTTCTGGGTCTTCTTGGTGGCTTCATTCCCACCATACCTTGCAATAATGGCCTCAAATAACGATTTTGCATCTTTGAATTTGCTGAAGTTTATAAGTTGATCATTTGGAATGGTCATCATCAGCATACTTCTGGCCTTTAGGTCATTCTTCTTCTTAATTCTGTCTTCTGCAGTTTGTGGCTTGGTTTGCAGCTTATCAACTTCCTTACCATCAACTGTTGATGTAGTGGTTGTAGGTTTGTAAGAATCTCCATCTTCAATGATTTCCCACAGTGCATAATCTTGCACTTGAAAATATTGTTCTATTCTTAACCTCCACATCTCAAACTCATTCTGTTTGAGCATTGGTAACTTAGCAGCAACATTTGTTTGAATAGACTCAACATCCATTTCTAACTTCTTCTTCTAAAATAAAAATATCAACCTGTAGGCTCTGATACTACTTGTTGAGAGATCGATTACACGGTAAGGTGGTTAAACCTTCGTTCTTTGTGTATGAGATATGTTTGTGTGAATATGATTAAGTATGCGGAATCTACTTAACCACACTTAGAAGATTTATGTTTATTGTTATGGAAATGGAATAGTTAACACCAAACGATTCAATATTATTCAAAAATAATACGAGTGATCTTTAGCTTATCACTAGGGTTACAAAGACCTTGAATCTTATGTTTGTTCTTTCTATTGTCTGTTTATGAGAGAGGTGTATGGCATTGTCACACTTATCTACATATCTAAGATTTTCCTTTTATAGTCCAAGGAAAAATCTTTTACAAACTACATGACTCAACAAATAACTAGCTTATGACTAATCACTATTCTAGCTTAGTCATACAAGATACATCATGTATCTAGGATAAACAACTCACTTGGAGTGTTCAATTTGATGACTAGAACTAAGATATTATCTTCTTATGCAAGTGTTGAATAAGTCATTCTTATCTACACAGCTGTTTGTTATGAGTCATAGCTGCTGATTCATAGCAGCAGCAGAATCAAGCAGCAGTATTCATCAGCAGCAGAATCACCTTCAGTGGAAATAGTCTTCAGCAGAATCTCCTTCAGTGGAAACTCGCTTTGTGCTTTATCAGCAGAATCATACTTGTCGTATTTCCATTAAACCTTTATGTTGAATCTTCTGATTCTTGTGCTTATTTAATTCCTAACATTTATTTATAATAGAACACAGCTTTGATAACCTAGACCTAATGGACCTCAAACCTACAATCGGGTTTGGGCCAATAATCTAATCGTCTAACACTCCTCTGCAGTTTGAACGGGAGTCTTTCGGACGGCCAAACTGGAATGAATATTAAAAGCCGCTTATCCTTTTCCTCATTGTTTGAACGGAAGCATAATTTTATTTGGCGGCATAGTTGTTTATTACTTGCGGCTTCCTCCATTGGCAATGTTGCGACCGACTATCTTCGAAAAACGACAATTATCTCCGACGTTAGAATAAAGAGTAATGATGAGACAAATATTGTTGATCAATTGTTAAATCAACATAATATGAGATGTGTTATAACGGCTAGAGTTTTTGTGTTTTAGTGTTTATGATTTGGATGAGATGAAAAGACTAATAAAACGAAAATATAAAGCGAAAAAAGGTAAATAAGTCGGGATCCATCCGAATTATCGACGAGTAGTCGATGACCGGAGGGCAAAGGATAACTATTTTGTGGTGCGTTGAACCTAAAGCTCCGATACCATATAAAATACTAAAGAGAGATTAATATTGATTGAATGAGCTCAGTAGCATGTATAATACTAAAGAGAGATCAATTGAAATCAGAAATGTAAAAGCAATTTCTTCCAAAATTTAAAATTGGAGATACCAATGTAAATTAGTACTCCCTAGAAAATTCCGAAACACATTTCACATATTTGTAATATTTAAAGTATTTTAGTATTTAATTAGATAATTAACATATATAAGGTTTTGGATTATGGGTATGTTTGGCAAAATTAGCTGTAAGCTGTAGGCTGTAAGCTGTTAACTGTAAGCTGTAAGTTGTAAACTGTAAAGCTGTTAACATGAGCTACAAGCTGTATTTTTTTGTTAATAAAAGTGTTTGGTAAATTAGCTGTTAAATGTAATTATAAGATGTAAAATGACATAAAAGTACATATTTATAATTGTAAACAAATGTTTGGAGGCTATATCAGTAATTTAAAATTTTAACAGCTCCAAGATTTTAAAAAGCTTCATGAATCAACTTTTTATTTAGGAGCTATTTGTTTGAAATAAAAGCTAAAAGTTAATGTGTCCAAATAGAGCTATTTATTTTAGAAGAGATTATTTTTATAACAAAAAGCTAACAGCTCCTCAAAAAGCTCTCACCAAATAAGTTAGAATAGTTTTTAGTTTTTACCCAAAAAACGTGGTCTCTGATTTTTTTTTAATTATTTTATTTATTTACTAGTTATAATGCCCGCGCACGCGCGGGTTTTTTTTAAAAATTTTTTTAATCATATATTTCTATTTATTAAAAACAAATAATTTAATCTTTGTTTTGTTTGATTTATGATGTTTAATTATAATTTTTTATTATTAAATATAATTATTTAAAAATTTTAATACTAATATTAATTGCATCTTATCTTTATTTTTTGTATTTATCTTCTACTTGTCTTAATTGCATCTTATCTATATTTTTTGAATTTATCTTCTACTTGTGTTATGGATAAATATAAAATATTACCTAATAAGAAAATAACATTTTTTTTTAAATAAAATTATTACTAAATAAAGTATGAATGCATTTTTTGAAATGGAAAATTCCCAATAAGGGTTTTATTGTATTATATAAATAAAAGTGTTTTTTTTTTTTTTTTTTTTTTTTTTTTTTTTTTTTTTTTTTTTTAGGAATGTGGTCTCTGTTGATTTGATCAAATTAAAGGCGAAAAATTTGTGAAGCAAGTATATCCGAAAAGCTATCTAAATAAAAGGCCGAACCAAAAGTGTTTCTCTTAAAAAATAATAAGGGCTGAATCGAAATAGATATTAAGAGCCCAATAGTAGATATCGACAAGCCAATTAATTTCTGATTTCAAGTAGTAAAACTACCCACAAACCAAGTTTACTTAATTGAGGCAAAACATCAATTTGACATACAAAGTTTGTTAAGAAAACTAGTAAAACTACCCGCAAACCAATTTTAATCCTATTGTTAATTGCATCTTATTTATATTTTTTGTATTTATCTTCTACTTGTGTTATGGATAAATATAAAATATTACCTAATAAGAAAATAATCTTTATTTTTAAATAATATTATTACTAAATAAGGTATGGTTTAGTTTTTTTGAAATGGAAAAGTCCCCACTTGAGGTTTTGTTTTATTATATAAAAAAGATACGTCCAAGTCGAATGGTTCAGTTGTTCGAATTAAAAGTTTAAATGGTAACAACCGTCAGAGCAACACATATTTGATCTTACCAAATATAGTATTTTGAAGCAAAATGAAGACCAATATTGGTAAAATAACGTTTAAAGATCTCGTATTAATAAGTCTTTGATTGTATGTATGAACGGGTAAGGTTATTTTTCAAGGTTCACGTTATATAAAGAGGACGAGTCTTTGAATCAGCTGTAGGCGAGTTTTTGACTAGATATGGGGTTTAGAAAGCTCAAAGAGGAATTCAAGTTGAGTTCCCTAATAATCAAACTACCATTGGACAAAGTAATATTTTATCTGGTCTAACATTGAACCTCAAGCATCGAGTTCAAGCTTCAATAAAGTAAAAGCTTGACTAGTTTGTGACCAAGTTATGCCAACCTTATAGATTGCTACAAATTTAAAACCATGAGATACATACGTATCTATATTGAGTAAGTATCTAGAGTGGAAAAGACGTGTGTATAAGATGGCGCCCAAATAAAGTCGTGTAGACAAAAGCCACGCGATTTCCTCCGTAACTTAGTGGGCCGGGCCCAATATTAGCACAAGTCATATCACCAATTCGATGAAACATTAGCTACTTTGCCAGTTTGCCATATTTGTACGCGTGACTCCATTGTATCTGTCTATACTTCAATTTCCAAACATACTAGAACGTACTGGTAAAAGTTAAAATACTGTTTTGAAGTTTCCAAAGAAAAATGTTGTACGTCGTAGAAAAGTGTAGTTATATATCATTTATCAAGTACCAAGTCGCATTGTCGCAAGTACCAAGTCGCTTTGATGCGAGCCTAAAACCTGTCCAATATGAAATAATGAGATCTCTCAACTTCTTAAATTAATAATGTTTGCCTGCGTACATCAATAGCAAGCTTCATGGGCACGTCATAACAAGAATAACGTTTCAATGGGCTTATGGGAAAAGGAATATAAAGCAGTTTGATACATTTATAAGATTTCAAATCACAAGCAATCAAGCATCATAAGTGATCCTTCTATCTTTCTTATATTCTCTTCGGTTCGAAAATAATATACCCATAGAAGTAGCTCGTCACCTTTATTCCTATTTGTCTTGTGACATTATTTGATCAACTAGTTTATATCCACTTGACCTCAACTTCTTTTAAAATATAATGCGAACACTTCTAGCTAATCAACTGATGCACATGCCAAAGCGAGTAGACAAATGAGGTTTTTCTTGATTAGATTACCTAATGAGACAAGTGTTTTACTCAAATGTATGTGGGCTAACCATCGTATCTCTGTGACCGTTTTTTGCCTATTCATTGACCACCTAACAACCCCGGTATGTGTATCTAGTGAGAATTCAACTATCTTGACGGTGGTTGTGCACATGGCAAAACATCAACTTCAACATAATAGCAAGTAATTAAATTGAACACATCTAAAATGTTTGTGTATCTATATGACAAGTATGAAGGGGGTGTTTGTCTAGGGTTAGGTTTATGTTTCATGCGTAGCCTATAACATATAAACAATAAGCTCATAAAATTTTGAATGTTTATATTACCTTATTAAAGTAAATTAACAAACTCAAAGTGTTTGAACTAACTTATATATAAAATCACCAAAAAAGTCAAGCTAATTCAAAAGTTCCTTGACAATAAAGGTAAAATTCTTTTAGTATAACCCTCATTAAATAAGCAAAAGGCATATTAGATAAGCCTCAAAGTTCGAGCTTATAAAAATCTCTATGGGTAAACTTATAAGCGTAAATAAACCACATGATTAAGTTTATTTTTGCTAAATAAGTCAATAGATGAATGCTAATCACTTAAAAATGTATCCAACTTATCAATTTTTGTAGTTTAAGGAGTGCACAAAAAACTTTGCACTTTAAATCCAACCTTTTGAATTTAGTCACTTTTAAGTATTTTGCACATGTGAAATGACGATTTCACCCCTTTTTTAACCATTTTATCGACAACGAATGATAAAATTATCATTTTACATGTACAAACTACCTAAAAGTGACCAAATTTAAAAGATCGGGGTTTAATATGCACAGTTCTTATTTTCAAGTGATTATCTTATTTTTTTTTGAACACATATGCTTAACTATAAGATGTTAGTCACCTGTGAATACGGTGAAAAAAACCAAAAAATGTTCAATTAATTATCTTATTTTTTTTAACACATATGCTTAACTATAAGATGTTAGTCATCTGTGAATACGGTGAAAAAAACCAAAAAATGTTCAATTATTCCATCGTTATAAATTTCCAAGCAACAAGACAAGTTATAAGTGTCACGATCATACAGTTTATTTATTTAGGTAGGAGGGTGTGGGGCGGCAAAATATGAAGGAAATGTCCTTTCCAGCGGGAAACAACCAAAAACCCATACCCCACTTTGCAGGAAACACACTTTGTTTTCCTTTGCGGCATTTGAGTCCCACAATTATTTAAAGAGAGAGTGCTATTTTTTTTTTATTGTGAGGGTCAGTAAAAGGGTGAGAGAGATTTAAAAGAGAGAGAAACAAATACTTTATTTGTTGTGAGTAGGGGTGAGCATCGGGCCGGTCCTGTCCCGTCCCGACCCAATACTGAGAATCCCGACATCCCGATTTCGCCGGAAAATCAAACCGACTCCCGACCCGAAATCAGTCGGTTCGGTATCGGGATAGTCCTGATTCGTCAGGATCGGTAGGATTTGTCGGTTTTTTTTTGTTGTTTTTTGGTTTTCATCCCGTCCCGACCCGATACCGACAGTCCCGAGTCCCGATTGGCAGGAAAACGTAAACCAACTCCCGACCCGTTTACTAGTCGGAATAAGAATTGGGCCGGTGGGATGGTCGGAATCGGGACGGGAGGCGGTAATCAGTCGGGTATGCTCAGCCCTAGTTGTGAGTATGTATTTTTATTTTGAGGGTATTTTAAAATGATAAAAAATATAAAATAAGTTTAACAGAAGTGAGAGAAGGTGCTGTAATAGTTGAAGAAAAGTTGAAAGAAAATGTTTATGAAAGAGAAAAAGCTAACGTGAAGTTGATGTGGCGAAGGAAAACCTCAACCACACCCTTCACCCTCAAATTTGTGATTTCTAAGCATGAATGGTTCAGCTTAAAATATGATATGTAAAGGTTGAATGTATTGTTTAGTCAATCCTAAAACGGATAAGTAAATGTACTTGTTTAATTTTGTACAACTATAATGGTTTTTTAAAGATAAATCATAAAAGTAAATATATGTATTGATCTAATTTTAACCACATATGGGGTAAGTTACTAAGTTATAGTAACAATAGTACTTGGTAGTTAGCCATTATCTTGTCCGACACTTATCTAGCAGCGGCGGATTTAGGATTTTAAATGGAGTGTAGCACGTACAAAACAAAACGCAGCTTGTTAACACAAAATTTACTAATCGTTGACATTTCATGTGTGTGTGTTTATATATATATATATATATATACATATATATATATATATATATATATATATATATATATATATATATATATATACTATTCACCTTTTTTTATTTTTTCTTTTTTTACATTCAATGGCCGAAATTTGAGTGTAGCATGCGCTACACCCGCCACCATACTAGTTATGCCCGTGTATTTGCGGGTGAACAAGGAAGTAACTAAAAGTGTCCGTAACCTAAATAAGGAAAACTTTGTAAAAATGAGATAAGTTCAAGTAAAGTAAAATGAATTAAAACAATCAAATCGCGTTACATGTGTATTTTTGTGTAGATTAGAAAAATGTTTATCAAAAGGACTAAAATTTTGATGCCAAAATACTAAGCTTTTGAATCAATAACTTTTAGTGGCACTTCGGAATTTTGCTACTACTTATAACTAACTAGACCTACCCAATACCCACCAAAACCCTACCTTCCCGTCCTATATAACACAAGACACCATGTCACATTCTTTCAACTAATAACTAATCTTTCATTCTGTTTTTAATGGTCCAAAATGAGCGATGAGCAACTGATCATCCACAGGAAGAGTTGGAGTAGTTGTAGTAACCATAAACCTGGAAATGTATGTCCCGTCATCCACAATCAATGTTCCGGAAGAAGATGTCCGCCTGTTTGGAGTGAGTCTAAAGGGGTGGTTCCTACCAGAAAAGTTGTTGTTTTGTACTATATATCTCGAAACGGTCACCTTGAACATCCTCATCTCATCAACATCCCTATGTCGTCTCCTCATGGTTTATATCTCAAAGGTATCTGAGTTTTAGATTTAGGATATTCCATCGTATCAACCGAATATATATATGTTAAGAAATTTCTGTTGTTGATGCAAATTTGATGATGTAGACTTCTATGCGTGTATGTCCTAAAGGTCGTGCAATGAACGTATGTGCACACTTGTCATAGTTCCAAAATAGCTAGACGACTTTTAAACACATAGAGTTTACTAACATATCAAAAAATATTTTATGCATCCAGACATAACTTATCTTAGTTACTACTCCCTCCATCTCAAATTTATTGTCCATTATTAACTTTTTTAGTATTTTTTCTTCAACTTTGACTTTAAGTATTTTTGTGGGTGTTGTATAATATTTGATAAAAAATAAATAAATGGATTGGGTTTTAAGTATAATTTTCAATGATATAATTTTTCATCAAGTATTATATAATAAAAATATATATATTTATGGTCAAAATTGAACCAGTTTGACTTTGAAAATTCAAACTGGACAATAATTTTGGGACGGAGGGAGTAGTTCATTTCATATGTTACAAAAACCAAACACCAATTTTGTAATCCCAAAATGTAGCATCGTGCAATGGCTATATATATATATATATATATATATATATATATATATATATATATATATATATATATATATATATATATATATATATATATATATATATATATATATATAGTGTTGTATTCTATATATATATAGGACAATATATTGTTCATATTGTTGCAGAAATTCTTGTTTGAGTGCCGGCCTTAACTATACATAGACCAAGTTTTCAATTATTTATTGCGAGTATTTATAATTTTATGTTGTTTAGATGTTATGAAGACCTTAAATCATCACAGAGGAAAAGGAATGGCAAACATGTATTCTTGGTCTTTCAAACGGTAGAAACACTTTTACCCAAATTTGATCAAATACAAATTTCTGTTTGATATATACGCAGTATATAGTTTGAAAATACTCTATGAAAACAGGATCTACAAAAACGGTCACGTATGGCAGGATGTGTCCAAAGATGACTTGATTCAACCAGCTAACGGCCAAGATTACGTCATCAAAGGATCAGAGCTACTTGATACGCACATTTCTCATAATCAGTCAGAAACTATGGTCCTTAAAAGAAATAGATCATGGAGCTCATTTGATAATCCACAACAAGAGGGCTTAGCACATAAGTGCGAGTCAAATAGAGAGCTCGCAGCAAAGTTTGCTCCTGACGCGACTGAAGGGCCGCGTTGGGAGCAAGTAACTGATGAGATATTGTCACCACCACCCTCAAATTCTAGTTCAGAGGCTTCGGTGGTGATGAGTAGGTTGAGATACGTTGATGAAAGGGTGAAGGTGAGAGATCCTGATCTAACGGTCGAAGATCAGCATGCTTCTAGTGGTAGGATGAAAGCTTCACATGTTCTAATGCACCTGATTACTTGTGGGACTGACTCTGTTAGAAATGTTAGTCCTCTGTGAAGTAAACCGGAACAAAGGGTGTATAGTAGTTGTGGAGTAATAAAGTATATTGTTTGTAGTTTGTATCATGTATTTTAATCTTACGTTAAAATATCCAAATTAAGTTCATGTAACTCTATAGAGAAGTTTGTGAACTATTCAAGTGGGTTGATGAAATGTTATTCATGATCTGATACGAATAACAAAATGTTAGAATCAATTTAAGGAAACATGATATTGTGTAATACTGTAATACACATTATAAGAATGTTTAACTAGCTTATACAACATATAAACAGAAAACACATTTGTTTAATGCTAAAAACTTAAAAAATAATAGGGCAATTACATTTATATTTTTAATAAAGTTCAATAATACATCAATGTCCTTCTCACTTTTGTAATTTCGTTAACATTCTTCTCTTTTTTAATTACATCAATATCATTCTTAAACTTTTAAATTCTAGTGTGTGTGTGTCTATATATATATATATATATATATATATATATATATATATATATATATATATATATATATATATATATATATATATATGAGATATTATGAGAAGGGATCTTAAAATGAGAAGTGTTGTGGGAGTGACATGTGCCACCCTCGTGAAAAAAAATTTCCGCCAAAATTTTTTTTGGGTAAATTGCAAAAATGGTCCTTAACGTTCCACGAATTTGCAAAAACGGGACCGAGACAAAAAGTAGCGCAAAAAAGACACCAACGTTCCACATTTTCGCAAAATCGCCATCGAGAGGCCTTTTCCGTTAATTTTCCCGTTAAGTGCCACGTAGTTGAGGGTAGTATCGTCATTTCACTGTTCATACTTATCTCCCGCCAACTTTCGGGGGACTATTTTTGCAAACAACGTAAACTATGTACATTTAAAGCTGTGTGCTTTTTCAGGGTACAATAAATCCCCAAAACCAACCAACCATTGTGTAGATAATCAACCGTCAAACCCTAACATAAAAAAAAATCAAATCGCAACAACTAAACCCAGCTATGGCGAATAATGATAAGAATGAAAAGGGAAAGTGCTTGTTGATGGGGTGTGGGGGGGGGGGAGGGATCATCCGAAATGTCGTGGGCAAGGTTTTATTAAATGATGAAGTCTTTGAGGATGTTTTGGATGAATTTGGTGATAAAGTTATTGCCAAGTATGGTTCGTATGCAAGCATAGTGAAGGAGATGATTGAAGAAATTCTTCAATTGATGTGGAATAGAACCTTCAACAAACCAAATGTGGGTGCTAGCGGTTGCTCCAATGAGGTAGTTACAGAGAAAAAAAGGAAGAGGGGAAGGCCGGTTGGGAGTGACAAGAAGAAGACGGAGGGGAGTCCTATTCCGACTACAGTCACAGAACAAAGGAAGAGGGGAAGGCCGGTTGGAAGTGGCAATAAGAAGACGGAGGGGAGTCCTATTCCGACTACAGTCACAAAAAAAAGAAAGAGGGGAAGGCCTGTTGGGAGTGGCAAGAAAAAGAAGGAGAGGAGTCCTAATCCGAGTACAGTTACAGAAAAAAAGGAAGAGGGGAAGGCCTGTTGGGACTGGCAAGAAGAAGGAGGATGGAAAGAAGAAGAAGGAGGGGAGTTCTAATCCGAGTATAGTTACTGAAAAAATGAAGAGGGGAATGGCAAATGGGACTGGCAAGAAGAGGAAGGTGAAGGAAGAGCATACGGACCTTGGTATGTTAATGTAGTATACTTCATTTATGTGCCATTTTAAATTTGTTTACGTAGGATGCTATGATATGTTTGATAGACTTTTATATGCATTCCCTTACCTAGGTTTAGTATAAACAGAGTATTTGCATTAAGTAGGGTGTTAGAATATCATAAGTGAGAGTGTTTGGCATTACTAAAGTACTGCTATAGAGAGTGTTTTGCATTACGAAAGTATTGCGTGTTCACATTGGTTATAAGTAAGTCTTCACATTGGTTGTAAGTAAGTCTTCACATTGGTTGTAAGTAAGTCTTCACGTTGTGTATCTTGAGTGTATCAGGAACAAAATAGATTGGTTTCTATATCACCACATTAACTTATTAACTAAACTACAACTATGTGGTGAGATATACAACACTGCATTGCTCTGCTTCACTTGAGCCTGCATAATTGTTTCATTTACTACTTCTGCATTGACTTTAGCATGTATACCATTAGTTTCATAGGTGCTGGTATGTCTTGACAGTTTGAATTTAAAATTGTGGCAGATTTACTTGGTTATGGGGGTGAAGTTCTGTTCCGCATGCACAATAATGGAGTCTTTGAATTTGGTCCATTAAGGTATGTACAAGGGAATGTTTCTATAATGTGTGGCTTTGTCTGTGATAGAAATGTCTTTTTCCTAGGTCTGGATGATATGTTTTCACGCATTAGGGGAGAAAAATGGGCTATGTTCTTTTGTGTGCCTGGCAAATCATTAGAAGAAGGTTTGAAGCTGATTCACACAGACAATGATGTGCATACAATGATTGAGCTAGGTTGTTGTGCCGGTTTTGTAGACTTGTTTGTTGCTCACACAAAACAGGTGTTATCTCCCTACTATTTAAACAACATTAATGCAGAGGGTGATGGTGGGGAGGTTGTCGGGTGGGTAGAAGAAGATGTTAGCTTGCGGTGCTCTATTACTTCAACTCCTTGTAGGACTAGCACTTCAAAAACTTATAGGAAAGTGGATGATGTTGATGCTTCACAACCAGAATTCGGGAAGCATAAAAAGAGGGTGAAGAGGTCTGTGGATATGGAAAAAGGAAAGATGGTTGATGAGGCTGATGTTGTTAACAGGAACAAAACGGCTGGTATTGTCATTAGATACGGTGGTTCTATTAAGAACCCACCAGGTGTTGGTGAGTGAATGTGGGAGCAAAGGGTGTTGGTATTTTGAGACCAAGAATAACTAATTGCGTATTGGGTCTACGGGCACCAAGATCAATGGGTAACAATGTGGTGTTATTTTGACTAGGTGAGTCTAATGAACTGTTTAGCAAATATTTTGGACACATTGCATTGCCTATTATAGTAACCTCATTTCATTGCATATATTGACTGTGCAGGTGTTGTTGATCACATGTTGGTTCATCCAGTAGAAGGTTTGAATATTCATCCAGTAGAAGGTTTGAAGATTGACATATGGGTCCATCTATTGGGAATATGTAATGTGTAGAAACTACAACACTTTAATTTGGTTGTATTTAGTAATGTAATTTGACTAATGTAACTTGAACTATTCTACCTCTGTTTCGAATACACCAAAGGGTGTGGGCAGGCATTGTGATGGGTTAAACTTTTTTGGTACATGCCGAACAATATTAATGTAAATTGAAGTATTTCATATGGGGTTAAATGTTTAGTCAAGCTTGACTCCTATGCATAATATGTTTCTGTTTGTTTTGTGGTTCTGTTATTTGCTTCGATTAGTAGCATTTAAACGTATGTGTTTATGTATTGTATTATGGTTTCAATTATGTCAGTTTCATGTTTGTGAATGTGTTTGTAATACGAATTGAACAATGTATATCAAGACAAACGGGATCAAACGACCCATTCCATTCATAAACCATAAGATTACATTTACAACCTTATGGGAACCAACAACCCCTACCTACATCATCACCTACAATATCTACCTAGCTTACGACACTACGACAGTGGCACTAAAATGAACAAAAGAAACCACAACTCCACAAGTGCCCAACCACCTACTACCTACATTCATCATACACAACAAAACACAACAAAACAACCCACCCCCAACATCCAGCACCCAACCCCTTCACATGTAAGTTTGCCTCACAGCAAACTCAATCTTGGAAACAATGCTGTCGTTTGTTTGCCTAAGCATCCTCATCAACCCCCTCATCTTTCTTATATCAGCTGACTGAATCCTCCTAAGATTGTTCACATTGGCCTTTGCAGTTCTCGAGCCCCTTATGTTTTGGAGCTCCAAAATCAGGTCCCCCTAAGACGGAGCATATCAGACTGCTTTTGGCACCTACTCATCAACTCTTGTGCATGATGAATGTCCTCCTCAACCTCTCGCCGGTAATGGGTTAGCATCATTTCCGATATGACAAACGAGTTGCAAGCAACCACGAGATCAAGACAGCGAGACATGTTACTATAAAAGGGAATGATAATTATTTGATTACGGGTGGGTGTGTGTGTGTGTGTGTGTGTGTGTGTGTGTGTGAAGGCGTTGACAATTTAATATGAAACCTGAAAATAACTTTGCAAATTAGCCATTGAGGTCTAATCACATTGATACCAAGCACAGAGGTGATTATGGCGGCAAATTTAATAAGTATGAACAGTGAAATGACGATACTACCCTCAACTACGTGGCACTTAACGGGAAAATTAACGGAAAAGGCCTCTCGGTGACGATTTTGCGAAAATGTAGAACGTTGGTGTCTTTTTTGCGCTACTTTTTGTCTCGGTCCCGTTTTTGCAAAGTCGTGGAACGTTAAGGACCATTTTTGCAATTTACCCTTTGGGCAAAAAAAAAAATCTCGTCAAAATTTTTACTGCATCGTGATGCAGTAGCCATGATGCAATAAAAATTTATACTGCATCGTGATACAGTAACCATAATGAAGTAAAAAACTATACAGCATCGCGATGCAGTAACCGTAATGCAGTAAAAATTTATACTGCATCGTGATGCAGTAAAAATTTTGGCGGGAATTTTTTTTTCTTTTTTTTGGTGGGAAATTTTTTTTCCCCGCCAAAATTTTTACTGTATCACGATGCAGTAACCGTGATGCAGCATGATGATGACACATGTCACTCACACAATCTTTTCTTCCTTTTTCATTTTTATTCCCTTCTCATTGTATCCCTACCCTATATATATATATATATATATATATATATATATATATATATATATATATATATATATATATATATATATATATATCCTAAAAACAAAGCATTTTTTTATCATTCAAGGCTAAAAAGTATATATAAACAAATAAATAAATATAAGCAATCTGTGTTTTAACGTGCGTTGTTGCAGCAATGCAGACCACAACGCTAACCGTAACGCAAGGAAGGTGGTATCATAACGCCACCTCAACGCTTGCCAAATCAGCATAACGCCCTATCAAATGTTATGGTACCCAATGCTCTAATGCGCTTGAAAACTCTAATCAGAGAGAGTCAAAAACGAATATATTGTCATGATCTTTTGTGTCAAGTTTTGTCCTTTTGGTTGTCTTTACTTCGACTCGTGTCACATGGATCTGTACGTTATGTTGGTCTCTAATTAATTCATTGGATAGCAGATGTCCTTGTGTGTGTTTTATTTGTAAACATTATTGTTTGGTTTGTGTCGGTGTTAATGATAATTTTTACCATTTTCTATGATTCCAAAAGTAAAAATCACATGTTTGTGATACTGAGATACTTGTTTTCAAAGGCATAGTTGCGCAGATGTGTTTAAAAACGTATCATAAATTTGTGATATTGAGATACTTGTTTTCAGAAAGAAAAGTTATAACATGGTTGGTCTTACAAACTCCTACGGAGATATCCCATTGAAAAAAATCCGAATGACAAAGCACGAAGGTCAAGGAGGCCCAAATCCCGCATAAGTGATTATACTCATTTCATGAACTTGAGAAAATTACTTAAAACCGTTTTTCCTAAAATTTTAATCCGTTACATGTATGTTATGTTAACGGGTTGATCGTTTCTAGTCTCTAGCGGTCAATACAAGCTGTTTAGACGTGTTAAAAAATTGCTCATTGTGATACATTACATTGAATTTTTCAAGCCTAACCCGTTTATTGACTAGACATCGAAAACAAAACAAAAATATTCATAAAGCTGCATCGCTTATCACTCAATTCATCAACCTAAAATAAACAAAATCCAATTTTTGAATCATAAGAGTAAACTTATTAGAATGTACACGTTGGGTAAGGATCAAATAAGAAGAAAACTTAAAATGAGAAGAATGAGAAATAACTATAACCTCATATTTAACATGTATCGACTTGAATTAGGTGCATCTTTATTCATTTAGATGCATCACAATAAGTTTCGAAAGTGATTTTGAAGTGAAAACGATGCAAAGTATACTAGCAACAAATTTGACCCGCAGAAGACGAAAAGTACATAGGTTTCGTCTAACTTGATCAAATGCATCTAATATATGTATATGCATCTACTTTTTTGCTAAAAAATATATTGTGATGCATCTAAAAGATTAAGAATGCATCTAATTCAAATTGATGCATCTCTAATGTGTAGTTATAGTCATTTCTCATCCTTCTTATTTTAAGGATTCTTCTCATTTGATCCTTAGTCTGTACACGTTAACTATAAATGGGAAATTGTAACGTCCTTATTATATATATATTCTAAAACCCATTGGGGGTATGTGAGTGTGAAACACTACTGATTCTACAGTACAAAACAGTGCAAAACAGTGCCCAACTTTTTTTTTTTTTTTTTTTTTTTTTTTTTTTTTTTTTTTTTTTTTCGTTTGCTACAGTGCAAAACAGTGCCCGAGTGTTAAACACTGTTGATGCTACAGTGCAAAACAGTGCCAAACTTTTTTTTTTTCCGCTTGCTACAGTGCAAAACAGTGCCCATTTTTTTTTTTTTTTTAATATAAAAGAGATGCACCGCCCTCTAATTAAACAAAAGTCTAACCACAGAGCCCACATACTGCAAAAAAAAAAAAAATTTAACCCAGGCCCAACAAAAATGAAAAAAAAAAAGAGACCCAAAACAAACTTCTTTTAAAAAACAGATTATGTCAAATAAATAAATTAAAAAAAATGTCAATATATGCATATTTATCTACTAATGTACATTGGAAAAAAAAAAACATATATAAATATATGAATTTACAACAAAAAAAAATCCATTTAAAAAAACGACATAAAACAAAACTCAAAAACGACAACACAAACAAAAAAATCTCAAAATAAATCATTCCCCGCAGCATCGCGCGGGCTATCCTGCTTGTTGTTATCTAAGAAAGATCTGACCGTGACATACAATAACTTTATTATTATTATTTGTTTAATCAGCAAACATTGAATATTTCCCATTGACTATTGTACTGATGATAAAAGTCGATGATGAAGCTATCAAGCAATCAAAGGACTTGTGGTCTAGTGGATGGAGCTTAACTTGTTAAGCGAGTTATAAGTGGGAGTAGTACTGGGTGGGTGATCACCCGGGAAGTCCTCACTTGTGATCCACTTGTAGACCATATTGTTCCGGAGATATATTGCAATGATAGATTTGAACCTTCAAGCCACTCGTTGCGGGGGTTCAAATCTTGAGCATGGCCCGGTTTTTATCCGGCTGTTTCTCCAGCAAGGTAAATTTGTGTGGAGGCAGTATGGTTTCCGGGGGAAACCCGTTACCACCTGAGATCAGCGTGGACCCGGTTAAGACAACATAGTCTGACGGGGTGGCGATGAGGCCTTCGCTGTCCGCGAAGGTGGTCGTTTCTAAGTTGAAATTCACCTTTCAAAAAAAAAAAAAAAAAAAAACTATCAAGCAAGAACTTTGCATTATGTGCAAGTGATCAAAAGTCAAACCTAATTAATTAGTCTTGCCACCAATAAAACTGTTATCTGCTGACTAAGATAAGAAGAATTGACGTTCTTTTAGTTACGGTTGTACGTTAACAAATATTGAAATATCTTATTGAGTTAGCAAATGAATTATTCTGACTTTCTATTAAAGAAAAATAAGCCATTTGTTCATATTCCACAATTATATTATTAAGAGTAAGTTACAAAGTTAGTCCATCTGGTTTACACATTTTATCACTTTTCGTCTTTAAACTTAAACTAGAACGATACCCGTGCAATGCGGCGGTGGGTATCTATAACTATATTTTGCGTTATTCGGTTACAAATTTTGTTCAAATAATTTTAGTTTGAACAACCAACCTGCTTCGTAACAAACTTCCTAACCAACTTGCTTCCTAACCAACTTCAACCAACCTGCTTCCTAACCAATTAATTTTGAAATCCTTCCATAATAATCAACTAAACGTCTGAATTTTAAGCCTTTCTAATTATAGAATAGTCACAAATGTATTATATAGTAGCATAGATAATTAAACCGCCCCTCTTTATGGTTGTCTATTTTTAACGGACCGGTCCTTTGACCAAACGTTCATTAATTCGTTCTGTTAAATTCAGCCCCGTCAAGGTAATTTTGTCATTTTCACACTTCATGTGAGTATATTCTGTTACTTTACAAATACTCGTCTTCAAGGACGGAGGATACCAAGGGCAGGGGTGGGCCCTGGCCCCTCTAAAAGTTTGTGCATTTAGTGTAAATTGTTCTAACAGTTACTGGAAAAAATATTTATTTGATGATTTGGCCCCCCTAAAATGAGTAAATGTCACTTTGGCCCCTCTGGAAAAATGGTTCAAGCTCCGTCCCTGCTCATCTTCAACCTCTTTCTTTTTAGCTTTTTTGCAACAACATTAATACCTTATAGTCTCGCACCACCAAGTCATTCACCCAGTCACCCTTGATAACATATTCAGAATAATAAAACTCAAAACAAAATCAAATCACAAACCCATAACACATTCTCTATAAACACCCCGAATCAATCAACTTCAAATTTTGATTCAAGGATACCACAGTCAACAACAAAGGCAAACCCCAATAGTCCATTGGCGGAGCTATTAAGGGACCGGGAAGGGTCCCGGCCCCTAGGTCTAAACCCGTTAGTGTATTTTTTCGCGATTTTATGTGTTAAACTTTTATTTTTTGCATCTCGGCCCTCCCATCTGATGTTTTTTCGGAAAAAAAATTGTTTCGGCCATCCCAAAAAAAATTTTCTAGCTCCGCCATTCCGCCAATACTAGGTTACCACAATCTGATTCAAGGATACACACGTTGTTCATCGCCAGAAAAAAAATTTAGTGCATAGGTTGAAGATCTGTTCAGTTAGAGATGAATGTTTTGTTGTATTTGTGTTTTATGGATTTTTTAGGAAAAAAAAAAAAAAAATGAACGTCAATGATGAATGTTTTATGTATCTTAAATTTCATTTTCATGTCATTTTCTTATACATGCTACCTATTGGTGACCACACAAAACTTTTTCCTTTTAATCCATAAGTAGAACAATCTTTCATATTGTTGTTGAATTTAAATTTAGACGATACAGTTTAAGCAGGTTAAGTTGTTGGGAATTTGTATAAATGGGGTTTAGGTTTTGTCTTTATTTGAAGTTAAAGAAAGAATCTGAAACCTCACATTCCATGAAAAGTGTAATGGTGGTGGTGGATGTATGTGTTAGTCCACAATGTTTAAGTTTTCATGTGGGTTTAGTGATGCATGTTTGATATTTGATGAAATAGTTGATGTTCGCGAGTGAATTAAATCTGATGAAATAAGTGACTTTCATTTCGATTGATAGTACACGTGTGTCTGAGTTTTTAATTTATAGTAAAAGAAACTTAAAGGAAAAAGGGTTGAAGATGAAGATGAGCAAAAGTGACCAAAATGCCTATACAAGCAGAGCTTAACGAAGACCAACTAATGAACGTTTGGTCAAACGACCGGTATGCTAAAAATAACCCAAGAGACGAAAGATGTAATTACTAAAGCTTAAGGACTAAGAGTGAAAAAAATGTAAACCATAAAGACAAAATTTGCAATGTACTCTTATTAAATTAGGAGGCCCATTCCTTGCACGGAAGAACGATTCATGCAACCAAACAAACAAGTGTACGGCAACAGAAGAGTGTTGACACGCATATAATTACGGAGGAAAAATAAATAAATAATCATTTTTCTTTTTTGAATAGCAATTAAACAATCATTTGATATATTATTTGCAAAATATATATTTGAATGTCACGGTGTAGTTTTTAATGTTTCAAAATGGAAAACGCCAATTTTATCTGTTATATAATAAGAGATTTTCAGAAAGTATAAAGGAATCCACTATAATGATTTCAAAAAAGGTTTTAAAACACATGAAAAAGTTTATAAGTTGTTTTAACCATAGTGGGTTGATGTTTCATGTCCATGTGGAATGAAGAGGTTTGAAATCTTAAACCTTTTCATAATTTAATTCATGTGTAATTGTTAAACATTTTATAAACTTAAAAAGGTTTATACATAGTGTAACAAGGTTTATAAAATCAAAAACTTTATAAATTAATGATTTAATAAATGTTTAGACCTTTTAAAAGGTCCAACATTGTGGATACTCTAATAATAAGAGAGATTTTTTTAAATTAACTGTTTCTACTATTAGTTTACTTCGCATATACTTTTTTTCAAAATGCACTTTTAGATAGTATCCGTTAAATTGATTAGTTGATGAATTTTTAACCATACACGTATCTCTAGCGAATGTCAGGCGATACTTCTACGCGAAATTTGTATTGTTTTCGATGTATTATTTCCGGGCGGCGCAATTTTAATGTTGGGCGAGTCTTGGGCGAGATGTGGGCGATTGGTAGGCGAGTGTGAATGTTGGGCGAATGCTAGGCGAGCAGTTGGGCGAGTTTATGTTAAACTCGAATGTTTCCTATGCTAGGCGAATGTTTACTATCGTCTAAGTATTATCCTGGTCGAATGTTTATGTTAAACATTTACACTTTTCTAGAATGGACTTTTTTGGACAATACTCACATTGGTACATTGTTCTTGTTAGAACTCACATGTATTGACTTTTGTTCATTGTTTTTGGAAAATTGTCACTCATTTGTTACGCTTGACTTTTAGATGTTGTCATAGGGAAAGCGGTTGAAATAGGGAGTGAATTACATAAAATATTTAGAAGAAAATATCAGAGGTCTTAGTACCAAAACAGACGGGCACAAGATAATGTAGGCGAGTGATGAAAAGTAGGTGAGTGAAAAGTAGGCTAATGAAAAAAATGATAGCGACATATATGGTTCAATTTGGTAAAAGATAAGAAAAGAGTTTGGATTAGTAAAATTAGTATATACATAGATTAATTAGGTAATTGACTTTAAAAATAATGTTGAAAAACTCAATTGTATTCATAAGAGTGCATTATTATATATGTGTAAAATTATGTATTTTTGTCCGTCAATAAAAGTCAAAGTTGGCTTCATTTTATTAAAATTATCAAAACTCTATGCAAAAAATAAATATGTATAAAAACACATGTCAAATTGTAAAAGAAAAAAAACTTGAAAAAAAAAAGAATGGCTTATTAATAAAACTTTAGTTGTTAAAATTTAAAAAAATTATATAAACTTAAATATATACATATCAGTTTTTATATTTCTTTAGTAAATTTATAAATTTAAAAAATACCCCATATACGTTATGAGGAGATATCATATACATACCTAAAGTTTTAAGCATAAAAAAAAAACAAAAGCAAATATCAGCTTCTCAATTTTCGATTGAGAAAAATGAGAAAGGTTAATTAATATTTTAATTAAAAACGCAATTATACATATTCTTTTATAATTTACATATTTTATGAACCATTAATCATTTACCATAACAAATTATACCGTTGTTCCGATTTTATCATCTTTCTGGCCACTTTCATATACGTTCTACGAAATATATATATATATATATATATATATATATATATATATATATATATATATATATATATATATATATATATATATATATATATATATATATATATTTAGTCTTTTACACCTTTTTCTAGGATAGAATTTCACATAATACATTACATGTGATTTAACAACAACAACAACAACAACAACAACAAACCCAATCCTGTCGGGGCAGGGTATGGGGGAGGTAAAGTGTAGATATATCCTACCCCCACCCCAGGATAAACCCGAGAGTAGAGAGACTGCTTCCAAAGAGACCTCCGGCAAGTGCAAGTTTGCGGGTGACAGGGAAGGAAGAGAGAGCATAAAGCAACATGCAAAAACAAGCAAGGAAAGCAGGCATTACAAGCAAACAAACCGGTGAAACAAACAAGAAAACCGCAAAAGGCACAGGCAAAAGGGCACATGCAAAAGAACAAGCAAAGAAGCACAAAGCAAAGCCCATATGAAAACAAAACACCAAAGCACCAAGAACAACAGACAAACCTAAGGGAGCAAAACAACGCAAAGCCAAGCAACGCACGAGGCCTAAAGCGAAGGCAACGCAAAAACGAGGCATTAAAACCAAAAACGCAAAGGGCAAGAAAAGCAGGCAACCTAAGGGAGCAACACAGGGCAAGAAAAAGCAACGCACGGTAGGGGTGACCAAAAGAACCGAGGAACCGTACCGGAACCCGAACCGTATATTAGAACCATGGTACGATTCTTGGTTCCTAAAATTCCAAATTTTCGGTTCTCGGGACGGTTAGGGTCGGAACCGTCCGGTTCCGGTTCTTTCCCGAAAGAACCGACTAGTTTGAAAATATGAAATTTTATAGGGTTTATTTGGGACATTGTGTAATGTGTATAGCCTTTTAAGGAAAAAAAAAAGAAAAAAAAAAAAAAAAAAAAAAAAAAAAAAAAAAAAAAAGACCTAATCATTATTAAGTTGTAATATAAAACATCTAAAAGTTAAAAACACGTAATAAAAATTAAACCCTAACTTTTAATCAATTCCAAGATCATCGTCATCATTCATCAACATGGAAGTAAGTTTATCTCGAAATCACTATCGTAAATTTGATACTTTACTAATAGATATATAATGCATTGTGTGACGAATATGTACTATTATGTTGTTATAGGATTATTAGCATGTCTTTATGAATGATCAACGATGAAAAAAATAAATTATTTAAACACTTCGGTTCTTGTGGGACTTACCCAAAATTCCCGTACCGGAACCGAGTACCGTACCGGAACCATACCGAAGAACATGGGACGGTTCTTGGTTCCACTTTTTCCATATATTCGGTTCTCGGTTCTTTTGGGACGGTTCCGGTTCGGGACGGTTCCAGTACCGTGGACACCCCTAACGCACGGGGCAAACAACAAAGCAAAAACAAAGGCCCCCAAAACCAAAGTGCAATGGGCAAGGCAACAAAGGGACTCCTAGAAAGCGAATCATCTACAACAACCTAATTAGAAATTTTGAACACTAAACAACTGTATTATAATTGACATAATTATTTGTGTATAAATTAAAAAGTTTCCCTATTTTTTGCGAAGCAAACCACATATTCATGGCTTTACAAGCATATAGCACACATTGTATACCAACTTCTAGATTATAGCAGTTTATTTATGAAAACTCTATAATCACATGTGGTAGAGATCACATGTGATTTTATGTCTTTTATCTAACTTTGACGAATTAACTGCTATAATCTATAAATCGAAATATAATGTGTTTTACATGGTTAGAAACTTATGAATGTCTAATTTTTAGTAAAAAGATGATGAAACTTTTAGAATTTTGTAGAAAAAGTTATGTTCATTTTACTACAATTTTAATGCTCGAATATAAAAAGTAGTGTTGAATCATATGTGATTTATTAAGCAAGTTTCTTAAAAAAAATGTTTGTTGAATGTATATCAAAGTGTCCGTTTATAAATAGATAATTAAATGCTCGTCACTATGGTATAAATCATTTTTGCTTAATTATATTTTTTTTTTTCTAAAAGAGAGGTGAAAATCGGTTTTTATTTGATAAAAAAACCGATGACTAGTATTGATCATTTGGTATAAATCATATTTTATACATCTTATACTTTATATTTTTATATCACAGTATGTCGTTGTTATTTTATACATTAAATTAATGTCTTTACACGAAATTATGAATATAAAAAAAAAAAAAAAAAAAAAAAAAAAAAAAAACGAGTTATTATCACATGTAAATAAATACACGAGATTATATATATACAAACTACTCATATTACTCCACTTTATGAGATTAAGTAAGGATATTTGGAAAAGTATTATTTTTTAACTATCAACATTCAATAACGAGTCATGTTATTCTTTTTTATAAGTTTAACCCGCATATGAGATTAAAAATTAAATACAACTTAAACTACAATTAATAGGAATATGAATATCAATATGAAGGCATGACCTCACAGATTCCACAATCTTCGTTTATATATGCGGCTTAAGGATGTTTTGGAAGACGTTTGTTATGTCATGTGGTGGGCTATTTAGAAGTTTCGTAATCAGGTCTTGTTTGGGAGTAATCACCGCGCTTGGAGCTTCTGTTTGATGAGATTGTTCTTTTGTCGTATACATGGTGCTCTAGTCGATGTATTTCTAATTTTGATTGGGTCTTTTGGATGAAAAGTCCTGGTACAATTAGTTTGAAATTCCTTCTAACTCCTTGCTAATCTCTAAGAAATTTGCTGTTTAAAAAAAGCAAATCAAAATCAGGAGAGCACTCTTATCTTAGAAACATTTTCTGTTTTTGCAAAGTGAACAAAAAATCTAAATTTCTAAAATCCTTTGCGTGTCGGTCTCTTTTACCAATTAAACTTTTATATTGCAGTGAAGAAAACGTCATTTACAAATACGATATGTTAAAGAGAAAGACTAACATTGTGATAATCAGAAAACTAGCAAAAAAAAAAAATAAATAAATAAATAAAATAATAATAATAATAATAATAATAATAACGAAGGAGTCAAATTAGTTTTTGCCAAAATTAATAGGTAAGACTCGCAAAATTTGGTTAAGATCTTGCGATAACAATTGTTTGAACATATGATCGAAAGGCTTACATGACTTTAACTTCATTATGCATGTGCATTTGAATATATGTTCACTTAAAACTTTTAGTTAACATCTAGTAACACGTGGGATTTACTAAAACAAAACATGTATTTTGTGGCCAATAGAATGACTTTTTGTGTTGCCCATTCCCATTTTTCCAAATGAAACTCACATTTTTCTTTATCAGATTAAAATAATTTAGACTATATACTTTTTAATGTGAAAGGTACGTGTATGTATGAATAAAGTGGTAGAGTGGTCGATGATTCATTTTGGTAGCTAGACCTAATAATTCGTCTTCATATTACGTACATACGTGGAAGTTGAATTGCCCTTAATCCCAACATACTCCAAGATCTAAACTTATATTAATCTTTTATCATCTATAATCTTTTTAAGAGAGTTGTGTTGCAATTGATCAGAGATTCAGAGGTGTCAAAAAAATCAAAACATGACTAACCCGAATCTGATTAACGTGCACTCGAAAAACCCAAATCTATATGAGGGTTGGATACGGTAAGGTTTTTCATATCTAAACCCCGGTTAAACTTGAATAAGTCTTATTCGAGTCGGGTTAACCCAAAAAGGTTAACCCAAAAAACAACTCTAGTGGAAGTTGTTCATGAAAAAAAAGGAGGTGTGAGCCTGTGAGGGATGCTACATCTACAAACTTTTTACAAAAGATTTTTCTACAATGATGTGGCATGCATTGATAGGAAGATGAAAATTTAAAAGTAAAAGAGAAAATTGATTAAAATGATTTTTATTAGTGACAATCATTTTCTGAAAAATTCTTTGTGAACATTTTGTCAAGGTAACATTTTCCAAAAAGAATAAGAAGTGCATCATTCTTTTTTGCATGTTTAAAGAATACATCTATTTCAGTTTCTCCTATTAAGAAACAGTCTAAGAACTTATGAGTTTATAATTAAAACATAAAGCTTGCATAGCATCATATCTAATTTTGATTTGTTTGTTTAACAATAAAAGTATCATGTACAATATGGGAACTTATGTATTTTTTGGACCAAACAATGGAAGCCAAACCGAGCAACATGCTAGGGGCAAAGCAAGCAGAATACCGCAAGGCGAAAGCTTAGCCAAAACGCAGAAACAAAAATCATCACTACTGTACCAACACGAAAATATGAATGATTTACGTAATTAACCTATAATCGATTAAACAATGTACTCCATAATTGGTATTTAAGTGCAGAATCAAAGATCATCACTATCACGTATTCACGTTGTAAGAAAAAACACTAGTAGTAGGTTGATCAAAAGTATATTTTAATAAGTTAGGTTATTTTCTTGGATTACTAATTGTCGAGAAACGACAAATTGGAATGTCGTACATTTTCATTTTAAAAGGAGTACAAGATAACACAAATTAAACGTACGTCATGGTTGTACGTAATGATGCATGTATGATGGTGATTTTCGAGTTTACTTTCTTTTTAATAATGCAATGGTAACTTTCAACATTTTTTAATTCACCACGCGTGTGTCTCTTCAAAATCTTGTTTCTTCAAACACAATATACTTATCTCGAATATGATTCTCACTCGGATATATATATATATATATTTCTTTTTAATTATTACTACGTATTAAATATTGGTTACAAAAAGATGTAGTAAGAAACTTTTGACACTAAACACTGAATAGAAAATTCCATTATTCAAATATTCAATTTACACGCACTCGAACATGTTCTTTATGCTTTTCGAATAGAATGTATACCTTTTATTTTTCTGTACCAGGGGTATGATTAAACAAGTTAATGTAACATGTGCTTTAACAAACAAACGTTATATTAAGAACTCCTAATCAACTAGTAATAAATTAAATAAGTTCGAATCACTAATAAAAACTAAAGGGGATTATTATTTTAGATTTCTAATTCAGAAGTATCGTAGTTTCAATTTGGCAATTCATATGCATGTATTGTCAAAAAAAAGTAGCGTACCTTTGTTAGCAAACGAATTTTCTTAGCTTATTGTTTGTGGTGCATTTACATATATGTCATTTTAAAAACGCAAAATTACATATAGACATTCAAACATGTTTTATGATCATTGTATTTTGTATGTAAAACACTTGTAAGAATATAATATATGTAACTGTTTCACTTTAAAAGAAATATATTAAGTTTTTACTGTATGCTAAATCTTCCAGATTGAATGAGTTATCAATTTGTTAACAAAATTTTCTTAACGTAGGTTGTGCAACACTTAACATGAGGGCGGCAATATATACTAGCATGCGAAATAACAAATACCACGTTTAAACCCTTTTATATACATTGTGTGGGTCACTTTATCACTATTAAAATAATTTTGTCCGTTTTAATTAAGTGTCCCATAAGGAACTTGTTCCGTTTAAGTGGTATGCAAATTAACTTGTTTAAGGGAGAACTACTTATTTTAGAAAAATGATTTTAATGGCGCATTTAAAAACTAATTAATGAGAAATGATAAAAGAGAAAAAATGAATGAAGTAGGTATATAGATCACTACTATGTGTTCTCAATCTATAATGTTCTTGAGTTTATCTTCCATCCTAATCAACCTGAAAATTAGAGGAAGATTTTACAGTAAAAAAACTCTAAGATTTCTCTTTCAGTTTTTTCTCTTCTTTTCTTTTCTTCTTTAAAATAATCTTGAAAACACCATTTATTTTTTATTTTTTTTTTCTCATTATAAGATTGTAAATTAATGTTAAACTTAAGAGGTAGTATTGGCGAATAATGTAAAAATAAATAAAAAAATAATAAAAAAATTAAACTAAAATATGCATTAATATGTCGGCTAAATGCACGATCTTAAAAAGTCAATTTACAACTAGAGTGGAAAAGATAACTGTATATGTTAGTTGCACAAATCATGCTGGCTTAATTAATAAAGCTTAATTTTTTTAATTTAATATTTCGATCTTACCTTATATGATTATGTAAGACACGTACAAGCAGTGGCGAAGCTTGGATTTTGTAAGTGGGGGGTCGGGATCTAAATTTTTTTTTTCCTAAGGCTATATTTCAGGTATACCGAAATTTTTGGGGGGTCGAAACCGAATATACCGAAATTTTTCTACACGAAAACTATATACCCCCTACATCGCAAAAAAAATTTCGGGGGGTCGGGCGCCCCCCCCGGCCCCTATGAAGCTTCGCCCCTGCGTACAAGAGAGGATAGTCAAATGTTTAAGCATGATTTCTAACATCTAATGTTCACATTGTGACCAGAGACATAACGTAAGAAAACTAAAGAGTCCAGCTTAGGGGCTGTAAGTTTTTATAATAGAAACATAAAGGGGCGGAATAAACACAAGTTGTAATACAAACGGTGGTAAGATTATATATATTGACATCACGGCTTTGTCATGCATGATATTCAACTTCTAGATCTGATTTCAAAAGTCCATATTTGGATTATTCATACTTCATAGACACATGACTTACTAGTATTCTTTTGACTTTTTATAGTTTCTTTAATTAATAAAATCATTATTGACACTAACTCAGAAGAACCGAAAGCCTAAGTTTATCTGATTCGCACGTCTTTATTTAAATTTGTGGCAGAAAACTTTGAAGGCAAATCAAATAATGTTTTTTGTTTTTATAAAGCGTTTGAATTATTAGAATTCCAAAACTAGTTTTTAGATTAGTAAGAGATAGCAAGATCATAATATTTTAAGTTTTGTTGGACAAACTATTTAAACCTTGTAACACCTGTAAATAAGGAGAAAAAAGAAACACACTTAATAGTCAGAAGATTTTAACGGTTCAAATTTATTGAACATTAAAAGCTACTACCTTCGTCTCAAATTTATTATCCCCTATTGACTTTTTCGGTCTTTACTTTTCAACTTTAACCTTAAATATTTTTGTTTATATTACATAATACTTGATACAAAATATATAAACGGATTGAGTTTGAAATGTATTTTCATTTGGTATAACTTTTTTATCAAAAATTGTATAACACAAACAAAAATATTTATAGTCAAAATTAAGAAAGAAAGACCGAAAAAGTTAATAGGGGATAATAAACTTGGGACGGAGAGAGTATATATTAAGTGGTATTATTAGAAAAAACAAACATAACCAATGTTAGTATACATGTGCTTATTCGGTTCTTGATAGTTGCTTGAGTGCAAATCATATTTCATGGTATCTCACCAACAAGATGTCTCAATTAAATAAGTTAAATGTTACAGGAATTTCCAATTTTATTCGGTTCAAGGTCGATTTAGTGTGATCTTAGGCAATAGTTATGGCCATGGGACATGTAATATGATTCCTTCAACATGTTGTGGTTCCACGACCAGTTCGATATTTTCATCGTGCACCTTTTTTGCGTGTAAGAATTGTTTTTAATTTATTCCATTTCGTGCATATTGTTTCTTATGTAACATTCACTTGGGTTGTCAATAAATATTAATTCTATTGAAACCCTGATTGTGTAGCCTAGTTGCGTAGTCTTGTGATATGACCCTCTAGTGGAAACTCAAATTCAAACTACACGAGCACTAAATCAAGAGCCAACCTCCCATTGCATAGCACAATTAGTTCAGAGGGTTTCGGAGGAGCTAATTCTGTAGGAAAGTGGTCACGATCCTGGAAAAATGAGCGCATACTTTTATGAATGTACCGCTAAGCCATTTTAATATTGTTTTCTTGGTTAGGAGTATATATATGAAGTAACTGTGAATAATGAAACCCCGAGAGGTATAAAATTTGGAAACATGAACTCTCGATGGACCCTCAACACATCACCGGGATTGGCAGTAACGAACCCAGCGCAGATGCTAAGGTGGTTCCTTATTTAGTTATGGTAAAAAGACAGTAGCGGTCCAAACCAATTAATAGGTCGCATCAAGTCGGGTCGGGTCAGATAAAATATAATTTGAATCAATTAATTGGTTGCAATGTGCGTCTTTTTTTTTTTTTTTTTTTTTTTTTTACTAACAAGTAAAATCTAATATACAACACGACACAAAATAAATATAACAAACAAAGTACCTGGTAACAAATACATAGAACCAAAATTCTAACAAATTGCACTTGCAAATTAAAAGTATTACGCAAAGGTTTCGGGAACCACCTACGACAAGCATGGGTCTGGGGATTGGGTTTACTGATATATCATATAATACTCATTAACGTCCGATAACAGGCGAAGACAAAAAATATTAAAATACAAAAAGTATGAAATATAACAAAAAAAGAAAGAGAAAAAAAATGATAATAAGATATTTGTCCTATTAATAAGGATGATAAATGTAAACTAGGAGAGTTAAATAAATGATCATCCAAAGTAAATTTAATAAAATTGTGAGATTGTGTGTAATTAAATTTTTATGACTCAAATTAAAAGAATGTAATTTTAGAGGATCCTAAGGCTTAAATAACATCTCCCACAAAATGGTAAGTGTGATAGCAATCATCTTTCCAGTTTCCGTGTTCCATCTTTGGGTCTTCTAGAATCCGTACAAGTCTCACTTTTGGCATCCGTTGAATTTTTGGCTGCTTACCATTGTTCAGTTGTCATGCATACGTGGTCAATGACGGATAACTAACAAGTACAACTTACTTTTTTCACTTTCATACTACTATTCTCCTACTTGTACACTTTACAACCCCTCTTTATTCATTTTCAACTAAATCATGCCTCAACTATACGTGTTTTAGTAAGTGTTCAACACCCCTTTCCGTCCTCACAAGCAACTGCGTGTCACTTTCGTCATCCACACTCTTTGGTCAAACTAAAACAAGTCAGCACTTGTTATCATCTATAAATACCACCATCTGATAACCAACTCTTATTTCATTCAAACCAATTCATTCGTATACAAAACCCTACTTTTTGCTTTCACACAGAAACCCCACAAGAAACCTGTTGTGACCTAGATACTCTTTTAGTTTATTGATCTTTTTTATTTCCAAATATGGTCTATCTACCCATGAAGAGATCTAGAGAATCCGAGCTAGACACAGCCATATCCAACATGGCTAACTGTTTGATGCTACTTTCAAGAGGACCTTCAAGCCACGAACCACACGACAACTCACCTAGCCGAGTTTTCGAGTGCAAGACATGTAATCGTCAGTTTCCATCTTTTCAAGCCCTAGGTGGCCACAGGGCTAGCCACAAGAAACCGCGACTCGAAGGTGACTTGACACATGGAACCAACTCGGTGCCTCCAAAGCCGAAATCACACGAGTGTTCTATATGTGGGCTAGAGTTTTCTATAGGACAAGCTTTGGGTGGACATATGAGAAGGCATAGAGCGACCGCAACAAATGATAGCCAAATTTCCGCATCTGCTGATTTCTCTAATCCGGTAGTGAAAAAAGTTAACAGTCGAAGAATATTTAGTTTGGATTTAAACTTAACGCCTTTGGAGAATGACTTGGAGTCTCGGTTCGAAAAGGTGGTCCCAACCACAATTGAGTTATTCATATGATGGATTTTTGACGTTTTTTTGTTCATATATACACACTTGTTCCCATTTATTTCTTTTCATTACATGTAAATTAACTACAGAGTAATATAGATGTTACATTTATACTTAGAGATGGAGTTTTTAATTTACTACTCATTTATACATACATGATGATAATATGATTTCTTATTAAATATTTTCAGAAGATGAGTCATATTACGTGGGAGATGATGGGCTATGTTATTGCACTTTCAAAATACAAAATTTATTAATAAATATACAATTTTTATACCAATGTTATAAATAAATATAAGTCAACGTTTTGAGCCGGAAATCTGGATTAGCGAAATTTTAAGTCGTAAGTATAACTAGCGTACATGTTAATTCCCCTCTTATTCAGCTAGGGTACTTTGTCCAGTTTTTTTGATAGCGTAGGTTTATATACAGGTTTTTGTTAGTTATAAGAGGGGAATTGAAAATAAAGATCCAGTGCCTAAATTTTATTTACAGCCTGGCTAGCTTCCGTTTCCGTATACCTCAAGATATTAGTCGAACCCTATCTAACAGCTTAGAATTTCAAAACTATTGTAGATAAAGATGATATATAAAAGATAGAGATCATACATACGCACGTGTTGATGATTTATGGTAACGAGTGTTCTTGAAAAGTCAAACTGGGAAATTTTATTTGAGTTTACAGGTCAACTATATCATGTCGAGTGTTCTTGAAAAGTCAAACTGGGAAATTTTATTTGAGTTTACAGGTCAACTATATCATGTTTTAGGATGTGAAAATGTAGGGAGAGTGAATACGCTTCTTTTTTAAAACTTTAATTTCTTATATTAAATAACCGATCCAATATGATTTAATATGATAATTAGTAACAATAATAATTCTACAACAACAATAATAATAGAGAGCATGAAAGAAAACATATCAACGCAATACAAATATAAACACAAGACAATAAGTAAAAGAAAGATTAAACCGGACACGATAATATATAGTGGTTCGACATGAAGCTCTTCTTCGCCTTACTCCACTCCCCGAGTTTTCTATTCAAGAGTTCATTCACTAAAGCTATGTTTGGCGCAAAGCTTTTTGGGCAATGAGCGGTGAACAATGAGCTTTTTGATTTTTAGTGTTCGTTTGGCATGAGAGCTGTGAGCTTTGCTATTTTTTAGGAAATCTCATTTTTCCAATGCTTCTTTATAAAATTGTGACAGTGAGCTGTAGCTACTGCTTACAGCTTACTGCTATTGTTCACAGCTACTTTTGCCAAACATAGCCTAATTCAACAAGCTCCTTTCTCAGCGAAGAAAACCTTACGACATCACTTAGAAGTTTGCCGATGCTAAGCTAGAAATCGAGTTCTTTTTTTAGGTACAACCAACCCGTTGTGTTTTATGGCCCAAACACAACAATATTGCCCATGTGTTTTAAAGACTAAACACGTACAACTGATACGAGTGTGCCAAGGACTCACTTAGGTTCTACTCCTATATCTTTTGTGGATATGCTTAAGGATAAAACACCTAAGAAGACCGTTAAGATTTCGGAGATGCGTAACGAAAATTGTGTGGCTGGTGCTAATGTCACCATCCCTTTGGAAGCTGTCAATGAGGTATGCTCTAGATTCACTAATACGTTGTATGGTTATTTCATTGGTAAGAGACTCGCTTTCCTGGTAGTTGAAAATTACGTTAGAAATACTTGGGCACAGTTTGGTTTACAAAGGGTTATGCTTAATAATGGTTTTTTCATTTTCCAATTTGAAACCAAAGAGGGTATGGAAAAAGTATTGGAAGAAGGTCCATGGTTGATACGATTGGTTCCTAACTTTTTGAATATTTGGACTCCGAACAGTAAACTTAGAAAAGATGATATAACTTTAGCTCCTGTTTGGGTTAAGCTTCATAATATTCCGGTTGTTGCGTATTCTGAGGTTGGTCTTAGTTTAATTACGACACAAATTGGTCGTCCTATCATGCTTGATTCCTACACGAGTATGATGTGCCTTAAGTCGTGGGGTCGTAATTCCTATGCTAGGGCCCTTGTGGAAGTGTCGTCAAAGGAAGCCTTACTTGACTCTCTTGTGGTTGCTATCCCCTACCCTAATGGGTCTGGTCATTCATTGGAAAAAATTAATATTGAATATGAGTGGAAGCCGCCAAGATGTGAGACTTGTAAAGTTTTTGATCACCATGATGATGGATGTCCTAAGCAAGTGAAACAGGTTGTGAAAGATAAAGCGGTGGTTGATCAAAAGGGTTTCGTTGAAGCTTATAAGAAGAAGGGTAAACGTAAGATTCAGGGTACTAATCGTCAGATTGATGGGATTCATTTTCAAAAGCCTAAAGTCTCGTATTACTATAGGCCGGTTACTAAGCCAAAGAATGGAGGAGCATCGACGTCTAACTAATCGAATACATGTTCTCCAACGGTTAATGTAGGTTCTACTTCTTGTAACGAACCTACTATTGATCCTACTAGTAGTACGACTCCTTCCTAGGATGACCAAGGTTAGAATAATAATTGGGTAGAGGATATCAACTTTGTAGATTTGAAAACAGTTTTGATGTGCTTAAGGCACAAGATTCGGTTTTGGAACCTCTGACTGGCACTACTGATACTCTTGACGTTACTTCTAGTTCTTCCAAAACTACTTCTCCATCGCCTATGTGACGACTCCTATTGTTGAGAAAATTGGGAAGCTTGAACAACTTATTATTGACGGGAAAGGCACCCTTGTAGATGATAATGGTAAACCTGTTCCGGTGGCTGATGGTATAAGGAAGGGCAACCCATTCTCTAAGGTGGGTGAAGTGGTTGATTCTGATAGTGATGATGAGGTGTTTGAGCCAAATGATCCTATGGATAGTTACTTTTCATCAGCAAGAGGACATAACGAGCTTGAAGGCTATATTTCTGATGATTATACGGCCCAAGTCTATGATTTAGCAATTTGAGGAATTTAATAATCAGTTTGATTTCAAGCTTCAAGGCTGTTCCAGGAATTAATCTCTTATTTGGATTCGTTTATTTGTTTTGCATATTGTTTTTGTTTTCAGTGGTTGTTCTAGTTATTGGTAGCTAGTTGTTCATTTATTGCATGTCATAAATGATCTAGTGGTTGTTCAAGCGGTTGCTTGAGGTTAATGTGGCGTTTCAGCCATATTCCATTATACTTTAAACGATTTTTTGGTTAATATATTTTACCAGGGTGGATCCCTTTTACCCAAAAAAAAAGATATAACCCTTGTATTTAAGGCCTAAACGCAAACCTATCTAACATCTAGTTTGGAATATAATGGGTGATAAAATGTGTTGTATGATGGTGATGCATGGTGCTGTATAATGGTGATGTAAGACGTGGTTGTCTAATGGATATGTATAACTAATATAGACATCAAGAACTCTAAGCTTTATATCGTTAATCTTCTCTTGCCAAGGAACTTCAATGGATTAAGATGACAAGAGCTCTAATCTTGATGTGGTAGATCTTTATACAGAGTGCTTTTCAATGGATGGAGATTACAGAACTCTAAGCTTTTTTTGGTGGTTCTTCATGTGTTAATATCATTTCGACAAATCAGAGTTAGAAGCATTATGATTAAGGGTTAATGAGGGTTTTGAAGACTTGACAATGTGTTTTGTTACATTATAAAATCTTGGTTTGAATGGTGACCAAATAAGTTACTTAAATAAGCAAGCAAATCCCTTTCAGCACCATACGGATCCATGGATCCATGCAGGGACGGACCCGTCCCCTATTTCGGATTCATGAGTCACCAGTTTTGTTCAAAAGTTTATAGCCGTTTTAATTTGTTTTTCAACTTTTGTTTGCATTGTTTCCAATTAAGATAGCTTAGGAAAGAGTTAGAGGAAATATGTTTGATCCCTTCCCAAGTGTTAAAAACTCACAAGTAAATATGGGTTATGTAAGGTTTGATGCAAAAACACATTTGAGTACCTTCCTATTTTGTTTTGGATTATTACAATTACGATTAATCCATATATCAATGAAAGATGAGATTTGAACCAATTTCCAAATTGAAAGATTTTTGCTAGTCGTCATTTTTATAATTTATATAAAGAGTTTTTATAAAAATAGTGCAAGTGTTTAAGATGCATTTTATAAAATGATGTAAGAAAGTTTGTGAAATGATGAAAATGTTTTGATGCAATGTATATAAAATCAATGCAAATTTGATCATTAGGCTAGTTTGTAAATTTAAAAATGTAAATCACCAATGACTCCAAAATATATTTTAAACATTCTCAATTTTTTTTTAATATTATTTGACTATAATGCAACATAATAAACATATTCGAACCTTTGTTGAAACACGAGAAGACTCGAGACGTTTAAGATGAGATATTTTGAAGAATATATGGTTGCGAGTAACTTATACATTTTACATTGTATATTACAAGTTACATATTTGTCATCATTAAAATATAAGAGACTATTTAGTTTAAATATCTTCATATTTGTACTAATATAAAAGACTTGTAACACACAAAATTTATAAGTAAATTTTAGTATATATACTAGTTATAATACCCGCGCAATGCGCGGGTTTTTTAAATTTTTTTGAATCATATATTTTTATTTATTAAAAACAAATAATTTAATTTTTGTTTTGTTTGATTTATGATGTTTAATTGTAGTTTTTTATTATTAAAGATAATTATTTAAAAATTTTAATCCTATTATTAATTGTATCTTTATCTATATTTTTTGTATTTATCTTCTACTAAATAAGGTATTAATGCATTTTTTTTAAATGAAAAATTCTCAATAAATGTTTTATTTTATTATATAAAAGATATAATATAGTAGTGGATACATCTATTATTTTAGTATATTAAATGGTAAAGCCTCACTTTAACAGAGTTAACTATGTATGTTAGTGAGGACATAGAATGTAACTAAAGATAATGATATAGGACTTGGATTGTAATGCCGATTTGCCATAAGGACTAAATGTGAAAGAGTGGAGAAGAGAGGAAAAATGACTAATATACTCATGTGGTTTAGTTATGACATAACACAAGGATTACTCTTCCCTCTAATATACACGTGTTTTTTGAGGAGGTGTGTGTGTTTATCCAATAACTTCATGAAGAACCATATAATCAAAGGAAAAATCATTCAAGAGGATAGATGAAGCAAATAGTTATGAAGAATCGGATAAAAAATGATTCTATCAAATTTTTTTAAGAGAGAACTTCAAAATACATCCCTGTCGTTTACAGGTTTTGCCATCTTACATTACTGTCAGAAACTTTTGGCAAGATACATTCCCCGTTAGGTAAACGTTTGCCACTATACATCCCTTGTTTACAATAAGGACTTACGGTGCAATTTTTTTCTCCGTTATCTCTTAACGAGACAGAAAATATTACACCGTTAGCCTTCGTTAGCTAAACGTTTGCACCGTTAGTCCTTATTTTGAGTTTTTTTTTTTCTGTTTTTTACGTTTTATCCGTTTTTTGTCATTTTTTTTTTCGTTTTTTATACGTTTTATCAGTTTTGTTTCCCTTTTTTGTACGTTTTATCAGTTTTTTTTTCAAGTTTTTATCCGTTTTTTGTACATTTAATCCGTTTTTTGTCATTTTTTTCCGTTTTTATACGTTTTATCAGTTTTTTTACGCTTTCATCCATTTTTTTTTGTACGTTTTATCCGTTTTTGTCAGTTTTTCCCCTATTTTGTACGTTTTATCAGTTTTATTTTTACGTTTTTATCCGTTTTTTGTACATTTATCCGGTTTTTGTCAGTTTTTTTTTTCTCTTTTCTGTACGTTTATCAGTTTTTAACATTTTATCCGTTTTTTGTACGCTTCATCCGTTTTTTGTACGTTTTATCAGTTTTTTTTACATTTTTTTCCGTTTTTGTACGTTTTTTTCCGTTTTTTGTCAGCTTTTCCCCCTTTTTGTACGTTTTATCAGTTTTTTGTTGTTTTTATCCGTTTTTTGTACATTTAATCCATTTTTGTCAGTTTTGTTTCGTTTTTTTACGTTTTATCAGTCTTTTTAAGCTTTATCCGTTTTCTGTACGTTTTATCCATTTTTTGTTAGTTTTTTCTCCTTTTTTGTACGTTTTATCAGTTTTTTTACGATTTTATCCGTTTTTGTACGTTTTATCCGTTTTTATATGTTTTATCCATTTTTTGTAAGTTTTATCTGTTTTTTGTATGTTTTACCCATTTTTTGCCAGTTTTTCCTTTTTTTTCAATGTTTTATCGGTTTTTTACGTTTAATTTATTTTTCCATCTTTTATCAGTTTTTTCCTTTTTTTTATGGATAAAACGTACAAAAAATGAATTAAACATAAAAAACCGATAAAACCTAAAAAAAAAAGCTAAAAAACTGACAAAAATGGGTAAACCTACAAAAAAACAGATAAAAGTTACAAAAAATAGATCAAACGTACAAAAAACGGATGAAACGAACAAAAAAAAAGTAAAACGTAAAAAAATGGCAAAAACAGATAAAATGCACAAAACGGATAAAAACGTAAAAAAACTGACAAAAATGGATAAAACGTCTAAAAAACGGATCGAAAACTTAAAAAAAACCGACAAAAACAGATGAAATGTACAATAGATGGATAAAAACGTAAAAAGAAGGATAAAACGTACAAAAAATGAATACAAACGTAAAAAAAACTGATAAAAGGTACAAAATACGGATTAAATGTACAAAAAAATGGATAAAAACGTTAAAAACTGATAAAACGTACAAAAAAGAAAAAAAATGACAAAAAACGAAGAAAACGTACAAAAAACGGATAAAAACGTAAAAAAAACTGATAAAACATATAAAAAAACATAAAAAACTGACAAAAAACGGATAAAACGTATAAAAAATGGATTAAAACGTAAAAAAACTGATAAAACGTACACAAAAGGGAAAAAACTGACAAAAAACGGGTAAAACGTACAAAAAACGGATAAAAACGTAAAAAAAACTGATAAAACGTACAAAAAAGAGAAAAAAAATTGACAAAAACCGGATAAAACGTACAAAAAACGTTAAAAACTGATAAAACGTACAAAAAAGGGGAAAAAAACTGGCAAGAAACGAATAAAACGTACAAAAAACGGATAAAAACGTAAAAAACTGATAAAACGTACAAAAAAAGAAAAAAACTGACAAAAAACGGATAAAAACGTAAAAAAAACTGATAAAACGTACAAGAAAGGGAAAAGAAACTGATAAAAAACGGATAGAACGTACAAAAAACGGATAAAAACATAATAAATTGATCAAACGTATAAAAACGGAAAAAACTGACAAAAACGGATTAAATGTACAAAAAACAGATAAAACCTAAAAAAACTGATAAAACGTACAAAAAAGGGGAACAAACTGACAAAAAACGGATAAAACGTAGAAAAAACGGATAAAAACGTAAAAAATATCTTATGAAACGTATAAAAAACGGATAAAACGTAAAAAATGGAAAAAAAACTCAAAATAAGGACTAACGGTGCAAACGTATGGCTAACGAAGGTTAACGGTGTAATATTTTCTGTCTCGTTAAGAGATAACGAAGAAAAAATTGCACCGTTAGTCCTCATTGTAAAGGAGGGATGTATAGTGGTAAACATTTGCCTAACGGGGGATGTATCTTGCCAAAAGTTTCTGACAAGGATGTAAGATGGCAAAACATGTAAACCACAGGGATGTATTTTGCAGTTTTCTCTTTTTTTAGTTATCCCAATCGGGGTAAGTGAAGTAAATCACACGCTGAATCGGGTGTTTATGTGGATTATGTCTAATATTTGTTTTATGATGAGTTATGGTTTATAGATGATTAAATGTTATGAGGTTCATAGGTTTGATAGTGATATTGGAGTTTGTATGGAATATGAGTTAAGGATGACTATTTTTTTTAATTGATGTTTTAGTATAGGTTATGAATGATTATATGTTAGTTATAGTTCATGTTGACCATGATATGTAAATGAGATTGTTGAAGATGCTTGTGGTTATGCCTTAAATGTTATAGCTTTCATAGTCATAGAATGTTCCTAGTTGTTTATGTGTGATGATTATGGTGATAGTTTATATGAGCCAAGTGTTTGTATGAGATTTATGTGGTTAGTGTATAAGTTATCGGTTTTGTGAGCGCTTTTTAGATGACATATGTGTTAGTCGTTTTATGTGTTATTAAGAGTATATGTGTATGCCATGTGTTTTGGTGTTCGAGGTGTTTGTAGTTGGATAGATTACGTTTATTAGTGTAGCCATGTTATAGTAGTGTTTCAGATATAGCTGATTATAGTCATATTATATAGTTTTGCTTCGAATATAGCCAATCATAGTCATGTTTAGCACAAGTTCATGTTTGTTATAGTAAAGCAACGACGCATTATTGCATACAGTTCATGGCGCATTGTCGCATACAATTCATGGCACATCTTCAAATACAGTTTCGAGGCTCACAGGGTGATCCTATGTACCGTCGGAAACCTGGGAATCCATCCGTGCATGAGGGTAAAGGCAGCACATGAGTACTCGCAGCCTATAGTGTAGGTGATGATGAATATAAAAACATATAATAATAAATAAAACGCCGCGGAAAACATCACCTAACAAGGATCCATATATTCATATGATCAATCAAATAATAAACAACAATAAGGTTATACCTTTGTAGCGTGATCGTAGAATCGTATGGAGACCGTCACCAACAACACGAATCACCTATGAAACAAATTGATCAAAGGAGATTACCTCTATGTTTTGTCCACACTACAAGTCATATAATCACCACCCGATGCTAGTCTTGACCTTGTAACTCTTCTTGGAACCATCTACAATAGCATGAGCCAAGAAGAAGATCAAAAACAAAACCCTAGATGGGAATTGTTTTGTGCCATCACTTCAAGAGAGAGAGGAGGAGGGTGAACGTTTTTCTTGGTCAAAAATCAAGTAATTGATTTGATTAGATCTCACTTGATTAAATCAAATCAATTCTTATCAATCTCAAAGTTACACTAAGCCCCTTCAAAGTTCCATTCCCTTCTCTTAAGACCCCTTAAGGCTGGCTATACTAAGGGCCCATAGTGGGCTTGCTTATTGTTAGCCCAGTCCAAAACCACTAAGTCTAACTTAGCATTTAATGGCCCGTTATTGATCCAGAGTTACGTAGTCGTTTATATATTGTAAATAAGATAAATACAATCTATAAAATGGTGTCTCTGTGTATAAGTGTATGACCCCAAAGGCTCGCATATGTCTAGGCATATAATTATTTATTATGACACGAGCATACTCCAATAGCTACCACTTGCGATGTCATAATAATCAAGTAATTATACAAGCAAAGGTTAGCGTCTAGCAACACGTCAATGCCCCTAGAAATATGTGAGGGTAGTTTCTTAAACTTCACATTTAAATGGTTTATATGTCATCCATCCTTTTGTTACAGATACTATGTTGAACACTAGACATGGATCAAAGTCTTTCTATTTGTTCAACTATTATGTTTCTCGATCTAGATATTGAACAAGATTACAGAGTGAATTAAGATTCATCTTAATCTCATTTGGGTACGGCCATACAAACATCCGTTCAATTCATCGAGGGGCCCAATAGTATCTAACTCCATGACATGTGGAGGAACAAATCATATTTTGATTGCACGTATCATTCATGTGTTTCAAATCACTCCTGAAAATGATTTTTATAACTACCTTATTCAGGACAGCGTTTAACCATATCAAAGAATGAAATTCCACACATGGAAGACCTACTTGCATCTCAAGTCAGAGGATAAGAGACATAACCATTTGCGAGATTCACTATTGACGCCAATCCATGCAGTGAATACTCGTAGGTTGGGTCAGTCCAATGTTCATCACAATAAACAACATGTGAGTTTGGTAAATAAATCACCAACACGCTCACATTTGCCTTAATTCGATGATACTCCTATATCGTCAACTGGCAATGGACAATTTCTAGAATAAATAAATTATTCATGGATTAAACATGCAAATATAAAACACAGTAGTATAAATGAAGACGATAATACCAGGTGTATCAATTCATTATATAATACGACTGCTTACAGTTCCATTATCCAAATACTAAAAACAAATATGCACAAGACTACATATAGATCGGAATCCGATGTTTCCACCATGATCAATTTTGTTGTACAAGACAACAAGTAGTCATCTGAGTAAACTTTGAGAATACTTGTTTCAAAATTCAAAAATGTTTAGAATGATGATTGTCCTTTTGTGTGTGTGCATTCAAGTACAATATGAGTATTACAACAATACATTCTATAGTGTATTTGAAGCTAGCAAAACACCTACTTTAGACAGTCATAATAACAGTTTCCCAAACTGTAAAGTATTCTTATTCTTTTAATGTATAATGCATTAATGCTCTCAATCGAGCACATCTAGTTAGAGGTGTCATCATTTATGATGTCATCCTACTACGACTAGGGTTGAGCATCATCTCAGTTACATAAGCATCAATGAATGAAAATAGAACAGAGCTCCTCAAATATCCGTAAACGTTTGAACAAATCTTTGGTCCTTTGCAGGTCCATTAGGTTGTTCGTTTAACAATTATCTAATGACTTTCATTTAGATATTTGTTGTTATCAACTCATCTTCCATTCATGCAAATGATATAAATAATCCAATACATAATATGACTTACATAATGAATCCTTTAGTTAAACTTAAGGTTTCCATTCATGCATTCATTCTCATCATGTAAGATTGATCATTGAGACTCCCCTCAATGACATGTCATATTGTGTTTAAATTATTAACCGCTTATGTTTATTGTAATAAACACATGTAACAAGGCTGTATATTTTATTTCCTAAATTCCTTAATTGAAACTTCATTCCAGGCTAAGGATTAAAGTCTAGCTTAGATGGAATATTGTTTCTTATATGTTTACAACATATGAGATTTAAGAAAATAAATTTATTGCTCCTACTTGCTCTCAGGATACTCAGGAATAATCTTATTTAATCAAAATCAAATTAATGATTTCAGAATTAACTTAAGATCTCTGCTCCTAGATGCATGATTTAATCCACACTTGGATTCTTATATCTTGTATACATTAATAAAGATCATATGGATTCATAAACCCTTTTGATTACTCATCGTCCTCGCAAGGTAATAAACAAGAAAAGTGTTTTGAGATCCTATTGTCATATTTCATTTACATGAAAACAGGTATGACAATTAATAATCTTTATACATTTAATGTTTGTAGGTAGGAAGATTTAATCATAGTCAATTACTTGAGTATGAGTAAACTCCTTATACTACGCGTGCATTAAATGTGCGTACAAGTTTGTCCTTTTGAGTATTCTCATCAAGAAACTCATTTTAAACCTCACAGTCTAACTGATTGGTAGGAGATCAATCAAGCTCCATGTGTGATTGTCTTCAAGGACTGCATCTTAACATTCATAGTTTTGAGCTATTCATCAGATTCAAGATCTGATAATGCATCTCTTTAGTTAGCAGGTTCACTATGATCCTCCAACTTATGTCCCTTAACATTGATATAAAACTATATCATTCAGGTGTTAAGGGTATCCTTGCGGATTTATGTATGTGAGATATCAATCTAGGGTTTAACATATGCATGTTCAACCTTAGTGTGACGTTAGCAAGTGTACTCAGAAGGTTGTGTATTTAGCTCTTGAATGACTTCAAGATCTAAAGGTGCTCCCACTTGCTTTTGTAATTTGAAACTAATCTCCAAGTACTCAGCATCTTGATTAACAATAATTGTTTTCAAGTGGGACATCCAAAATACATCGTTAGTTCTTGACTCTAGTTTGTTAATTACTTACTCTTAGGTATTTAACAAATTCAAAACTTCAATCAAGACATAAAGGGATTCATCCCATGCCATAATACAATGGAGTGTTAAATTCCTTCTGAGTTGGAACCATATTTAGTGTACACATGGCACATCCAATTTTCTAACCTTGATAGCTTTGGAGGTAAAACAATATAAGTCATCACATAATGGGCATACCATAAAGTTGTGGTATTCCACGTGGATTGATGTTGTGAGACTATCACACAACTCATCAGATGAACTTATACTCTTTAGCTTACGTATCTGCCAACCAAGTCATACCAGATGGCATCAATAGTATTTTTAGCCTACAGCATACTTTATATTATAAGTCTTTGACCAAGTCAATGACTTCATGTGTATGTTTTGACTAGAAAACATAAATATTAAATATTTTATTATACTTCGTAAGTGTACATGTCTTTAACAAGAATACATAACAAGTTAACGTCTTTACTTTACGTTATAAATCTTTCAACAATTAACATAATTGATATTTGTGCCTTTACAAGAGACCTAAACGTATTCAACTAAAGTAATTATGAGTGCCGACAATTGGCTTTAATAGTAATTTCAAGTTAATTTTCATACTTCATGATTATGAATTTACAAGAAGACATAATCATATTTACTAAACAATTCAGCGAATATGTTGAAGTAGCTTTTCTTGTTATCTTGACATTTTTTTCTAATTAGGGCAACATACATTTTATGTGTATAAGTCCTAGTATAACCTTATTTTTCTTACCTCGCAGTCAAGAAAAAGCATTAGTCATATTGTTATATGTTATACCTTCACACAATTAATAGTCATATTGTTATATGTTGTACCTTGCACACAATTAAGATTTCTCCCACTTGTGCATGGCACAACATCATGCAAACATATAACATATGAGTTTAGTCAAAATCAAAATATACATGTGTAGAACTTTTATCGCTTTAATAATGAATCATGCATAACAATTTTATTGATAACATTTCAGGAAGCAACATCAGGAATGCGACAAGTTATCTAATATTAGTTATGCAATGGTTCTCATAAAAACTATGATGCTTCACATGTGGAAAGTACTGTATTACTTCAAGACAATCTAGAAATAAGATGGGCAACTTGTAAGGTAATAAAGCTTACAGCTATGATGAGGCGAAAAATGAATCACTTTTAGGGGGTCATTTAAACCCGAAATTGAATTTATTTGATCAAATATTGCCCTAAATCGTTCCTTTTGTGATTTTAGGTACTTTGGGAGTGAAATCTGGAAAATGAAGCAATTCGGACGTTTTTGGAGCATAAAAGTGAAGAAAACGCCAAAGACTTAATTTTCCAAGCTGGGAACAGTATGTGACGGCGTCAAGAGGAACAATTTGACGGCGTCAAGAGTAAAAATCATGACGGCCCAATACAGAAATGACGGCGTCACAAGGTAAAGCGTCAAGAGTTAAATGTGTGACGGCCTGGAAAAGTGTATAACATGACGACGTCAGATGTAGATCAAGGCAGTCCGAGGATCCTTTTGGTGGCGAGATGACGGCGTCACAAGATTGTTCTTGACGCCGTCAGCCTCTATTTTCTATATATAGTTTCTAATTTTCATTCATTAGAGGAACAAGTTTAGAGAAACCCTAAGGCCGAACCATATACGAATTTTACAGTTTTTTCAAGGGTTTTCAGCCCTTGAATGCTTACATGTGCTATTGAGATAAGTATTCTTTTAATTCAATCAATATGTCTATGTATTGGTTGTCTATATCTTTTGCTTGTCTTGATTCCACCATGCTAGGCTAGATTTATCTTGTGTTTGCTTAGATCTAATGAAACCTAGATGTTGATTATGTGTTGATTACTTGTTTATGGTTGTATTGGATGAATGATTTCAATGTTAGGCTTAAGAAAACTGGCAGATCTCCAAATGGTAACATGCTTGAACGTCTTAGGAAACATGAACCGATGTGTACTAGGTTTTATTGGTTGTATTTAATGCATGAGTAAATTCTAATGATCCCATGTTAGGAGCTTCTTAGCCGGCTCGACATAGGAGTGAAGTAGGCACTCATAGGATTGGGGAGTTAAGTATGCCACCCCATGAATGGTATTAAGGAATACAATCCGTCATCCATGCAACTATAACAAGTAATTAACGTGTAAAAGATATCTAGGGAGTAGTGAAATCTAAGTAAACACATTTCTCCACTTATTGCTCACAACCTTAGTTTAATTTGGTTTATTTTCATTTCTAGTATTTTATTTTGATTGCATCTTTAGTTTTGGGTTAGTTTACTAGCAACTAATTCCGCCCAAATCCTTCAAACCCGAGATATTTACTTGCTTTCTAAAAAAATATAAAAATACAAAAAGAATCATCCTTCATCTCTAGAACTAGTATTTAGGTTTTCTAATCCTAGCGACACTATTCCTAGCTGAACGATCAATCCCCCGGTACTTGTCACTATACTATACTACAACGATCAGGTACACTGCCTGGTGGGGGTTGTAAGCTTCTCGAGATCCCTCGAGAGGTAAAGCCTGGTGCAATCCCTACGCATCAAGTTTTTGGCGCCGTTGCCGGGGAATAGTTATTGTCTAGGTTAGAATCTCTTTTTATTAGGTCTACTTGCTAGATTCCTTTCTAGTAAGATTTTATTTTTATTTTTAGGTTTTCTTTAGTCTATCTTATTTCTTTGTGTGTTTGTTCGTAACTTTTCACCACCCGCCATCATGGCAACCGACGAATTCTCTAACCTTAGGATCACCAGGAGTCGTAGTTCCATTAGAAACCTTGTCTTGCCATATGCAGAATCCGAAAGAGAAATGCGTAGATTAAGACAATCTCACTCAACTCCTGAACCATCTAGCGTTGCCATCGATTTTGATGCACCCCTTTTTGAAGAAAATTCAGAAAATCACGTTACAACCCCTAGCTCCCAACCCAACAACGAGATGAGTACCCCCGCAACTCCTACTCCTAAGCGCCTTAAGGACTACTCCTCCCCAACCCCTCGTGGCTTCTCAAATGTCATAGTCTACCCAAACGAACACACCAATGAGGTCTTGCATGCGAACGATGTTTGGCTTGTCCAAAGTGTGTGTAAGTTTTGTGGATTAGATGAGGAAGATCCAATTCAACACATTAAAGACTTCTTGAAAATAGTAAACACCCTCCATACGGATGGGGCTACTAGAGACACGTCCCGATTACGATTCTTTCCTTTCACCCTATATGAAAAAGCCCAAGAGTGGTATGATAAACTTCCTTCTGAATCTATTTTCACATGGGAGCAACTCATATCCAAGTTCTATGAGAAGTTCTTTCCACCTGGAAAAACCTCAACGTTCAGAGATAGGATCCTCCGTTTCCGAAAAGGGAAGGACGAACCCTTCGATAAATCGTGGATTAGATTCAAAGATTTAATAAGACAAGTTCCCCATCATGGCATCGAACTTTGGATTTTGGTCCAAATCTTCTACGACAATGTCTCCTCTAATGATCGGAACAGAATCAACCAATCTAGAAAAGGGAGATTAGCCAATCTTAGTGCCAAAGAAGGATGGGATAGGATTGAGGAATATGCTCAAGACCAGGATGACACTTGGGATGAACCTGAGTCGACTGTCAGCATTTCTGAAATCACTTCAGATTGGTTAAGAAAAATTCACAAAAGAATGGAGTACCTAGCTGGGTCGCAGTTACCTAAACAACTTTCAAATCCTTACTTGATCTACGACTACTGTGGGGGCCCGCATGAGGTAGAGGAATGCGGAGGAGAAACCACGACTGAACATGCATGTTTGTCTGGAGGTGACATCTATGCTGATCCCTCCCTTTTGCCTTTTTACCAAAATGACGATTACACCCTCTGGGGAATTTGGTAAAGAGAAAAGAAGGAGAGGAAGGTCCTGAATTCAAAATCAGGAGCACTTTTGAAGATGACCTTGGTCACTTCACTCAAGAAAAAGGCTTGCAATTGAAAGGTCTTAATGAACTTGTTGACGAGCAGCATAATGACATTGGAGAATTTTTCAACAAGCTTAACTCAGCCCTCGATAACCTTGAAATGCCATCAGTAAGGAAAAAAGACCCCATGCTCGCGATAACCACTCGAGCTGGAATAACAACCAAGGACCCCCTTACCCGAACTCGTCCCCCATCACTCCCGATCTAAACAAGCCTCGCGAGGAGAAGGAGGATGTAGGCAGCGAGACTCCCAATCAACCTCCCTTGACGACCCCTCCCCCATCAACCCCACCTAACCAACCTATGGGAATCCCATTCCATTCCCGATTAAAGAACCAGAAAACTGAGAATGATAATAAAAGATTCCTGTCATACCTAAAAGACTCAGTAGTCACCATACCCCTCCTTGATGCTTGCTATCACATGACGAAGTATAGCGCATACTTTAAAAAACTACTCGCTAACCGAAAGAAACTTGAGGGTCTTGTAACCCTGGGGGAAGAATGCTCGGTGGTAACCCATAGAGGGCTACCAAAAAAGGTAGATGATCCAGGCAGCTTCACCTTGCCTTGCTCCATAGGATCTCTATCAATAAAGAATGCTCTTGCCGATTTGGGGGCAAGTATCAATCTCATGCCTCACACTATGTTCCTTAAATTAGGATACTCTGGATTAAAGCCTACCCGTATGAACATCCAACTAGACGATAGATCAGTCAAGTACCCCGTAGGGATATGTGAGAACGTGCTAGTCAAAGTTGGGAAATTCAAATTCCCGATCGACTTCGTAATCCTAGATATGGAGGAGGATGACTTGGTACCCATCATCTTAGGGAGACCATTTCTTGCTACCGCTCGTGCAGTCATTGATGTTTATGACGGCAAGTTAACCTTGCGAGTGGGAACTGATAGCACAACCTTCGACATTAAGGACTCTATGGATCTTTCTCTCGAAGCAGCTAACCAGCTCTATTTCATTGGGGAGGTCGATGAACTCACAGATGTCATTGATAGCTGCGTTGATGAATAAATCGAGGAAGGCTGGTTACGGGACGAGAGTTTTCTGCCTTTGCTAGAGGTGGAAAAGATGGAGGATGTTGGTGCAGTCTCCTTCTACCCTAGACAAGAGGCAACGGAGCATCTCGAGCTCCGAAAGCCCGAAAACAAGCTTAAGCCTTCTATTATCGAACCTCCTAAGTTAGATCTTAAGGAGCTTCCTAACCATTTAGAGTATGCCTTCCTTCAGGGAGAGGACCAACTGCTGGTAATCATAAACTCTTCCCTGGAACATGAACAAAAAGGTAAACTCTTAGAGGTCCTAAAGAAATATAAGGGAGTGCTCGCATGGAGTGTAGCCGACATTAAGGGGATTGACTCAACTTTTTGCACACATAAGATTCTCATGGAAGAATATTATAAACCTACCGTGCAACCCCAGAGGCGGGTGAATCCCAACATTAAGGAAGTAGTAAAGAAAGAAGTCATCAAATTTCTAGATGCAGGATTGATCTACCCAATCTCGGATAGCCCATGGGTCAGTCCTGTACAGGTTGTACCTAAGAAGGGTGGAATGACTGTAGTTAAGAATGACAAGGGTGAGATGGTGCCCCAGAGAACGGTCACTGGATGGTGGGTATGCATTGACTATCGAAAGCTCAATGATGCCACGAGGAAAGATCACTTTCCCTTACCATTCATTGACCAAATGTTAGAGAGATTGTCTGGACACGAGTACTATTGCTTCTTGGATGGATTCTCAGGGTATTTTCAAATTCCCATAGCACGTGAGTACCAAGAAAAGACCACGTTTACTTGCCCTTATGGAACATTCTGTCACACCCCGCAAAGGCGGAAATTCGAGGTGTAACGAGAAATGGAATCGTCATAACACATGGTAATAACAATAGAGAATGTACTAAGTGATCAAACAAACAAATGTCATGACGACTCCTGAACAAGCGTGGAACTTGTGTCAAGGATAGTCGAAACATAACAACATAATCATATAATATCAAAGAATCTCCCAAAACGGGTAAGAATACACCAAACAAAGTCATAACATCCAAACTAGAAATCAAGTCTCCAAAAGCCATAAAACATCCATAGTGATAAATGCCTAAGGTCTCTTGCTAAACCATGCAAGTGATCAACTCCTTAAGCAGTCTTATTCTCTTCACCTGAAAATGATACTCGAAAATGTCAACATAATGTTGGTGAGTTCGTGGGTTTAAAGTAACAATAGTTTGCCATGCATAAGTGTTTAGGACAAGTGTGCATATAATGAAATAGCATAGGGCAAGTAGCACAATATGAATCCTCCCAAATAACCATCATAACACTCTTCATCTCCGAAAATGAGTATAACATGCAAGCCTACCAGCTGGAGCTAATACATGAGATAAGATCACACAGATATATGTCAAGTGGAAATAAATCCATGACATGAGATCACACAGATAAGATCACACAGATAACATTACTAATGCACCTAGCATAATCATAAGCACACAACTTGTCCAAATAAAATAAGAGATTTAGCACAGCATAAAATAGATTTGAGTATCATTCTCCCCAAGGAAAGCATAAGTAAAATGGGGCCACGAAAACTCACCTCGAAATCAAAAAGACAATGCCAAATCCAATATAGCGAATCACAAGGAATAAACAAGGAATCCCGTCTACTCTTCCTTCAGTGGATCTACACAATTTAGGTATCACTCATTACTTGATAATCCATTATTAAGTTTATTATACTTTAAAGTTTTTTTTTTTTTTTTTTTTTTTTTTTTTTTTTTTTTTTTTTTTTACTAATTTATTATTTTTCTATAATTATTAACTTTTCGTATTTAGTAAATTTTTCCGAATTAGTAACTTTGAACTTTAGAGTAATAAATGAAAATTAACTTAAAGGTTTAATAATGATAATTTCATAGTTTTGGTTTATGTTGTAACTTAATTTCATAACGATTAATTTAGAACATAACCAATTTTATAAGCCATATCAACCGTATATCCGATTTAATCCAAGCCCGATACAAACACACTCCCACTCAAACACATCATTCGACATGCATTTACTCATACCCGTAATATTCACACGTTTTATTTTTCTTTGTTTAATACTAGTTATGCATGCATGTATCCCGACCTTATATGATTAGTAAACCATTAAAGTACCTACACATGAAATAATAAAACTAAAACAACAATTCAATCTGTTACTACCAATTCCCATTAAGCATTCGGTTAGATATTATAAAGTATATATGTATATAGGTCCTAGCTACATACACTCAATATTAATTTAACTAGACATGAATCCTCCAAAACATGCATGGCACACACACGCATAAGTCATAAACCCACAACCATATTCGACCTTATACTAATGATTCACAGTTGAGATTTTCTTAGTTTTATTCTCATTTATCAATTGTTCAAAGTGGTTACTTAGGGCGCGTTTTATGATGAGATGAGGGTCGATATGTGGGCTGCTAAACACGACTTCAAACAGCTCGCGAGATACAATACAAAAAGGTCATACATGACACCAACTGTCGACACAAAACAGATCTGCTGCTCACTCTTCTACCGGTTCAAAACGACTCAACTTTACGTTTTATATGTATACTTATGTTTTAGTCTTTAACCATTTATATAACATAACATATTTCGCATGATTCGAAACTGAAATAGGTCGATGTATATGAGTTATAGATTCATGATTTCATGCGACAAATATTTCATGTATACTCATTTTAACAATCGTATAACCATATAGATTATGTTCTCATTGTTGTTTCATGCGTACGTGTTTAGCTCACAAGTCGAGTTCAAATGAAACACAAGGACGATTTAGGAATACCTCAAGGACGAATAGAAACGGATTGCAACGGGATCGAGAATACCAGAACCAAACCCACAACCCTTCCTCGAATATAATCACACGATCACACCCAGGCTATAGCCACCACCACGATCACCCAGAATTAGTATGCTACGAACTGATTACTACCCTGTCACGCTCACACTAAAGCTGTTACAATCACCACACTTTCACCTCTTTGTACCTCGTTCTTTCTTGGAGAGTAAGGGCAGCCGTCACTTTGTTTATTTAGGGTTTGATGTGTGAAGAAAAATGTGCATTTGGTTGAGATTTATAATGAGAAAAGAAGTGATGTAAGCTGGAAAAGAGATCCGAGTCTCATATATTTCAAATATATTTTGGTCTTATCTCACTACTCCACTTAAAAACGGGTGACACATTTTAATGAATATAGGATAGGTCCCATTAACTTGTAAATGTGCAATAAGTATGTATGAAATATTTGGGCCAATTACATGAAGCTTAGGATTAGTTATTTCATGTTGTATTTTTTTAATTTCTAATATAAATGTTTAGTGTAGACTACTATTCATATACTTAAAGAATGTAACAATTTTTATTTATTTCCTTTATTTACTTTAGGTTATAACTAGGTAGGTCTATTAGGAATGCATACAAATTTAGGAGTGTAAATCAAAACTAGGTCAGGGTTTATGTTGACTAACCAGGTTAGGTGACGGTTCTCACAGTATCATCCCGTTAGAAGAATTTCGTCCCGAAATTCCGTTGGATCCACTACCAGACCTCTGCTCAACAAACAAATGCGGGTACTTAGCCCTCATCTGATCTTCCCGCTCCCAAGTAAACACAGGCCCTCTCTTCGAGTTCCACCGGATTTTGACCAAAGATATCTTGCCACGCTTGAGACTCTTTACATCACTATCCACGATCTCAATCGGTTCTTCTACAAATTGTAAGTTGCTTTTTATCTTCAACTCGTCCAATGGCACATGCAAATTTGCATCTGCCAGACACTTCTTCAAATTGGATACATGAAAAGTATCGTGAATGTTGCTCAATTCTTGTGGCAATCTCAGTCGATAAGCTACAGGCCCAATACGTTCTAAAACCTCAAATGGTCCCACATATCTGGGTGCTAACTTTCCCTTTTTACCAAAACGTACCACTCCTTTCCAAGGTGACACTTTGAGTAGTACATGCTCACCAACATTAAATTCCAAAGGTCTACGTCGTTTATCAGCATAACTCTTTTGACGATCCCTAGCTGCCTTAAGTCTTTCCTTGATCTGAAAAATCTTATCCGTAGTATCCGTTACAATTTCCGGACCAATCATTTGACTCTCTCCAACTTCAGCCCACAAAATTGGTGATCCACATTTTCGTCCATAGAGCATATGGAATGGAGCACATCGAATACTTTTGTGGTAACTGTTATTGTAGGAAAACTCGGCTAAAGGAAGATGTGTGTCCCAACTCCCACCAAAATCCAAAACACATGCCCTGAGCATGTCCTCCAAAGTCTGAATTGTCCTCTCACTCTGCCCATCAGTCTGTGGATGATAAGCTGTACTCATGTCTAGTCGTGTCCCGAGAGCCTTCTGTAATGATTGCCAAAATCGAGAAGTAAATCGACTGTCACGATCAGATATAATGGATACAGGCACTCCATGCCTTGCCACTATCTCATTGATGTAAATCCTGGCTAACTTCTCCATCTCATAGTCATCTCGGATTGTTAGGAAATGAGTAGACTTCGTCAATCTGTCTACAATAACCCAGATTGCATTATGCCCGCTGCTGGTGCGAGGAAGCTTAGAAATGAAGTCCATGGTGATTCTCTCCCATTTCCATTCGGGAATCTCGGGCTGCTATAATAATCCCGAGGGTTTTTGGTGTTCGGCCTTGACCTTAGCACAAGTCAAGCATTTAGTAACATAAGTGGCTATATCTTTCTTCATTCCCGGCCACCAATAAGCATCTCTTAGGTCATAGTACATCTTGTCGGATCCTGGATGAATGGAGTATTTAGTGGTGTGAGCTTCATCCATGATTAAAGACCTTACGTTACCCGCCAAAGGAACCCAAATTCGATCTAAAAAGTACCATCCACCATCCGTCCTCTTTTCCATCTGTTGCCCCAAACCACGGAGCATCTCTGCCGAAATATTCTCGTCCTTACATGCTTCCTCCTGAGCTTCCAAGATCTTCCCCTTAATACCCGACTGTATAGTCATACTCATAGCCCGTACACGCTTTGGTTTAATTCGCTCCTTCCTACTTAAGGCATCGGCCACGACGTTCGCCTTGCCTGGGTGGTGGCGAATATCACAGTCGTAATCACTGAGTAGTTCTAACCATCGCCTCTGACGCATATTCAGCTCCTTCTGATCGAAGATATGTTGAAGACTTTTATGGTCTGTATAAATAATACTCTTCGTCCCATACAGATAATGTCTCCAACTCTTAAGAGCAAAAACTACTGCTCCTAGTTCCAAGTCGTGAGTGGTGTAGTTCTTCTCATGAATCTTTAACTGTCGAGAAGCAGAAGCAATCACTTTACCCCTTTGCATTAGTACACATCCAAAACCCTGGTTCGAAGCATCACAATATACCACGAAGTCATCCGGTCCGTCTGGAAGTGTTAAAATTGGGGCATTACATAGGTTATCATTCAGGGTTTGAAAGGCTTTCTGCTGTTCTTCCTTCCACTCATACCTTTTATTCTTCTGTGTCAACAATGTAAGAGGTTTGGCGATTTTGGAAAAATTAGCGATGAATCGTCTATAGTAACCTGCTAAACCCAAGAAAGAACGTATCTCCGATGGTGTAGTAGGCGGTTTCCAATCCTTCACTGCTTCAATCTTTTTGGGGTCAACCTGAATTCCTTTACTATTCACCACATGCCCAAGAAACTGAACCTCTTGTAACCAGAATTCACACTTCGAGAATTTAGCGAACAACTGTTCCTTTTTAAGTAGCTCAAGAATTAGTCTCAAGTGGTTTTCGTGTTCCACCTTCGACTTTGAGTAGATTAAGATGTCATCGATAAAAACAATAACGAATTTGTCCAGGTACGGTTTGCATACGCGGTTCATTAAGTCCATAAAGATGGCAGGTGCGTTGGTTAACCCAAAAGGCATCACAGTGAACTCGAAATGCCCGTAACGAGTTCTAAAAGCAGTCTTTGGGATGTCTGCTTCATGTACTCTCAGCTGATGGTAACCAGAACGAAGATCAATTTTTGAGAAATATCGGGAACCCTGTAGCTGATCGAATAAGTCATCAATTCTGGGAAGAGGGTAACGATTTTTGATTGTTAACTTGTTTAATTCACGATAGTCAATGCACATACGGAAAGAACCATCCTTCTTCTTGACGAATAAGACAGGTGCTCCCCAAGGTGAATGACTTGGGCGGATGAAACCCTTGTCTTGCAGTTCTTGGAGTTGTTTAGACAATTCCTGCATTTCTGAAGGTGCTAAACGATACGGGGATTTGGCAACAGGTGTTGCCCCAGGAATTAGGTCTATACGAAATTCGACTTGTCGTTTAGGAGGTAATCCAGACAAGTCGTCAGGAAAGACTTCAGGAAAATTTTAGACAACAGCAATATCTTTTAGTTCACTAGTTTTCACACTCATAAGGGATTTTGGGTTTTCTTTAGTACGTTCTCCTAGAACATGGAGAAAGTAGCCATTTGTTAACGGGATTCGAACTACCTTCTCGTGACAGATAATTGCGGCCTTGTGTTTTGATAACCAGTCCATACCCACGATTACATCAAAACTCCCATGACGAAAAGGTATAAGATCGATAGTGAATGGGGTATCCTCTAATAGTAGAGTGCACCCACGGATGATTTTATTAACTTCTATCTCTTTACCATTAGCTACTTCAATAATATAACTGGGTTTTAACACATTAGACGCTACGTTCAGCATGTTCGCAAACTCAGTGGAGATTAGGGATGGCAACGGGGCGGGTTTGGGGCGGGGCGGCCATCCCCATCCCCAAACCCGATTACCAAAGTTCTCCCCAAACCCGCCCCGATCCCCATCGGGGATCTAATCGGGGCGCCCCATTGGGCGTGATGGTCCCCCAAACCCGCCCCGTATTAATCGGGGATCTTATCGGGGCGTCATCTTTGGGTGTAATTCTCGACCAAAGCCGCACCATTTTACATTTATTGTTATTTTTATACCGTTAGCAATAACGAACCTATTAATAATCAATTAGAAACAAGCCTTATTAAATTTTCAATGATAATATTATACATAAATAATGATAAATTATACAACAAAAAAAATTAAAACTTAAAATATGACACTAAACGAGTTTCTATAATCACAATTATGCATTCTTATAAATCTAAAAAAACTAACAATATTAGAGTAATATTTTTTATTACGTTAATACTAACAAAATACTATATATGTTGATATATTTATATATATGTATATGTTAATCGGGTGGGGCGGGGCGGGGCGAGGATTCCCCACTCCCCGCCCCAAACTCGATTAAAATCCCCGTTTAATCCCCAAACCCGCCCCGTAACCCAATTAGCATGCCCCGCCCCGCCCCAATTATGTCGGGTTTCGGGTTTCCCCGTCGGGTTCGGGTTTTTTTGCCATCCCTAGTGGAGATAAAGCTAAAATCGGCACCAGAATCAAATAACACAGTAGCATAATGATTGTTAAGAGAAAATGTACCAGTCACAATGTTTGGATCCTGACGAGCTTCATTCGCACCCATGATGAAGACTCTTCCCCTCGGTTGGTTTCTAGCGTTTCCCTGTTCCTGATTTCCCCCGATAGCCAAACGGTTTCCCGCCTGACCAGGTGCCCTATTCAGCTTAGGACACGTGCTTCGAAAATGGCCTGGGTCCCCACACTCATAACAAAACCTTCCATTATTCCCCATGTTGACCGTATTAACCGGAGTTACATGTCTGTTCACGGCTCGGCAATCCTTTGCAAAATGACCGACTCCATTGCAGTTGAAACACACACGGCACTGGTTTTGTGGTGAATGATGATAAGTACACTTGTCACACTTGGGAAGATTACCCGTATACCCCCTCCTCACCTGGTTGTCTGTAGTCACCGGTTTAGCTGCCACAAACCCCTTTCCTGTCTTAGCCCGCTTGTTGCCTGTCCAAGAACCTCCATGCTTACTTGACTCGCCATCTTCCTTCCTCTTTTCACCATTCTTCGGAAGTAACCCACAACTGACCGCTTCATCAGTCAGTGCCCCTGCTTTCTGTATGGCACTTTGAAGAGTAGTTGGTTCAGTAGCCTTTACCATACCACGAATTTGAGGAACCAACCCATTGATGTACCTAGCAATACGTTTGGGCTCCGGAGTAACCAAATGTGGAACCAACCTAGCTAGATCATGGAATTTGTCAGTATATGTCGCGTGACCAGATCCCACCATAGCATGATTCCAAAACTGAGTCTCCAACTTCTGCATCTCATTATCTGGACAAAACTCCTCAATGATCAACACCTTAAAATCTTCCCATGACATAGCAGTCGCAGCATCCGCACCCCTAGCCTGTTTTTGAGTATTCCACCAGGTTAGGGCTTTATTGATTAGGAAACTAGCCGCATACTTCACTTTCTGGTGATCAGCACATTCACTAATATCCATAACCGACTCCATCTTCTCTATCCACCGGGTAAGTGCTATTGCACCTCCTTTACCATCAAACTCCTTTGGTCCGCAAACAGTGAACTCCTTAAAAGTACATCCCACCTTTCCACTACCACTACCACTACTTCCATCACCATGACTTTTTCTTTTTCCACCATTTTTAATGACGTGGTCACCCACTTGAGTGACAATTTCTGGGAGTAGTGCCTTAAGTTGTTGTTCGATGATTGTAGCATAGTTTGGGGGATTTTCGGATTCGCTTTCATTAGTAGGTTTGGAGGGTTTGGAGGGTTTAGAGGGTTTGGAGGATTTGCGTGTCTTTGGAGCCATCGTTCTATATAAGAAAAGGTATTCATATTGGTTAGATAAATAGTGGAAATAGAATAAATAAGAATATAGTGCCAAAATACGACTGTTCCTCTTCAATTTATACATGTTAATACTTCTTGATGCAACCGTGTTCACAAGTCCACGTGTGTCGTGATGCATTTATAATTACGTTGGCCACCCGTAATTATACATGCATCTATTCACACCTGTACTCATTACCAAGGTTACACCTGTCAGTGTTAACACTCAAAATAAGTAAATATGAGCCCACAAAATAAACCAAAAGTATAATTCCCTCAAAACCAACAAGTTCCATGTAAGGTATGCCATAAAATAATCCCTTATAAAACAAGTTCTCATAAAAAAAAATGAGGGAAAAATATAAGGGTAAAAAGGCAGTCACACAGTTTAATGCACACATAGTTCCTATGATGCATACTACTTGAGGAATCCTAGGTTATAGTCTAGGTAAAACCACCTAATTCTCTATAACCAAGGCTCTGATACCATTCTGTCACACCCCGCAAAGGCGGAAATTCGAGGTGTAACGAGAAATGGAATCGTCATAACACATGGTAATAACAATAGAGAATGTACTAAGTGATCAAACAAACAAATGTCATGACGACTCCTGAACAAGCGTGGAACTTGTGTCAAGGATAGTCGAAACATAACAACATAATCATATAATATCAAAGAATCTCCCAAAACGGGTAAGAATACACCAAACAAAGTCATAACATCCAAACTAGAAATCAAGTCTCCAAAAGCCATAAAACATCCATAGTGATAAATGCCTAAGGTCTCTTGCTAAACCATGCAAGTGATCAACTCCTTAAGCAGTCTTATTCTCTTCACCTGAAAATGATACTCGAAAATGTCAACATAATGTTGGTGAGTTCGTGGGTTTAAAGTAACAATAGTTTGCCATGCATAAGTGTTTAGGACAAGTGTGCATATAATGAAATAGCATAGGGCAAGTAGCACAATATGAATCCTCCCAAATAACCATCATAACACTCTTCATCTCCGAAAATGAGTATAACATGCAAGCCTACCAGCTGGAGCTAATAAATGAGATAAGATCACACAGATATATGTCAAGTGGAAATAAATCCATGACATGAGATCACACAGATAAGATCACACAGATAACATTACTAATGCACCTAGCATAATCATAAGCACACAACTTGTCCAAATAAAATAAGAGATTTAGCACAGCATAAAATAGATTTGAGTATCATTCTCCCCCAAGGAAAGCATAAGTAAAATGGGGCCATGAAAACTCACCTCGAAATCAAAAAGACAATGCCAAATCCAATATAGCGAATCACAAGGAATAAACAAGGAATCCCGTCTACTCTTCCTTCAGTGGATCTACACAATTTAGGTATCACTCATTACTTGATAATCCATTATTAAGTTTACTATACTTTAAAGTTTTTTTTTTTTTTTTTTTTTTTTTTTTTTTTTTTTTTACTAATTTATTATTTTTCTATAATTATTAACTTTTCGTATTTAGTAAATTTTTCCGAATTAGTAACTTTGAACTTTAGAGTAATAAATGAAAATTAACTTAAAGGTTTAATAATGATAATTTCATAGTTTTGGTTTATGTTGTAACTTAATTTCATAACGATTAATTTAGAACATAACCAATTTTATAAGCCATATCAACCGTATATCCGATTTAATCCAAGCCCGATACAAACACACTCCCACTCAAACACATCATTCGACATGCATTTACTCATACCCGTAATATTCACACGTTTTATTTTTCTTTGTTTAATACTAGTTATGCATGCATGTATCCCGACCTTATATGATTAGTAAACCATTAAAGTACCTACACATGAAATAATAAAACTAAAACAACAATTCAATCTGTTACTACCAATTCCCATTAAGCATTCGGTTAGATATTATAAAGTATATATGTATATAGGTCCTAGCTACATACACTCAATATTAATTTAACTAGACATGAATCCTCCAAAACATGCATGGCACACACACGCATAAGTCATAAACCCACAACCATATTCGACCTTATACTAATGATTCACAGTTGAGATTTTCTTAGTTTTATTCTCATTTATCAATTGTTCAAAGTGGTTACTTAGGGCGCGTTTTATGATGAGATGAGGGTCGATATGTGGGCTGCTAAACACGACTTCAAACAGCTCGCGAGATACAATACAAAAAGGTCATACATGACACCAACTGTCGACACAAAACAGATCTGCTGCTCACTCTTCTACCGGTTCAAAACGACTCAACTTTACGTTTTATATGTATACTTATGTTTTAGTCTTTAACCATTTATATAACATAACATATTTCGCATGATTCGAAACTGAAATAGGTCGATGTATATGAGTTATAGATTCATGATTTCATGCGACAAATATTTCATGTATACTCATTTTAACAATCGTATAACCATATAGATTATGTTCTCATTGTTGTTTCATGCGTACGTGTTTAGCTCACAAGTCGAGTTCAAATGAAACACAAGGACGATTTAGGAATACCTCAAGGACGAATAGAAACGGATTGCAACGGGATCGAGAATACCAGAACCAAACCCACAACCCTTCCTCGAATATAATCACACGATCACACCCAGGCTATAGCCACCACCACGATCACCCAGAATTAGTATGCTACGAACTGATTACTACCCTGTCACGCTCACACTAAAGCTGTTACAATCACCACACTTTCACCTCTTTGTACCTCGTTCTTTCTTGGAGAGTAAGGGCAGCCGTCACTTTGTTTATTTAGGGTTTGATGTGTGCAGAAAAATGTGCATTTGGTTGAGATTTATAATGAGAAAAGAAGTGATGTAAGCTGGAAAAGAGATCCGAGTCTCGTGGAGGACTTGGAGACTTAATCATCTCATATATTTCAAATATATTTTGGTCTTATCTCACTACTCCACTTAAAAACGGGTGACACATTTTAATGGATATAGGATAGGTCCCATTAACTTGTAAATGTGCAATAAGTATGTATGAAATATTTGGGCCAATTACATGAAGCTTAGGATTAGTTATTTCATGTTGTATTTTTTTAATTTCTAATATAAATGTTTAGTGTAGACTACTATTCATATACTTAAAGAATGTAACAATTTTTATTTATTTCCTTTATTTACTTTAGGTTATAACTAGGTAGGTCTATTAGGAATGCATACAAATTTAGGAGTGTAAATCAAAACTAGGTCAGGGTTTACGTTGACTAACCAGGTTAGGTGACGGTTCTCACAGTATCATCCCGTTAGAAGAATTTCGTCCCGAAATTCAGTTGGATCCACTACCAGACCTCTGCTCAACAAACAAATGCGGGTACTTAGCCCTCATCTGATCTTCCCGCTCCCAAGTAAACTCAGGCCCTCTCTTCGAGTTCCATCGGATTTTGACCAAAGATATCTTGCCACGCTTGAGACTCTTTACATCACTATCCACGATCTCAATCGGTTCTTCTACAAATTGTAAGTTGCTTTTTATCTTCAACTCGTCCAATGGCACATGCAAATTTGCATCTGCCAGACACTTCTTCAAATTGGATACATGAAAAGTATCGTGAATGTTGCTCAATTCTTGTGGCAATCTCAGTCGATAAGCTACAGGCCCAATACGTTCTAAAACCTCAAATGGTCCCACATATCTGGGTGCTAACTTTCCCTTTTTACCAAAACGTACCACTCCTTTCCAAGGTGACACTTTGAGTAGTACATGCTCACCAACATTAAATTCCAAAGGTCTACGTCGTTTATCAGCATAACTCTTTTGACGATCCCTAGCTGCCTTAAGTCTTTCCTTGATCTGAAAAATCTTATCCGTAGTATTCGTTACAATTTCCGGACCAATCATTTGACTCTCTCCAACTTCAGCACACAAAATTGGTGATCTACATTTTCGTCCATAGAGCGTATGGAATGGAGCACATCGAATACTTTTGTGGTAACTGTTATTGTAGGAAAACTCGGCTTAAGGAAGATGTGTGTCCCAACTCCCACCAAAATCCAAAACACATGCCCTGAGCATGTCCTCCAAAGTCTGAATCGTCCTTTCACTCTGCCCATCAGTCTGTGGATGATAAGCTGTACTCATGTCTAGTCGTGTCCCGAGAGCCTTCTGTAATGATTGCCAAGATTGAGAAGTAAATCGACTGTCACGATCAGATATAATGGATACAGACACTCTATGCCTTGCCACTATCTCATTGATGTAAATCCTGGCTAACTTCTCCATCTCATAGTCATCTCGGATTGCTAGGAAATGAGTAGACTTTGTCAATCTGTCTACAATAACCCAGATTGCATTATGCCCGCTGCTGGTGCGAGGAAGCTTAGAAATGAAGTCCATGGTGATTCTCTCCCATTTCCATTCGGGAATCTCGGGCTGCTGTAATAATCCCGAGGGTTTTTGGTGTTCGGCCTTAACCTTAGCACAAGTCAAGCATTTAGTAACATAAGTGGCTATATCTTTCTTCATTCCCGGCCACCAATAAGCATCTCTTAGGTCATAGTACATCTTGTCGGATCCTGGATGAATGGAGTATTTAGTGGTGTGAGCTTCATCCATGATTAAAGACCTTACGTTACCCGCCAAAGGAACCCAAATTCGATCTAAAAAGTACCATCCACCATCCGTCCTCTTTTCCATCTGTTGCCCCAAACCACGAAGCATCTCTGCCGAAATATTCTCGTCCTTACATGCTTCCTCCTGAGCTTCCAAGATCTTCCCCTTAATACCCGACTGTATAGTCATACTCATAGCCCGTACACACTTTGGTTTAATTCGCTCCTTCCTACTTAAGGCATCGGCCAAGACGTTCACCTTGCCTGGGTGGTAGCAAATATCACAGTCGTAATCACTGAGTAGTTCTAACCATCGCCTCTGATGCATATTCAGCTCCTTCTGATCGAAGATATGTTGAAGACTTTCATGGTCTTTATAAATAATACTCTTCGTCCCATACAGATAATGTCTCCAACTCTTAAGAGAACGGAATAGAGGTGGACCAAGCTAAAGTTGAAGCTATATCTAAGTTACCATACCCCACAACTGTTAAAGCAATACGCAGCTTCTTAGGGCACGCCGGGTTTTATCGGAGATTCATCAAAGACTTCTCCAAAATAGCTCGGCCAATGACTCAATTGCTTATGAAGGACGCTCCATTTGATTTTTCCCAAGAATGCAAGGATGCATTCGATCTCTTAAAAAAGGAGCTCACACAAGCTCCAATCATGATTACACCCAACTGGGAGTTACGATTTGAAATCATGTGTGACGCTAGCAATTTTGCTATCGGGGCTGTATTGGGCCAACGGCGTGACAAGCTATTCCAACCTATTTACTACTCTAGCAAAACCATGAATCCCGCTCACGAGAATTACTCCACCACCGAAAAGGAATTATTAGCCGTAGTGTTCGCATTCGACAAATTCTGGCAATATCTTGTCCTTTCAAAGACAGTCTTTTTCACTGATCACTCGGCTCTTCGATATCTTTTTGCTAAGCAGGATGCTAAGCCACGACTAATTCGGTGGATCTTGTTGCGACAAGAATTCGATGTTGAGATTCGTGATAAGAGGGGGCAGAAAATCTGGCCGCAGATCATCTATCTCGTCTTGAAAACCCCTTGGACGAGCACGATAGAAGTGAGATTAGGGATTCATTTCCTGACGAACAAATCATGTTAATGATTGATTCGGAGCCTTGGTACGCCGATTTTTCCAATTATCTCGCAAGCAGACTCGTTCCTGAACACCTGACTAGATACGAAAGAAAAAGGTTCTTTTCTCAATTAAAATACTACTTTTGGGATGAACCATTTTTATTCCGAAGGTGTCCTGACCAACTTATAAGACGTTGTGTTTCGAAAAGTGAGGCAGTAAAGATTGTGAGGGAATGTCACTCTGGTCCTTCTGGAGCGCATCATGGGATAAGCATCAACGGGCCGGGAACATATCACATAGAGATGAAGCACCTCAGAATTTTATACAAGTATGTGAGGTCTTCGATGTTTGGGGAATTGACTTCATGGGACCCTTTCCATCTTCAGAGGGGAATGGATACATTTTAGTTGCCATCGACTATGTTTCAAAATGGGTTGAGGCACAAGCCCTTAGGACCAATGATGCCAGGGTAGTTACTCATTTTCTGAAAAAGCTTTTCGCTAGATTCGGGATCCCTAAAGCTCTCATCACTGATAGGGGGACCCACTTCTGCAATGCACAAATGGAGAAGGTCATGAAGAGGTATGGAGTATCCCATCGATTCTCCACCGCCTATCATCCACAAACCAATGGCCAGGTCGAAAACACCAATAGGGCTATTAAAAGAATACTTGAAAAAACGGTTAGTCAGAATAGAAAAGACTGGTCATTTAAACTCGACGAAGCCTTATGGGCATTCCGAACTGCCTACAAAACACCTATTGGAACGACCCCGTTTCGCATGGTGTATGGTAAGGCGTGTTACTTGCCAGTAGAATTAGAACATAAGGCTTATTGGGCGCTTAAGACATGTAACTTAGATTATACAATTGCCAAAACTAATAGGTTCTTGCAATTACACGAGCTTGATGAGCTTAGGTTAGAAGCCTATGAATCCTCCATTACATATAAAGAGAGAGCAAAAAGATGGCATGACCAGAGAATTAAGAAACCCAAAGAATTTTCAGAGGGAGACAAAGTCCTATTGTACAATTCTCGGTTGAGATTATTTCCGGGAAAACTCAAGTCTAGATGGTATGGACCGTTTAAGGTGAAAAATTCCTTTAAAACTGGAGCCGTTGTATTATTAGACGATGAAGGTAGGGAATTTACTGTGAACATACAACGTGTAAAACATTATCAAGAAAATAACAATGAAATGATCAGTGAGGAGGATGTGACGTTTGATGATGAGGTCACGTAGTAACCCATGACCTTGAGTCTAGCTACAAGACTCGTAAATAAAGAAAAGCGCTTCTTGGGAGGCAACCCATGCTTTGTGTGATTTTATTTTGTTTGTTTGTTATTTGCTTCCGTATGCATGCTTTATTTTTATTGTTGGTAGATCATGTTTCTAAACTAAAAAGTGGAAATGCTTTACTTTGTTGTTTTGGCCTAGTCTTAACTCCACCTAAAGGTATTTTTGCAAAAGATAAGTGTAAGGGGAAACCCCAAATATGTTTTTAAGAAACAAACCGATCATGATTTTCTACAATATTAAGTGAACATGTATATTTGTATTTGTTAGAGTCAAATGCTTGTATTGAGTCATAATGAAGTTTTGCAGGATTTTCCAGGAAGTAGCACCCAGTTTTTCCAGAAATTTTCTGAAAACTTAACATAAGAATTTCTGCAAGTCACTTCTGACGGCGTCATGAGCTTGCTTTTGACGGCGTCACGTGTAAAAATCTGGAAATTTTACCAGTTTTGTTTTTCTAACGGAGTTTTAAAGTTTTTGTTGAATTATTAAGTTTTATAATCTCCAGGAAATCTGCAAACTTCATTCAACAAGCATTATATCTTATTTTGTTTTCTAGGATTTAGTAACTTATGCCGCCGATTTTATGCGAGGTTGCTTTGTTTGTTTTCTCAGGATTTACAGGTTATGTATGACAAGAAGATGATTATTATTTTGGAAGGGAAGCTGTCATTGTTTAATTTCTTGGAGGAAGAATTAACCTGGCCACCTTATTATTCATACCGAGCGAATCAGGGGAGTATTTGATTTCATTTGTTTTACTTATTTCACTTTTACATTCTCTACTTGAACATTGGGACAATGTTCATCCTAAGTGTAAGGGGAGGGTAAAATGATGATACCTTACAAATACACTTTCGCTTGAGTTTGTTTGTTTGATAGTAGATGTGTAATAAAACTATGAGAAATACTAGTTAGTGCAATTTTAGCGCCAAATTTAAATTTTTTTACAACATTTAGGAGTGAAACTTGAGCCATTGCAAACGTCTCATGGATAGGAGATTGTATGACTAGCACACAACCGTACTTTCAGAAAAATTTTCCACCTAAATATGTGAGGTTCGCCTTTAGATTTGATAGGAAAAGCATTTACTATTAGTGCTTATGAGTGTACCGGTAGCATTTAGATTCTAGAACTTGCGTTAGTGATGCATCCCGAGACCGCTAGTGAGACTACATTCGTGTAGTAGGATTTACTACATGATAAGAGGCATTAGGATCACCCTTGTGTTAAACCCGTATCAAAATTACTTGACCATTTAAGTCATATTACTTGGCTAGTTAAGTCAACTAATTTTTCCCACACCCTTAGCGTTGTACTCATTTTTAGTACACGAAACCCCTAGTACACCCCTCCGAGTCTATCTTTTCGTTTCTAACTTTAAGCATTTTACTTAAAGGAAGAATTTGTTACACCCCACTTAAATGTACACCCAAATCGCCTTAGCCTTCCGTGTATGCACTCATCTTTAGTGAATTATTGTTATTTGTTAAATCCTAAGTTAATTATCTAATTGATTACATGGTTGCTAAGTCGAGTCATATCCTTGTACATATTATTTTCGGACGATTGGGACTCATGGGTAAAGTACATATTTTATGGAGTAATGGGGAAGAACATAATATTATTACCCTCATATGTGCGTTAATCTTAAAAGTACTCCAAGTGTTTTGATTTTCTTAATTCGAGTCATTAGATTAGTTTATTGTAAAGTATGTAAAAATTCAAGTGTAAGGGGAATTTTCATTCCCTATGATGTATTATTTTGGATGGTAGGGTAAGAGTGTATGCAAAAAAAAAAAAAAAAAGAAAAAAAAATCGTAAAAACAAGAAAAAAAAATTGAAAAAGAAAAAGAGAAAAAACATACGGACTACCATCCCTTTTCATTCTATGTTTATTTTATGTTTTTGTTATTTTTGATTTATTAGCTTAAGTCGAGTCTAGTCTTGGTTTAGCAACGCCATATTGTACATGTAATTAACCAAGATGATTAACTCGCCACCAGTAAAGACTGCCTATATCCAACAAAACCGTGTATTCCATATCTCTACACCTAACGTTACAACCTTTTAAAAGACCTCTTTGATAGTTGATCCTAGGTGCTTACTCCATGTGGTGGAGGTTTGATCCTTTCCCAAGCCTATGGTAATCTATTTTGCTATGACAGGTAGTGAGAGATAGTTTCCATTTCCATATTTTAATTTATACTTTATTATACCCGAGAGATGTGAGTATCTAAACACTATTTGTGAGGTGCTAGTGTATGACCTCCGTGCTTGTCTTTGGTTTTTTGTGGAACGATTATTTGTTGTAATTACTTTTATATTAGTGTTAAATGACCCCTAACTTGTATTTTGATTTGAATAAAAGCGCATTTGCTTGAGGACAAGCAAATCTCAAGTGTAAGGGTATATGATGAGGCGAAAAATGAACCACTTTTAGGGGGTCATTTAAGCCCGGAATTGAATTTATTTGATCAAATATTGCCCTAAATCGTTTCTTTTGTAATTTTAGGTACTTTGGGAGTGAAATATGGAAAAGGAAGTAATTCGGACGTTATTGGAGCATAAAAGTGAAGAAAACGCCAAAGACTTAATTTTCCAAGCTGGGAACAGTATGTGACGGCGTCAAGAGGAACAATTTGACGGCGTCAAGAGTAAAAATCATGATGGCCCAGTACAGAAATGACGGCGTCACAAGGTAGAGCGTCAAGAGTTAAATGTGTGACGGCCTGAAAAAGTGTATAACATGACGGCGTCAGATGTAGATCAAGGCAGTCCGAAAAATTCTTTTGGCGGCGAGATGACGGCGTCACAAGATTGTTCTTGACGCCGTCAGCCTCTATTTTCTATATATAGTTTTCTAATTTTCATTCATTAGAGGAACAAGTTTGGAGAAACCCTAAGGCCGAACCATATAAGAATTTTATAGTTTTTTCAAGGGTTTTCAGCCCTTGAATGCTTACATGTGCTATTGAGATAAGTATTCTTTTAAATCAATCAATATGTCTATGTGTTGGTTGTCTATATCTTGTGCTTGTCTTGATTCCACCATGCTAGGCTAGATTTATCTTGTGTTTGCTTAGATCTAATGAAACTTAGATGTTGATTATGTGTTGATTACTTGTTTATGGTTATATTGGATGAATGATTTCAATGTTAGGCTTAAGAAAACTGGCAGATCTCCAAATGGTAACATGCTTGAACGTCTTAGGAAACATGAACCGATGTGTACTAGGTTTTATTGGTTGTATTTAATGCATGAGTAAATTCTAATGATCCCATGTTAGGAGCTTCTTAGCCGGCTCGACATAGGAGTGAAGTAGGCACTCATAGGATTGGGGAGTTAAGTACGCCACCCCATGAATGGTATTAAGGAATACAATCCGTCATCCACGCAACTATAATAAGTAATTAACGTGTAAAAGATATCTAGGGAGTAGTGAATTCTAAGTAAACAAATTTCTCCACTTATTGCTCACAACCTTAGTTTAATTTAGTTTATTTTCATTTCTAGTATTTTATTTTGATTGCATCTTTAGTATTGGGTTAGTTGACTAGCAACTAATTCCGCCCAAATCCTTCAAACCCGAGATATTTACTTGCTTTCTAAAAAAATATAAAAATACAAAAAGAATCGCCCTTCATCTCTAGAACTAGTATTTAGGTTTTCTTATCCTAGCGATACTATTCCTAGCCGAATGATCAATCCTCCAGTACTTGTCACTATACTATACTACAACGATCAGGTACACTGCCTGGTGGGGGTTGTAAGCTTCTCGAGATCCCTCGAGAGGTAAAGCCTGGTGCAATCCCTACGCATCAAGTTTTTGGCGCCGTTGCCGGGGAATAGTTATTGTCTATGTTAGAATCTCTTTTTATTAGGTCTACTTGCTAGATTCTTTTCTAGTAAGATTTTATTTTTATTTTTAGGTTTTCTTTAGTCTATCTTATTTCTTTGTGTGTTTGTTCGTAACTTTTCACCACCCGCCATCATGGCAACCGACGAATTCTCTAACCTTAGGATCACTAGGAGTCGTAGTTCCATTAGAAACCTTGTCTTGCCTTATGCAGAACCCGAAAGAGAAATGCGTAGATTAAGACAATCTCACACAACTCCTGAACCATATAGCGTTGCCATCGATTTTGATGCACCTCTTTCTGAAGAAAATTCAGAAAATCACGTTACACCCCTAGCTCCCAACCCAACAACGAGATGAGTACCCCCGCAACTCCTACTCCTAAGCGCCTTAAGGACTACTCCTCCCCAACCCCTAGTGGCTTCTCAAATGCTATTGTCTACCCAAACGAACACACCAATGAGGTCTTGCATGCGAACGATGTTTGGCTTGTCCAAAGTGTGTGTAAGTTTTGTGGATTAGATGAGGAAGATCCAATTCAATACATTAAAGACTTCTTGAAAATAGTAGACACCCTCCATACGGATGGGGCTACTAGAGACACGTCCCGATTACGATTCTTTCCTTTCACCCTATATGAAAAAGCCCAAGAGTGGTATGATAAACTTCCTTCTGAATCTATTTTCACATGGGAGCAACTCATATCCAAGTTCTATGAGAAGTTCTTTCCACCTGGAAAAACCTCAGCATTTAGAGATAGGATCCTCCGTTTCTGAAAAGGGAAGGACGAACCCTTCCATAAATCGTGGATTAGATTCAAAGATTTAATAAGACAAGTTCCCCATCATGGCATCGAACTTTGGCTTTTGGTCCAAATCTTCTACGACAATGTCTCCTCTAATGATCGGAACGGAATCAACCAATATAGAAAAGGGAGATTAGCCAATCTTAGTGCCGAAGAAGGATGGGATAGGATTGAGGAATATGCTCAAGACCAGGATGACACTTGGGATGAACCTGAGTCGACTGTCAGCATTTCTGAAATCACTTCAGATCGGTTAAGAAAAATTCACAAAAGAATGGAGTACCTAGCTGGGTCGCAGTTACCTAAACAACTTTCAAATCCTTACTTGATCTGCGACTACTGTGGGGGCCCGCATGAGGTAGAGGAATGCGGAGGAGAAACCACGACTGAACATGCATGTTTGTCAGGAGGTGACATCTATGCTGATCCATCCCTTTTGCCTTTTTACCAAAATGACGATTACACCCTCTTGGGGAATGTAGTAAAGAGAAAAGAAGGAGAGGACGGTCCTGAATTCAAAATCAGAAGCACTTTTGAAGATGAACTTGGTCACTTCACTCAAGAAAAAGGCTTGCAATTGAAAGGTCTTAATGAACTTGTTGACGAGCAGTAGAATGACATTGGAGAATTTTTCAACAAGCTTAACTCAGCCCTCGATAACCTTGAAATGCCATCAGTAAGGAAAAAAGACCCCATGCTCGCGATAACCACTCGAGCTGGAACAACAACCAAGGACCCCCTTACCCGAACTCGTCCCCCATCACTCCCGATCCAAACAAGCCTCGCGAGGAGAAGGAGGATGTAGGCAGCGAGACTCCCAATCAACCTCCCTTGACGACCCCTCCCCCATCAACTCCACCTAACCAACCTGTGAGAATCCCATTCCCATCCCGATTAAAGAACCCGAAAACTGAGAATGATAATAAAAGATTCCTGTCATACCTAAAAGACTCAGTAGTCACCATACCCCTCCTTGATGCTTTCTATCACATGCCGAAGTATAGCGCATACTTTAAAAAACTACTCGCTAACCGAAAGAAACTTGAGGGTCTTGTAACCCTGGGGGAAGAATGCTCGGTGGTAACCCATCGAGGGCTACCAAAAAAGGTAGACGATCCAGGCAGCTTCACCTTGCCTTGCTCCATAGGATCTCTATCAATAAAGAATACTCTTTCCGATTTGTGGGCAAGTATCAATCTCATGCCTCACTCTATGTTCCTTAAATTAGGATACTCTGGATTAAAGCCTACTCGTATGAACATCCAACTAGACGATAGATCAGTCAAGTACCCCGTAGGGATATGTGAGAACGTGCTAGTCAAAGTTGGGAAATTCAAATTCCCGGTCGACTTCGTAATCCTAGATATGGAGGAGGATGACTTGGTACCCATCGTCTTAGGGAGACCATTTCTTGCTACCGCTCGTGTAGTCATTGATGTTTATGACGGCAAGTTAACCTTGCTAGTGGGAACCGATAGCACAACCTTCGACATTAAGGACTCTATGGATCTCTCTCTCAAAGCAGCTAACCAGCTCTATTTCATTGGGGAGGTCGATGAACTCACAGATGTCATTGATAGCTGCGTTGATGAACAAATCGAGGAAGGCTGGTTACGGGACGAGAGTTTTCTGCCTTTGCTAGAGGTGGAAAAGATGGAGGATGTTGGTGCAGTCTCCTTCTACCCTAGACAAGAGGCAACGGAGCATCTCGAGCTCCGAAAGCCCGAAAACAAGCTTAAGCCTTCTATTATCGAACCTCCTGAGTTAGATCTTAAGGAGCTTCCTAACCATTTAGAGTATGCCTTCCTTCAGGGAGAGGACCAACTGCCGGTAATCATAAACTCTTCCCTGGAACATGAACAAAAAGGTAAACTCTTAGAGGTCCTAAAGAAATATAAGGGAGTGCTCGCATGGAGTGTAGCCGACATTAAGGGGATTGACTCAACTTTTTGCACACATAAGATTCTCATGGAAGATTATTATAAACCTACCGTGCAACCCCAGAGGCGGGTGAATCCCAACATTAAGGAAGTAGTAAAGAAAGAAGTCATCAAACTTCTGGATGCAGGATTGATCTACCCAATCTCGGATAACCCATGGGTCAGTCCTGTACAGGTTGTACCTAAGAAGGGTGGAATGACTGTAGTTAAGAATGACAAGGGTGAGATGGTGCCCCAGAGAATGGTCACTGGATGGCGGGTATGCATTGACTATCGAAAGCTCAATGATGCCACGAGGAAAGATCACTTTCCCTTACCATTCATTGACCAAATGTTAGAGAGATTGTCTGGACACGAGTACGATTGCTTCTTGGATGGATTCTCAGGGTATTTTCAAATTCCCATAGCACGTGAGTACCAAGAAAAGACCACGTTTACTTGCCCTTATGGAACATTCGCCTACAAAAGGATGCCTTTTGGGCTATGTAATGCCCCCGCCACTTTCCAACGATGCATGACCGCAATCTTTCACGAACTTATGGAAGACAGCATGGAAGTGTTCATGGACGACTTTTCGGTCTTCGGGAACTCCTTCGACCGCTGCCTTGCTAATCTAGAAAAGATGCTTAAACGTTGTGAGGAAACTAACTTAGTGTTAAACTGGGAAAAGTGTCATTTCATGGTGAAAGAAGGGATTGTGTTAGGGCATAAGATCTCAAGGAACGGAATAGAGGTGGACCAAGCTAAAGTTGAAGCTATATCTAAGTTACCATACCCCACAACTGTTAAAGCAATACGCAGCTTCTTGGGGCACGCCGGGTTTTATCGGAGATTCATCAAAGACTTCTCCAAAATAGCTCGGCCAATGACTCAATTGCTTATGAAGGACGCTCCATTTGATTTTTCCCAAGAATGCAAGGATGCATTCGATCTCTTAAAAAAGGAGCTCACACAAGCTCCAATCATGATTACACCCAACTGGGAGTTACCGTTTGAAATCATGTGTGACGCTAGCGATTTTGCTGTCGGGGCTGTATTGGGCCAACGGCGTGACAAGCTATTCCAACCTATTTACTACGCTAGCAAAACCATGAATCCCGCTCAAGAGAATTACTCCACCACCGAAAAGGAATTATTAGCCGTAGTGTTCACATTTGACAAATTCCGGCAATATCTTGTCCTTTTAAAGACAGTCGTTTTCACTGATCACTCAGCTCTTCGATATCTTTTTGCTAAGCAGGATGCTAAGCCACGACTAATTCGGTGGATCTTGTTGCTACAAGAATTCGATGTTGAGATTCGTGATAAGAGGGGGCAGAAAATCTGGCCGCAGATCATCTATCTCGTCTTGAAAACCCCTTGGACGAGTACGATAGAAGTGAGATTAGGGATTCATTTCCTGACGAACAACTCATGTTAATGATTGATTCGGAGCCTTGGTACGCCAATTTTGCCAATTATCTCGCAAGCAGACTCGTTCCTGAACACCTGACTAGATACGAAAGAAAAAGGTTATTTTCTCAATTAAAATACTACTTTTGGGATGAACCATTTTTATTCCGAAGGTGTCCTGACCAACTTATAAGATGTTGTGTTTCGGAAAGTGAGGCAGTAAAGATTATGAAGGAATGTCACTCTGGTCCTTCTGGAGGGCATCATGGGATAAGCACCACTGCCCGAAAGATTTTCGACGCAGGATTCTATTGGCCCACAATTTTCCGTGATGTCAAAGAAATGGTACAGGCATGCGATGCATGTCAACGGGCCGGGAACATATCACCTAGAGATGAAGCACCTCAGAATTTTATGCAAGTATGTGAGGTCTTTGATGTTTGGGGAATTGACTTCATGGGACCCTTTCCATCTTCAGGGGGGAACGGATACATTTTAGTTGCCATCGACTATGTTTCAAAATGGGTTGAGGCACAAGCCCTTAGGACCAATGATGCCAGGGTAGTTATTCATTTTCTGAAAAAGGTTTTCGCTAGATTCGGGATCCCTAAAGCTCTCATCACTGATAGGGGGTCCCACTTCTGCAATGCACAAATGGAGAAGGTCATGAAGAGGTATGGAGTATCCCATCGATTCTCCACCGCCTATCATCCACAAACCAATGGCCAGGTCGAAAACACCAATAGGGCTATTAAAAGAATACTTGAAAAAACGGTTAGTCAGAATAGAAAAGACCGGTCATTTAAACTCGACGAAGCCTTATGGGCATTCCGAACTGCCTACAAAACACCTATTGGTACGACCCCGTTTCGCATGGTGTATGGTAAGGCGTGTCACTTGCCAGTAGAATTAGAACATAAGGCTTATTGGGCGCTTAAGACATGTAACTTAGATTATACAATTGGCAAAACTAATAGGTTCTTGCAATTACACGAGCTTGATGAGCTTAGGTTAGAAGCCTATGAATCCTCCATTACATATAAAAAGAGAGCAAAAAGATGGCATGACCAGAGAATTAAGAAACCCAAAGAATTTTCAGAGGGAGACAAAGTCCTATTGTACAATTCTCGGTTGAGATTATTTCCGGGAAAACTCAAGTCTAGATGGTATGGACCGTTTACGGTGAAAAATTCCTCTAAAACTGGAGCCGTTGTGTTATTAGACGATGAAGGTAGGGAATTTACTGTGAACATACAACGTGTAAAACATTATCAAGAAAATAACAATGAAATGATCAGTGAGGAGGATGTGATGTTTGATGATGAGGTCACGTAGTAACCCATGACCTTGAGTCTAGCTACAAGACTCGTAAATAAAGAAAAGCACTTCTTGGGAGGCAACCCATGCTTTGTGTGATTTTATTTTGTTTGTTTGTTATTTGCTTCCGTATGCATGCTTTATTTTTATTGTTGGTAGATCATGTTTCTAAACTAAAAAGTGGAAATACTTTACTCTGTTGTTTTGGCCTAGTCTTAACTCCACCTAAAGGTATTTTTGCAAAAGATAAGTGTAAGGGGAAACCCCAAATATGTTTTTAAGAAACAAACCGATTATGATTTTCCACAATATTAAGTGAACATGTATATTCGTACTTGTTAGAGTCAAATGCTTGTGTTGAGTCATAATGAAGTTTTACAGGATTTTCCAAGAAGTAGGACCGAGTTTTTCCAGAAATTTTCCGGAAACTTAACATAAGAATTTCTGCAAGTCACTTCTAACGGCGTCATAAGCTTGCTCTTGACGGCGTCACGTGTAAAAATCTGGAAATTTTACCTGTTTTTTTTTCTAACGGAGTTTTAAAGTTTTTGTTGAATTATTAAGTTTTATAATCTCCAGGAAATCTGCAAACTTCATTCCACAAACATTATATCTTATTTTGTTTTCTAGGATTTAGTAACTTATGTAGATTGCCACCGATTTTATGCGAGGTTGCTTTGTTTGTTTTCTCAGGATTTACAGGTTATGTATGACAAGAAGATGATTATTATTCTGGAAGGGAAGCTTTGATTGTTCATTTTCTTGGAGGAAGATTTAACCTGGCCACCTTATTATCCATACCGAGCGAATCAGAGGAGTATTTGATTTCATTTGTTTTACTTATTTCACTTTTACATTCTTTACTTGAACATTGGGGACAATGTTCATCCTAAGTGTAAGGGGAGGGTAAAATGATGATACCTTACAAATACACTTTCGCTTGAGTTTGTTTGTTTGATAGTAGATGTGTAATAAAACTATGAGAAATACTTGTTAGTGCAATTTTAGCGCCAAATTTAAATTTTTTTACAACATTTAGGAGTGAAACTTGAACCATAGCAAGTGTCTCATGGATAGGAGATTGTATGACTAGCACACAACCGTAATTTCAGAAAAATTTTCCACCCAAATATGTGAGGTTCGCCTTTAGATTTGATAGGAAAAACATTTACTATTAGTGCTTATAAGTGTACTGGTAGTATTTAGATTCTAGAACTTGCGTTAGTGATGCATCCCGAGACCGCTAGTGAGACTACATTCGTGTAGTAGGATTTACTACATGATAAGAGGCATTAGGATCACCCTTGTGTTAAACCCGTATCAAAAATTACTTGACCATTTAAGTCATATTACTTGGCTAGTTAAGTCAACTAATTTTTCCCACACCCTTAGCGTTGTACTCATTTTTAGTACACGAAACCCCTAGTACACCCCTCCGAGTCTATCTTTTCGTTTCTAACTTTAAGCATTTTACTTAAAGGAAGAATTTGTTACACCCCACTTAAATGTACACCCAAATCGCCTTAGCCTTCCGTGTATGCACTCATCTTTAGTGCATTATTGCTATTTGTTAAATCTTAAGTTAATTATCTAATTGATTACATGGTTGCTAAGTCAGGTCATATCCTTGTACATATTGTTTTGGGACGATTGGGACTCATGGGTAAAGTACTTATTTTATGGAGTAATGGGGAAGAACATAATATTATTACCCCCATATGTGCGTTAATCTTAAAAGTACTCCAAGTGTTTTGATTTTCTTAATTCGAGTCATTAGATTAGTTTATTGTAAAGTATGTAAAAATTGAAGTGTAAGGGGAATTTTCATTCCCTATGATGTATTATTTTGGATGGTAGGGTAAGAGTGTATGCAAAAAAAAAAAAAAAAAAAAAAAAAAAAAAAAAAAAAAAAAAAAACGGACTACCATCCCTTTTCATTCTATATTTATTTTATGTTTTTGTTATTTTTGATTTATTAGCTTAAGTCGAGTCTAGTCTTGGCTTAGCAACGCCATATTGTACATGTAATTAACCAAGATGATTAACTCGCCACCAGTAAAGACTGCCTATATCCAACAAAACCGTGTATTCCATATCCCTAGAACCTTTTAAAAGACCTCTTTGATAGTTTATCCTAGGTGCTTACGCCATGTGGTGGAGGTTTGATCCTTTCCCAAGCCTATGGTAATCTATTTTGCTATGACAGGTAGTGAGAGATGGTTTCCATTTCCATATTGTAATTTATACTTTATTATCTAAAGACTATTTGTGAGGTGCTAGTGTATGACCTCCGTGCTTATCTTTGGTTTTTTGTGGAACGATTATTTGTTGTAACTACTTTTATATTAGTGTTAAATGACCCCTAACTTGTATTTTGATTAGAATAAAAGCGCATTTGCTTGAGGACAAGCAAATTTCAAGTGTAAGGGTATATGATGAGGCGAAAAATGAACCACTTTTAGGGGGTCATTTAAGCCCGGAATTGAATTTATTTGATCAAATATTGCCTTAAATCGTTCTTTTTGTGATTTTAGGTACTTTGGGAGTGAAATTTGGAAAAGGAAGCAATTCGGACGTTTTTGGAGCATAAAAGTGATGAAAACGCCAAAGACTTAATTTTCCAAGCTGGGAACAGTATGTGACGGCGTCAAGAGGAACAATTTGACGGCGTCAAGAGTAAAAATCATGATGGCCCAGTACAGAAATGACGGCGTCACAAGGTAGAGCGTCAAGAGTTAAATGTGTGACGGCCTGGAAAAGTGTATATCATGACGGCGTCAGATGTAGATCAAGGCAGTCCAAGGATTCTTTTGGCGGCGAGATGACGGCGTCACAAGATTGTTCTTGATGCCGTCAGCCTCTATTTTCTATATATAGTTTTCTAATTTTCATTTATTAGAGGAACAAGTTTGGAGAAACCCTAAGGCCGAACCATATACGAATTTTATAGCTTTTTCAAGGGTTTTCAGCCCTTGAATGCTTACATGTGCTATTGAGATAAGTATTCTTTTAATTCAATCAATATGTCTACGTGTTGGTTGTCTATATCTTGTGCTTGTCTTGATTCCACCATGCTAGGCTAGATTTATCTTGTGTTTGCTTAGATCTAATGAAACCTAGATGTTGATTATGTGTTAATTACTTGTTTATGGTTGTATTGGATGAATGATTTCAATGTTAGGCTTAAGAAAACTGGCAGATCTCCAAATGGTAACATGCTTGAACGTCTTAGGAAACATGAACCGATGTGTACTAGGTTTTATTGGTTGTATTTAATGCATGAGTAAATTCTAATGATCCCATGTTAGGAGCTTCTTAGCCGGCTCGACATAGGAGTGAAGTAGGCACTCATAGGATTGGGGAGTTAAGTACGCCACCCCATGAATGGTATTAAGGAATACAATCCGTCATCCACGCAACTATAACAAGTAATTAACGTGTAAAAGATATCTAGGGAGTAGTGAAATCTAAGTAAACACATATCTCCACTTATTGCTCACAAACTTAGTTTAATTTAGTTTATTTTTATTTCTAGTATTTTATTTTGATTGCATCTTTAGTATTGGGTTAGTTGACTAGCAATTAATTCCGCCCAAATCCTTCAAACCCGAGATATTTACTTGCTTTCTAAAAAAATATAAAAATACAAAAAGAATCATCCTTCATCTCTAGAACTAGTAATTCGGTTTTCTAATCCTAGCGACACTATTCCTAGCTGAACGATCAATCCCCCGGTACTTGTCACTATACTATACTACAACGATCAGGTACACTGCCTGGTGGGGGTTGTAAGCTTCTCGAGATCCCTCGAGAGGTAAAGCCTGGTGCAATCCCTACGCATCAAGCTCCCACTGGATTAGAGAATATTACATGTGTTTCGACACCAGTAATACAATCATGTAGCTCCCATTGGATTAGAAATTATAAGTGTTACGTCACCAGTGGGGAGTGATTGAAGATTGGATACTTTCCTGCTTTCTTTGAATATCTACACATTATTGCTAATGTGAGTTACTTTGACTAGTAAACATGTACTTAGGTATTCAATGAAGATCATCAAGTTCTAACATATAGATGATGGGCTAGCCATAATTTTTAACTTGAAAATAGGCATGCATTTCCTCCATGTTTATTGGGTTAAGACACATTGCTAGTTAATCATGTTAGTAATTGCCTTTACCACTTTTCAGTTTATTGATATTTCCATTTTCTAATTATTTAAACTCATTTTAGTTTGGTAGCTATAGAAAACATGTTCTCTAGTTTTCCAAATATCTTATATTTCTTCAAGGTTTTAAAAATGGAACTAGGGTTATAAAACGAACTTGATGGAATAAGATGTGCAACCATACTTAACCGTTTTGAATTTTATAAGACATCACGATTTTCAGAGTATGTGTGCTTTGAGTTTGATTAGAATTAGGAAAATTCAAATATTCCTATTATGGCTTTTCCTTATAAAGAAAAAGGATAGGAACAAGTCTCTTTCTTACAAGGAAAGGAAGACTTAGTTTGATTGTTTTAACAAGAAAAGAACAAACTTTTGTTTAAGTTTTGTGTTGCATTAATTCATTAATTGAATTCACAAAGTCCATATTCAGTATTTTCGATAATTATCCTTTTATAAATTAACTACCCATGTTTACAATTTTAAAACAATTAATTTACGGAAAATGCTAAGATCCACATTGTGCTTCTACTATCATATCAGTTGAACTGCTAGCAATAGTAGATTCAATTGGTAGGCGACGATCACCAATTGCATTATAAGTGCAACTCTTAGATCCTTATGGGACTCATGGCATCTAGTGTCAAACAACTAGTGTCATGTAGGCATGTTTAGTCCGATCTTTGCCTTGGGTCAAGGTCTCATCGCTTAACTCGATTAAGTCATCCAATTTGAGGATGTGTGAGAATATATCTAGGTCTCACGCATAGAGAATAGTCACCTTGGGTTACAATTCAACCTAGGTCCCACGCATAGGCAAAAGGTAATTGCAAGTGTTCTCAATATTGGACGGCATGACTTAAATTTTGACGAGCAAAAGTTTTGATGTGAATCAAAGGCGTACGAAAGAAGCAAGCATTCATCTTTCGTAGCACAAGTTAAAAATATTTCTTAACTTAAGTCTAATCATTGTTTTAATTTATATGTGTCGAGTTGTCCATTTTCAATTCATCCTATGTGAATTAATAAGTTTGGACAACACATAAAAGAAATAACATGCATAACAAGTTTAAGCGTTTTTTTTTTTTTTTTTTAAAATAATGATTTTAAGTTTCAAAAACTTTTTAAAACTAAATCAAAAGACTTAGTTTTGAAAATGGTTTGTGTTTTGTTTTAAGTTTTTAGAAAACTATTTGCAATTTACATATTATCACAAGATATATAAAAAGCAAAATCACAAACACACAACCACAATATGCAAAGCCTCAACCGATGAAAAAACCAATGCTCGGTCTCGTGAGCCATCACGATAACCAAGAGTGAACTAGGGACAAACCACACAACCACACGGAGGACACCCACTTGCTTCAAGACAATCAAGAGTAAGTAGAAATCTCATTATGCACATAAAAAGTAGTTGCTGTTCTTCCAGAATTTCTGTGTTCGAAGGCCCAAATGTCCTTGAAGTAGGCTTCCCCGGGCTTAGCTTAAAACTAAAAAGTTTTAGGCCCATGTCTTGTGCACCTACAAATAAATTTAGCCAAAAACTCCTTACCAATCATCGGGAAACTCCGTTTTACCAACTGGTATTCCAGCAGTCATTTTCCGGAAAAATGTCTTTTACTCTTTCGCTTTTCACTACCAAGCTACGATTACATGATATTGAAAGTAAAATACAACTAATCTACTTTTAACCTACTGTAAAAGTGCCCAAACAATGCCTACAACAAAAAAGAATATCATTACATAAATGCCGAAACAATGGCAAAAACTCCAAAACACAAAATTTAAACAACATACACAACAATCCATGTCACAAGTGGTCTAGGTTTTCATCGGCTTTGCATATACACATAATAATATCATAAAATTATGATCAAGACATGGTGTTGGATAATTCCATGGCCAAACATACATGTATTTGCCATGAAAACAAAATAAATAACAAGGAATAAATTGTTAGCCAACGAAATCGAAGAAATAATTGACAAGGATTAAAACCCCGATAGGTACGCGTGTCAAATGGCTCAAGGATCAAAACCCTCTGATATTAGGACCTTCAAAATACCATTTTACTATAGAAAAATTGGGCTATGGGGCTGAATCAAAACCGTTTCAAAAACCGAGAAAAAACAAGCATTTTAGGCCATTTTACACGTACCCGATAAGTAACCAATTAACGTATGCATAACAAATGGCCATGGGACCAAAAAATGTAGATCATAAGACCCCTAAAGGGTCTTTCAATGAAAAAAAGCCATAGGGCTGTTTTAACCATGACTTCAAAAATCATAAAAAAAACACCCGTTTTAGCCATTTTTATGCATACCCGATAATCATATGGCACATATGATGGCTCTCTGATACCACTATAGGTGATGATGTATATAAAAACATATATTAATAAATAAAACGCAGCGAAAAACATCACCTAACAAGGATCCATATAGCCATATGATCAATCAAATAATAAACAACAATAAGGTTATACACTTATACCTTTGTAGCATGATCGGTAGAATCGTATGGAGACCATCACCAACAACACGAATCACCTATGAAACCAAGTGATCAAAGGAGATCACCTCTATGTTTTGTCCACACTACACGTCATATAATCACCACCCGATGCTAGTCTTGACCTTTTTTTTGGGTAAAAGGTCAACGACCCGGTAAATATATTACTCCAAAAAGCATTTAAGTACAACGGATATGGGTGAATCCCATATCTCAGCCCATTACATAGGCGAAAAGCTTACATAACAAGATACTTCCTATTATCTAAACAAGAAAAGAAACCACTAACCACATGATAACAAAAGACTCTGACAAAAATATAGACTACTTCCTACGACCTTGGAGATTAAAGCCATAAATGGCATTAAGAGCATCTAGTCTTGACCTTGTAACTCTACTTGAAACCATCTACAATAGCATGAGCCAAGAATAAGATCAAAAACAAAACCCTAGATGGGAATTGTTTTGTGCCGTCACTTCAAGAGAGAGAGGAGAAGGGTGAACTTTTTTCTTGGTCAAAAATCAAGTAATTGATTTGATTAGATCTCATTTGATTAAATCAAATCAATTCTTATCAATCTCGAAGTTACACTAAGCCCCTTCAAAGTTCCATTCCCTTCTCTTAAGACCCCTTAAGGCCGGCCAAACTAAGGGCCCATAGTGGGCTTGCTTATTGTTGGCCCAGTCCAAAAACACTAAGTCTAACTTAGTATTTAATGGCCCGTTATTGATCCCGAGTTACGTAGTCGTTTATATATTGTAAATACGATAAATACAATCTATAAAATGGTGTCTCTGTGTATAAGTGTGTGACCACATAAGCTCGCATATGTCTAGCCATATAATTCTTTATTATGACACGAGCATACTCCAACATATAGTTGCTCCCGAGATAGTCGGTTGTAGCCCCATCGTATTGCTCTTGAGATAGCCGGTTGTATCCCCATACTTGATCCTGAGATAATCAGTTGTAGCCCTAAAGTACTGCTCATGATATAGTCGGTTGTAGCCCCACAATTTCAGTTTAACATAGTTCAGTTATCTGTTTACGATATAGTGATCGAAATTCACTTTTAGTTTAGTATAGCTCTGTTTTACTCCTAAAGCCTTGGCTTACGTTGCTACATTTGTGTTTTTATGTAGGTTATTGATGAGATAAGCAAAGTGATGATGTAGGGCATGTAGCATGTCAAAAATAGTGTAACTTGCGTGGGTTATGGTAACGAGCTTCTCATCCATCTCATGTTTGTCAATTTCGAATGCTATTTTACAACTTAAAAAAAATACATGTATCAAAACGAGACAATTTAAAAAGTACATTAATATTATACGACTTAATCCCTATCTAAATTAATAAACTATTAACATAGTTATTTTCAGAGGGTCTCTATATATATTAACTTAGTTGGAGTTAATGGTCTAGCTAAAAAGTCCATATATCCCTTGGCTATGTTTGAACTTTGCAACTTCTAGGTTGGTTTAAGTTGACTTCTAAATACACACAATGTTGACTTTTATCTTCTAATTTAATTACTCCGTACTTGTTTGAGGCTAAATACATCCCCAAAAGAACAAAATAACATGCAACATTATTAAAACCCTCCATGTTCTTAAAATATATATTAAAAATTAAAGTCTAACGTATTTGTTAGAGGCCCGTGGTATCATACTTAAACGACTCATCCATGATGTGCTGAGTTTAAGAGCATTATTTGTGCTAGTGGTTTGCTATCAACATATTGGAAGCTCTTTTATGACAGATTCAAACTACGTTCGTTACATCAAACACATTTGTCAGACTTGTTTAGTAAATATAAAACGCCATTCTGCTACAATAATCAAATCATATAACAAAAATATACATCAATTCACTTACGTGTTCTGAATATAACAAATTAAACCACACAGAATACCGGGCCAAAAAAATGTTTTCTACTCTAGTACATCAATCACTTATTTATATTAAGACTATCTCTGATAATTGACCATGTAGACAGCGTGTACTCGAACAAGCTAGTGAAGAACTTAACTCTCGTTAAGCAGCAAAATGGTTGCATGAATTATTAACGTGACCACAAACAAATAGTTGAGCATGTTTAGCTACCGATAAACAAATTATATCTTAATACGACTATACGAATTTGTTGAAGACAACTTGTATTTTGTGATCAAGATGACAAATAAAACTAAATTATGATAAAAAAAAAAAAAAAAAAAAAAAAAAAAAAAAAATTTACTTATTAGGAGGCTTATGGAAGAAACGAAAAACTATACATTTTATTGAACACTAAGTTCTTTAGACAGCTAAATATGAAAGTATTAAAAAGTAAGAAATTCTCTATTAACATGCAATCATCCATTTTATTGGGAGAAAATATACTCTGGCTGCCCGGATTGCTATTTGGTAAAATCAATTTATTGTGAAGACAATAACTGGACATACCCATATCAGATTCCATAAACGCATAAGCTATCTCCAGATTTGCTGAACCCGGCCTGTTACCATGTTAGAACACATGAAGCAAAATTAGCTTCTTGTGTGATTAGTCCTTTTTTTTTTAGTAAAAACCCTTCTTTACCGAGACACCAACAAAATCGATCGCGAAGGTGAAGCACTTTAGGTGCAGTAGTACTCCATTGAAGCACTTTAGGTGCAGTAGTGCTCCAGCCAAACCTTCAAAGAGTAAAAAATTCGTTTCTAACCACCACATATATAGCTGTATTTACCTCATCTCTTGATAAAGTCAACAACATCAATATCCAATTCCGCCGGAGAGAGGTATGGGGCATTTCTTGATAAAGTCTTCTTTCTAAATACCTCTAGAAATTCTCTAAAATATAACTTTTCCCGATCAAAGCCGGTCTTTTTAGCTCTATATATCTCCCTTCTTCATTTAGAATCGACCCAACTACCAAACTTATTAACCATTACTCTCTTTGTCTGTTTTGATAAAGCAAGGATCCATGGATAGCATAGATTTAACAGTATGTCCTGGGTTATCTGCATATCACACTTAAAGATATCTATATATGTTGGATGAAAGAAACCTAGCAGAGATTATGTTTTACTGGTCTCCTTAATTATAGATTACGAACTCATAAACCCTAATGGACCTAAGCTCACAAACATGCTTGATCATTATTTATTTATTTATTTATTTATTTTTAATGGCGATTTTATAGAAAAACTAGCAAGAAGCTACAAACATGCCCGATCATGCCTATTAACCTAAAATATGAAAATGCATCAACGCCGACAATATTTTAATTGCAAAAACTCCTTCTGTAGGACATACGGATAAACCGTTAATTACATCCAAAAATATCGTTAAATGTTCTTTTAAACTTAACATCTAAGTATTGAATAAGTAAATTTTTAAAAATAATTAATTTTCTTTGATTTTAGTGAATGATCAATCTAGAAAATATTATATCCATCTCTTTATATAGTTCATATCAATCCCTCCACTAGATATGTATTAACGAAAGGGTAGCCATGCAATACTTATCATTTCTAAATGTGGCATCACGCTTTGTCATGAAATCCGACTTATAACTGCAAGGCCCCGATCGCAGAAGTCCATATATAGATATCTTAGATGCATGACTTGCTAACTAGTTTTATTCGATAACTTCACAACAATTTGATTAATTTTAGATACTGAATCGTTCAATATGTATTTGAAACGTGACAAATTTTGAACATGTGTTTTATACATTATGACATTCTTACAAGCCGAAAAGGGTAACATAAGTCTTTTTTTTCTTTTTTTTTGAAAAAAGGGACAAAGCCCCGGCAAATATATAAGTCTAATACTACTGAAATGAATTAATAATGGACGGCTCGGTTTTCCAACCAAAAGATGTTCATACTCTATGCATGATGGATAATTAACTTTTGCATCCTTTCAAATCATGCTAAAATGATACAAACACACATAATTGAAACATGTTTCAATTAAATGTAAACCAATAAAAGGTTTTCTATGCTAAAATGATATCAACTAACTTAGCTCAGTTGGCCATCTGAGTTCCTTCTAGAGTTTGGGGGAGGGAGGGGGGTTGTTCCCGAGTTTGAGTCAAAGAAAATCCAGATTTTCATCCTAGTGCGAAGCCGTGAGTTCTAGGGGTTTCTCTTTGCGTTGGTTCAACTCGGGGAGTCGGATTTCAGGTTTGGTTCCTTTCTTTAAAAAAAAAAAAAAAAGAAAAAAAAAAAAAAAAAAAAAAAAAGGATTTACTCGACCATTTTTATGAAAACTAACGACCACTGAGTTTACAAGATTATTCCAACATTGATGAGTATGAACTTTATGTCTTCTTATGTACCAATGCTTACAATTTGGACGAAAGAGTTCCTGGTTCCCATTAAAGTGATTAAACTCACATACACATGATCGATTTAAAATGTTACACCTTAATTTAGGGGGGAAAATGAGACGATCGAGTAAAATACTACTAGCATTCAAAGTTTTAGATCTTTCCAAACGTGATTCTTTTTTTAAAGCCGTCCTATGTATTCTCACTTTTGGCATCAAAGATAAACTGTTGAATAACGGCTGCTACGTTGTTGGTTCACTTGTGAGGCTTTACTTGGTCCATAAAGGCTAGTCGGCTAACTTATACCTTACCTTTTTTTCGTTTTCACACCACAATTATCCAACTTTGACACTTTACTACCTCATTTGTACGTGTTCAACTCCCTTTACCATCCCCACAAGTAACTACGTGTCACTTTCGTGATCCACATTCTTTGGTCAAAGTAATTAAGTCAGCACTTAGTTTGATATAAAACACCATCCTTGAATCAAACCAACATTCATTTGTACACAAAACTATACTTTTTAGTTTTACTTTCACATAGAGAACCTCTCCAACAAATCTTTATATCGATACCTAAAAGTTGATTGCTTCTTGATCTTCTTTATTATTTTAAGATATGGACCATCTATCAATGAAGAGATCGAGAGTAGAAGAGTTCGACACTGCCATAAACAACATGGCAAATTGTTTGATGCTACTTTCTAGGGGACAATCAAGCAACGAACCACATGACAACTCACCGAGCCGAGTCTTTGAGTGTAAGACGGCAATCGTCAATTCCCATCTTTTCAAGCACTAGGTGGCCATAGGGCTAGCCACAAAAAGCCTCGACTCAGTAGTGATGGTGATGTTGCACATGGCACCAACTTGGTGCCTGCGAAGCCTAAATCACATGAGTGCACGATATGTGGGGTAGAGTTTGCAATAGGGCAAGCTCTTGGCGGACATATGAGGAGACATAGAGCGACTACAACAAACGAGAACAAGTCTTCTGCATCAAGTGATTCGTCTACTTTTATACTTCAAGATGTTAAGAGTCAAAAAGTTTCTAGTTTGGATTTGAACTTAACACCTTTAGAAAACGATTTGGAGTTTCGACATGGGAAGGTGGCTCCAATCACAATTGAGTTGTTTATATGATGGGATTTTGATGCAAGTATATATTATTGTTGTATATCACACTTTTCACCTTCATCTTAAGGTAAATAAATTAAAGTTAATAACTCATTTTAGTAGACTTAACATATATACTTTGTAATGGAGTGTTTACTACTCAATCATATGTATCTATACACGATGATAATGTGAGTTATATGTTTACTTCCTTTGGAAGAAATGTTCAAATTTCGTGGGAGATGATGCGTATATGTTATTGCATTTGGATATTGTTTTATTTTTAGGTAGACACATTTATACTATTCATACATAAAAAGTCAATGTTGGATCTTAAAATAAAATTTGGATTAGCGAATTATTAAACCACTTAGATCTTTAACTACTCTTCTCATATATATGATTCACTTATGATTAGCGATATATCAATAACCCATTATAATAAGTTTGTTCTTATTGAATGTAAGAATCGGTAAATAAGACGTATAAGTAAGACTATTTCATGCCATCACCTCAACGAGGGAATTGGTCGACTTATCTTAACGAACACTTAACAAAAACAAGAGAATTAGTCGATGGTCATGTTGTATTTCTTTAACGGTACAAAATGTTATTTAAGATATTGCAAGTTCACAAGTATGACAATTATATAATGGCAGTCTCTTTTAATAATTATTACGAAGTACATACTATAGTTTTGAAACTGGTTTGTTATTGAGCTATTCTCAACATCATATCTTTTGAATCAATTCTTAACTGGATACATTCGACGGGTTTATTCTTATAAGACATGTCATATATCAGATACTTCGACCACAGGTTACTTGATAAAACACGCTTAGTTCAGAGATTAAACTGGAAATGTATAAAATATTGGTATACTTATGATAGTTTCCCGTAAAAAGGAAAAGAAACAAAAGGACACACGCATATTTTTATGAGATATGAATATATGATCATCTAACTACGAACAAAGTATTACCGAACTAAATAATAAACAAATATATTACTTAGTCTTTAGATATGTCTCTATTAGCTAAGTTGAAGTAGCTTTAAGATCATTTAATGGTTATGCTAAGAAGTCCATATAGCCCCTTGGCTACGTTTGAATTTTTGTTGGTTTAAGTTGACTTCCAAATGCCCATTATGCTGACTTCTATCTACTAATTTAAGTTACTAATCTAAGGATTGAGGCTGAATCCATCCTAAAAAGAATTAAATCACACTCAAACTTTTATTTATTTATTTATTTATTTATTTATTTTTGCTAACGGGTAAGACTATCTGACCAACTAATTCATTAAGTTTGAGCTTATCGTCATACAACACAACCAGGTAACTTTGTTGTGTGAAGGTTGGCATGATCACAGCGGGCTTGATTGCATTAAGTGAGAATTGAATTTGACAACTCACCCATTTTAGTGATGATAGTAACAAGCTTTTTGAAGAGTGGTTAACCCAAGTTTATGTTTTGTTCGAATTGTTTGTTTCTTTTGAGTGTACTAGTCATGCATCTAAGCAAAGCGGTGGCATCATTTTTTCCCATGTGTGTTTTTGTATTTGTTTGTTAATGAGAGAAATAGAATGTGTGAAGTGAATAGGAGAGAAAAATAAAGTGACCAGATTCAAAATTTGAAGAGGAACTCAAAATTTACTTAGTCTTAAACTTTGGTTAAGCATAGATTAACTGAACTAATTTTTTGAGAACTCTACCATGTCATAGGAAAAGCTTAATTTAAAATGAAATTAACATTCATGAAGTTAAGTTAAACACCATTTGTCATTCGAACGATTTACTTTAAACAAATGTCGTTGTTTATTTAATCGTGACTTCAATTCTATTCGATAACGACAACTTCTATATACCACGATAGTCAACCTATCGTTGTTGCGTTTATGGAATAAATGCTAGCTTTCTTCATTTCCTTTTAATTTATACCGTAGATCGATTACTGACTTATACACCTTTTAAAGACCCGAATATGAAATATGTTGAGCATTGCATCATCTCTATTCTGGCAATCTAGAAAGTAGAAACTATTAGTCAGTTTTCTTTCGTGAGTCAGGCATGGCATATTAAAGACGAGGAATGATAGACCCACAAAAATAAATCAACAAAAGAATGTGACACTCTATGATTAGTGTATTTTTTTTATAGTTTCTCTCTCTTTACCTTTATAAGCCAATCATGGAGTGCCACATCATTTTGTGGATTATTTTGTGGATTTACTTTTGTGGCTCTATCATTCCTAATTAAAGACTCAATATAAGTGGGTTGTTTTCTTCAGTTTTTGTTTATCTATTTATTTTCTTGGGTTTATATTTGCAACAAGCCATTAGCCATAACGCAGCTAGCCTATTTTGAGAATATTAAACGAAACTAACTGTGAAAAAGAATACCCCTATAAATGTATGTTATAGCACGAATTACCATCTTTTAATCACAATTAGTTCACCATAAATGACGTTATGTGGTGTTGGGTTAATTCTACTCAATGATCCCTTAATAAATTTAAAAATGAAAGAAGTTAAAGTATTATATAGTCGTTGAGTAAATTAGCATAACACCCTCAAGAGTTCGTTGAAGACAAAAAGACGCCTTCAGCAATGAAGTGGTTCAGGGACTTCAACAGCTGAAGTGATTCACTTCAAGTATCTGATCTCAAAAGAAGATGTTAACGTCAGCTGGAGTTGACAATACATCACTTACCGGAGTAGTGCTAGACTCACAAAAAAACTTTCACAAAAGACATCCACAAAAAAAGTTGGCATTTTTTGATAAAGAAGATAGAGAAACTGTAATCAAATTTACAAATCAAACAATGCCAACTCATTTTGTGAAAGATTTTTTGTGGGTCTAGCACGTACTACTCCACTTACCGATGTTTGTTCTTTCTCACTAAATCAAACATAAGATGTTTAGAAAAATATAAGTATCAAAAAGTCAAAGAGGCGGGAAAACCCTAAAATCAAATTGCCCACCACATTTAAGCCTCACAATGTAAAACCTTATATCTCCATCTTCATTTTTGTGTGGACAACGACTTTTGTCAAGGTCTTTTTTTTTTTTTTTTTTTTTTTTTTTTTTTTCTCTCTAACTTTTTGGTTCCGTCACTGATTGTAATCGTAACTTAATTACTCCCTAGTGATTTGAGTTGCAATTACAAAGAACAACATGTAATAATGTAACAACCAAAATTTACACCACCTCCTCTTTTACAATTATATGGTAGAGTTAATGTTTACAAATAAATTATATCCCACAGCCTTATTGATGCAATACTGTTCCTACAACTTTTTTTTCAACACTGTTCCTAAAATTAACAATTTTTATTTTATAAAAGTGATGAGATTTATTTATTTATTTATTTTTCCTTTTTTCATTTAATGTTGTTTCTAAAATTACACGATCTTTGGAATTGTAACTTAAATCCAAGGCAACTGTGTTATGGATGGTCTTTTTCATTTAATGCTTATGTTACAACATTTTTTATCTAAAATTTGGTTATTTTATGTTGTATGTATAAACATTACACGAAACACTTAACAATATCAGAAATTATAACTATTAGCCGCTAGAAAATACCGTCGCTATGTGCGGTGTGACAACCGGTAGTTTAGGGAGCTATTTTAAAAACCCGCATTACGATTTAAGTTCGTTTATAATTTTTATTTGAAATTTTCATTTCACAACGAACTTGTAAGACCTATTTTATGGATATTTTTAATTAATGACGTTATGGAATTCGTGAATTATGTTCATAATTCATTTTTGATTTAATGCTCGGTGATGTATATTTGAATTCTCACTTGGTACTACGTTGACTTTAGCACTAGGATTACCTGACAAAGGTTTGTGATTCGTCTTAACGAGTCTGACTATATTTTTAATTAGTTACGAGATGTTTCGAGAGATATTGAAGTTTTGAAATGAGTTCGGGTTCGGGCCACATGTTTTTACATTTACCCGCGTTACCCGCTCCACACCGTAATATTATTATTATTATTATTATTATTATTATTATTATTATTATTATTATTATTATTATTATTATTATTATTATTATTATTATTATTATTAACCTTTAAAAAAAAAAAAAAAGATAATAAAGACGTGTGTTTGGTCCGGTTCACCCACACACACAAAACCCTCACCCTCACTTTTCTATCCCTCTCTCTAACTCATCTCCTCCCCATCTCTTCTAACCTAGCCGCCGACCACCAAAACCGGCCACCACCGCCGCTACTCCGACCACCCAACAAAATAAATACCACCATCTTCTTCCTCTCTCGATCCTCTTTCATTTGGTATATCATACATACCCTAGAACCACCATTAACACCACCAAACTTTTAATAATCCATTCGAGTTTTATTACCTTTTCAAGATCCGTTCATTTGGAGGTCCAAGAAGGTGAGAAAGATTGGTTTTCGGTTTTTGGGTGCCACGATTCGATACTAATCCGTGGCTACACGGATTATTTTGATGGGAATCGAATTGATTTTAATGGGAAATGATGTTTTAATGATTAATATCACGTTTGGTATCCGGGTTCTTGGTTTTTGGACGTGGTTGACTCGGAACCGAGAGCTTATGCTCTCGGCTTATTTTGATTCGAGCCCTTGAGAGGCTTTGGTTTCCTTGGTTTAGTAGTTGGTTGTTGTCGATGGTGTTGTTCTTCGACCCGAGCTAACCGAGACCCATGAGGTCTCGGGGTTTCCGATGGTTACTCGTATTACCAAGCCGAGACCCGTATGGGGGTTCTCGTTTGGTCGTGGTTCGAGCCTCGAGCTCGTAGATTTGTTGTGGTTCGACCCTTGTGGGTCGCGGCTATTAGCCGCGTTATCATTATTGTTGCCGATTGACCATATGGGTCGAATGGGTCGAATGGTTACTTTGTTGTGCTCTTGTGAGCTATGTGATTATTTGTATGTTTGGCTTGAGTCCATGTGACTCGTGGTTTGGAGCCGAAACTCAATTGAGTCGTATAGACCCGGGTTTGGCTTGGTAAACCAACCCGAATGTGACTTGGTTATATTTACTTAATTGTAACTTGTATTGGTAACTTGGTTTTGGATTTGGCTTTGGTTGATTTGTTTTGGCCGAATACATGCGGGTCGAGACCGTGTTTGGTCTCGACATTGGATATTGATATTGGTTTTGAGGAGTTGTTGACGAAAAGTGTGATTGGGGACCGATTGTGAGACGGCGTTAGATTGACGGAGATAGGTTAGTCGGGTGCCGTAGTCGGACCCTATTGTTGTAGCACGTGGATTGAGATTGTGATTGGACGGAGATTTGTTATTTTATGACTTTACTTATTATTTTGGACTTGGACAATGAACCGAGAGTCATGACTCGGACATGTGACCATTTCGTATAACTCGATAACTATTACAATTAAAAATATAAATAATAAAACTCGTAATAATAATTATTGATAATATGAACGTTTATATGAATATATATACGTAAATAACGTATATATAATTATATAGGCGCGTATATTAATAATAATAATAATCACGAGTCGTATTATAAATAATACAATTAGATATATATATTAGGCTACGAAAGTGGCGTAATATTATTGAACGTATTATTATTATAAAATTTTGTTATAAAACGGGAAACTCCCGACAATTATTAAACGGTTAATAAAATGTCATTTCGGATATATAACGGATAAACTTATTGAGTTATGCGAAATCGTTGTCACTCGAGTTCAGGTAAGTTACTATTTGTGACGTTCGTGTTGTCACGGATATATGACAATTAATATAGACGTTTTCTATAACTAAATAACCACTTAACCGAAAGGTTGAACCGGGTTATTTGGCTATATGAAATGAATATATTAGTGGGCATCGTATCCTACGACGCCCATAGGTTGTAGTATATGTAAAGTGTAATAGATTGCGAGTGTATATATCGGGAAATCTGGCCAATTTTGACGATATATATGAGGAATTTATTAAACTATGATATATACTATATAGTAATTATGTGCTATGTGCTTTAGGTTGGGTGTAATCTTGGAATGGTATGTTACGTAAATAAATATGAGGATTATCAAATCGACGGATTTGATAAACTTCGGCGATTTATTTAAATGATATATTGGGCTACTATTAGATCCAGAGTTTATTTTATTATTCTTTATGTGATCTTTTTGGTTTGTTATGAGTCAACCCACTACCCGTATGGATACCAAATGCAAATACACCAAACTAATACGAAATGAATTTTCGGAAATAAAACGGATTCTCGTCCGGGTTTGGGAATATTATAAATTTGAGGAAATGATTTCTGAAAGAGTTAATATTGTTAGGTCGTGCCAAGTCCGTAGTTGCTGTTTCGTGAGTTATCATACATCTTATTTCTACCGACTTCTACTTGATATTTTCTGGACTTGAGGTGAGTCATAGCCCCACTTTTTACTCTTGAACTATGTTTTCAATGATTGGGGTGAGAAACGTGCAAATCATTTTACGTGGACTATTATCGCCTTTATATTCTTTCTAAACTTGCTATGCGTATGGACTAGGATCTATTGTCAGCTTTAGTCTCACATGTCGTGTGTACTATTCAAGGTTGGCTTATTTGGTAATTGATGGAGTGTCAGCTTTAGTCACATATAGGTTGTGTGTACTATTCAAGGTTGACTTATTTGGTTATTTGGAATTGTCAGCTTTAGTCACATATATGTTGTGTGTACTATTCAAAGTTGACTTATTTAGATACTATAGTGTGCACCTATAGGTTATTAATACTTCGGAGGTTATCCGAGTTATTATTGGTATTGCGGGGGCTACCCGAATATCTATGTTAGTACGGAAGGGTATCCGTGTGTTATGTTGAGAGCGGAGGGTATCCGCAGGCTTTTAGCGAATCCTTAGTCTAGCTAGCAAGCGTTTTGCGTATATGTCTACTATATTGTTAGTTGAATTTAAACCTATGATCTCACCAGCGAAAGCTGACTTTTAGCACGTTTTCTCAGGTAATTAAGTGTTGAGATGCATGCTTGGAATGGAAGGCTCGGCCAAGGCACCCGGTTCATGGATCTATTTTTCTAAACTCTGATAATTAAATTTGGACCTATTGTTACTTTATTTTGGGCCTGACTCTGAATGATGTTGGGATAAATGTAAACCTTAAAACCCCGTTTTGGTTGTGTTTTTATTATGTTTACTTTATCTCGTTCTATATTGTCTTGTGTTGGATACCAATCCCCGTAGCACCCCGAAAGCTTGTTGAGTCTTCCGCTGTATCAAATTTTGGGGGTGTTACATGCGGCCACACGCCTAGGTACTACTAATGAAGTACTGTAAAGAATAGCTTACAAAAAGGTGTTTTTTTTCTTTATCAAAAGCCTAAAGCTCTACTTAAGTTACTAATCCTTTAAATTTATTTTGCTCTTCTAATCTTACTGTTAGTTTATATAAGCTACACTTGATAGAAATTGATTTAATATTGTTGCAATATGTGCGCAATATAAACCTTGTTAAAGCTAGTAAGCTACGGCTTATTTTCCTGAATAAGCCCGCATCAAGCTAAAACATAACAATGTGCCCTGGCTCTCTGGATAAAAAAGAGGAAACCATGTTGCATCTCTATTTGATAAGGCATCGTAGTGAGTTGTGATATCAAATTTTTAAGAAAATCAAGGGCATGTTAGTGGTTAGTGTAGTTGAAATTTAGAATTTTTTGATTATTTTAAGGTGTTTGGATTCCAATTTAGAAGCAGGTTATGGCATTTGTAAATCTGCTTGTCAAAAAGTTTTGACCTGTTCTACTAATCTCATAGAAAACGCGATTCAAAGCACCTTACTGATGTATATGTATGAAAGGTAGTGGTCCTATACGTACTAAAAACTGAAAGATGTGCAAGGCAAAGCTCGTACTTGAAATGCCAACATTTTTCTCGGTTAACAAACAGTGTGTCAAGTTATATTGATGCAAATTAGGCAGTTTCTTAAGTACTCCATAGATTGAAACCATTCTACATGCCTACGTGGTTTTTACCTTTCGGGGTATTTGGGGTTGCACACCGGAGTAATGTTGGATTGGTTATGAAATAACTTACATGCTTATAGCGTTTTCAAAAACTAGATAACTACTTTTGAGTGTTTGGATGGAAAAAAGTGTTTATGAATATCTGCTTAATTTAGGGTGAAATATGTTGCTCTCAATAAGCAGTTTGAAATTGCTTAAATTAAGCTGATTATTTGTAAGTTTACCCCTTCTAGTGACTAAGGTTGTTTACAGGAAGCTGATTATCCGTTCCCATAAGCATAAGCATAGTTGTATAAAGCAATCCAAACTATCCCCTTATAATATAATTTGTTTTGAAATCTGACTAATGAATGTAAAACATGTATCTAAAAGAGTAAAAGTAGTACTGTCTTACAATGTAGCAGCTACTCGTATTGTATTTTAAATAGGAAAATGATTTGCATGACAAAATTTCATACCTAAACTCCTAAAGATATGCTTAACTCTAAGATCACGACACATGGCAAGATTAGCGGTGAGAATTGTGAAAGAGAAAATATACATTCCACGTATAACATGATGAATTGTTTAGGCATGAATTTAGTCATATGAATTAAGTCTCCCTATCATTACACTTCCATCTCATGATGTATTGATTGGTCATTTCTTCGAAATTGCATACAATTTGTAGTCAGGGGCGGACCTACGTTGTGGGTAGGGGGGGCAACTGCCCCCCATGGTTTCTTCAATAATCACATTTTGTAATGTTAATTTGTGAACTTTAATCTCGGTGCCCTCCACTGAAAATTGAAAGTGCCCTCCACCCACAGCTAGTTGAAGAAAAAGAAGAAAGAAATGGTGCGTTTCTTTTAATGAGATTAAAAGCTCGCTGGAAATTATAGCATACAGTTGCCGGAAATGAAAATGAGGAAGACCAAGAGAATTATGACTTTTTCTTTATTGACAAAATGAGTCACGTGATAACTTAGAAAAAGCAAAAGACTTGCTGTCAACATAGGAATATGGGAAACAATTTTCTACGTAATTTCTTAGTACATTTAATTTATTATTATTATTTTTATATGTCTACACATCATCATTGTTTTGAACGAGCGGAGGTACCCGCGCGTTGCTGCGGAAATGCCGTGCTATTTTTTTTTTTTTTTTTGCACACCTTAGGGCTCAGGGACTAAATTCTCTAAATGAATTTTGTTAATGGATTTTTCAAATCTTGTCAAAAATGTATCTTCATGAAAATTTTTAATAATCAAAATATCATTTTTTTTGTTCAAAAAAAAAAAAAAAAAAAAAAAAAAAAAAAAAACTGTTGCTACAGTAGCGTTGCTACAATACAGCTACAGTACATTGCTACAATACCTTTAATATAAATATACGTTACTGTAGACACTCACAAAATCACTGTAGACGAAATTGTTATTTTAAGTTTCGGGGTTCCACGCTAAATGTAATATATATATATAATGAGCTATTTTCTTACCCATGAATCAGATTTGCAAGATTGATATCTAACTAATGTGTTCTCTTTATCAATAATGTCTAAAGATTTGCAAGTTTGGAAATAAACTAGTATGATAACCAATGTCATTTGTGTTCTCTTTATCATCAATGTCTAAAGATGTTTAGTCACACAAATATATTATGTTACAAAGCAGTAAGAAAATAAAAAGATTTTAAAAATATCAATAACTCATTCTATAATATAAGAAATTTTAAATAGTTGTTCAAGGGTTTTGCTCACAAGATAAACCTTTAAAAGATAGTGTCTTGTTTGTTTGCAATCTTTAGCAGGGTGTTTTTCACATACGTCGATAAAAAAAACTCACAACTTATGCGGAGAAAAATGGAGGACTTGCCCGGTAAGGGCATTTTTTAATCATCTTGCTCAAGGCTGCAAAAACTCAGGACAGGCCAAAAAAAAAAAAAAAAAAAAAGTTGCCCCCCGTGTTGTAATTTCCTGAGTCCGCCACTGTTTGTAGTCATTTAAAATTGTCAGCAGTTTGACATCCAAAGTCAAAGGAGGATAATGAATTGAAAGTGGATGGAGTATCATCTACTTAAGAGTAAAAAAACTGATTTTGCTTTTTATCTTTGTTTTTCAAGAAGTAGCATCTGTGAACTACCAAAAAATTTAATTCACAAACTCGCACAGTTTAACCGACTGACGCACTTCTAGAAATGGCCTTCTTAGGCCTCACCCGACAAACTTTACTTTGCTATTCTATTGCAATTAATGTATCTTGAACAAGGGAGATGATTCTTTGAGACGAAATCGGTAGCTATGATGATAAGTGCTCATGATTCTTGCATTATTGTTGTCTGAAGCCCAGTTGAAAAATACACTTTGGTTTTATGCTCCTAATTCTATAATATCTTTTAGTGTTACCTAATCAAACTATTTTTCTTTAACTTTCGCCGCTTTACAAAAGTGTGTTACAATAAAGTGGCCATAACCTTATTCCTTTGACCAAAAAGCGTCCATATCTCATTATTTTTAGCGCAATGATTTTTGTAACAATAATGTGATGCATTGTAAAATCTTTGTCGTGAAGGTGTTTCCACAACTTGAACTTTTGTGTAGACATTGATCGCTACGGTACACCTATGATATGTTTTTCCATGCTAGTTGCTAATTAAACACCTAAACACAAAAAGATAGCTTGGAAAAGTTTCAACGCACCGAAAATGTGAATGTTTTGTTTGAGTTACTCACTATAAATATAGTTTATGATAAATATCTCTGATCTGTATGCTATTAAAATATCGATCCGGGCTTTGTCTTTGAAAAATTATTATGATCCTTTAATTTCAATAATGGAAACTAGAACCGGGAATTACAACCTATCTAAAATCTAAGTCGAAACAAATCTGTTTAACATATGTAATATAATAAAGGTTATTTAATTGTTTGTTTTTGTTGGTGTCGAATCCAGGGTATCAATTTCCGAGACGACTTTTGTTAGTGTCGAATCCAGGGTATCAATTCCCGAGACGACTTTTGTTGGTGTCGAATCTAGGGTATCAATTCCCAAGACGACTTGCGTTGTGTCGAATCCAGGGTATCAATTCCCGAGGCGACTTTTGTTGGTGTCGAATTTGTTTTCTTCGTTTATTTTGGTTTTGGGTTATCCCGTTTTATTTTGGTTTATTGTTTTAAATTTGCTTTCTTAGTTTCTACTCCAGTTCGAGCTTTCGCGATTTCACCGCTCGAACTGCGGGCATGGACGGACCTTAGTGGAGACCGGGGAGGGCCACGGCCCTCCCAAAACTTTGTGATTTTATTTATATTTGCTTAAATGAAAATACAACTTTAGCCTTCCCAAATTAACGGATATTAGCACTCGGTCCTCCTAATAAATTCAACCAAGTTCCGTCTTTGACTGCGGGGGAGTATTAGAGAATAAGTTGGCCCAAACCCGACTTGTGGGTTGGGTCTATTAGGGTTTCTTTATGTCTTGTAATCTATAAATAGTGATGAATAATAAAGGATTACCAACGGGGAATTATGTACTCCTTTTGTTTGTCAAAATAGAAATTTTGAGAGTTTAAGATTTAAGAACTATTTTCTATAAGTACCTTGGAAAAAAGAAAAAGGAAAAACAAATTAAACATTAACAATTAGTTTAATGTGTTGCCTTTATGCAATAAGATTCTATATTTCCATGTTGATTGTGAATAAATAATTCGAATGCTGATATCTCTATAATTGTTTGTCAATTTTATTTCTTTTTATGCTTTATGTGTCCGTGTCAGTTGTTCTTTTCTGTAAAGAAGTAGAATAACAAATGAAGAAACAGAAGCAGAAAAAAACTACCCATTGGTCCAGATTTCAACTCAACCCGTATGACCTGGTCCAGAAGTCTCCGTTTGACATATCCAATTTTGCCCAATGTGCTTGATTTCCAATATATGATAGAAATCATATGTATCTGCTAAGTTATATATTACTTTAGTATGTATAAACAGATATGAACCGACATTAGCTACACATCTTTCTTTTTGTATTTTCCAGATTAATTGTAGGCCTTTTATTCTTGACTGTACGTGCTGTATGTGCATAGACAAGCACCGTAATGGAAAACGGTAGTCATATTATGTAACTATCATGAGGTCGTCCATCATAGTTGCACACTTGCACCAGAGATAAGAAAGACTTTCCAATTGTTGAATACAAAAATATGAGGACAGAACTGTGCCCAACTGTACAAGCAATCTGTGTGCATTTTTCCCTTGTTAAATAATTTGGTCACTCTATTTCCTGTTGGTTTTCTTGACCATTTCATCTTTTGGCGGTTATTGAAATACTATTATAATTATTTTCCTCTAATCTTGTACTACTGATTGTCACTGGTATCTGTTGAGTAATAACTGGAAACTGATCCCTTACATATTTAGAACACTTACTTACGCCCTTGCTTTTACCACATATCACCAAGTATAGGCCTGAAACAATCACAACTTCCCCAATAACCTTGTGAAATCATCATTCAGTGTTTCAGTTACAATTCGTTTAAGGTATATGGATGTGTTACAAATTAGTTAAGATGTTGCTATACCTTCCTAAGTTCAATTGTTCAGACAAATAATCGACCCTAGAACGACAACTATAACCATGCTTAGAGGGTTAAGAGCAGAGATGAAACCAGCTCTTTTTGTCTCATAATAATTCCTGAAAGACAGTAACCCAATCGTGAACAGATTACTCCTGAAAGTTGATTTTACCATTGAACCAGTATATCTTTGTATGCATATGATTTTATCTATCTTTCTTAGACCATGGTCCATACACCAAAGTTACGAGACCGGCATCCCAGTCTAATCTACGGCTTGCATTATGTCCTCTTTCAGCTACTATGGTCACTATACTTGGGTATATATGAGTTTAAAAAATTGATTGTGTCTTTAAGAATAAACATTTGGGTAGTGCAAATAATGTCCATGCATAAAGGTGTTGTAGTTAACATATGGTATATATTGAACAAGGGGGGTGATTCTTAAAAGATTCAAAGGGTACTTTGCGTATGTATTTTTTAACAAGATGATAAGTGCTAATGATTTTCACATTTTTGGTGCTTAAAACTAATAAAAGCTAGATCGCATTTGTTCTGGCTGTATGCTCCCAACTCTATAACATCTTTTATCGTTGCTTATTTGATTTCTTTATTGTAAATTTGAACTGCTTTAAGGAAGTATATATCTCTATAAAGTAGCTATAATCTTATTCCTTTGACCACAAAGTACTCATAATTCATTATATTAAGCGCAATGATTTTTGTTATTATAATTTGTAAAAATATTGGTTGTGAGTGTGTTTCCACAACTTGAGCTTTTGTTCAGACGGTGACTGGCACACGTATGATATGTTTTCGGAACCATAAATTACTAGTCTTCCAAATAATTGGGTTTCATTACTTAACCAGATGACTATATTTTTACAAAAAATAGCTACCTAGTCCACAGTGCAACCATAGTTTGTAATATATGTCTCTGATCTATATAGTTCTTGTTGGTCTAATATAAAGGTATATGCTTTTATTTTTTTGTCCATAGAGACTAGCCCGAGAAAAACAAGCTATCTAAAACTGAATCACCTTGTTCGGTACATGTTTCTAAAAGTTTGGGGTACGATTGGTCAAATAAAATGTAACTAATGGGTCGTATGGGTCATGATATTTGATGGAAAATATTAGAAGTCATTTTCAGTGGATCATAGTATCATAGCATGTAACTAATTGGTCATATACTCATACGGGTCACTAATAATGATATACAATGTGTCTGAAGTCCTCTAAGTATTTTTTATTATCTAGAAACTCTTTTATCATACTTTATAAGACATATAGATATATTCAGTATGTAATAGTTGATTTGATATTCGTGTATACTGTTATCTTTATGATGCAATACAGCTATTAGTTGTGAAAATAATGCAATACGTTGATACGTTCCTTACTGAAATTTGCTAAGTTTATTTTCTAATTTTGTACTTTATATCTGTTCATGTCGAATGTTCTTTACTACAAGCATAAGCATAGGTGTATACATACTATGAATGTCAAACTTGTATTTAAAAGTGCTGTCTTACAATGTAACAGCTACTTGTACTGTATTTAAAATATGCATTCCATCTCATGATGTAATGATTGGTCATTTCTTCGAAATTGCATACAATTTGTAGTCATTTAAAATTGTCAGCAGTTTGACATCCAAAGTCGATGTAGGATAATGAATAGAAAGTGGACGGAGCACCATCTACTTGGCTACTTGTGAGTCTTAAAAACTGATTTTGATTTATCTTTGTTTTTTAAGAAGTAGCATCTGTGAATTACCAAAAACTTTCATCCATAGAAAGTGGACGGAGTACCATCTACTTGGCTACTTGTGAGTTTAAAAAACTTATTTTGATTTATCTTTGTTTTTCAAGAAGTAGCATCTGTGAATTACCAAAAACTTTCATCCATAGACTCAGACAGTTTAACAATTGACGCAGTTTTAGAAATGGCCTTCTTAGTCCTCACCCGACAAATTTTACATTGCTATTCTTTTACAACTAATGTATCTTGAACAAGGGAGATGATTCTTTCAGACGAAATCGGTAGCTATGATGATAAGTGCTCATGATTCTTGCATTATTGTTGTTTGAAGCCCAGTTGAAGAATACACTTTGGTTTTATGCTCCTAATTCTATAATATCTTTCAGTGTTGCCTAATCAAACTTATTTATTTATTTATTTATTTTCTTTTATTTTTTTTTTAAATTTTTTTCCGCTGCTTTACAAAAGTGTGGTTACTATAAAGTGGCCATAACCTTATTCCTTTTACCAAAAAGTGTCCATATCTCGTTATTTTTAGCGCAATGATTTTTGTAACAAAAATGGGATGCATTGTAAAATCTTTGTGGTGAAGGTGTTTCCTCAACTTGAACTTTTGTGCAGACATTCATTGCTATGGTACACCTATGATATGTTTTTCAAACCATAAAGACATAAACTATTAGTCTTTAAAATAACTGAGTTTTATCATTGACCTTTTCTTATAACTAGAATGGTACCCGCACAATGTGGCGGTGATTATTTTTGTGACGAGCAAATACTTTTAATTTTAAACCTTTTTTATTTATCATGTCCTAAATACTTTATAACTTAGTAGATATATATTTTTCAAAAATAGAAACTTTAAATTATTAATATTGTAAATAGTTAGCACTTTTATTTTTCAAATTTTAGCATTAAATTGGTAGTTATAAGTTTATCGATCTTTCTTATAAACAATTTTATTAAAATATATCATTATTAGAGAAGGTCTCAAATGACTTATAACGTAGTATAGATAATAATCATCTTATAAGTAAATTAGTATTGTATCATATTTTAACCATTTTATGACTGTTTTACTGGCTTTACATTCTATTGACATTTAGTTCCATGCTAGTTGCTAGTTAGAACACCTAAACACAAAAAGATACGTAGTAGCTCGGAAAAGTTCTAATGCACCGAAAAGGTGAATGTTTTGTTTGAGTTAATCACTATAAATAAAGTTTACCATAAATTTCTTATCTGCATGCTATTAAAATATTGATCCGAGCTTGGTCTCAGAAAAAATTAATACTACCTCCGTCCCAAAATTATTGTCCCCTATTAACTTTTTCGGTATTTCTTTCTCAACTTTGACAATAAATATTTTTGTTTGTGTTATATAATTTTTGATAAAAATTATACCAAATGAAAATACATTTAAACTCAACCCGTTCATATATTTTGTATCAAGTATTATGTAATATAAACAAAAATACTTAAGGTCAAAGTTGAAAAGTAAAGACCAAAAAAGTCAATAGGGGACAATAATTTTGTGACGGAGGGAGTATGATCCTTTGAATTTCAATCATGGAAAGCAGAACCAGCAATTACAAGCTATCTAAAATCTAACTCGAAACAAACCTGTTTAACATATGATTATCAAAAATGGGTAAGAGAGATCAATGATTAAAGCTGCAACTTAGTATCACAGGCCATTTGGGTATTTCTTTTTCCGAATAGAAGTAGCAATACACTTTTTGTTTGTCAAAATAGAAATTTTGAGAGTTTAAGAACTATTTTATATATGACTTTGAAAAAAAAGGGAAAACAAATTAAAAATTAACAATTAGTTTGATCACTTGATGTGTTGCCTTTATGCAATAAGATTCCATGTTAGTTGTGAATAAATAATTTGAATGCTGATATCTCTATAATTGTTTGTCAATATTATTTCCTTTTATGATTGTCCATGTCAGTTGTTCTTTTCTGTAAAGAAGTAGAATAACAAATGAAGAAACAGAAGCAGAAAAAAAGGACCCATCGGTCCAGATTTCAACCCAACCCATATGACCTGGTCCAGAAGAAGTCTCCGTTTGACGTATCCAATTTTGCTCAATGTGCTTGATTTCCAATATATGATGGAAATCATATCTATCTGCTAAGTTATATATTATTTTAGTATGTATAAACAGATATTAAACGATATTAGCTACACATCTTTCTTTTTGTATTTTCCAGCTTCTTGTAGAGCTTTTTATTCTTGACTGCGCGTGCTTTATGTGCATAGACAAGCACCATAAAGGAAAAGGTAGTCATATTGAGCCGTGTAGATGTAACAATCATGAGGTCATTCATCATAGTTGCACACTTGCACCAGAGATAAAAAAAGACTTACCAATCGTTCAATACAAAAATATGAGGACAGAACTGTGCCCAACTGTACAAGAAATCTGTGTGCATTTTTCCCTCTTTAAATACTTTGGTCTTATTTCCCGTTGATTTTCTTGACCATTTCATCTACTGGTGGTTATTGAAATACCATTATAATTATTTTTCCCTAATCTTGTACTACTGCTTGTCACTAATATTTGTTGAATAATCAGTGGAAACTGATCACCTTCACATTTAGAACACTTATTTACGCCCGTGCTTTTATCCCATACAACAAAGTATAGGCCTGCAACAAACACAACTGCCCAAGAACCTAGCAAAATCATCATTCACTGTATCAGTTACAATATCGTTTGAGGTATATATGTGCATATGGTACAAATTAGTTAAGGCTGATGTTGCTATACCTTCCTAAGTTCAACTGTTTGGACAAATAATCGACCTGGTAATGGCTCTTTTTGTCTCATTATATTTCCTCAAAGATAGTAACCCAATCGTGAACAGATTACTCCTGAAAGTTTATTTTACCATGCATTGAACCAGTATATCTTTGTAGGCATGTGATTTTATTTATCTTTCTTTGACCATAGTCCATAGACCACAGTTACAAGACCGGCATCCCAGTGTAATCTACAGCTTGCATTATGTCCTCGTTCAGCTACTATGGTCTTTAAGAAAACTGATTGTGTCTTTAAGAATAAACATTTGTGTAGAGCAAATAATGTCCATGCATAAAGGTGTAGTTAACATATTGTTTTTTTTTTTTTTTTTTTTTTTTTTTGTAAAAGGTCAATGACCCGGTAAATATATTACTCCAAAAAACATTTAAGTACAACGGATATGGGTGAATCACATATCTCAGCCCGTTACATAGGCGAAAAGCTTACATAACAAGATACTTCCTATTTTCTAGACAAGAAAACAAAACCACTACCACATAATATTGAAAGACTCGGACACAAATATAAACTACTTCCTACGACCTTGGAGATTAAAGCCATAAATGGCATTAAGAGCATCCAAATTCCCTGGAAGATCATAAATTTGCTTCAAGTAATCATCATAGTCATCAAACTCATCTTCACGCTCATGACCTATGTAGTTAACATATTGTATATGTTGAACAAGAGGGATGATTCTTAAAAGATTCAAAGGGTACTTTGCAGATATATTTTTTTTTTAACAAGATGATAACTGCTAATGATTTTCACATTTTAGGTGCTTAAAGCTAATAAAAGCTCGATCGCATTTGTTCTGGCTTTATGCTCCTAACTCACTAACATCTTTTATCGTTGCTTATTTGATTTCTTTATTGTAAAACTTAACTGCTTTAAGGAAGTATATATCTCTATAAAGTAGCTATAATCTTATTCCTTTGACCACAAAGTATTCATAATTCATTATATTAAGCGCAATGATTTTTGTTATTATAATTTGTAAAAATCTTGGTTGTGAGTGTGTTTCCACAACTTGAGCTTTTGTGCAGGCAGTGACTAGCACACGTATGATATTTATTTATTTATTTATTTATTATTATTATTTTTTTTTAACCTAGGTTCTGACTCGACGTTGCGAGCTGACTAATCCCATGACGACTACCCTTGGGTTTCATTACTTAAGCAGACGACTATATTTTTGCAAAAAATAGCTACCTAGTATATGTTGGTGATTTTAATGTCATCGACTGCATGTTTTAAGTAATCGGGATTTACTCTGAGACTAATGGGATTTCATATTATGCTCAGATATGTGTTAGGGAAGTGTGGAGTGCACACTCGTTTGAGCTAATGTGTTTCCACCACGATAAAGACGCAAGGGTTAAGGGGGTTGCGCCCCCATGCGAGTTCAAGGGTAGCGCCCCTTGCTGGGGTCCCTCCTTTTTCCCAACCGATGTGACTGTTAGCAGTTGCGACTATTGGTTTTTCAACCAACTTTAACGGCCATAACTGTCATTTATAATCTGTTTATTAACAGATTCATGGTCTCATTCTAACATACGAAAAACACATACAATTTCTCTTTGTTTCTGCTTAGTATTCTTGTGCCTAGAAAACTAATTGTTCTTCTTAAATTTTTCCCGATAAGGATTTCATGATACCCAATCATCTATAGGGTTGAAATACTTTATACGGAAAGTGAACATACACAATTTAAGAAGATATCTAGAATTATCATCACAACCCTAACCCCAATTTCTAACGATACACAATACAACTATAGTTTGTAATATATGTCTCTGATCTATATAGTTCTTGTATAAATGTATAGGCTTTAATTTTTTTGTCCATAGACACTAGCCCGAGAAAAACAAGCTATCTAAATCTAAATCACCTTGTTGGTACATGTTTCTAAAAGTTTGAGGTACGATTGGTCAAATAAAATGTAACTAATGGGTTGTATGGGTCATGATATTGATGGAAAATATTTGAAGTCATGTTTAGCGGGGTTCATAGTATCATAGCATGTAATTAATGGGTCATATATACTCATACGGGTCACTGATAATCTATACTACTTATAATGAATGAAGGACTCTCTCTCCAAAAAAAATCAGATGTACAAAAAATGATGCATGATTTATAACACTTTAAAGCAATCAATTTTCATAATTACAACTAAAGCATTGTGTACACCAAAACTAGCATGAATCGAAATTCAGACCACTTTCCTTATAATTCTACATTAATAGCATTAAAAACACCCATACACCTAATATTACAATCATTTAAACACAATGTACAACCCTCATTCTACATTAATAGCATTAAAAACACTCCTACACCTAATATTACAATTATTTAAATACAATGTACAACCCTCATTCTACATTAATAGCATTAAAAACACTCCTACACCAAATATTACAATCATTTAAACACAATGTACAACCCTCCATCTTAAACCAGACATGAACTTGTGACCAATACTCGACTCAATAAAACTCGACTTGATACACAAGGCTGTGAACAAGCAAATTTAGGTGTCGGAATGACTTCCCGTGACATTTTTATTAATTCCATTGAAAAATTTTATTTCAGTGTACCCGCCGCTGCAACGCGCGGGTACCGTGCTAGTGATATACAATGTCTGAAGTCCTCTAAGCATTGTTTTGTTATATAGAAACTCTTTTATCCAACTTTATAAGACATAGATATATTCAGAACTAGTTGATTTGATATTCATGAATACTGTTATCTTTATGATGCAATACAGCTATTAATTGTGAAAATAATGTAATACATTGATACGTTCCTTATTGAAATTCTGCTAAGTTTATTTTCTTTTGTACATTATATCTGTCCATGTCGAATGTTCTTTACTACAAGCATAAGCATAGCTGTATACGTACTATGAATGTCAAACTTGTATTTAAAAGTACTGTCTTACAATGTAACAGCTACTCGTATTGTATTAAAAATATGTATTCCATCTCATGATGTAATGATTGGTCATTTCTTCGAAATTGCATACAATTTGTAGTCATTTAAAATTGTCAGCAGTTTGACATCCAAAGTCGATGTAGGATAATGAATAGAAAGTGGACGGAGTACCATCTACTTGGCTACTTGTGAGTCTAAAAAACTTATTTTGATTTATCTTTGTTTTTCAAGAAGTAGCATCTGTGAATTACCAAAAACTTTCATCCACAGACTTGGACAGTTTAACTGATTGACGCACTTTTAGAAATGGCCTTCTTAGTCCTCACCCGAAAAATTTTACATTGCTATTCTTGCAACTAATGTATCTTGAACAAGGGAGATGATTCTTTGAGATGAAATCGGTAGCTATGATGATAAGTGCTCATGATTCTTGCATTATTGTTGTTTGAAGCCCAGTTGAAGAATACACTTTGGTTTTATGCTCCTAATTCTATAATATCTTTCAGTGTTACCTAATCAAACTTTTTTTTTTTCTTTTTTTTTTTTTTTTCCGCTGCTTTACAAAAGTGTGGTTACTATAAAGTGGCCATAACCTTATTCCTTTGACCAAAAAGCGTCCATATCTCGTTATTTTTAGCGCAATGATTTTTGTAACAAAAATGGGATGCATTGTAAAATCTTTGTGGTGAAGGTGTTTCCACAACTTGAACTTTTGTACAGACATTGATAGCTATGGTACACCTATGATATGTTTTTCAAATCATAAAGACATAAACTATTAGTCTTTAAAATAACTGAGTTTTATCATTGACCCTTTTTTTATAACTAGAATGGTACCCGCGCAATTTGGCGGCGGGTACCGGTGACTATTTTTGTGACAAGCAAATACTTTTAGTTTTAAACCTTTTTTATTTATGACTTTGAAAAAAAGGGAAAAACAAATTAAACATTAACAATTAGTTTGATCACTTGATGTGTTGCCATTATGCAATAAGATTCCATGTTAGTTGTGAATAAATAATTTGAATGCGGATATCTCTATAATTGTTTGTCAATATTATTTCCTTTTATGATTTATGTGTCCATGTCAGTTGTTCTTTTCTGTAAAGAAGTAGAATAACAAATGAAGAAACAGAAGCAGAAAAAAAGGACCCATCGGTCAAGATTTCAACCCAACCCGTATGACCTGGTCCAGAAGAAGTCTCCGTTTGACGTATCCAATTTTGCTCTATGTGCTTGATTTCCAATATATGATGGAAATCATATCTATCTGCTAAGTTATATATTATTTTAGTATTTATAAACAGATATTAAACGATATTCGCTACACATCTTTCTTTTTGTATTTTCCAGAGCTTTTTATTCTTGACTGCGTGTGCTGTATGTGCATAGACAAGCACCATAAAGGAAAAGGTAGTCATATTGAGCCGTGTAGATGTAACAATCATGAGGTCATTCATCATAGTTGCACACTTGCACCAGAGATAAAAAAAAGACTTACCAATCGTTCAATACAAAAATATGAGGACAGAACTGTGCCCAACATGTACAAGCAATCTGTGTGCATTTTTCCCTCTTTAAATACTTAGGTCATTCTATTTCCCGTTGATTTTCTTGACCATTTTATCTTCTGGTGGTTATTGAAATACTATTACAATTATTTTTCCCTAATCTTGTACTACTGATTGTCACTGGTATTTGTTGAATAATCAGTGGAAACTGATCACCTTCACATTTAGAACACTTATTTACGCCCGTGCTTTTATCCCATACAACCAAGTATAGGCCTGCAACAAACACAACTGCCCAAGAACCTAGCAAAATCATCATTCATTGTATCAGTTACAATTTCGTTTAAGGTATGTGCATGTGGTACAAATTAGTTAAGGCTGATGTTGCTATACCTTCCTAAGTTCAACTGTTCGGACAAATAATCGACCCTATAACAACAACAATAACATGCTCAGAGGGTTAAGAGCAGAGATGGTAATGGCTCTTTTTGTCTCATTATAATTCCTAAAAGATAGTAACCCAATCGTGAACAGATTACTCCTGAAAGTTTATTTTACCATGCATTGAAGTATTGAACCAGTATATCTTTGTAGGCATGTGATTTTATTTATCTTTCTTTGACCATTGTCCATAGACCACAGTTACGAGACCGGCATCCCAGTGTAATCTACAGCTTGCATTATGTCCTCGTTCAGCTACTATGGTCACCATACTTGGGTATATAAGAGTTTAAAGAACTGATTGTGTCTTTAAGATTAAACATTTGTGTAGTGCAAATAATGTCCATGCATAAAGGTGTAGTTAACATATAGTATATGTTGAACAAGGGGGATGATTCTTAAAAGATTCAAAGGGTACTTTGCAGATATATTTTTTTTAACAAGATGATAACTGCTAATGATTTTCACATTTTAGGTGCTTAAAGCTAATGAAAGCTCGATAGCATTTGTTCTGGGTTTATGCTCCTAACTCTCTTACATCTTTTATCGTTGCTTATTTGATTTCTTTATTGTAAAACTTAACTGCTTTAAGGAAGTATATATCTCTATAAAGTAGCTATAATCTTATTCCTTTGACCACAAAGTATTCATAATTCATTATTTTAAGCGCAATGATTTTTGTTATTATAATTTGTAAAAATCTTGGTTGTGAGTGTGTTTCCACAACTTGAGCTTTTGTGCAGGCAGTGACTGGCACACGTATGATATGTTTTTTTTTTCCTAGGTTCCGACTTGACATTGTGAGCTGACTAATCACTTCATTACTTAAGTAGACGACTATATTTTTACAAAAAATAGCTACCTAGTACATGTTGGTGATTTTAATGTAATCGACGGCATGTTTTAGGTAATCGGGATTTACTGTGAGACTAATGGGATTTCATATTATGCTCTAATTTGTGTTAGGGAAGTGTGGAGTGCACACTCGTTTAAGCTAACGTGTTTCCACCACGACAAAGACGCAGGGGTTAAGGGGGCTGCGCCCCCTTGCGTGTTCAAGGGCAACGCCCGTTGCTGGGGTCCCTCCTTTATCCCAACCGATGTGAGCAGTTGTGACTGTTGGTATTTCAACCAACTTTAACAGCCATAACTGTCATTTATATCTGCTTATTAACAGATTCATGGTCTCATTCTAATATACGAAAAACACATACAATTCATCTTTGTTTCTGCTTAGTATTCTTGTGCCTAGAAAACTAACTGTTCTTCTTAAATTTTTCCCAATAAGGATTTCGTGATACCCAATCATCTATAGGGTTGAAATACTTTATACGAAAAGTGAGCATACACAATTTAAGAAGATATCTAGGATTATCATCACAACCCTAACCCCAATTTCTAACAATACACAATACAACTATAGTTTGTAATATATGTCTCTGATCTATATAGTTCTTGTATAAATGTATATGCTTTAATTTTTTTCCATAGAAACTAGCCCAAGAAAATCTAAATCACCTTGTTCGGTACATGTTTCTAAAAGTGTTGGATAATACCTCGACAACAAACCCGAAGTTCGATCGCGGAACGCTAGATCGCGAGTGTTAGTGGATAATTAGGCCCAAGCCCGGACTGTGGGTTTTGGGTATTAGGGTTTCACTATTATATATAGTGTTTATTAATAAAATTAGACCTACGGGTTTATCATTAATAAAAACCAACGATCGACTTTAACAGTAAGGATTTGATTGTACGCAACTGGATGGGAGTGTTTGGCTTTTTTTTTTTTTTTTTTTTTTTTTTTTTTTTTTTTTTTTTTTTAAAGATCTGAGATGGGTTTGAGAGTGTTGTATTTTGTGAAAAAGATGACAGTGGTTAATGTTTAAATGGAGCCCTCCGAACCTCCGGCATGTAGCCGGCGGCCGGAGGCGGCGACTGAATTGGTTTTGTTTAGGGTTTTGAGGTAGGACCGATTAGGCCTGATACCATGTTAGATAATGATAAACCCGTAGGTCTAATTTTATTAATAAACACTATATATAATAGTGAAACCCTAATACCCAAAACCCACAGTCCGGGCTTGGGCCTAATTATCCACTAACAGCGAGTTGTATCGAGCACACATAGCAAACACGAGAGACTACAAAAGACCGACAAGAATATGCACACGATATACCCTCAACGAACCCTTTATTATTACCAATAAAGCTTTTACAATTGAGGAAGAAGAATGTTAAAAAACTAGCATCCCCCTCATCTCTATTTATAGAGATGAGGGGTAGAAACCTTAGCTTGCAAGCCAAGCTAACTAATCCTAGTTCTAGTCTACCACCTAATCTTATTACAAAGTACACTTAAGTCCCTAATGTATGTTTAAGTTACTACTAATCCTAGTTCTAGTCTACCACCTAGTTCTAGTCTACCACCTAACACTTAAACATAGCCGATACTCAGCACCTTTTCCTCGTGCTGGAACCTCGGACCGGGGACCACCTTGTCGACCAGGCTTTGTACTTTAGTAATTTTCCAAGATTAGCTTTCGTAGACTCCTTCACTTTCTTCTTTTCAGCAACATTACCCTCTGCACCTTCTTGACCAGGTACTCCGGTTACCGTAATGTCTGCCCCCACCTTTATACCAAGGTGTACCTTTTCCTACTCATTTGCCAAGCAGCCCGTGTTAGTCTTTTCTTTAAGTTGTTTGTCCTCCAACTTTCTTTGAGCCACTGCAGCATCATCGTTACTAACCTGATAAACCTCAGCTTCACGATTCCCTTGAGCTCCCTGCAGTTCCACCTCAAACCAAACACGTTCATCAACCTGTACTCCATGGACTCCTGTTTTAACACCAGGACCAAGTTGTTTGAACCCAACTTGTTTATGACCAAGTTGTTTGAGACCAAATTGTTTGAACCCAACTTGTTTATTACCAAGTTGTTTGAATCCAACTTGTTTTGAACCTCCATGCTTTTGTACACCAAAATTTATCACTTTTGCTTCCAAAGTATAAACACAGTTCTCTTTCCTGATCCCAGTCATCATAACCCGACAACCTTTGATCACCTTGACTCTACCCATCTGCATCTTCACAGTATAACCCTCTTTTTCAAGAGTACCCAATGAAATCAAGCTTTTTCTTAACCCTGGAACATACCTGACATCTTCCAGTATAAAGCTTGAACCATCATGCAACTGTATCTTCACTTTTCCTGTCCCTTTGATAGTGCATGTCCTGTTATCACCTAACTGAACCAAACCACCATCAAAATCCTTGAAGTCATACAAGAAATCCCTCCTAGGTGTCATATGATAAGACCCATCTGAATCCATTACCAATTCAGTCATCTCATCATTCTCGACCACCGCCAAGGCTTCTCCAAAGTAGGCGTTACCCTCATCATCAGAAGAATCAGAATCCTGATCATGCTTACCCTTCCTGACGAACCCACTTGACTTCTTCTTTGGACAGTCTCTCTTCAGATGATCCTCTGAATGACATATGAAGCACTTGAGTTTACCAGTTCCACCCCTTGACTTAAACCACGAACTTCTACCAGAATGAGCTTTCCTTGAATGATCTGACCTTCCCCTTATGTATAACCCGTCACCAGTTTCTTCCTTTGTGCCTTCAGTTCTTTTCTTCAACTCCCTTGAATTCAGAGTCGCGAGAACATCCTCCATTGTCAAGGATTCCCTCCCATACAACAATGTCTCCACAAAGTTTTCGTAAGACGATGGCAACGACGTAAGTAACATAAGTGCCTGATCCTCATCCTCAATCTCGATATCAATATTCGCTAAATCAAGTATCAACTTATTAAACTCATCTATATGATCACCCAGTTTCGTACCTGGACTCATATAGAACGTGTACAGCTTCTTCTTCAAATATAGTCTGTTTGCTAAGGACCTAGTCATATACAGACTAGTTAGCTTCGTCCAAATTCCTGCAACAGATGTTTCCTTGGTAACTTCCTGTAAAACCCGGTCTCCCAAGCATAGAATCAAGGTATTGTATGCCTTCTTCATCAAAGCAGCCTTTTCACCTGCTTCCATGTCCGCGGGTAATGTCTCTAATGCAGCATCACATCCGAGTTGTACCATTAAAGCACGCATCTTTATTTGCCATAACCCGAAGTCATTCTTCCCATCGAATTTTTCGATGTCAAACCTAGTTATAGAACTAGCCATTCTTCTTATACTTTGCTAAAAACCTTGTCAAGTTGTTTCTTAACCAACTATACCGACAAGCCTCACAAGCCGTGTGCAATATTCCCCTTGTTGCTATAAACCTTTCTTGCAAATCGAATTAATTAGAATAACCCTAAACCCTCGATTTCGAACAAGCAAACCCGACCGTAAACTTAAAACCCAAGCAAACCACGATCAAAACTTGAACCACAAGAATAACCGCAACAAGAAAACCCTTCACTTTGTTCGAATATAATTTTTATCGAACACTTATGAAGTCTAATAAACCAACTTTGACTTATTCTAAAACTTTAAAATAAAACCAAAGTAATCCTTGCCAAATTTAAATGTTCCTTCACGTGGGATAAATAACAAAACAACCACCAGTCACATTTATGTTTTATTATTCTCACGTGGGTCTTATAAAACCATAAAACCTTTAACAAGTCTTCTCCGTTTACTGCTACAATCGACGACACCTGATCCGAAAATCCCGAAACCTAGCACTCGAACTTCGATGACCACAATAACCGCGGCTCTTGATACTAAAACCTCGACAACAAACCCGAAGTTCGATCGCGGAAAAGCTAGATCGCGAGTTGTATCGAGCACAAGTAGCAAACACGAGAGACTACAAAAACCGACAAGAATATGCACACGATATACCCTCAACGAATCCTTTATTAGCTTTTACAATTGAGGAAGAAGAATATTAAAAAACTAGCATCCCCCTCATCTCTATTTATAGAGATGAGGGGTAGAAATCTTAGCTTGCAAGCCAAGCTAACTAATCCTAATTCTAGTCTACCACCTAATCTTATTACAAAGTACACTTAAGTCCCTAATGTATGTTTAAGTTACTACTAATATATAACAAAAAGTTTGAGGTACGATTGGTCAAATAAAATGTAACTAATGGGTCGTATGGGTCATGATATTGATGGAAAATATTTGAAGTCATGTTCAGCGTGGTTCATAGTATAATAGCATGTAATTAATGGGTCATATATACTCATAGGGATCACTGATAATGATATACAATGTCTGAGTTCCTCTAAGCATTTTTTGTTATATAGAAACTCTTTTATCCAACTTTATAAGACACATAGATATATTCAGTACTAGTTGATTTGATATTCATGAATACTGTTATCTTTATGATGCAATACAGCTATTAATTGTGAAAATAATGTAATACATTGATACGTTCCTTATTGAAATTCTGCTAAGTTTATTTTCTTAATTTGTACATTATATCTGTCCATGTCGAATGTTCTTTACTACAAGCATAAGCATAGCTGTATACGTACTATGAATGTCAATCTTGTATTTAAAAGTACTGTCTTTACAATGTAACAGCTACTCGAATTGTATTAAAAATATGTATTCCAATCTCATGATGTAATGATTGGTCATTTCTTCGAAATTGCATACAATTTGCAGTCATTTAAAATTGTCAGCAGTTTGACATCCAAAGTCGATGTAGGATAATGAATAGAAAGTAGACGGAGTAACATCTACTTGGCTACTTGTGAGTCTAAAAAACTTATTTTGAATTATCTTTGTTTTTCAAGAAGTAGCATCTGTGAATTACCAAAAACTTTAATCCATAGACTCGGACAGTTTAACTGATTGACGCACTTTTAGAAATGGCCTTCGTAGTCCTCACCTGACAAATTTTACATTGCTATTCTATTGCAACTAATGTATCTTGATTCTTGAACAAGGGAGATGATTCTTTGAGACGAAATCGGTAGCTATATATGACGATAAGTGCTCATGATTCTTGCATTATTGTTGTTTGAAGCCCGGTTGAATAAACTTTGGTTTATGCTCCTAATTCTATAATATCTTTCAGTGTTGCCTAATCAAACTTATTTATTTTATTTTTTTTTTATATTTTTTTTCCGCTGCTTTACAAAAGTGTGTTACTATAAAGTGGCTATAAACTTATTCCTTTGACCAAAAAGCGTCCATATCTCGTTATTTTTAGCGCAATGATTTTTGTAACAAAAATGGGATGCATTGTAAAATCTTTGTGGTGAAGGTGTTTCCACAACTTGAACTTTTGTGCAGACATTGATTGGGTACACCTATGATATGTTTTTCAGATCATAAAGACATAATCTATTAGTCTTTAGAATAACTGAGTTTTATCATTGACCCTTTTTTTATAATAGAATGGTACCCGCGCAATGCGGCGGGTACGCGATAACTATTTTTGTGACGAGCAAATTTTTTCATTTTAAATCTTTCTTGTTTATCATGTCCCAAATACTCTATAACGTAGTAGATATATGTTTTTTCAAAAGTAGAACGTTTAAACTTTAAATTATTAATAGGGTAAATAGTTATCACTTTTATTTTCAAATTTTAGCATTAAATTGGTGGTTATAAGTTTAGTGAGCTTTTTTTATAAACAATTTTATTAAAATATATTATTATTGGAGGAGGTTACTATATGGTTTAATGAGACTTAAATTTTCAAATTTTACTTTAATTTTCTAATGTTTTTTTGTTGTAATATTTTTTGTTTTAAATTTTAAGACTTCCTATTATAAGAAGTCTCAAATTCCTTATAATGTAGTATAAATAATAATCATCTGATAAGTAAATTCGTACTACAGTCTGTATTGTATCTTATTTTAACCATTTTATGACTGTTTTACTGGCTTTACATTCTATTGACATTTAGTTCCATGCTAGTTGCTAGTTAGAACACCTAAACACAAAAAGATAGCTTGGAAAAGTTCCAATGCACCGAAAACGTGAATGTTTTGTTTTAGTTACTCACTATAAATAAAGTTTACAATAAATTTCTGATCTGCATGCTATTAAAATATCGATCCGGGCTTGGTCTCAGAAAAACTTAATATGATCCTTGAAATTTCAATCATGGAAACCAGAGCCGGCAATTACAAGCTATCTAAAATCTAAGTCGAAACAAACCGGTTGATACAAAAGTTGGCCGTTCCTTGTTTGGGTTCCTGTTCTCGTACCAATCATATCTTAATGCTTGAGACATGCGCACTAAGAAAACAAATAAACACCGTTAGGCTTATCGTGGGATTGTCTCCCACGATTATCCTCCGGCGTGAGAGTTAGTAATCGGTTTTAGAGTTATATTGAAGAGTTAAGATTGTAGATCGTACCTTTAATCAGAATTATGATATTCTTTATATAGGCACGAAATCCTTGTAGATTTCGTGTTCCTTACTCTTCGGCGTATCACGCCTATCCGGTCTATGGATCTTTATCCCATAAATAAGAGATCCTTATCTAGACCCTAAATAATGTATTTGGGTTTGGACTTTCGTGAGCCCAAACCGTTAACATGGTAGCCCAAATCATTGTTATGATAGCCCACTCGTGGTGGGCTTGGGCGTTAGTAATGTTCATTAATCAGGCTCGTGACCCGAATATGGACTATACGTCATCATATCCCCCCAGTCTAGTATGCGCAAGTTTTAACCGCGGATGCTAGACTAGTAATGTCAGCGGTAAGCGTAGCGGGGAAGCTTCTATTTTTTCCCGCCAAAAAGAATATACGGTGTATCTAGTCTTAAAATATCCCAAGTATCCCTTGAAATACGTGAAAAAGTGTTGTACCTGTTGGTATTCTAGCCACACGATGAAAGTAGTGGGATCTACGTGGCCTTCATCCAAGGCGAGGGGAAACCTTATATAAAGGGTTCCCATTTCCACTATTTTTATCACAATAAAAAAACGCCATTTTCTCCCTTTTAAGAGTCATCAATCAAGAAAAATTAGTGTATGTTAAGGTAATTGCGCGTGCGCTCCTTAGTCAAGTCTTGTTTAGAAGATGGTTCGTCAATTAACTGAGTTCGTGTCTGAGATTGACGAGGATGAACTCTGTCAGTTCACCTCCGATTATTTCATCCCCCTCGCGGTGCACCCGGAAGTACCGGAGGCAGACACATGTATCGCAGACTTCCCTGAGGGGAAGATAGGGGTATACACGCGCTTTTTCGAGTTTGCGAATCAGCGCGTGCCCATATCCCTATTCTTGAGCGACGTGCTCAACTTCTATCGTCTGCATATATCTTAGTTGCACTGTATAGGTGCGGCGAAGATAACTAATTTTGAAGTAAACTATCGTTTACTTGCTATAAACCCTACCATCAACCTCTTCGCGCGTTTTACCACACAACATAGTCAAGCAGGTGGGTATCTTTTTCTAAGCGCCCAGGGCGCTATCAGTGTTACACTGAGAAAGTAGACGCCCTTAGGAGTTGGAGGGAAAGGTTGTTTTGGGTAGATGATACGGTGTTCCCTTCGCTCTTTGAGTTTTATACTCAAGGGACGCTGCCAAAGGATGAGCGCCCAGGTCCCGGTACGTATAACGCGGAGGATGCGGAAACCATTAATGCCAACCGCATCCCCATCAACTCCTATCCTGAGGATTTTTTGGTTCATATGGGAATTAGTCGCAACTATTTACATGGTTTTGACGAGGTGCCAACATTTCTGGATGAAAGCGGCCGGGGTGGGTGCTTGTCCTTTCTTACCTTCGCATCTGTAGTGGAAGCGCCCTTTTATATTGTGATTTTAATAACTAAATTGTTCTTTGTTGTTTGTTCATGTGTTGCGCAGAGATGGACTTGTTTGGCGTAGTGAAGTTGACAAAGCCCTCGCAAGTGACTGTGGGTGTGCGCCCACTGAGGGAAGGTGAGATACCCATTTTGGAAGCTACAGCCGGACGTCTTCTGGAGCATGTGCAAGAGGAATCATCTGATGTTGCTCAGCCCTTACTGAATGCTACTCCTGTGTAAAATGTTCCTGCGCAGGGAGTGTCGACTCCTGAGCCTGCACACACTGAGTTGTCTGAAGGTGCTGGGATCCTCAAGGTTGATACCGATTCTGAAGAGGCGCACCAGGGTGCCAAGCGCAAGGCCTCTGATGATGGTAGTGAGGGTACTTCTAAGCTCAGGCACCACGTTATCACTATGGATGAGCCCACAGATGAGGAGGCGCCACTATCCTTGGCTGCGCATGATACTGCTGAGACCTCCTCTCCTATGTAAGTGACAATGGTTTTGTTATCCGTTTTCTTTCTCTTTATTTGCTATACAATGCCTTGACTCATTGTTGTTTGCACGTAGTGACAAAGCTGCAGAGGGTGATGTAGTGTTCGTTGAGCAGTCGCCACCGAAGGTGAGTCGTCCTCAGGTGGAAGAGCCTTCTAAGGCTGTTGATGAGTTGTCTGTGGAAGGTCTGATATAAGACTTGGGTCTTGCGGCTGCACGCCAGGCCGCTCTGGTTGATCAATTGAAGGCTCGGTACGCTGGGGAGGGTAGCAGCAACACACAAAAAGATGAGGAGATTGCACTGTTGAGGGCACAGTTGGTGAGTGCACAAGCGGAAGTAGTGTCAACCACTGCGTACTCCAGGAGGCTTGCGGATGAGAGATTGGCCTTGATGGCTGAAGTGAAGCGCGAGCGTGCTGCCGCTAAGCAGTACAGATCTAACTGCGCATGGGGGCTGAAGTACTTGCATGAAAATAGAGGCAAGCACTTCGCCCAGCTTGATGAGTTCCGCAAGTTTGTGGAAACTGCTCTGGAGACGCAGGAAAGCAAGTTGCGCAAGTTGAGCATTGAGTATGATGAGGAGTTGTACCCTCATCTAGTGTCTGCTATATCTGAGCGCATGTAGTTATTTTCTTTTTTATTTCCTTTTTTGCCAGTTGTTTGCGCTTAATGCCTTTGAAGTTGTTATCTTCTAACACGTGTGTTGTTGCATTGTTAGGTGGTTGATCAGTCACGGTCTTCGCTTGACTGCCATGGGTACACTAGAGTCCCAAGCTATGTTGTTATCTCGATCAAAAATCTCGTATCGTTCAAGGTACGATATTTGAAATATCGGTTTTCGCGGTGAGGTATCGGTTTTTATATTTCTAGAAATATTATATTATATTATATTATATTATATATATATATATATATATATATATATATATATATATATATATATATATATATATATATATATATATATATATATATATATTATACATATAAAAATTAAAATCATAAAAGAATAAACAGCCAACAAGAAACATAGCAAGAAGCTTTTAATTACCTGTTGTTACTCTTGTTGATTTAGGAAGAAGAAAAAACCCATAAAAGAATTAAGAATGTCGCATGTTTTATGTTATCTGATTATTCTGATGTCGCATGTTTCAATTAGGGGATTTAGGGTATAAAGTTGGGTGGGTTATAGTTTAATTAAATTGGGCTAATAGTTAGTTGGGCTGTTGGGCTGAAAAAAAAACCCAGAAAAAGTCAAAAAGTTCATATCTGGCCGATACCAAAATATCTCGATTCCAAAATATCGTCCAATATCGCTGATATTATCAAATCTGATATTTTGGGGCGATATTTTGATCCGATATATTTTTTAGGGGCGATACACGATATATCGACGATATATCGCCGATATATCGCGATATTAACTACATAGGTCCCAAGAGGTTGTGGAGGCCTTTGGGAAGGTTCTGGAGTGTGCCATGGCGCGTGGCAAGGCTGAGGCCGTAAAAGAGCTGCACAAGGGGAAGATGCTGACTGTATCCCCCGCAGAGGTGCCAGGGTATACTGGGGATGGTTGTGCAGAATTGGTTGCGACCATGGAGAAGATGAAAGTCTTTGATTTCCCCCATATCGCCAAGCTGGAGCGCGACCAGGATTATCCTATCAGCGTAATTATGCAAGGGTTAACCCTGGCGAGGCACATAGCTGATGATGCCGAGGCGCAGCCTGACTTCTTTTTGAAGCCAGATGAGTCACAGCTGCGGGTACCCGTCGTTGCACGCCCACATGATATGCTGAGTCCCTTTGTTCTTGAGAAGGAAATATCCTTGAAAAAGTCTTTAGAAGCCCATGCTACAAGGCTTGCCCGGAAGAAGGGCGTGAAAGGGAAGGCCATCTTGTGTGGTGTTGGTGCGGCCCATCTACCCAGGTCTGATGGAATTCCTGTCAGCGTGCCGACTGTGTCGCAAGAGGATAGCAGCTTGCTGAGAAGGCTTGATGAGGCTAGGCAAGTAGCGTCTACAGCTAGTAGCTCAGGGCATAGGCGCGTTCGCAGTACGTAGATAGCATCATCTTTTTTGTATATGTTGATTTTGTAACTTGTATAAACTCGTGGTTTTGGTGAATAATAATATTTAACTTTTTGTACGTCTTGTTTGTATCATTTTGTACTTAGATTATTTGTCTTTCCATGAAAGACTTTCCAAGAGTCAAATTGAAACCAAAACGTACTTAGGAAAATTTGTATTAAGTCCATAACTTAATAAATATATGTGAATAAAAATTCATAAGTGTATGGATAAACTTGCAGCGTGCTGCAAATACCATATCAAGGAAACAAAAGTCTTGGCTCCTAAATTGCTAAACGTGCACAGTGTGCGTTGTTGCGTATCTTTCGTGGGATGCGCATTAAACTTACTTCAACGTCTTGAAAGTAAGGTGTTTAGCAAGGATGCGTGATCCAATGTTGATGGGTTTGCAACCCTCTTACTCAACGAGTTATTTAGTAGGTTTACTCATCCTTTATGCCATCGTGGGTCTTAATAAGTGCATGCACGCCATGTAGGCAAAAAAATATAAATTAACAATATTGAGACATAAATAAAAATGTAAGCAATAAACTTAAATGTGTTGTGGAGTTAGCTAGAAACCACAACGTTTTATTAATTCTTGCAAGTTGTTGAAAATAAAAGACAATTCCCTAGACAAAATAAAATGTAAATACACGGACATTTATTTGAGCACTTACTAAAGTGCGGAGGTGTCTGTGTGTGGGCCGTAGCCTGTCCTAAAGATAGCATCTCTTGAGATTGCAGATGTTCCAAGTGCGTGCTAGCTCATGGCCTTCCATATCACGCAGCTTGTATGCACCGTTGCCTAATGCCTCTGTGACCTCATAAGGTCCTTCCTATTTGGGTCCAAGCTTGCCCGTGTATTCTGCGTGGCTTGCATCATTGGCATGGTACACAAAGTCTCCTGGCCTGAAAGAAGTGTTTCTGACTTTTGCATCATAGTACTTCTTCATCTTTGACTTAGCTCTTGCTTCACGTATTGCTACACATTCGCGCCTTTCTTCCAACAGATCCAAGTCTATGCGTCGCTCGTCGTCATTAGTTGTGACATTGACTTCCGCCGTGCGGATAGTTGGCATTCCAATCTCGGCTGGTATGACAGCTTCTGTCCCATAGACAAGAGAGAATGGTGTATCTCCAGTGTTGACTTTGATTGTCGTGCGGTGCGCTCATAAAACATGCAACAATTCATCCACCCATCTTCCTTTGTGTTTGTCAAGAAGCGCTTTTATTCCTTCTCCCAAGCTACGATTCGCGCGTTCAACCAACCCATTGGTTTATGGGTGCTTAACTGACGCGAAGTGTTGTGTAATATTTAATTGCGCGCACCAGTCTTTGAACGGGTTATCACAGAATTATTTTCCGTTGTCCGAAATAATTTCTCCAAGTAGGCCAAAGCGGTATACAATGTTGTCCCAAACGAAGCGTTTGACCTGGTTACCTGTGATACTTGCACTGCTTTTGCCTCAATCCATTTAGTGAAATAATCTATGGCCACTATGAGGTACTTTAGTCCCCCTGCTGCAACTGGAAAGGGGCCTGCAATATCAATGCCCCATTTATAGAATGGCCATGGTGAGGTGATAGGTGTCAGCTCTTGTTGTAGTCAACGCGGGATGGGTCTGTGGACTTGGAAGTCACTGCATCTCTTTATCATGTCTCGCGCATCGCGATGCATAGTAGGCCAATAGTATCCTGACCGCAAGGCTCTTGCCACAACGGATCGCGGTCCTGAGTGCATGCTGCATGACCCAGCGTGGATCTCTCGGAGTACGTAATTTGCCTGAAGAGGTCCAACGCACCGAAGCCATGGTTGTAGGAATGAACGCCGATATAGGATACCATCTCGAAGTTCGAACCTCTGCGCTGTGCGCCGTATCCGTCGAGCGTCTTTATGTTCTTGGGGTAATATCCCCTTTCTGATGAATTCTACGATAGGTGTCATCCAAGTAGGATTCTCTTCTTCTATCACTATGGATATCTCCATCTCAGAGATGGATTGGTTCTTCAAGGTCTCCACCAATACCTGTTTTGACAGGTGTGCAAAGCTTGTAGATGCGATCTTACTCAACGCATTTGCTTTTCTGTTTTCTCCTCTAGGGACTTGTTTGATGGTGAACCTGTCAAAATTCTGGATTAGGGACTTGGTCTTGTCGAGGTATTGGATCATGTTATCCTCCTTAGCCAAATATTCGCCTAATACGTGATTGGCCACTAATCGGGAATCGACATTTGCTTCTAGGTTGCGTACACCCATTTGAGTTGCAATGCGTAATCCAGCAAGTAGGGCCTCATATTTTGCCTCATTGTTTGTGGCTGTGAATTCAAAACACAATGCGTAAGTGAATTCCATTCCATCTGGGCTAGTGAGGATAAGGCCTGCGCCTGACCCATCCACGCACGAAGATCCGTCCATGAATAGAACCCATGGTTCTTGTGGCGTTACCTCGCTCTTTGAAGGTGGAGTATCGGTATATGGCTTCTTAATGATGAAGTCTGCCAATATCTGTCCATCGCAGTGCGTGGTCTATAAGAGATGTTATGCTCGCTAAATAACACACTCCATTTTTGTAGCCGTCCCGATGCGTCAGGTTTATAGATAACTTGCTTGATAGGTTGGTCCGTGATTATAGCAATTGGGTGTGCTTGAAAGTATCTGCGCAGTCTTTTAGCTGCGAATACTAAAGCTATGACCAGCTTTTCCATAGCAGTATAGTTAGTCTTTGTCTTCTTGAGTGCTTTGCTTACAAAGTATATTGGTGTTTGAACGGAGTTCCTATCTGTCAATATCACCGCGCTGACTGCTCCATGAGTTGCAAATAAGTACATTATCAATTCTTCCCCTGGTCGGGGTGCGACAAGTTTGGGAAGTGCTGCTATATGTTGCTTAAGCTATTGAAAAGCTTCTTCAGCTTCCGCAGTCCAACGAAAGTCTCCCTTTTTTGTGCACTTCGTGAGTGTCTTAAAGAGAGGAAGTGACTTATCTGCTGATTTGGATATGAATCGATTTAGCCCAGCTAATTTTCCGTTTAATGACTGGAATTCTTTCAGTGTGCGTGGTGAAGGGAGTTCGATAACAGTTTTTATCTTTTCTGGGCAGGGGTTAATGCCATCAGGTTCTATCAAATACCCAAGAAACATGCCTTCTCTAGCGCAAAAAGTACACTTCTTGGGATTTAACTTCATGTTGATCCTTCCCAGTGTTTTGAATGTTTCCTCAATGTCGCGTACTAATTCTTCTTCGGTATGACTCTTTATGACAAGCTCATCGATATAAACCTCCAGGTTGCGGCCTACTTTGTTTTTCAAACGCATTGTCCACCAACCGCTGGTATGTTGCTCCAGCATTCTTTAGGCCAAAGGGCATTTTTGTATAACAATAGAATCCTTGACTTGTGTGGAAGGCTAATTTTTCTTCGTCTTCCTCAGCCATCTGAATTTGGTGGTACCCTTTGTATGCGTCTAAGAAGCATTTAAAGGGGTATCGACACAAAGATTCTACCTTTCAGTCTATCTCTGGTAGCGGGTAACAGTCTTGTGGACATGCTTTGTTAAGATCAGTGAAGTCCACACACATTTTCCAGCTGCCATCACTCTTCTTTACCATCACTGGATTGGAAAGCCAGTCATGGTAATAGACCTCCCGCATGATGCCTGCGTCTACAAGCTTGTGTACTTCCTCTAGAATGGCTTTTGTGCGATCTGGAGCCTGGCCGCATTTTTTCTGTCGTATTGGAGGATATCCTTGTAGGATTTTTAGCTTGTGATCTGTGATAGATCGTGGCACTCCAGTCATGTGCTTTGGTTCCCACGCAAAGATATGTAAGTTCTTTTGCAAGAGTGCGCACACAGCCGCTCTGCCTTTGTCAGACAGCGACCCTCCAATTGATATTTCTTGATCTAGGTAGTCAGGGTGAATTGCGACTTTAGGTTTGACACTTTGGCTGTGTGTTGTTCTGGAATACTCTCCGTTTCACTCGTCACCGTGTTGCATTCTTTAGGTGACACAGCGGTATTGTAGAGAGTCACAATTCCTCCATCCACTAGGAATTTTAGCATCCAATGCGCCGTGGATGGTACAGCGCGCATGGCTGATATTTCTGGTCCTCCAATAATGTCATTGTATGGTGAAGGAGACCTGATTAACATGAAGTTCATCCAGGTTGCTGTATAGTGGTGCTCATTACCCACGACCACAAGTAAGCGTAATTGCCCCATGGGCCATATCTTCTCTCATGTGAAGCCAGTGAGCGACGTCGTGGCCGAAATTAACTGACTCCGTATCTCAGGTCGCAGCCTCTTGAAACAATGTTCGTACATAATATATGCGAATGCTCCTCCATCCACATACATGCGGTGGATATCGTGACCCCTCGTATGTATTTCAATTATGAGCGGTTCCACTACTGCGTTGTCCGCAGTCAGAGTGGGGAAAGAGATTTCGCTCCCATAGGAAAACTTTTGGCTGACTTTTTGTTTCGTCTTTCGCTGCCATGATTGTATCATGTAGATTGTGTCCGCCTTGTCTTTGGGTGTCTCTTTTTTTCCCCCATTCTTCTGTCTGTCCTTCCCCTCTTTTATGTTTTTAAGATGGTGATCCATTTTACCTTCTTTCACTAATTTGTCGATTAGTTGGCGCAACTTGACACATTCGTTGGTAGTGTGACCCTTTTGTCCATGGTATTCGCAGTATCCGCTTCCTGTGCGCCTATCTTCTGGGGTGCGCATTGGTGGGGGTTTCGGGAAGTTTGCTCCTTCTATCGCGAATATCTCCCTTGGGGTCTTCGTGAGTGGAGTGTATTGTCGTTATCCCGTCCACTTCCTTGATTGCGGTAGTTCCTGCCGCGGCCGCTACTCTGGTCATTGGATTGTCTCCTAGGCTGTTCTTGTGGCCTATGGGTTGAGTAACCTTTTTTGCTCTCCGCAGCAGCTGCTTCCCCTTGGATAAAGGATCTAGTGCGCTTCATCAGTTCATCAAAGGTTTGGGGAACCTTATCATTAAGTCTCCTTATCAGCTCTGGGTTATTGATCCCATTCATGAACCCTGAGATCTTTAGCACTTCGGGGCACGCCTTGACTTGTATGCATTCATCCTTATAGCGCTCCACATAAGTGCTTGTGGATTCCCCTTGGCGCTGTTTTACTATTGCCAGTTCAACAGGGTTCTTGGCACACTTCTTTCTTTAAGTGAAGTTCAAACGGAATGCTTTTCGCAACTCTTCAAACCCGTTTATGCTTCTTCGTGGAAGCTTGCTAAACAAAGTTCACGCATTCCCTACTAACATGGAGTTAAACATGTGGCACCACACATGTTGTGGCCAATTTTCGATAGTAGCAGCTGATTCGAAAATTTTTAGGTGGTCATCAGGATCACCCATTCCATCATATGTTTTAACATTGGCGGGCATGCGCCTTCTCTTGTCATCCGAATAATTGCTGATGCGTCAACCTTTTAGCGGTGCCAAGGAAGAGATATATCTTCGTCTTCTTCCTCGTGATGTCTTCCCCTGGACTTCCAGTATCCTGTTTCTTTGTCCGAGGAGTCGCTTGAGGAGGAGTTGCCCCTCTTGCGGCGCTTGCGCCGTTTTTCCTCGGAGTCCGAGCTTGGGGGGCTTTCACTTGGGGAAGTTCGTCTCCCAAGTCTATCATGAATTCTTCTACTTCCAGATCTTGAAGAGCTCTCGCTCGGTGAGCGTTGCCGTCCAAGTCTATCTTGCATCATGCGATTACCAAGTCTGGCGTGGACATTGGTACGCCTTCCATTGTCTTCATACTCCTCCGAGTATTGTGAATCAAATGTTGTATCATCTATAGCTGTCCTTCTAACTCTAGCGAATACTGGATGTCTGCGACTATCTTTTTCGTGCCCCTCCTTCCGGTAGCGCGATGGGGATGTTTCGTATTCTGGGCCAAAGTTAAGTCGGGCCTGCAGGCTCTGACTTGAACTTCTTCTTGCCTCCTCTTGCATAAGGATGGTTAAAGTTTCGTAATTTTGAGACACAAAATTACTTAGCGTTAACTCAGGCGCATCCTCTTCCAGTGCAAGGATATCTATCTCCACATTAGGTCCCCTATCTCGATTAGGCGCGCATGGCAGCACAGTGTTGTCCACAGTGGGTGCCGTTTGATGAGGAGTAGTGAAGAGAGTGCGCTGAAGATCTTCAGCGCTTGGGGCCACCGTGGTGGCCTGGGTAGTCCCTGTGGGCAATTCTATCGTTGGGATAATTAGAGTTGGGCCCGATTCTTGGTGACCAGGCGCATTGGTTGTTCCAGAGGCCTACATAGAGGTAAGTAATCGGTTTTAGTGTTTTTTCCAACTGCGGAGTCCGTTGGCTTGAGTTTTTGTGCTTCGTCATTCTAGTTCTTAGTGTAGGGTCCCACGGATGGCGCCACTTGTTGATACAAAAGTTGGGCGTTCCTTGTTTGGGTTCCTGTTCTCGTACCAATCAGATCTTAATGCTTGAGACCTGCGCACTGAGAAAGCAAACAAACACCGTTAGGTGTATCGTGGGATTGTCTCCCATGATTATCCTCCGGCGTGAGAGTAAGTAATCGGTTTTAGGGTTGTATTGAAGAGTTAGGGTTGTAGATCGTACCTTTAATGAGAATTATGATTTCCTTTATATAGGCACGAAATCCTTGTAGATTTCGTGTTCCTTACTCTTCGGCGTATCACGCCTATCCGGTCTATGGATCTTTATCCCATAAATAAGAGATCCTTATCTAGACCCTAAATAATGTATTTGGGTTTGGACTTTCGTGAGCCCAAACCGTTAACATTGTAGCCCAAATCATTGTTATGATAGCCCACTCGTGGTGAGCTTAGGCGTTAGTAATGTTCATTAATCGGGCTCATGACCCGAATATGGACTATACGTCATCAAAACCTGTTTAACATATGATTATCAAAAATGGGTTAGAGAGATCAATGATTAAAGCTGCAACTTAGTATCACAGGCCATTTGGGTATTTCTTTTTCCGAATAGAAGTAGCAATACTCTTTTTGTTTGTCAAAATAGAAATTTTGAGAGTTCAAGAACTATTTTATATATGACTTTGAAAAAAAAAGGGAAAACAAATTAAAAATTAACAATTAGTTTGATCACTTGATGTGTTGCCTTTATGCAATAAGATTCCATGTTAGTTGTGAATAAATAATTTGAATGCTGATATCTCTATAATTGTTTGTCAATATTATTTCCTTTTATGATTTATGTGTCCATGTCAGTTGTTCTTTTCTGTAAAGAAGTAGAATAACAAATGAAGAAACAGAAACAGAAAAAAAGGACCCATCGGTCCAGATTTCAACCCAACCCATATGACCTGGTCCAGAAGAAGTCTCCGTTTGACGTATCCAATTTTGCTCAATGTGCTTGATTTCCAATATATGATGGAAATCATATCTATCTGCTAAGTTATATATTATTTTAGTATGTATTAACAGATATTAAACGATATTAGCTACACATCTTTCTTTTTGTATTTTCCAGCTTCTATTGTAGAGCTTTTTATTCTTGACTGCGCGTGCTTTATGTGCATAGACAAGCACCATAAAGGAAAAGGTAGATGTAACAATCATGAGGTCATTCATCATAGTTGCACACTTGCACCAGAGATAAAAAAAAGACTTACCAATCGTTCAATACAAAAATATGAGGACAGAACTGTGCCCAACTGTACAAGAAATCTGTGTGCATTTTTCCCTCTTTAAATACTTTGGTCGTTTTATTTCCCGTTGATTTTCTTGACCATTTCATCTACTGGTGGTTATTGAAATACTATTATAATTATTTTTCCCTAATCTTGTACTACTGCTTGTCACTGATATTTGTTGAATAATCAGTGGAAACTGATCACCTTCACATTTAGAACACATTTATTTACGCCCGTGCTTTTATCCCATACAACAAAGTATAGGCCTGCAACAAACACAACTGCCCAAGAACCTAGCAAAATCATCATTCACTGTATCAGTTACAATATCGTTTGAGGTATATATGTGCATGTGGTACAAATTAGTTAAGGCTGATGTTGCTATACCTTCCTAAGTTCAACTGTTTGGACAAATAATCGACCTGGTAATGGCTCTTTTTGTCTCATTATAATTCCTCAAAGATTACCCAATCGTGAACAGATTACTCCTGAAAGTTTATTTTACCATGCATTGAACCAGTATATCTTTGTAGGCATGTGATTTTATTTATCTTTCTTTGACCATAGTCCATAGACCACAGTTACAAGACCGGCATCCCAGTGTAATCTACAGCTTGCATTATGTCCTCGTTCAGCTACTATGGTCTTTAAGAAAACTGATTGTGTCCTAAAGAATAAACATTTGTGTTGTGCAAATAATGTCCATGCATAAAGGTGTAGTTAACATATTGTTTTTTTTTTTTTTTTTTTTTTTTTTTTGGTTAAAAGGTCAACGACCCGGTAAATATATTACTCCAAAAAACATTTAAGTACAACGGATATGGGTGAATCTCATATCTCAGCCCGTTACATAGGCGAAAAGCTTACATAACAAGATACTTCCTATTTTCTAGACAAGAAAACAAAACCACTACCACATAATATTGAAAGACTCGGACAGAAGTATAAACTACTTCCTACGACCTTGGAGATTAAAGCCATAAATGGCATTAAAAGCATCCAAATTCACTGGAAGATCATAAATTTGCTTCAAGTAATCATCATAGTCATCAAATTCATCTTCACGCTCATGACCTATGTAGTTAACATATTGTATATGTTGAACAAGAGGGATGATTCTTAAAAGATTCAAAGGGTACTTTGCAGATATATTTTTTTTTAACAAGATGATAACTGCTAATGATTTTCACATTTTAGGTGCTTAAAGCTAATAAAAGCTCGATCGCATTTGTTCTGGCTTTATGCTCCTAACTCACTAACATCTTTTATCGTTGCTTATTTGATTTCTTTATTGTAAAACTTAACTGCTTTAAGGAAGTATATATCTCTATAAAGTAGCTATAATCTTATTCCTTTGACCACAAAGTATTCATAATTCATTATATTAAGCGCAATGATTTTTGTTATTATAATTTGTAAAAATCTTGGTTGTGAGTGTGTTTCCACAACTTGAGCTTTTGTGCAGGCAGTGACTAGCACACGTATGATATTTTTTTTTTTACCTAGGTTCTGACTCGACATTGCGAGCTGACTAATCCCATGATGACTACCCTTGGGTTTCATTACTTAAGCAGACGACTATATTTTTACAAAAAATAGCTACCTAGTACATGTTGGTGATTTTAATGTCATCGACTGCATGTTTTAGGTAATCGGGATTTACTATGAGACTAATGGGATTTCATATTATGCTCAGATATGTGTTAGGGAAGTGTGGAGTGCACACTCGTTTGAGCTAATGTGTTTCCACCACGATAAAGACGCAAGGGTTAAGGGGGTTGCGCCCCCATGCGAGTTCAAGGGCAGCGCCCCTTGCTGGGGTCCCTCCTTTTTCCCAACCGATGTGACTGTTAGCAGTTGCGACTATTGGTTTTTAAACCAACTTTAACGGCCATAACTGTCATTTATAATATGTTATTAACAGATTCATGGTCTCATTCTAACATACGAAAAACACATACAATTTCTCTTTGTTTCTACTTAGTATTCTTGTGCCTAGAAAACTAATTGTTCTTCTTAAATTTTTCCCGATAAGGATTTCATGATACCCAATCATCTATAGGGTTGAAATACTTTATACGGAAAGTGAACATACACAATTTAAAAAGATATCTAGGATTATCATCACAACCCTAACCCCAATTTCTAACGATACACAATACAACTATAGTTTGTAATATATGTCTCTGATCTATATAGTTCTTGTATAAATGTATAGGCTTTAATTTTTTTGTCCATAGAAACTAGCCCGAGAAAAACAAGCAATCTAAATCTAAATCACCTTGTTCGGTACATGTTTCTAAAAGTTTGAGGTACGATTGGTCAAATAAAATGTAACTAATGGGTTGTATGGGTCATGATATTGATGGAAAATATTTGAAGTCATGTTTAGCGGGGTTCATAGTATCATAGCATGTAATTAATGGGTCATATATACTCATACGGGTCACTGATAATCTATACTACTTATAATGGATGAAGGACTCTCTCTCCAAAAAAAAAATCAGATGTACAAAAAATGATGCATGATTTATAACACTTTAAAGCAATCAATTTTCATAATTACAACTAAATCATTGTGTACACCAAAACTAGCATGAATCGATTTAGACCACTTTCCTTATAATTCTACATTAATAGCATTAAAAACACCCATACACCTAATATTACAATCATTTAAACACAATGTACAACCCTCATTCTACATTAATAGCATTAAAAACACTCCTACGCCCAATATTACAATCATTTAAATACAATGTACAACCCTCATTCTACATTAATAGTATTAAAAACACTCTTACATCAAATATTACAATCATTTAAACACAATGTACAACCCTCCATCTTAAACCAGACATGAACTTGTGACCAATACTCGATTCAATAAAACTCGACTTGAGTACACAAGGCTGTGAACAAACAAATTTAGGTGTCGGAATGACTTCCCGTGACATTTTTATTAATTCCATTGAAAAATTTTATTTCAGTGTACCCGTCGCTGCAACGCGCGGGTACTGTGCTAGTGATATACAATGTCTGAAGTCCTCTAAGCATTGTTTTGTTATATAGAAACTCTTTTATCCAACTTTATAAGACATATAGATATATTCAGTACTAGTTGATTTGATATTCATGAATACTGTTATCTTTATGATGCAATACAGCTATTAATTGTGAAAATAATGTAATACATTGATACGTTCCTTATTGAAATTCTGCTAAGTTTATTTTCTTTTGTACATTATATCTGTCCATGTCGAATGTTCTTTACTACAAGCATAAGCATAGCTGTATACGTACTATGAATGTCAAACTTGTATTTAAAAGTACTGTCTTACAATGTAACAGCTACTCGTATTGTATTAAAAATATGTATTCCATCTCATGATGTAATGATTGGTCATTTCTTCGAAATTGCATACAATTTGTAGTCATTTAAAATTGTCAGCAGTTTGACATCCAAAGTCGATGTAGGATAATGAATAGAAAGTGGACGGAGTACCATCTACTTGGCTACTTGTGAGTCTAAAAAACTTATTTTGATTTATCTTTGTTTTTCAAGAAGTAGCATCTGTGAATCACCAAAAACTTTCATCCATAGACTCGGACAGTTTAACTGAATGACGCACTTTTAGAAATGGCCTTCTTAGTCCTCACCCGACAAATTTTACATTGCTATTCTATTGCAACGACTAATGTATCTTGAACAAGGGAGATGATTCTTTGAGAAGAAATCGGTAGCTATATATGACGACAAGTGCTCATGATTCTTGCATTATTGTTGTTTGAAGCCCGGTTGAATAAACTTTGGTTTTATGCTCCTAATTCTATAATATCTTTCAGTGTTGCCTAAACAAACTTATTTATTTTTTTTAATATTTTTTTCTCGCTGCTTTACAAAAGTGTGTTACTATAAAGTGGCTATAAACTTATCCCTTTGACCAAAAATCGTCCATATCTCGTTATTTTTAGTGCAATGATTTTTGTAACAAAAATGGGATGCATTGTAAAATCTTTGTGGTGAAGGTGTTTCCACAACTTGAACTTTTGTGCAGACATTGATTGGGTACACCTTGTAGGATAATATTATGAATCGTATATTGAATTCTGTTATGCCAATGACAATGTATATATAGTATACGATACAATACACATGGACCATATGGGCCTATTACTAAGACCAACATCGTCTAACACTCCCCCGTAGTTTGAGCGGGAGGAGACCGAACACTCAAGCTGTCACGAAACTCGAGAAACAATGCAGACGGTAACCCCTTGGTAAAAATATCATCATACTGAAACCGAGAAGGAACATGTAGAACGCGAACCTGACGAGTAGCAACCAAATCACGAACAAAATGAATGTCAATCTCTATGTGCTTTGTCCGCTGATGCTGAACAGGATTAGAGGACAAGTACACTGCACTCACATTATCACAATAAACAATAGTGGCAGAGGACAAAGGTGTATGAAGCTCACGAAGTAGATTCCGAAGTAGATTCCGAAGCCAACATGTCTCTGCAACAGCATTAGCAACACCACGATACTCAGCTTCAGCACTGGAACGAGAAAGCGTCGGCTGACGCTTAGAGGACCATGAAAGTAAATTGTTGCCAAGAAAAACACAATAACCCGAGGTAGACCGTCTAGTAGTAGGGCAACCAGCCCAATCAGCATCCGAATAAGCAACCAAGGATGCAGTGGTAGAAGAAAATAACTGTAAACCATAATCTAGAGTCCCCTGAACATACCGTAAGATCCGCTTGAGAGCAGAGAAATGAGGCTCACGAGGATCATACATATAAAGGCAAACCTGCTGAACAACATATGTAATATCAGGTCTAGTGAAAGTGAGATACTGAAGAGAACCTGCAAGACTCCGATATAACTTAGGATCAGAAACCGGATCACCATCATCACCCAATTTAGACTCAGTGTCAACAGGAGTCCTAGAAGGGTTACAACCAGCCATATGTGCACACTCCAAAATCTCCATAGCATACTTACGCTGTGACAAAAACATGCCAGAAGAGTCACGCGTAACCGACACACCCAAAAAATAGTTAAGAGCAGTCCGAATGGTACCCGGTTTAACAACCGGACTAAACGTCTCATCAACATCAACTCCCTCAATCTACGTGCTACCGTTGGCAACAAGACGTGCCTTGTACCGACTAAGAGTGCCATCAGCCAAATACTTATGATGAAACAACCACATACAATTAACAACATTGACACCCTCAGGTCGAGGTACACGTTTCCAAGTTTTATTCTTAACAAGTGCATTATACTCATCATACATAGCATTACGCCAATTTGGATTATTAAAAGCATCCTTATACGACCTAGGGGAAGGAGAAACAGTAGACACATGACCAACATACTTAGGATTAGGCCGCGTAGTCCCGACACGAGAACGTGTGACCATGGGATGAGTAGATAGAATAGGTGGAGGCGTAGGAACAGGAACAGGATCATCTGGTGGAGTGGGTGGAGGTGTTGGTACAAGAATATGATCATTTTGTGGAGACGGTGGAGGTGTAGGTGGTGCAGGTGATGCAGGTATATTGACAGGTGTAGTAGGAATTGGGTCGGAAGGTGAACCAATGGGTGTAGTGTTGATAATAGTGGAAATGAGATTGGAAGAATCTTCCAAAAAATCATATGAAGGTGTGGGCTTGGAAGGATAGGATTGAAACGGAAAAACCGTTTCATCAAAGGTAACATGTCGAGAGATGATAATTTTGTTGGTGTTGAGATCAAGACAACGATAGCCAAAATGATTGGCGGCGTGTCCCAAAAATATTGCAGGTGTGGCACGGGGTCCCAGTTTATGATCGGTATCGATATGTGGGTAACAAAGGCATCCAAAAACACGAAGGACACTGTAATCAGGTGTTGCACCAAAAAGACGAGTAAAGGGTATTTCATTATTAATGGCACGAGAAGGTAAGATATTCAATAAATAAACGGCCATATTAAGAGTCTCGGTCCAATAGTTGGGTGGTAGGTGTGCTTGAAACAATAAAGTGCGAATAAGATTATTTATAGTACGAATCATGCGTTCAGATTTTCCATTCTGTTGAGAGGTGCGAGGGCAAGAAAATCTAAACTGGATGCCATGGGTTGAAAATAATTTATGAAAGGCAGTATTATCAAATTCACCACCATGATCACACTGAAACGATTTAATTTCACACTTAAACTGAGTACGAACATAACTACGAAACAACTGAAACTTAGACAAAACATCAAATTTATTCATTAACGGATAAACCCAAACATACTGAGAATAATGATCCAGAAACAAAACATAATACTTGAAACCAGAAAGACTCGGAATTGGAGATGTCCACAAATTCGAGTGAACAATGTCAAAACAAGAAGTAACTGAACTAGACGAACTAACAAACGGAAGCTTCACATGTTTACCAAGCTGATAAGCATGGCAAAGAACAGGAGGCTTCTCTTTATTACAAGAAATAGAATCATTAGACACAAGACGCCGCAACACTTCACTCCCTGGATGTCCAAGTCGTTGATGCCACGTATACTGACTAGTAAGATACGCTTGAGGAATGGGAGAAGGCTTCGTAACAGGATAGAGATCGCCCGTGCTATCACAACGGAGGAGTACCCGTCGAGTTAGGAAGTCCTTCATAGAAAAACCAAAAGGATCAAATTCAACAGTGCAATAATTATCACGAACAAATTGACGCACAGAAATTAAATTTTTGACAATATGGGGAGTGATCAAAACATTATTTAAACGTAAAGGACGGAAAGGAGTAGACAAAAAACTATGACCAGAGTTAGTGACGGGAATGAAACGCCCATCACCAACTGCGACAGAGGGATAAATGCACTCATTAAGAATATCACTAAGACACTGTACAAAATCATTAAGGTGAGAACTCACACCTGTATCCATGTTCCAATTTCCAGCAGCCGGTTCTTGAAGAGTAGGAGTAGCAAAAGCATTTGGTAAAATAGTTGGCTGACCCGAACCCTGGTTACCTGACACAAGAAGCTGAGCCGGATTAAAACCGGAGCCACAAACCAGACCCGTGTCGTGACCTGTCATGTGAACCGGCGTTGTGAACCCCTGTTGCTGAGCAGGCGCTGTGAACCCCTGTTGCGGAGCAGGCGCTGTGAACCCCTGCTGCTGAACATGCACTGTGAACCCCTGCTGCTGAACAGGTACTGTGAACCCCTGCTGTGACTGTGAACCTTTCATAAGTTGAATCCCCTTTGGAAGTATAGAAAACGGATTGGACCCCCAAGGTGAAAGCGGTGATGGACTTTGAGTCAAGTGGGGTGGCTGAGAATAGGGGTACAAGGTGTGGGCCATTGTATGGTAAGCAACAGGACTAGGAGGAGTAGCAGTAGGCGTGGTAGGATAAGTAACAGGAGACGTGGTAGAGGTAAATCCCAATTTAGCCAACAAGTGTTGCAAGGTTTGCATGTCCGAAGAATAAGAACTCGACACAGTAGATGACGAACCAGAACCACGAGGTAGTAAAGTAGACTTGCCATGAACCCCATTGTGAAGATACCGACACGCCTCACCAAAACGACAATGTCCCTTAGCAAACAAAAAACAAGGTTTGTTAACCTTTTCCAATGGATTAGACGAGCGCCGAGCATTATCGTTATTCGCCAACAAGACCATAGGAGAAGCAGATGTGACATCCACAAGCGTATCTTGAACCTTGGATTTCATACGCATCTCTTGCGTGGTTAACAAAGAACGAACCGTCTTGAGATCGGGAAAGGGTTCCCGACTGGCAATAACTGTAGAAATCACATCATACGTGTTTGGCAAACCTTCAAGTGCAAACATAACAATATCATCGTTGCTAAGAGGAGAACCAAGACCAGCTAAGACCGAGATAATTGACTCAATTTTCTGAAAGTATGCATCAATGGTTAAGTCCCCAAGCTTCAAATTCCGTAGTTCCGCCTTCAAAGCCATAGCTCTTGGGCGTTTATTGTCTTGAAAAATCGTCTCAAGATATACCCACGCCTCTTTGGCAGTTGTGGGATTAAGTACAACCAAACGCTTTTGAAGATTTGAAGCAAGTGTGGAAAAGATCCAAGATCGAATAATAAAATCAACCTTGAGCCACTCCGGGTCCCTAGTCGGTGGTGTAGGAGGTGTAGTAGAGGAGGATGTGGGTGGATCAACAAGATGGTCCAATATGCCATAGCCATGGCAAAGATGAGAAAAATAATACACCCATGAGGAGTAATTCATCTCATCAACATCGAGTTTGATAGGCACAAAGGTGGTTAGGTGATTCATAGCCATAAGTTTATCCGATAAGGTGAGAACCGGTGCGGGGGGAGTCGTATCAACAGTCATGGTGAGGGTTTGTAGTATTCGAATAGTAAAGTAGGTTAATTAAAACCTCTAACAATGCAACTGCCTTTAACCAATTTAATAAAAACCAACCTATTACTAGTAGCCTCAATTTAATAATATAATGTGATAATAAATCTTACCCAGGCCACTTGAAGACCAATAGCTTTGTGATAGATACAATTAATTTATCCCAAAGATTAATACTCCACTAACTCTTGGTAGTATGAATGAATAACCATGTAACACGTTAGCATACAACTTGCAGAATCTGGAAACAAAAACCTTAACGAGCAGTACCTTGAAATCGTAGAACAAACTGGAGCAAACAAACAATGTCGACAACTCAGAAGGTCGACAAACGAAAACTGGAAACAACCGCCGACAACTCACACCGGTCGACAAACGAAAACTGAAAAACGGGATAGAAGCAGAAAGAAAAAATAATAAGCGACTAGGTTAGGTTTTGTTTTAGGGATGCGGAAGCAGTAAAGGGTTTAGGGATCGTTTGTAAGGTTTGATACCATGTAGGATAATATTATGAATCGTATATTGAATTCTGTTATGCCAATGACAATGTATATATAGTATACGATACAATACACATGGGTCATATGGGCCTATTACTAAGACCAACATCATCTAACACACCTATGATATGTTTTCAAATCATAAAGACATAAACTATTATTCTTTAAAATAACTGAGTTTTATCATTGACCCTTTTTTTATAATAGAATGGTACCCGCGCAATGCGGCGGCGGATACCCGGTGACTATTTTTGTGATGAACAAATATTTTTCACTTTAAGTCTTTCTTATTTATCATGTCCCAAATACTTTATAACGTAGTAGATATATGTTTTTTCAAAAGTAGAACGTTTAAATTATTAATAGGGTAAATAGTTATCACTTTTATTTTTCAAATTTTAGCATTAAATTGGTGGTTATAAGTTTAGTGAGCTTTTCTTATAAACAATTTTATTAAAATATATTATTATTGGAGGAGATTACTATATGGTTTAATGAGACTTAAATTTTCAAATTTTACTTTAATTTTCTAATGTTTTTTTGTAGTAATATTTTTTGTTTTAAATTTTAAGACTTCCTTTTATAGGAAGTCTCAAATGCCTTATAATGTAGTATAAATAATAATCATCTTATAAGTAAATTAGTACTGCAGTCTGTATTGTATCATATTTTAACCATTTTATGACTGTTTTACTGGCTTTACATTCTATTGACATTTAGTTCCATGCTAGTTGCTAGTTAGAACACCTAAACACAAAAAGATAGCTTGGAAAAGTTCCAATGCACCGAACAGGTGAATGTTTTGTTTGAGTTACTATAAATAAAGTTTACAATAAATTTCTGATCTGCATGCTATTAAAATATCGATCCGGGCTTGGTCTCAGGAAAACTTGATATGATCTTTGAAATTTCAATCATGGAAACCAGAACCGGCAATTACAAGCTATCTAAAATCTAAGTCGAAACAAACCTGTTTAACATATGATTATCAAAAATGGGTCAGAGAGATCAATGATTAAAACTGCAACTTAGTATCACAGGCCATTTGGGTATTTCTTTTTCCGAATAGAAGTAGCAATACTCTTTTTGTTTGTCAAAATAGAAATTTTGAGAGTTGAAGAACTATTTTATATATGACTTTGAAAAAAAAGGGGAAAAACAAATTAAACATTAACAATTAGTTTGATGTGTTGCCTTTATGCAATAAGATTCCATGTTAGTTGTGAATAAATAATTCGAATGCTGATATCTCTATAATTGTTTGTCAATATTATTTCCCTTAATGATTTATGTGTCTGTATCAGTTGTTCTTTTCTGTAAAGAAGTAGAATAACAAATGAAGAAACAGAAGCAGAAAAAAAGGACCCATCGGTCCAGATTCAACCCAACCCATATTACCAAGAAGTCTCCGTTTGACGTATCCAGTGTTGCCCAATGTGCTTGATTTCCAGTATATGATAGAATCATATCTATCTGCTAAGTTATATATTATTTTAGTATGCATAAATAGATATGAAACGATATTAGCTACACATCTTTCTTTTTGTATTTTCCAGCTTAATTGTAGACCTTTTATTCTTGACTGCGTGTGCTGTATGTGCGTAGACAAGCACCAGAAATAAAAAGGTAGTCATATTGAGCTGTGTAGATTTAACAATCATGAGGTCATTCATCATAGTTGCACACTTGCACCAGAGATAAAAAAAGACTTTACAATTGTTCAATATGAGGACAGAACTGTGCCCAACTGTACAAGCAATCTGTGTGCATTTTTTCCATGTTAAATAATTTGGTCCCTCTATTTTTCGTTGATTTTCTTGACCATTTTATCTTTTGGCGGTTATTGAAATACTATTATAATTATTCTACCCTAATCTTGTACTACTGATTCTCACTGGTATTTGTTGAGTAATTGGTGGAAACTGATCACCTTCACATTTTGGAAAACATGGATTTACGCCCTTGCTCTTACCTCACATCACCAAGTATGGGCCTGCAACAATCATAACTTCCCCATGAACCTTGCGAAATCATCATTCACTGTATCGTTACAAGTTCGTTTAAGGTATATGGATGTGGTACAGATTAGTTAAGGCTGATGTTGCTATACCTTCCTAATTTCAATTGTTCGGACAAATAATCGAACCTAGAATGACAACAATAACCATGCTCAGAGGGTTAAGGGCAGAGATGAAACCGGCTCTTTTTGTCTCATTATAATTCCTCAAAGATTACTCCTGAAAGTTGATTTTACCATTGAACCAGTATATCTTTGTATGCATATGATTTTATCTATCTTTCTTAGACCATAGTATAGACCACAGTTACGAGACCGGCATCCCAGTGTAATCTACGGCTTCATTATGTCCTCGTCCAGCTACTATGGTAACTATACTTGGGTACATAAGAGTTTAAAAAACTGATTGTGTCTTTAAGAATAAACATTTGCGTAGTGCAAATAATGTCCATGCATAAAGGTGTAGTAACACATCATTGTTGAAAGATTCAAAGGATTCTTAAAAGATTCAAAGGGTACTTTGCATGTATAATTTTTTTAACAAGATGATAAGTGCTAATGATTTTCATATTTTTGGTGCTTAAAGCTAATAAAAGCTCGATCGCATATGCTCTGGCTTTATGCTCCCAACTCTATAACATCTTTTATTGCCTATTTGATTTCTTTATTGTAAAATTTAACTCCTTTAAGGAAGTAGTATATCCCTATAAAGTAGCTATAATCTTATCCCTTTGACCACAAAGTATTCATAATTCATTATATTAAGTGCAGTGATTTTTGTTATTATAATTTGTTAAAAACTTGGTTGTGAGTGTGTTTCCACAACTTAAGCTTTTGTCCCGAAAGTGACACGCATGCCTATGATTTGTTTACGGAATCATAAATTACTAGTCTTCCAAATAACTGGGGTTCATTGCTTAACCAGATGACAATATTTTATCAAAAATTAGCATACCGGGTACAACTTTAGTTTGTAACAATGTTCTGATCTAGCTGCTTCTATTAAGTACGGAGTATTAGTTTTTGTTGGTCTTATACAAACTTATATGCTATTATTTTGTCCATGGAAACTAGTCCAGCAAAAACATGCAATCTACAAAACTAATTCAACTTGTTTGGTACATGTCTCTAAATGTAACTAACGGGTCGTATGGGTTTATTGATAGAACATTTTTTAAGTCATGTTCGGTGGATCATAATATCATAACTAATGGGTCATATACTCATGGGTTGCTAATATTGATAGACATTTGAAGTCCTCTAAATAGATTTTGTAATATAGAAACCCTTTTATCCTTATACTCAGAGAATGCATATCCTTTTAGCACCATCCGTGGTGTAAACGTCGTTTCTTGTTAAATTGTTTATAGAGTTTGGCCTTAAGTACATAACCTTTGTCGTTTTCAAGAAAAATGCCCAACCTTTGAGACTGGATCTACCACTGCTTATCCATCTAAAACATAAAGAATTCAGTATTAGTTGACTTGATATCATGCATAATGTTTATCTTTATGATGCAATAAGGTTCCATCGTTAGTTGTGAAAATAATGTAATACTTTGATACGTTCCTTATTGAAATTCTAGCAAGTTTATATGCTTTTGTACTTTATATCTGTTCATGTAGAATGTTCTTTTCTACAAAGAAGTAGAAAAAGAAATTAATAAAAAGAAAGAGAAATAAAGGGTTATGGGTTCAATTGTTAAATCCATTCCAGAAGAAGTCCCCATTTGACCACAACATGAACTTTCGTGCAGAAAGTGACTGCTACACCCATGATATATATGTTCTTGAAATCGTTCAAATAATCGAGTTGGGTTACTGAACCAGCTTCCGCTTTTTATAAAGATTACCATACTGAGTACACTTGGCCATTAGAAGCAATATGATTAAGGAGAAGATAGATAGCTTTATTTGTGATATTTTTTTCTGATCTATCTGCTTCTACTTGATATCAATTCTTTTATTCTTTCATTAATAGAAACTAGCTCGGCAAAAGCAAGCTATCCAAACAAAATTAAGTCATCTAATATGTGATTCTCAACTTTGGGACTTTGGGTTATGATTGGTCAAATAAAGTTTACTATTGGATCAAACAGGTCGTTACCTCTGGAATGAAAGAGTAGTGTTTGTGGTCAGTGGATCATAGCTTGTTTCCCTACTAATATATTTTTTGAATACAGGCTAATACACCATAAGTCCGTAACCAAATTAGCTATTTCTTTCATTTAGGAATTGAAGGTGAATAAGTTTTTTTTTTTTTTTTTTTTTTTTACTGACATCATAAAACATATAGTAAAATGAACCATCCATGTGATTTTAAAAAAAGTTTTGAATATTCTTTTAAATGACAGAAGCTATACTTTTGTTTCTTCATCAGAAAAGATACCTTGAGGTACAGAACCCTTTTTATCCATATATTTTTATAAAGGAATTAATATTTTCCAAAAGTCTGATATTCATGTATAATGGTATATCTATAATGCAATAAGGTTCTATTATTAGTTGTATATATAATGTACTACGTTCACATGTTTCTTTTTAGAATTTTGTTTAGTTTATTTGCTGTTACACTTTATATCAGTTAATGTCAAATGTTCTTTTCTGCAAACAGCTAGAAAATGAAATGAAGAAAAGGAAGGAGGGAAAAGGCCAGGGGTCCATTGTGCAACCCAACTCGCCAATTCTACACGTCTAGTCTCCTACTCGATTTCCCACATCTAACAAAAACCATATCCATCTATATCATGTGAACTTTACTGCTTCCATAGTGGAAAAATAGTAAGCATGCAGAATCATGTTTTATTCTTTGTTTTCATATATGTTATGTTTTAGTACTTTTGTATGTATAAAACAAATATGAAATGATATTAGCTTCACATCGTTCTTTTTGCATTTTTATTATACACCGTTTATTCAAGACTGTGGGTGCTATATGCGTGTACAAGTATGTGTAGACAAGCACCATAGACCTAAAAAGTTGACATGCTAATCCATGTTAGCAACGTAGATGTGATAAGCATCAAGTGGTTTATCATAGTTGCACCAGAGATTAAAATGATTTTTCGATATATTCAATAGAAAAACTTCAGGACATAACTAAGTCCAATAGTACAAGCAAGCTGTGTGCTTTTTTTTCCCCCTCAATAACATACTTATACTCGCACTATTTCCCGTTGATTTTCTTAACCATTTCATTGTTTGGTGGTATTGCTATCGCAAGACTGTCAGGATCATTCTTTCCCAGTCGTGTGGCGGTGATTGTCATCGGTATTTGTTGATTAGCCGGTGGAAACTGATCACCTTCACCTTTAGTATCAGACTGGTTTACATCCTTGCTCTTGCCCCATATCACCAAGTATAGCCCAGCAACAATCACAACTGCACCAAGCACCCTGCACAAACATTCACCTTATTAGTTATATATCGGCCTAATTTAAGGGCATTGTTTTTATTTTGTAAGGTAGGAAACTCTTTTATGCATCTGATACAAATTTGTGTATGGTTAATGCATATGTTCACAGAACAAAAAAAAAAAAAAAAAAAAAAAAAAAAAAAAGAAAATGTTTAAGTTTAATGATAAACTGATGATGATATACCTCCCCAAGTTCAACTGTTCAGACAAAACAATAGATCCTAGAAATGCAACGATAACCATGCTTAAAGGGTTAAAAGCAGTGACGAAAACCGGCCCTTTTTGCTTCATTATAATACCACCAAGGTAGTATCCCAATCCTGAACAGATTACTCCCTGCATTATGTATGACCATCAGAGATCATTCAAATTAGTAGGAAATAATTTTCACTTTTTTACATGTCTGTAAATTTAATTTTTATAGATTTCTTACACCATAGACCATAGTCACAAGTCCAGCATCCAAATGTAATCTCCAGGCTGCGGTATCTCCCCGTTCAGCGATTACTGTCACTATCGCATTTTGCAAAGTCCCTGCTGCGCATATGAGAACTGTAAGAGAGAGCTCTGCCGGGTATGCCTTCAAAGTAATCGCCTGTAAAACAAGTTTATTTAGTTAGTTATAACTAATGTTAGAAGCAATAATCATGTGAGCATGCTCAAATGTAAAGGTGGCAGTTTCGACCCATTTACTTATATATGGGTCGATTTAGGTTATGATTATTTATAATAGGTCAATCAAACAAAATTATTATCTTATTGATACTATGACTTTTGTGATCCTATTTTGATACTATTTACTTATAAAAAAATTGAAATAAATATGCACAAATTGCTTGGAGTCAACCAAAAAACGACCCATATTGACCCAAACCCGACCTATTTCCTGACCAGCCAGTGTAGAGGATGGAAAGCATGGTACCTGAACAATGTAAAAGCAGCTCCAGGATAGACAACCGGTTATGATCATCAGCGAGCCCTTGATATTGTCTGCACCACTTACATGGTTTGCACCTTGGTCCTGATGCGCAGTGGCTGAAACCTTGGTCCATGGCAAACCAATTGTAGGCCCCACTACTACAGTCATTATCATTGCACCTCCCACCGTCACTAGTGTCCCAACTATCTTCCCTATACTATGTATTTTCTTGATATTCACCTTCTCCAACCTACCCGGAAAATAACAAATATTAAATATACAACAAACTAAAGCTTACATTAACATGCAAAATTAAATCAAGAAAAAAAAATACCTGCATGCCCATGCCATGAGGAATGTCATAGCAGGGATAATATTGCACATTGCTGCTGCAAACGTTGCGGTTGTATACTTCATGCCTGCATAATATAAGTTCTGGTCGACAACAGGCCTGTTTCATAAAACAGAAAACATTAATTCTCAGAATCATATAAGTACGTACAAAGGGTTAAAAACATACTCTAGAAATCCTAGCAACATGATCTTGATGAACACCATAAACGTCAGCTTTGGCCTTCCTTTCCTGTCATTAGAACAATATCAGAAATCCATACACAAATATAGATAAGAGACCAAGAATGGTTTATAAAAAAGAAAGAAAGATGACCTTTCAAAGTAAAGAGCGAAAGGAGCAATAACAAGGGCAGCAATCAGGTTCCGATACGTAGCAAAAGTATAATGATTCATGCCATGGTTAAGCGCAGCCTTAGCGATAATAACCAAACCAGCATTACCAAATTGTAAAAAAATGACATACAAATAAGGCTTTAGTTTCTCAAACATCATGGTGTTTTGATACATGTTTGAACTAAATGCTTAAGTGTATGGTTAAGTTGTGTGTTGTTGTTGGTGAGTAGAAATGAATGGGATAGTTGGGTCTATATATAGCATGCATTCATAAGGGACATGCATTTTTTGCATGTCATGAGTCATGAGGAAGAGAAGCAATATCCAACACAATAACACTCTCTTTTTTTTGCACAAATTCATGATGAGCCCACTGTCATTAATGGAATCAGGGATGGAAACCCATTTGATTACTTTATTTTTTTCAAAAGTTAAACCACTTATTGCAAATAGTAAAGCTAATCAATATACTAACTTTTTTGTAAAGAGGAGGAGTAGATGATGATATCATCTTTTTTATTTTATCTTCTCATTTGAAGCCTTATTGGCAAGCATACTCTCTTGTCTATACGTTTTGTGTCACATAAATATATAGTATATTTGCATAATAATACTACGATATAATAAGTAAATGATTGGATACATAGCTAACTTATTATATATAGTTTGTTATAAATATTGTAATTAACTAAGTATTGTCGTACCAACTAACTAACAAACTAAAAAGAGTTGGTTATATTTGCTAACCAACAACTTACTATCATCTACAAAGCCAAGAAGCCTTAAGTTTATAGGTTATTGACCACCCTTTTTCGGATTATTACAACTAAGTTGATGTCATTAGGTCATTTTAACATAATGAAAACGAAATTTTCATACTTTCCCATATATGTCAAGAAGTTTTGTTATAGAAATCGGATTACCCAAATTAACTTAACTTTTGCCTTCTTCACATATGTTTAATCATATACCTTAAATTATAGGCTTAACCAAAGTTTGCCAAAAATGATTACAATTTGTGCACGATAAGTCACGCTCTTGATATGCATCGTGACTCTTGCATATCGACTAGTGAAAACTATACGCAATATATTTTATCATCATGGTTTTATGAAAAAACGTTTCATCTCATGGACTATGTGTACTTTTTATAAAGCGAAACTTTGGCAAAATTTATTGAAAGTTTCACCTATTTGGTGTACTTTAACGAGTCTTTATATAGAACATGGAAATCCACACTCCAAGTGAGCTAAATATAGCAAATTTGTTGGTTTAATGCAACGAAATATAGCAAAAAACGTTAGCTCAAGATAAGTGTGTATGTCATACTCGAATCTTGCCGTTATGCGTTTTTCGTGACACCATATATAATCATTGTAATTGGGTGAGATATATGTTTTGTGTAAACTTGTAATTATGATTTGTTCACATGTAAACTAATTTAGTTCATAATGTGAGTAAGACACATACGTTGTGGAGTGTTGTTGAGTTCATCTTAATATGTACTCATTTATTTTACAACCTGTCAAGATGCTGACACTTGTTTTTAAGCCTACAATTAGGCGGTCCATATATCATTTCTCTAAAATGAAGATCACCATTGTGAAACATTACGTCGATCATTTGATGTTATTTTACTTTATTTTGTATTTGGATAAACGGCATTGTCCTTGTTATTGAAAGTTCGGCTTCTTTTTTTTTTTTCTCTCTTTTTCTTTGTCATTGTTTTTAAAATGTATACTACCATGCTACTTATCTACTTGCTTTGCGTATATGATTGTTATTGTCGTGCAAAGCCATTGAAAGGGAAACTTTACTTTGAATTATGTCCAAATCAAATGAACCCTCCTAGTTTCATAATGTTCGACTAAAGTCCCTAAATGATGACACGATGATATTGATAAATTAACAACAATTTGATGGTTTATTAATCTTTGTCAAGGTATCGTATCGTACCTTTATATCATGCATATTATATTATGTCTATAACTTAATATACTAACCAATCACTTTCTTAATCCAAGCGCAGTAGTAGAGCCCAAGCGACCAAGGCTACAAGCGTAAAGGACGGTACCTGGTTACATCTATAGACAAATGTTTTTCACAACGACAACTTTAAACACGCAAAATGCATACTATAATAGAATTCAAAACTTGTACCCCTTTTTTAAATTTTATTTTTTTATGTTTATGATTAACTTATAACATGTTCTCAAGACTAATTGGTAACATTTGTATTCTATATCAACAATCAATTTATAACACGTTTTCAGCGCACTCATTAGTGAAGTTTATTTTCTTATCTATAATTAATTTATAACACGTTATCAACGTTTATAAGTATTACGTTATGTCGTATGCCGTTTAGGGGAATGCTTTTTAGCTTTTAAAGTTTATGTTCCCATCAAGATTCATGCATCTTCCCAAAACTTAAAAATAATTTGAAGTGACCAAACGAATAGAGACGTACTATTATAGGGATCAAAGTGCAACTAGAATTGAACTCTTGTAGTAGTCTTTGTACAAATAAAAGTGTTAGCCTTTTTTATGAACTGGATATAAAGAAATTTGTTTCAATCAATTATTTTACAATGAAAGTAATGAAACAAAGGGACAAACAATGGTCAAAGAGTTTGTGATTATGAACAAAAGTGCCGATTCAACATTCCGCTGACTGAACAATCATTTTAAAGCTATAAGGACCATAATTATTAAATTGTGAACGTATATGTAAGCCTAACATTATTAGTTAATAGTCATGTAGAAGGTCTTGAAGTGTTATGTGGTCTTGATCGAAATTTTGTTTTGCAAATATTGAGTTTTATAAATATAATATTATTTTTTATAGTTGCAACCGATCTTGAAAATTGTCCGCAAAAATATCATGATCTTTCCTGACTAGACTCGGTTTAGAAAAATTGTGGTTTTGTCTTGAAAATTGTTTGAAAAGATTTTGCGTGAAATAACTCTTAAATTTGTGCATGCCATTGCTTACGTAATGAGAATTTTAATAAAAGTAAAAACAAATACGAGTATGTGATTATATCTATAATAGCAGTCACATTTTCTTCTAAATCCGGTTGTAAACCCGCTTCATTATTTTCTTCATCCATAACCCTATTTTCTCAGCAACAACATGCATGATTTTCATCGTCTATAGTTGATTTTCTTCCTCCATAACTAACCGTTTATTAATTGATAAATTTAGACCTAAAATCAAGCAAAAGAAGATACATTTTTTCCCTAATTTTGAAAATTTACGAAGATATATTGCCGAAGATTTATAATGAGATCGACAATTATTGAATGTTTTTGGAGTTACTTTGATTGTTAATTCCGATTGATGTTTGTGTGTTTTGTGCAAGTCAAAATTTAGTTTTATTGGTGGAGATTGAAGGGAGGTTGGGGATTTTGAATTTTATATGTAACGAAATTGCTATTGAAATATAAATCAGATTTTAATTTGAGCCTATAAATCAGATTTTAATTTGAGCCATTGTTTAAAGTGAAATGAAAGACCGAGATTTGATCATTTAATCTTTAAAAACTAGTTAATTTATATGAATCTCATCTCAAATTCTAACTTATATGTAGAGATGGTAAAATAGGTGTTCAAGAAATTAAAGTAAGGGGTCAAGACGAGTTATTAGTGTTTTCCGGTACGGGCCAAAAATTTTGAGTGACTATTCGTGAAAAAAAGGTTTGTTCCATGCGCAACTTTAACTCGGAGTCAATTTTGGACCTGACACGACCTTTGTGTAAAATAAAACCACAAGCAATGTTCAGCTAGTTCGTACAAATCGGGAAGAGTTTGCGCTGAAAAAGTTAACGCCAAAAACCTATCCCAAATTTTGATAATTTGTAATGAATGAAGATAGAATAAAGATGGAGACCTCAAGTTGTCTAAAAAATAGAAGTATAAAACTTTTGCCAAAACAAAAGTAGTAATACTTCTATAGTTTATTTACATGTTTTCATTATTCTTTTCTTCCTCTTTAGAAAACATTATCAAAACAAGTTTTCATTTCATTGTCAAACAAAATAGCAACATTTTCACAATACGTCAACTAATACCTTAAATGATATGAATTCATGTGTTACATAAATCATCTGTATGACCAATTTTGGGATATTGCTGAATCGATATGCACCGAATTATTCATCCTTGGATTCCATTTATCAAGTCGATCATCAGAAAACGATTGAAACTTAAAGTTAAATGCTCGAAAGAAGATCGAGAACAAAAAACCATCTTTTGCCATGAAAGTCCATGAAGATAATACCATTTATATTAGTTCATTTCTAGTGTAAAAGCAATAAAATGTTACGTGACAATGTGTTGCGTATATTGAGTTTTACCTTTTTTTGGCCTCGCTAAAAATAGAAGTATGTCAAGTTGTACATAATTTTAGTTTTAGTTCAATAAATATCATGTTATTATTTCTTTTGATACAAACATCATCCGTTAATGTATTTCTAGCAGATGTTGCTTTTACACCACCAACATCCAGTTTGCTAATAGTTTATATCCTGGAAATTTTATAACTAGCATGCACGCGAGTAACGTAAATGAATATATAACGTGATGTAGTTTTTACTTGCACCTCGTCTAAAAAAATGCATAACTTTCAGTTTTGTAATACTTTCAAAACATTGTAACATTTTGTGAAATATTTTTTGTTTCAGGTACTTGGCTATATGCAATTCGCAAATAGAAATCTAATTTAAAATGAAAAAGTAAAATTATTACGAATTAATTATAATTCTTAGTCATTTGCGTTACGATTGTGTGGTTGGACTTAATTATTACGTAGACTTGTTGTTTTCAAGTTAGGTGGTATCTAAGGCAAGAAGCTTTGACATTTATATGTTTTCAGCAACGACAGCAAGCCTTGGGCTCTAAGTTGTTGTTACTTTCACCCAATCAATTAACGAGTAGTAACAATAAAAGCTGTTTGTTTAGGCTCCTTATTTGCGGTGTTCCAGTTAGAGTAAGCCATTGGTGCAACACTGCAATTTGTGCAGCTGTAGCCCATTTTAAGATTTGCAATGGTTTAATTTGGCATTCTTTGGCATCCAACGTCAACGTATTTATTGTTTCAAACTCTTATTAGAAAACAGCTGTCCTTCCTTTTAGTTAAGCTTGTCTCAAAACAGATATTCATTTTCTAAAATATGTCAATTGTTTGTTTAAATATGTAAATAGCTCTTAGCAACCTAAGATATGCTAACAAAACAATACTTATAGAGTTACAGAGGAGATATTATTTGGATATTAAAAGTATTTTGCGTATCAAAGAATCAATTATAGTCATTTATTTTTCATATTAAAAAAAAAAAAAAAAAAAAAAAAAAAAAAAAAACTCACTTTCACTCTATTTTTTAAAATTAATATCTCTTAAACATTAATAGTTAAGCGAAAAAAATTTACACCATCGTGACGAGCATTCTATTATCTTTCAATAGAAGAACACTTTGATATTTTTCGACAAACTTTTGTTTGCCTTTTTCATGTTTTATCGTTTTTCTTTTTTTCGATTGTTGAAACTTGCATGAGAAATCATGATGCGTGCGTAAATCGTTGTAGGTATAGATTATTCTTATCAAGTTTTAAATTTATATTTAGCCGACTTAACATATAACACACACTAACGAGCAGTGTACCCGATCAATGTAGCTAATTGGTAAGTAGAGTGTCGATTACTAAGAGTGGAACACTAACACCTAGACTGTCTATCATAATTTTAATTCCTAAGTTAGGTTTACAACCTAATCTAACGCATGGGGTTTTCAGTCTGAAAGACTGGCACGAATTGAGTTGATTAATTAAAACTATAAAACTAATGAGATAGAATACAACGAATGGCGAACACATACACAGATAGATAACAGATACATATAAGAGGCCTGATGAATGATTAAGTAGCTTCTCACTTGTTTTATTGCTATAATTTCATGGTGAGGTTTAGCCTTTTCAGTTTCCCCTGATTTACCCCAAATCCACCAAAAATATTGAGTGTGCCGGTAGTTTATAGACTTTAGAACTTGGTCTTTACATCATTTTGAGACCATAAACGAGTAGTGTGTCAAGTTTACTTGATACATTTTGATGAAACTTTTTGAAGGCAATATTTTAGGATTATCACCCAAATAGCTTATATGTGTGCGTTTATCGATTAGTCACATTGACTTTTCGACCCCATGTTTAAACCCTTTTGTTGCACTCACCTTTAGTGCAAGATACCCTTAGATACACCTTTCAGAGCCATTCTTTTGTTTCTCACCCTTATAATTATTGTTTCAATATACCTATTTGCCTTAGCCTACCGTGTAGTCTTGGTCTATAATTAGGAAATTGCCACTTGCCCTAGTTTGAGGTTCGAGTTAAGAGATTCAGAAATCACGCCTACGTTGAAGATCTATCTTTGAAGATCATTCGAGACCCCCCCCCCCCCCCCCAAATATCCCGTGTATGATTCATCTCAAGTGGGGGATGTTACTATTTTGTAATTTAATTGTTATAAAAAAATGTAAAATTTCGTATGTAGATAGTTTATTTTCGGTGCAACAATGTATAACACCTTATTTTGAGCTATTAAAGATTTAGAATCGAGGAGGCCACTCCGATCACTTATGAAGAATTAAGTTGGTTCTTTCCATTCACCAACATGAAGACCAAGTATTGTGCCCCTCATGACGTCCTCTGAAAGGCGAAAAGTGTATCGCTTTTAAGGGGTCATTTAAGCCCGAATTCGTGATTATTTGATTAATTACTGCCCTAAATCGTTCATTTTGTCATTTTAGGTACTTTTGAGAAGAAATCTGGAAAAGGAAGCATTTTGGACGTTTTTGGAGCATAAAAGTGAAGAAAACGGCAAAGTCTCAAAATTCTTGCTGGGAACAGTACCTGACGACGTCAAGACTTCACACATGACGGCGTCAAGCTTGGCAAAAGAGATGGAAGTGGAAAATACACATGACGGCCCAGAACATTTTTAGTGCAATTGACCTGACGGCGTCACCAAGGCCGTCAGGGTCAAAATGTATGTGACGGCCCAGAGCTTAATTCCTTCTTGACGGCGTCAAGATTGGATCTAGGCAATACGATCCTTAATTTGGCGGCGAGTTGACGGCGTCAGAAACTATAACGTAACGCCGTCAGGATGTATTATCTATATATATTTTTCCAATTGTTCATTGTAAGTGGGTGGAATATTAGGAGAACTTTTGGAGAGCTTAAACCCTAGACGAATTTTCTGTAAAAATAAGGGTTTCAACCCTTGTTCCATCCATGCTTAATTGAAGATAAGTTTTCCAATAATCATACGATATGTCTATGTGTTGTGTGATTCTATCTTATGCTTGTCTTTCTTTTAACATGTTAGGCTAGGTTTTTATTGTGTTTGCTTAGATATAGTGAAATCTAGATGTTGATTATTGGTTGATGGTTTGTTTATAATTGTTGTGGATGATTGTATTCGATGTTAGGCTTAAGAAAACTGGCAGACTTCCAATTAGTAACTTGCTTGAACGTCTTAAGAAACATGATCGGAGGTGTACTACGATTTTTGGTTGTATTTAATGCATAAGTGAATTCTAGTGATCCCATGTTAGGAGCTTTTAGTCGGCTCGACATAGGAGTGAAGTAAGAGCTTATAGAGTTAGGGAATATTGTACACGGCCCTACGACTAATATTAAGGAATATAACCAAGATGTTGATTATTGGTTGATGGTTTGTTTATAATTGTTGTGGATGATTGTATTCGATGTTAGGCTTAAGAAAACTGGCAGACTTCCAATTAGTAACTTGCTTGAACGTCTTAAGAAACATGATCGGAGGTGTACTACGATTTTTGGTTGTATTTAATGCATAAGTGAATTCTAGTGATCCCATGTTAGGAGCTTTTAGTCGGCTCGACATAGGAGTGAAGTTAGAGCTTATAGAGTTAGGGAATATTGTACACGGCCCTACGACTAGTATTAAGGAATATAACCCGTCATCCATGCAATTGTAACAAGCTAATCAACTGGTAAAAGATATCTAGGGAGTAATGAAATCTAAGTAAACACATCTTTTCTTATTATTGTTTCCACCACATAATCACATTAGTTTATTTTCATTTCTTTTTATTTTATTTTGATTGCATCTTTAGTTATTTGGGTTAGTTGACTAGCAACTAATTCCGCCCACTCCTTCAAAACCCGAGAATTTACTTGCTTTTATAAAATACAAAAATACAAAAAGAATCATCCCTCACCTCTAGACCTAGTTTAGTAAGCTTTCTAATCATAGCGAACACTATTCCTGAGTTGAACGATAAATCCCCCGGTACTTGTCACTATACTATACTACAACGATCAGGTACACTGCCTGGCGGGGATTGCAAGCTTCTCAAGATCCCTTGAGAGGTAAAACCTGTTGCGAGGGCGCAATCCCGCGTATCAAGTTTTTGGCGCCACTGCCGGGGAATAGTTATTGTCTAGGTTAGAATTTCTTTTTATTAGGTCTACTTGCTAGATTCATTTCTAGTAAGATTTTTATTTTTATTTTTAGATTTTCTTTAGTTTATCTCATTTCTTTGTTCCTTTGTTCGTAACCATTACCATCCGACATCATGGAAGGTGGTAATATCTTTGAACCCATCAACCCACCACCACAAAACCACCACAAAACCTATCACAACCAAACCAACCTCCTAGACCCCGAACTTTAGGAGAGTATTCCCGTCCTAGCCACCAAGGCTATCGGAACACCATTGAGCTCACTCAAGGAGCCAATGTGTCTCCCTTGCGATCCAACACCATCCGGTTGGTGCAAAGCGGATGTGCATTCCATGGACTTCGTTCCGAAGATCCTAATCAACATCTCATGGATTTCCTAAAAATCGTAGATTCCATAGACCTTGATGTTGCAACTAGAGAGACGACCCGATTACGTCTATTCCAATTCTCTCTACGTGACCAAGCTAGTCAATGGCTTGAACGTTTACCCGCGGGATCTATCACCTCTTGGGATGATCTCACTTCTCGTTTCCTTGCTCAATTTTTCCCACCGGGGAGAACTACCAAGCTTAGAAATGACATCTTGATATTCCAACAACATCAAGGTGAAACTCTCAATGAAGCATGGACTAGTTTCAAGGACTTACTCCAAAAAGTCCCTTATCATGGCATAGATCTTTGGCTCCAAGTCCAAATCTTCTATGCCCATATCGATCTCTCCACAAGGCGAACTATTGACCAATCGGCCGGTGGCAAGCTACGTGATCTAAGTGCGGATGAATCATGGGAACTCATAGAAGATCTTGCTCTCTATGACAACGAAAGTTGGAATAATCCCCGTGATTTGAACAAAACGGTCAAGGTAATATCTTTGCCTTCGAACAATTCTAGCACTCCCGACCATAGGATCATGGAACTTGAGGACCAAGTCAAGTTTCTCATGAAATCCTATGAAGCTCCTAAGCCTTCAAGCTAAGTGAACAAAATCACTTCTTCATGCGAATTATGTAGTGGTCCCCATGACACTCGTGATTGCGTGGAACTCACCAGACAAGCTTTTACGGATTACGCATCCTCACGTACCGCCAAAGCGGGAGACAAGTGGTACACTTTTTAACCCGAGCCAAACCCTTACGGTGATTCCTACAATCATTCTTGGAAAAATCACCCGAACCTTAGGTGGAAACAAAACCAAAACATGCCCCAAAACAATTCTTCCAATCCACCTAATTGTTACCAACCAAACGGTCCACCCTCTAACCGTACTTTCAACAACAATCCTTCCAATAACTATGGTAGTACCAATAATCTTGAAGGATTGATATCCAAGTTTATGGCATCTCAAGAAGCTCGCATAGCTAAGTTTGAAGCCGATTTCAAACAAAAGCAAAGTGAGATGACCAATAAAATTGACACATTGTTGAAAGCTCTCAATGGCCGAGAAATGGGAGCACTCCCAAGCGACGCGGTCAAGAACCCGAAACTAAATGTTAATGCCATATCATCGGTTTCGTCACCTACTTCTTGTCCACAATACTATTCGGTCAAAGCAATGAACATGTGTTTCAAGCAAACCCAAATTCTTCAAAAGGACCAATCGAATAAAACATCCGATATTAAACCGGTCAAAAACATAATTGAAACACCTCCTACACAAAACCTTGACGATGAATTCAAGGAACTTCGTCTTGAACGTCCGGTTATTGAATTTTTAGCAAGAGCTCCCTACTACAATGCCCTTTTAGAGAAATATAAGGAGAAACTTAAGTTGGGTAAGAATGGGACTGCCTTCGTTCAGAATAAGTTGCCTAAGATATAAGATGATCCGGACATATTTGTTTTACCTTATAGGATCGGGAACTCCGAAACTTTTGACACAATAGCCGATCTTGAGGACAAGTAAATCTCAAGTGTAAGGGTATTTGATAAGGCGAAAAGTGTACCGCTTTATGGGGTAATTTAAGCTCAAATTCGTGATTATTTGATCAATTACTGCCCTAAATTGTTCGTTTTATCATTTTAGGTACTTTTGAGAAGAAATCTGGAAAAGGAAGCATTTTGGACGTCTTTGGAGCATAAAAGTGAAGAAAACGGCAAAGTCTCAAAATCTTTGCTGGGAACACTACCTGACGACGTCAAGACTTCACACATGACGGCGTCAAGCTTGGCAAAAGAGGTGGAAGTGGAAAATATACATGACGGTCCAGAACATTTTTAGTGCAATTGACCTGACGGCATCACCAAGGCCGTCAGGGTCAAAATGTATGTGACGGCCCAGAGCTTAATTCCTTCTTGACGACGTCAAGATTGGATCTAGGCAATACGATGCTTAATTTGGCGGCGAGTTGAAGTCGTCAGAAACTACAACGTGACGCCGTCAGGATGTATTATCTATATATATTTTTCCAATTTTTCATTGTAAGTGGGTGGAACATTAGGAGAACTTTTGGAGAGCTTAAACCCTAGACGAATTTTTTGTAATAATAAGGGTTTCAACCCTTGTTCCATCCATGCTTAATTGAAGATAAGTTTTCCAATAATCATACGATATGTCTATGTGTTGTGTGAATCTATATTATGCTTGTCTTTCTTTTAACTTGTTAGGCTAGGTTTTTATTGTGTTTGCTTAGATGTAGTGAAACCTAGATGTTGATTATTGGTTGATGGTTTGTTTATAATTGTTGTGGATGATTGTATTTGATGTTAGGCTTAAGAAAACTAGCAGACTTCCAATTAGTAACTTGCTTGAACGTCTTAAGAAACATGATCGGAGGTGTACTACGATTTTTGGTTGTATTTAATGCATAAGTGAATTCTAGTGATCCCATGTTAAGAGCTTTTAGTCGGCTCGACATAGGAGTGAAGTAGGAGCTTATAGAGTTAGGGAATATTGTACACGGCCCTACGACTAGTATTAAGGAATATAACCTGGCATCCATGCAATTGTAACAAGCTAATCAACCGGTAAAAGATATCTAGGGAGTAATGAAATCTAAGTAAACACATCTTTTCTTATTATTGTTTCCACCACATAATCACATTAGTTTATTTTCATTTCTTTTTATTTTATTTTGATTGCATCTTTAGTTATTTGGGTCAGTTGACTAGCAACTAATTCCGCCCACTCCTTCAAAACCCGAGATTTTACTTGCTTTTATAAAATACAAAAATAAAAAAAGAATCATCCCTCACCTCTAGACCTAGTTTAGTAGGCTTTCTAATCCTAGCGAACATTATTATTGAGTTGAACGATCAATCCCCCGGTACTTGTCACTATAATATACTACAACGATCAGGTACACTGTCTGGCGGGGATTGCAAGCTTCTCAAGATCCCTTGAGAGGTAAAACCTGTTGCGAGGGCGCAATCCCGCGTATCATCCTCTAATGGCACATTCACTTGTTATATGATCCAGTTTTTGCATCTTGAAGCTTTAACTTTGGATGAACGGGAAGTGGTAGCAACTCTGTTATAGGCTAATACTATTTGCTTCTATTTTTATCTTTCACCATTTATGTGCATCCCATGTCTTATCTTTCCCTTTAGTTGTGAACCATGCTTAGGTAAGGGATTTTAGCAGTCATTGGTGTCTTGCCCGGCGTTCTGGTCATGTATCAATGCCTTTGTCGCATTTATCGTAGTATGTTAGTAACAACACTACACCCTTAGCCTTATAATTGTTCACCCAATATTGCCTTTAAAAATTGTTTCGACCTTAGCTCTAGTGATGGAGATTTGTGTAACCGCCAAGCCTATGATAGAATACATACTATGGCTGTGTATTGAAATAAAAACGAGTTTTTGGATTGCTTTCTTTGAAAAAAACAAAATCTACCAAGTTATCGAGATCTTTCATTGGTACCATTTCGAGATTTTTCTCTAAGTGCACTACCTCGACTTCGTTTGTGTGGACTCGGTATTTTCTTTCTTGTATAAGAAAGTTAAGTACTTCGACGTTTGGGAAAGTTTTCGAAATTGTATAATTTCGAAAACTGTTTTTATCGTAACTTGGTGACTTTTTGAAAACTTACTCTTTTTCGAAATCACACAAGTTATCGCAAACTTACCTAAGTTTCGCAAACATAAGAAGTTTCGCAAAAACTTGTTTGTTGTCGAAATCTCAAGTTTTTTTCGAAAACCTGCTAAGTTTCGCAAACCTTGAATTTTCGAAAACCTGCTAAGTATCGCAATCATTGATTCTCGAAAACCTGACAAGTTTCGCAATCCCTGTTGATCAAGGTTTCGTAATCTGAAGTTGTGCTAAGTTTTTCGATACTTGGTTAATTCTACACTTTCTACAAGATCCATTTCTACACAAGTGTTCTAAGATGTCTCAACCACCTAATCATTACTTCCCTCATATTCAGCAATCTCAAAATCAGCAGTATCAGCAACATCAACATCAGCAGTATCAGCAACAACAATACCTTCCGCACCAAATGAATCAACAACCGTCTCAAAAACAAACATACAATCCACTACATCATTACCTGATGATGCAACAACATCAGATCATTCCTCAACAACAACAACCATATCAAGTGCCACAACAAAACACTCAGTTTTCCTCCAAACAACCTCACTGGTTTGACAGAATGTGTGAAGTTATTACAACTCAACAATCCCGACATGAGGCAGGATCACTTGAAACACCTCCAATGCTTACACCTGGGAACTATGTTCAATGGTCAAGTCGATTCTTATGATTTGTTGAGTTTAAGAAACCTCATGGGAAATTCTTGAAGCAATTGATACTTGAAGGACCATTTGAGTGGCCAACTAGATTTGAAGCTGGTGATCCACATGCTGATCCTCCACGTCCTCCTGGTGATAGACCCCTTCCAGAATCTGCACTCACTGAAGAACAGAAACTACATCGTGAAGCTGATCAGTATGCAATGGCTTATATACTTCAAGGTATACCTAATCCGATCTATCGAAGTGTCGATGCTCAGAAAACAGCCAAAGCTATGTGGGAACACGTTCACCTCCTTATGGAAGGCACTCAATTGAACAAAGATGACATGGAATCCAAGCTTTACATGGAATACACTGACATCACAATTGAACCTGGAGAGTCACTTGAATCCTACTATCATCGTTTCACAAATGTGGTCAATGATCTGGAACGTCACAAAATCACAGTACCGAGGATCGCTGTGAACTCCAAATTTGTTGGTAGTCTTGGCCCTGATTGGCATAAATATGTGACATTTGTTCGTCAAACAAAGAATTTGCATGATGCTCCATATGGTTTGTTGTATGATTTTCTGAAACACCATGAACCTGAAGTGGAAAAAGATCGAGCTCTACGAGGAGGATACACACCAACTTCTACACCAAATTCTTTGGCTCTCATAGCTCAGTCTCCCTACGCTCCACCACCAATGTCTAATCATGCATATGTTCAAGAGCAGAACTACTTCAGTTATCCACAATCTTCCACCTCGAACCAAATGGTCCCTTATGATTCATCTCTACAGAATGCTTCTACTCAACTTGTTCCGTTAAACAACAATGATGCTGTGTACTACTCCAACTCCAATGACGATGACGATGATGACTTTAATACGTTGAATCAGGGACTTGCTCTTATTGCTCGTGCTTTTAGCAAATTCTCCAACAAAACAAACAACCGTCAACGTTCATCTTCTAACACAAGGAATCAAGCTGTTGTCAATGATGGAAGAGTGGAAATTCAGAATCGTAACTATGGTCGATCTGGTTCAGGAAGTTCTTCAGGAAATTATGGGAATGGTCAGAGGTTTAGTAACAATGGAGGGTTCAACAACAACTCAGGATCTTCTCAACAAAGGTCTGAACCAGTTGCAACAAGGAACTCCAACTCAGGGAATGCGGTGTGGTGTTATAACTGTAATGAACAAGGTCATATAGCGACTGCATGTCCCAAACCAAGAACTCGGGGGAGTAAGTTTCACAAGCAGGCATTACTCATGGCTCTTCAAGATGAAAAGGATGGACATTTCCCTGAACAAGACAACAACTTCATGGCAAATGTGCACAATGATGATGACATGGAAGATCTAGAAGCTAATGCAGCTGTGATGCTTATGGCCAACATGCAGGAACTTAAGCTTAATGATTCAGGTCCAGTGTATGACACTGACGGCTTGTCTCAGGTACATGACTTCAATGCATGCTTTATAAATGATATAATCTCACCCTCTGCTTCTGAATCAGATATGGCGCAAGTTGTTCCATCTAAATCATCTTCATCTTCTCAAACAGATGAACAAATAAGCACAGTTGTCATATTTGATGATGACACAGTTGTTTCATTTGATGATCCTATTGAGAATGATAAAAATGATCATTTAGAACAACATGAACCATCATTTGATCCAGACCCTGACCTCATATTGTTATCTAAACAACTGGATGCTCAACAATTGCAAATAATAAAATGCAACAAAAAAAATAAAGTTTTAAAAGAACAAAATGCGTCACTTGCAAGAGATATTGAATGTTATAAAATTCAACTTTCAAATCAGGAAGAAAAGATTAAAAATGCAAAAAGTTTTGAAAAAGCTTTTCAAGATTCTTACAATAAAGAACAAGATCTTCAACGCAAAATGCAAGATTTAATTGAGTCAAACGGAAAGTTGATTTCGAAACTTGAAAGTGAAAAGTGTGAATTAAAAATGCAAGTTGAACGTCTTCAAACAGAACTTTCAAAAACAGAAACAGAATTGTCAAGTTGTCAAAAGGATTTTTGTGAACATAAAATACGAAAAAGGAAGTATATAGATGACTTACTCGGTGATATTGTTGATCTTGAAAAACAACTCAAAGAATTTCGTAACATTGTTTACAAACACGGGAACTCTGTCACAACAATTCAGAAATTTACTTTAAAACCGAGACCCGGTACAGGATTTGCACTTGGCGATTACAATTCAATGTTTCTTCACACAGCATTCAAAGATATTCCTAAAATTTACAGTATGGATTATTTGCTTGATGATACAATTGTGCGTGCTGTTGTTTTTGATACTGAGGAAGAAGAAGAACTTGAAGACGAGAGTCGGTCAAAAATGAGTAATGTTCAATATTGGACACCATATGACTATTCAAAAGCTCCAATTAAGTTTGTTACTCAAAAAGACTTACCTGAGAAATCATGGTTTATCGAAGAGTCATATGTTTCATCTTCTAATGCGGCCCCTGTCCAAACTGTAGCACAAATAAATGGTCCTTTACCATCATCCGGTGAACTTTCACCCTTACCAAAAAGTGTTCGTGTCTTAAATTATTTCAAAACTTTTATGGAAGACATCGAAATTTTGGAGGAGACAATTGAACGCAATTCTGAAATAAAAATTGAAACTTTTCAATCCGCTTACGAGCGAGAAAAGAGAGATATTTTTCAAAAACAAATGAAGCCAATTGTTCAACACCTCCGTCTATGTGCTACACGTTGGGATCAGGAACTTCAAAAGGAGGTCAAACATATGATAAACGTTTTCAATGAAACTGAAAATGAAATTTTGGTTCAAAAGCAAAGAACTAGAGTTTTCAAAAATGATGCTGATCGACTCTTGGAACAAGTTCTCAATGCTGATATTTTGTCTGTTATCATGAATGATCTCTATAAATCTGGTACTTCTATGCTTAAGTATGATCATTGTGTTGATAATAACTTGTTGAAAGCGGAAATTGAGACACTCAAACAGGAAAATGATAAGCTGAGAAGTTCAAATGATGATGTGAAAAAACAATTTTCAAAAAAAAATTGTCTACTCAAACAGAGGATTGAATGGTGTCAAGCTCAAAGTATTGAACGAGAATTGGAACTTCAAAAACAAAATCTTTCAACCTCTTGTCAGCTTTGCAAAAACAATGAGTCTTTCAAAAGTTTGTGTCTCAAATACGAGCAAGAAATTGCGGATTTAAAAATTGAAAATGACGCATTTCTACAAAACCACATTGACATTAAACATTGCAATGGCATACTTGAGTCAAATATTCAGGATAAGAATCACATCATCATTGATTTGAAAGAGAAAATTAAGATACTCCAAAAAGGAAAGTTTGTTGACACCACGGTAATAGCACCAGGAATGTATCAAGTAGACAAAACTGATAAAGGAAATGTTGTTCAAAACACTAATGTTGATAACTCCACTTCTACAGGACTAGTCTCCACTACTAGCGTTAGCAGACCCAAGCGAAAAAGTAAAAAGAAGAATAGGATCTTGCAACGTAAGAAAGGACAACTAGAAGCCCAAGAAGTAGAAGATCAACTTAGGAACTTGAATAAGACTCATGTTGCATCAGATTTAGATTCTAATCTGGCAAATTGTAATCAAAATCTAAATGTAACGAATGATGAACCTTTGAATGTTTTCAATATTAATGCATCCTGTGTGTTTTGTCATAAAAGTGTTTCATCTGGTGATCATACAAAATGTATCGCTAATTCTCTACTTTCTCGTCATAAGAAACGTAGGACACGCATTCCTTCTAGGCCCACAATTGCCTCCAAGTCTAATTTAGGAAAGCCGTCTACTACGGTTTCTAATGATGTTGAAGTTACCCCCATAGGTGCCAAGTACAAATCTAGGAATGAGCCAACTACTAGTGCATTTAACATTAAGAAAGCAAAAACTAGTTGGAATTGGCAACGTTGGTTACAACACAAACCAGACTTTAAATGGATTCCTAAATTGTTGAATAAATGTGTTTCTAACCAATAGGAACCCGCACTGTCTTTGGGTTCCACCCTTACTTCTGTTCCATCTGTGTCTTCTTCTTGTGATGCAGGTGGTACAGATCATTCTCTGGATTGTTGATAGCGGATGCACCCGACATATGACAGGCAATCTCAAACTGTTGAAAAATTTTGTCTCAAAGTTCATTGGTACTGTCAGATTCGGGAATGATCATTACGCTCTAATCATGGGATATGGTGACTATGTAAGTGGGAACATTGAAATAAGCCGTGTTTATTATGTGGAAGGCCTTGGACACAACCTTTTCTCTGTTGGTCAATTCTGTGATGGGGATCTAGAAGTTGCATTTCGTGAGAAAACTTGCTTTGTTCGTGACTTACAAGGAAACGATCTTATGTCTGGCTCACGTGGCTCCAATCTTTATACAATATCAATGTCAGATATGATTGCAACATCTCCGATATGTCTTCTATCCAAAGCAGAGTCAACTAAATCTTGGTTATGGCACAAACGTCTTTCGCACTTGAATTTCAAAACCATGACGGACCTTGCTCGTTATAAACTTGTTGATGGATTTCCAAGATTCCGTTTTACCAAAGATCACTTATGTTCAGCCTGTGAACAAGGAAAAAGTACTCGTGCTCATTTCCCTTCTAAACCTGAACACAGTACGAATCATGTTCTGCAACTGCTTCATATGGATTTGTGTGGACCGATGCGTGTTCAAAGTATCAACGGTAAACGCTACATTCTTGTAATTGTGGATGATTATTCCAGATGGACTTGGGTTTATTTCTTACGAAGTAAAGATCAGGTTCCTTCAATGATCATCACCTTTCTCACTAAAATTCAAGTTCAGCTACGCAACACGGTACAAATAGTTAGAACTGACAATGGAACTGAATTCAAGAATCTGACACTTAGGTCATATTATGAGAAAGTGGGAATTGAACATCAAACATCTATTCCTAGAAGCCCAGAACAGAATGGAGTTGTTGAAAGACGCAACAGGACGTTAGTGGAAGCTGCTAGAACTATGTTGATTAATGCTCAATTACCAGATTACTTGTGGGCAGAAGCTGTTTCAACCGCATGTTATACTCAAAACCGTTGCATGATCACAAAACGCCATCGCAAAACACCATATCAAATTGTTCACAAAAGAAAACCGAACATTGATTACTTTCATGTATTTGGAGCACTTTGTTATCCGAAGAATGATCGTGATGATTTAGGTAAACTTAAAGCAAAGGCTGACATCGGAGTGTTCGTTGGATATTGTGAAAATTCCAAAGGTTTTCGGATATGGAATCGTCGAACAAGAGAAATTCAAGAAACAATTCACGCTAATTTTGATGATGTAACACCTAAAAATCTGAGAACATGTGAAATGACCAAAATGCCCTTACTAGTTTAAAAATTAATTAAAAGCTTATAAAGTCTCCAAATAAATCCCAGATTTCAAACAATGCACAAGTTATGTATCCAAATAATTTTAACTATTACATTTAACATTTATACAAGTGGCTAAATTACCAAAATGCCCCTATATGGCCGATTAAGGTAAAAATGTATTTTAATTAGTTTTATTTTGATTTAAATGATATATATATGGTAAATTAAGAAGATAATTATTAAGAGATAATTACCCAAGCTAAAATCACGAAATTCCTGGCCCAAGCCCTCCCCTAGGATCGGCATTCATCATTTAAAAGTCAACCCATATCATTTTCTCCCAAACCCTAATTTTGCCGATTTCCAATAAACACACAAAGAATTCCTTGGCCTCCATTCGACATTCATAACACTCCTAAGCAATTTTCTGTGATCTATCATCATCCTAAGAAGCCAAGAAAAATACCCTTTTGAATTGTTGAAGCTTGGTTCGATCGTGGCACAATTTTCTTTTTGTCGAGCCCTATAAACAAGGTAATTCGTTTTTGATTCATTCGACCTCCACAAAAATTATTTCTTATTTTTCTGGTGATTCTTACATCATATACAACCCACGAAAATTGGTTTCAAGGTTGGAAGGTCATCGGTGAAGTCGTGGTGATTTTTGGAGCATTTGGCCTCTACGCGTAGATTATAAATCGTACAGCCCTCTCCACACGTTCAAGCCTTGGTTTGGTATTTTTCTCAGGACCCTTACACCCTATGAACATCATCTAAAATGCTCTAATCGATCCATGCATGCTCTACATCGTTTTCGTGATTTAAAACCCTAAAAACATGTTTAATTATGAAATACATATTCCGATCCAGAATAATTATTAATAAAATTATTATAGGTTTGTTATGATGTAATATAACCTGGAAAATTATTGGAAAGAATTATCATGGCTTAAATCATGTGTTTCGAAATTATTCTTGTTTGTGTAAATCGTATATAAAAGAAAAAGAAAGAAATAAGTCGAGGGCCTAGGGTTTTGGTTTAGGGCTGGAAAAAAAAGTGATAATTAATGATATGTAATGATGAGTAAATGATTGGGAATTGATTAGAAGGATTAGGGTTTCTAATTCCTTTATTTTTGTATTATACGATTTGGCAAAAAGGTTTTGGGTGAGTTTTGTAAACTTTATAACTTAAAGGTTAATTCTGGAACTTAATTTAGGCTGTATACTATTCGACAAAAATATATGATGAGGGTGCTAAGTGTAAGTTTTACATTTTAATGGATTAAAATGTATTTTAAACTTAATTAGGGTTTGTTTTGTAAATAATTAAAAGAGAGGGACTAAAGATGTAACTTTCAGATACTTGGAGCTATTTTGAGTAATTTAATATATTCAGGGAGTTATGTGTCATTTTGATAATTTAATGGCATAATATGTAATTAGTAATAATTAAAAGTTGAAATTATAAATTAAAGGGTTAAATATGTAACTTTTATAACTTGAGGGACTTAAGGTGTAAATTATGAAAGTTTGAGTATCCATTCGTATAACATCTTAAAATAAGTGCTCATTATGTAAAATGGATAAGTTAAGGGTTTAATGTGTAACTTTGAATACTAAAAGGTTTAAAGTGTAATTTTGAAAAGTAAAGGATATAAAATGCAAAGTTATGAAACCCCAAGGACCAAAGGTGTAATTATGTTAAAAGATATCTTATTACCAATAATAATGATTTAACTTTCTAAATATGGAAACTTTCTAAAAGTGGAAACTACTATTTATAGAAACCTGCTAAAAAGGGAAAGTTACTTAAAATGGAAAGGCATGAATTTGAGAATGAATTATGATTCCCCCTCTTCTCCTCTAGGTGTGAAGAAGAAAAGATCTTGAGCTATTCCTTATTCTGTGCTTGTTTCTATTTGTGCTTTCGTAATAAGGTACGGATACTCTGCCTTTTCAGTAAAGGCTCCTATATTCTTCTTATGACTTTGAGCTATGATTCAGTTAAGATTCCCCAAGCCATTGCTATGTTTCCTTCTGTTGTGAACTTCCTCTGATTTCTGTTAAGCTTTGATATGTTAGCTTCTGATTTGATTTCGTTGCTATGACTTCTGACCCTTGAATATCCGATATCTCTGGTTCATCTTTTATGATAATTTGATATGAAAACCTTTTGAAAATATAACTTGATGTTATGGAAGGAAACTGTTTTGAAATGACACTCTATGATTTTGAAACGAAACCATTTTAAAGGAAGGATTAATTGGCTTTTATGAAGAATGTTTAAAGAGGGAGATCTTTGAGATGAAATGGGTAAATAACTATTAAAGTTTTAAATCTATTTTCTCTTAACTCTTTCACATTTTATTTTGAACTTACGAAACTTAATAACGAATCTTTTGAAATGAACCTTTGGGAATGAACCTTGGATATTCTGAACCATTGATATGACTTCTGATATTATGATTTTGAGATGACCTTGAGACATGACTTTGAGATAAACCTTTGCTATATGACCTTTTGTATGACTTTGAGACCTGACTCTTAGTTTGATACCCGAGCCATTTATGTTTCCCTACCTATGGAGGTACCATAGGCATGTCTGTGATGCACCGCTGGCATGACTCATGTGTGGGTGAGTGATTTCTCACGCCGTCCCTTTTATGATTATCTGCCGGCTATTATGACTTTGAGTATATGACTTTGAGATTGACTTTGAGTAAGGGGCGTATGGATTGCAATCCTAGATCTGATCTGTTTAGTGGATTTAACTATGACTTTGAGTGACTTTGAGGTGACTGGTGCTGTGTGCAATACACGCCTTTCACAATTTCTGGGAGCTAGCTACTCCACTATTATGATACATGAGGACACCCCTCATATTATCTGGTTGCCTGAGAGGTATCCCCTCTGAGTGTGTGATTATGACTTTGAGATTATGATGTTGAGATTGACTTTGAGTTTCTGGGCTCGTGGTAGATGACTATCATTTCTTCTTTCTATTCTATTACTCTTTTATCTATTCCTTATTCTATTTCCCCAATGCACTATATTTCAGTTCTGTTTCATTTTCATTGCTTTGTATATGTATCTGTTCACTGGGCTTTTTAAGCTCAGCCGCATTTCCTTTTCCTACGGCAGGTTTTAGTAGGAAGCTGGGTTATGGAAAGAGTGTACCCTTGGATTAGAAGACTGGATAGCAAATCTGGACTTGATAACCTGGTAGATCCTAAATCTTATTTGAAACTTTTGTATTACTGTAATTGTATGCTTTATTACGATCTGATGTGAAACCATTGTTGTGATATCTTTACCCTTGTCGGGTTGGGGTGTTACAATTATGGTATCAGAGCCCAGGCTGCGATTCGTAATACATTTACCCTTGACCTGTGTAAGTTAGGACCACTAAGTTTCCACTGTAGGCGCTCGTAGGACAACCTTTGAGGAATTGCCTTAGGATTCTATAGGAACTAAATTTCTAACCAGTGAGGAATGGGTAGACTATAATACATCTGCTTACGTATATTCGTTTCCGCATCACTCTGATCCATGTTTTTCTTTTGATTTAAGCCTGTTGGAATTACTCTTAGAGATTCAAAACGTATGTTTTGCACCACCTAAGGTTTGAAACCTTGAGAGCATTGAGACTTGCACGGTGACTTCCTGACACAAATTGATCCTTGTCTCCAGACTCCGACTCTAACCTCTGAATCTTCTGCTAACCATTTTGATCTTTTCGGACATTCCCATATTTTCCATGAAGACGATATATCTGATACAATCTGTTACTTGTTTCTTCCTTCTAATGAATTATCTATACCCCTTCAATCATTTTTCCAAGATCGTCAGGCGCTGACATTATACGTGTTTAAATTTTTCTGAAGTTATGAGTAATTGAGACGTTTATTAGATTCTAGTACTTATTATCGTTTGTGTCATCTTCAGCATGGCGCCTCCAACAAACAGCAACTACCGTCGGACGATGGTTTTGCCGACTGGCCAAAGACGAATTGGTAACTGGAAGAGGACAAGCTGGAGAATATGGGTCCCAGCAGGCATGTGGCCATGCCTAATTGAAGAAAATTTGACGGTGGTAAAGATGTTTGGAAAAGAGGTACATGTGTATGAAACAGAGGTCACTAACAGGAATGGCATCGTGACAAGGTACCAGGGAAAGTGTCCCCAGTTTGTGGAAGTAGGAGGAAGAGTGCGGGCTGTAGAGAGGAATCATGACAATGATTTTGCAAGACGACCACAGCTACAACCAGAGGGGAACAGAAACGTTGGCTCAGCGAAGAAGAGGAAGCAGACTCAGATTTGGAATCCACCGCAAGTAACTCTATCTAGACAGGGAAATGGAGCTCAAGCCATGCGTGTTTGTATTATTTGTTTAGGTTTCTTTTGAACGATGATGATGTATGGATTGTGTTAAACCATGGGCTTTTTCCGAATGTGAAATAATAAGGCTTGAGAGAATTTTTGGGAATTATTTTGATATGTGCCTATCTTGATTCTTCTTCCTTTCTAGTCTGTCAAACATTTTGGCTATGGAAGCCCGAATTTTGATTTTTCTCATGATTATCCTGATTTCTGACACCAATTACAAATACCTCCTTAGATTTTCAAGTATTGAAGTCTTTTAGAATCTTTTCGTGCATCAAAGAATGAACCTCACTTTGAGAATGATTGAAAATTTTAAGTTTTCGGAAGAAGATTTCTGATTTGCCCACCAGTATGTTTAATTTCTCCAACTCAGGAACGATCACATGTTTGCTCAAATTTAAGAGTGAAGTTTTCCCTTTTGGGAATGAATTTGAGAATCACCATCCAAATTTATAGACACCTGTAATAATGATTAGTTACGCAAATGGTACTAGCTAAACCTCTGACTGCTTAGGAGGTTGAAAATTAGAGTTTTGCACGACTACTAGGATAATGGTCATTGTATGACTTAGTAGTAAGATCGGAAACGAAAGAAGAACATAGAGATTATTGGTGAGATGACCTTTTTGTTCTGGAAGAGAAATTTGATTGACGTTCAGAATTCATAGTAGACAACACTACCCTGTATAATGTGGAGACAGAGCTTTCACAAGAGGGACCAAGATCGAAGACCTTTATCGGAGGTAGAAACCAGGTGGAAGAGTAGGAGGAGATGGTTGTGACAAGCATTATCATGGAAGAAGCATACAAGAAGAAGAGAGGAACTGGGATAGTGCTCAATCATACATCATGCAACACGTGAAGATTTCAGTTTGGGCATCAAGACAACCAGACCAAAGAAGACGAACCATTCAACACACAACCTGGAGTCAACAACAACATCATGCACCTTAAAACCTGGAGCTATGTTAGAAGACCTGTCGAAGACACGCAGTCTTGTTTCTCTATTCATTTTAGTTGTACTAAGATGAATTGAGAGCAGAAGCGGACCTGCAGATGGAGGGATGCACAGTAAGCGCGTCAGAGACTGCCGCTACGATGCCACACTACCAAGAGGAGCTGCTGAAGACCGGAGGAACCCGACTCGAGTTTTAAATTCTTTTAATCATGAGGTAAGATGGACAAGAGTAAACAGACTACCACAACTTGTAAGAAATTTTGAAATTCATATTTGAGTGGACGGATTCTGAAGCGGACAGTGTGTTTAAACGAGATGATGCTGTAAAGGATTGACGCTATTGATGACGTACCTTAATTTTGAATGACATTCTCGGATTTCTGTTACTCTTCGAGTAATTTTGTTCTCTTAGTTATGTTGTCTGATTCTGGTGACCTTTGAGACTGTAGTAGTACTAGGTGGATTAAGATAAGTGGTTTTGACTCACGACTTGAGGTAAAGGATGACCACCATGAGGGCATGTTATGTGAGGCTAGTATTATGACGCCTGATCAACGTGATAATACTAACGTCATATAAAATGCACTTGTTGGGGCATGGGATACCTTGAGGAGTGCTTTAGAGAAGCCTTGGATTTCTTTCAGTTGGCGACTATTCGCGATATAGTGAGACTTTAGGTTCATTCTACCTATACGTTTGATCTACTGACCATGATATACGATTCGATACGTTTGGACTCTCGACACGTGTTTTGCTGATCTTGCAACTTCTGATAAGAATCTTAGGTTCCATTATGAAATTTCTGCCGTTGATGATATCTAACCATATGCTTTCTGCCCGTATACGTTTCGCATTCGTTGAAGTTGTTCATTATGATCTGCCATGAGTAAATTATGTGATTGTGGACTTTGAGGAAATGAGACCTGTTTGTTTATGAGAATACCTTTGGAAAGTTATCTAAAAGCCGAGACTATCTGTGAAGCTGAAGAGTTAAACCTTATATCACCTCGTGTCTACTACAATTCAATGTATTCTCATCTGATTCACCGATTCAATCCCTATGTATTTTTATACCTCTTCCTAGAGAATTCGATTATCATCCGTTATGTTTGATACATTATCCTTTTGATCAAATTCAGTATGATATGCCTTTCTGAGAAATCTGAAACTGTTTTGACAAGAGTTACGAGTCATGAGAAACTAATTGGCCTGAAGATCTTTTTGGAAGAACCTTCCCGAGCGTGAGAATGGTTGTAATGACCTTTTGCGGTTTACTACGACTTCGTCTAACTTTGCGACTTTAAATTTCGAGGACGAAATTTTTCTTTTTAGAGGGGAAGAAGTTGTAACACCTAAAAATCTGAGAACATGTGAAATGACCAAAATGCCCTTACTAGTTTAAAAATTAATTAAAAGCTTATAAAGTCTCCAAATAAATCCCAGACTTTAAACAATGCACAAGTTATGTATCCAAATAATTTTAACTATTACATTTAACATTTATACAAGTGGCTAAATTACCAAAATGCCCCTATATGGCCGATTAAGGTAAAAATGTATTTTAATTAGTTTTATTTTGATTTAAATGATATATACATGGTAAATTGAGAAGATAATTATTAAGAGATAATTACCCAAGCTAAAATCACGAAATTCCTAGCCCAAGCCCTCCCCTAGGATCGGCATTCATCATTTAAAAGTCAACCCATATCATTTTCTCCCAAACCCTAATTTTGCCGATTTCCAATAAACACACAAAGAATTCCTTGGCCTCCATTCGACATTCACAACACTCCTAAGCAATTTTCTGTGATCTATAATCATCCTAAGAAGCCAAGAAAAATACCCTTTTGAATTGTTGAAGCTTGGTTCGATCGTGGCACAATTTTCTTTTTGTCGAGCCCTATAAACAAGGTAATTCGTTTTTGATTCATTCGACCTCCACAAAAATTATTTCTTATTTTTCTGGTGATTCATACATCATATAAAACCCACGAAAATTGGTTTCAAGGTTGGAAGGTCATCGGTGAAGTCGTGGTGATTTTTGGATCATTTGGCCTCTACGCGTAGATTATAAATCGTACAGCCCTCTCCACACGTTCAAGCCTTGGTTTGGTATTTTTCTCAGGACCCTTACACCCTATGAACATCATCTAAAATGCTCTAATCGATCCATGCATGCTCTACATCATTTTCGTGATTTAAAACCCTAAAAACATGTTTAATTATGAAATACATATTCCGATCCAGAATAATTATTAATAAAATTATTATAGGTTTGTTATGATGTAATATAACCTGGAAAATTATTGGAAAGAATTATCATGGCTTAAATCATGTGTTTCGAAATTATTCTTGTTTGTGTAAATCGTATATAAAAGAAAAAGAAAGAAATAAGTCGAGGGCCTAGGGTTTTGGTTTAGGGCTGGAAAAAAAGTGATAATTAATGATATGTAATGATGAGTAAATGATTGGGAATTGATTAGAAGGATTAGGGTTTCTAATTCCTTTATTTTTGTATTATACGATTTGGCAAAAAGGTTTTGGGTGAGTTTTGTAAACTTTATAACTTAAAGGTTAATTTTGGAACTTAATTTGGGCTGTATACTATTCGACAAAAATATATGATGAGGGTGCTAAGTGTAAGTTTTACATTTTAATGGATTAAAATGTATTTTAAACTTAATTAGGGTTTGTTTTGTAAATAATTAAAAGAGAGGGACTAAAGATGTAACTTTCAGATACTTGGAGCTATTTTGAGTAATTTAATATATTCAGGGAGTTATGTGTCATTTTGATAATTTAATGGCATAATATGTAATTAGTAATAATTAAAAGTTGAAATTATAAATTAAAGGGTTAAATATGTAACTTTTATAACTTGAGGGACTTAAGGTGTAAATTATGAAAGTTTGAGTATCCATTCGTATAACATCTTAAAATAAGTGCTCATTATGTAAAATGGATAAGTTAAGGGTTTAATGTGTAACTTTAAATACTAAAAGGTTTAAAGTGTAATTTTGAAAAGTAAAGGATATAAAATGCAAAGTTATGAAACCCCAAGGACCAAAGGTGTAATTATGTTAAAAGATATCTTATTACCAATAATAATGATTTAACTTTCTAAATATGGAAACTTTCTAAAAGTGGAAACTACTGTTTATAGAAACCTGCTAAAAAGGGAAAGTTACTTAAAATGGAAAGGCATGAATTTGAGAATGAATTATGATTCCCCCTCTTCTCCTCTAGGTGTGAAGAAGAAAAGATCTTGAGCTATTCCTTATTCTGTGCTTGTTTCTATTTGTGCTTTCGTAATAAGGTACGGATACTCTGCCTTTTCAGTAAAGGCTCCTATATTCTTCTTATGACTTTGAGCTATGATTCAGTTAAGATTCCCCAAGCCATTGCTATGTTTCCTTCTGTTGTGAACTTCCTCTGATTTCTGTTAAGCTTTGATATGTTAGCTTCTGATTTGATTTCGTTGCTATGACTTCTGACCCTTGAATATCCGATATCTCTGGTTCATCTTTTATGATAATTTGATATGAAAACCTTTTGAAAATATAACTTGATGTTATGGAAGGAAACTGTTTTGAAATGACACTCTATGATTTTGAAACGAAACCATTTTAAAGGAAGGATTAATTGGCTTTTATGAAGAATGTTTAAAGAGGGAGATCTTTGAGATGAAATGGGTAAATAACTATTAAAGTTTTAAATCTATTTTCTCTTAACTCTTTCACATTTTATTTTGAACTTACGAAACTTAATAACGAATCTTTTGAAATGAACCTTTGGGAATGAACCTTGGATATTCTGAACCATTGATATGACTTCTGATATTATGATTTTGAGATGACCTTGAGACATGACTTTGAGATAAACCTTTGCTATATGACCTTTTGTATGACTTTGAGACCTGACTCTTAGTTTGATACCCGAGCCATTTATGTTTCCCTACCTATGGAGGTACCATAGGCATGTCTGTGATGCACCGCTGGCATGACTCATGTGTGGGTGAGTGATTTCTCACGCCGTCCCTTTTATGATTATCTGCCGGCTATTATGACTTTGAGTATATGACTTTGAGATTGACTTTGAGTAAGGGGCGTATGGATTGCAATCCTAGATCTGATCTGTTTAGTGGATTTAACTATGACTTTGAGTGACTTTGAGGTGACTGGTGCTGTGTGCAATACACGCCTTTCACAATTTCTGGGAGCTAGCTACTCCACTATTATGATACATGAGGACACCCCTCATATTATCTGGTTGCCTGAGAGGTATCCCCTCTGAGTGTGTGATTATGACTTTGAGATTATGATGTTGAGATTGACTTTGAGTTTCTGGGCTCGTGGTAGATGACTATCCTTTCTTCTTTCTATTCTATTACTCTTTTATCTATTCCTTATTCTATTTCCCCAATGCACTATATTTCAGTTCTATTTCATTTTCATTGCTTTGTATATGTATCTGTTCACTGGGCTTTTTAAGCTCAGCCGCATTTCCTTTTCCTGCGGCAGGTTTTAGTAGGAAGCTGGGTTATGGAAAGAGTGTACCCTTGGATTAGAAGACTGGATAGCAAATCTGGACTTGATAACCTGGTAGATCCTAAATCTTATTTGAAACTTTTGTATTACTGTAATTGTATGCTTTATTACGATCTGATGTGAAACCATTGTTGTGATATCTTTACCCTTGTCGGGTTGGGGTGTTACAGATGAACTCACACAAATGGCTTCTGAGCAACACAGCTTAGGACCCGAATTCAACCGTCTTAACTCTCCGGAATCTTCAGCTGAACCATTGCCACTCAACCGCAAAGAATTAGAAACCTTGTTTGCTCCACTATTTGATGACACAATTGAATACCGTCCTACTGAGGTCTCACCTAATTCCGCTGTTCAACCTGATAACATTCCAGTACCAGACTCACCTCAACAAACTACTACAAGTGTTGAGAGAGACGGTCCCCCAATTGTATCACCATCTACAGCAGAACAAACTGGTTCTACTTCCCGCCATCCAGCTGAAGATCCTACACCACAATCAGTTCCACAATCCGCAGAGCATGATCCTGATGCGTTCTTTAATCCGTTTGCACCAGCTACTACAGTTCCTGATATAGCTGAGTCGTCAACACGCAATTTGGATCCTGCTAACATGCGAGATACGTATCAACTACACCCTTCAACACATAAATGGACTCGAGACCATCCACTAGTTCATATTATTGGCCATCCAGATGCACCTGTTATGACAAGACAACGACTTCACACAGATGGAGAAACTTGTATCTATGCACTCACAGTTTGTCACGAAGAACCTAAGAACGTCAAAGAAGCAATGACTTATGACAACTGGATTGAATCTATGCAAGAGGAATTTCAACAGTTCATACGATTAGAAGTCTGGGAATTAGTTGAAAGACCTGACGAAGTCTTTGTCATCGGGTTAAAATGGATCTGGAAGAATAAGCTTGATGCTGAAGGGACTGTCATACGCAACAAATGACGTCTGGTAGCGAAAGGATACTCCCAACTGGAAGGACTTGATTTTGCTGAATCCTTTGCTCCAGTGGCTCGACATGAAGCTGTTCGGATCTTTTTGGCTTATGCTGCACACAGGAATATGGTGGTTTACCAAATGGATGTGAAGACAGCATTTCTTAATGGAGAACTCCGTGAAGAAGTTTATGTTAGCCAACCTGAAGGCTTCGTTGATCCTGAGCGTCCTAATCATGTTTACCGACTCAAAAAGGCACTCTACGGACTTAAGCAAGCCCCACGGGCGTGGTATGACAAACTGTCCACTTTCTTACTGGCCAATAAATTTTCTAAAGGATCAGTGGATCCAACACTGTTTACAAAAACCTACGGGGAGGACTTACTTATTGTTCAAATATATGTCGATGACATCATTTTTGCCTCAACAAAAAGAAATTACTCTAATGATTTTGCAAAATTAATGAAAGATAATTTTGAAATGTCCATGATGGGTGAACTTTCGTTCTTTCTAGGATTACAAGTTCATCAATCACCCCGTGGAATTTTTATAAATCAGTCTAAATATGCTCTTGAAATTTTAAAGAAACATGGAATGATGTCTTGTGATACTTATAATACACCAATGGGCTATACCACAAAACTAGATGCTGATTTACATGGGACTCCAGTTGACCCTACCAAATACCGAAGTATGATTGGGTCCCTCATGTATCTCACAGCTAGTAGACCTGATATAGTATTTGCTGTCTACATGTGCTCTCGCTATCAGTCTAAACCAACTGAAAAACACCTCAGTGAGGTCAAGAGAATCCTTCGATACATAAAGGGAACCATTAACTTGGGAATCTGGTATCCGAAGGATTCTGGTTTTGAACTAATTGCCTTTTCAGATGCTGACCATGCAGGATGTTTAGACACACGCAAAAGTACATCTGGTGGATTACAATTTCTCGGAGACAAACTTGTGTCATGGCAATCTAAGAAGCAGGACTGCACGTCACTGTCGTCTACAGAATCTGAATACGTAGCCATGTCTGCTTGTTGTGCTCAAGTCATCTGGATGAGATCACAACTTAAAGATTATGGCTACCTATTCAACAAGATTCCTATCTACTGTGATTCAAAAAGTGCAATTGCTATCTCCTGCAACACAGTGCATCATTGCAAATCCAAACACATCGATCTCCGATATCACTTCATCAAAGAGCATGTGGAAAAGGGTACCGTTGAACTTTATTTTGTTGGAACTGAGTATCAATTGGCGGACTTACTTACCAAATCTTTAGCACCATCAAGGTTTGCTAGTCTAGTTCACCAAATTGGTATGAGATGTTTGACGCCAGAGGATCTTGAAAAGTTTTTAAAACACAACTGATCGTCAAACATCATAACTATCTTTGTATAATATTTTTTTCTTAACTATAAATCAATCAAAACACAAAAAAAGATTTTTCATATTTTATTCTCTTAAAAAAAAAAAATGCAAGTATATCGCTTCACTTCAACACTTTGTTAAAATTTTACAAGTATTGAGGGGGAGTCACGCTTAAATTTTTTACCAATTTTAATTGGTATAATTGCATGTTTTTCATATTTTACGGTACTTCGGAGTGTGTGGACGTTCTTTATTCATCACTTTGTCTCATCTCGTAATAAGGTCTTCATAAGTTAGGATTAATGGACGTATATCTCTATGTTACACATGTTTGCTATTTACTTTAGGACTCAAGTAGGCATATCTTATAGTTAAGGGACCTAAAGTGTCAAAAACTTAAAATTTCAAAATAATAAAACAAACAAACCGTATAACACACACCCCACAATATTCAAAAACCCCTTAAACCCTTTTATCAAACCTACGGCCCTCATTCAATTGAGCTATCCACGATTTTGATCATCAAATTGTAAGTTCCTAAGTTATCTCTAGGGCATTACAAACATAGGTTTTCGTTTAATTGCAAATCCAACGACTAAATTTCTTGCATAATCGATTTCGATATCTAGGGTTTAGCGATTTCGAAATCTGCAAAATCATGGTTTGGTAACTGATTTCTTGATAGGGTTTTGTTACATTTAGTGTCACTAAACTAACTATATCATTTTATCTCAATTCCATTCATGTTTGCTTGATTCTCGAAATCTTGATTTTGGGTCGATTTGGGTTTGTGAGATTCTGTGTTTGTTTACTTTGTTTTATTGGTGGGATATGCTTCTATGGTCTCATGTATGCATGTTTGATTTAGCTTTGTTGACCTACACCATTGATGCTTAATTCTCGATATTCATGTATGCCTCGTTCTTTGTTTATCTACATCTATCTGAGTCCAACGGTGTTGAATGCAATTATAATGTGCTTGCTACATATGTTTGTGATATGCTAGTACCATTGATACTCATTAGACTCAAATTTGTTATGTTATCGAGAACTTGGTCATAATAATTATCGAGATCCTTGTTAACAAGCATATTGGTTATGTCTAAGTGGTATTTATCTATCTTGGTGACAGGCCTGAATCATTGGAAAAGTTCTTTGCTAAAGAAATGTACGTGTAACTTCAAAATCGATTTGATTCTTGTATAAGAATTTTTTCGAGAAACTCGAGAATTATCGCAATCTTTGATAAACTTATCGAGAAACTTATGTTTTCGATAAATGTTGTTCAACCTCAGTTTTTTCGAAATTATCTTTTCGAAATCACTTTTTGAACTATATTTTTCGAAATCACCAGGTTCTCGAAAAGTTTTATCGAAAATGATGTTTTCGAAAACTTAAACTTTTCGCAATTCTTGATAAAGGAAAGATCTCGATAAAATTTACTTATAAGGATTTTTCGATAATTTAACTTTCTCGATAAAATTCTTTGTAAATTTTTTTTGAAATCTTCTCTCAATTCAAGTTTGCGATAAAATGTCATGTTTTATTCTTTTCGAAATCTTCTCTCATTACAAGTTTGCGATAAATGGGTTTTGTATATTTTTCTAAATCTCGTTTAGGCCTTGTCATGTAATATCCGTGTAACCTTGTTGTGATTCATTGTTGTTGTGTAATGTGAAGTAATTATGGATTGTGTATATCAATCGGGCTTATTTGCGAGTTATTGCATGTACTATGATTCTTCAAATATGCATTCTGTGACACTTCACTCATAACAAAATGACACATTTGTGCTTAACTGTCTCAAGTAGATATCTGTAACCAAACTCAAAACTGTGCTGACACGTAACAAATTTGGATGTTTGGTTTATGGTAATGTTTTTTTCAGATAAACATGGCTGAATACAATGAGAACGTCACTGAACAAGTTCTTCCATTACTCACCTTGGATGACATCACTCCCGAGAACTACAATGTCACGATTGGCAATAACAATCCCCGAGTTGATTTCAACAAATTGAAAATCACAGAGAAATCGTGCATGATTGTGAAAGATATCCTACTTGCACATCCATGCAAACCTCTGCTCACCTGTTCTACTTCAGTTCCGCTGTTCTACCTTCATCAGTTCTGGATTACTGCTCAGGCTAACTTGGATGATGAGTCTTTCACTGTTACTTTGGATAGCCAAGAATACACTGTAGATCATGACGTTCTTCGAACAGCCCTTCTCATGCCATAAACTGACAACGAATTTGCTCCTATACTACCTGACCTGGATCTTCTTGACTTTTTCATTGAATTAGGATATGAGGTTGATGATGATGTACCGCTAGTCAAGCTTTCCCAATTTAATGCCAAGAATATCCCTCAGCCTTGGAGAACATTCTGTCTGTTGGTGGTAAGATCTATATCTGGAAGGAAAAGTGGTCATGAACATCCAAGGCTCGAACACCTGCAAACATTCTGGGGAATGGTGACTCTGACACCAATTGACTTTGCAGTTCCTATCATGAATGATATCGTCCACAGTATTCAGACTGAACGTGTGAAGACTATGATACCATTCACAAGATTCACCAAGCTTCTCATAGAACATCTCTGCAAAAACTCTCCAGAATTCATCAAGAGGATGGCTGATCCTAATGAGCCGAAGCACCTCTTTGAGGACGACTTCACCACCTCATTCATCACGACGACCACTTCCTCAACCAAGATCAAAGGAATGAGGCTTCCCGAATACCTTCTTAATGATAAAATCAAGAAGAGTCTGAACTACAAGCTGTATGATAACGCTTACAAAGGGGTACCGGAAGAAGCCACAATAAAGACTCGAAGCAAAGGAGGTGTAAAGTCTGGAAGTACTACAAGCACCACTGGATCACCTCTTACTAGATCTAAGGCTGCTCCAATGTCAAAACCCAAGACTTCAACCACACCTAAACCTACATCCAAACCCAAACCTGCTACCAAACCAAAGAAGAAAGTAACTCCAGAGTACATTCTTCGTGATGAACCTACACCTCCACCTTCTGACACCGAATCCGAGTTCTATACTGAATCTGAAGAAGAAGAACCAGACTATGAACTGAGATACAGAGCACCTGAAGAAGGATTTCCTGCAACAGAGATCGCCATACAACAAAGTCTTGAAACTTATGAAGAAGAGACAAGGAAAAGAAAAGGGATCACTATTAATGAGCCTAATGATGATGAAGACGAACCAATCGTTGAACCTTTGGTCGATAAACGCAAACTGAAGAGTATAGTTGTCGACACTCGAGCTGAAGAAAAGCAACTCAGGAAAGAACAAAGGAAAGCAACTCTCGAAAGCCGACTCATGTCTCAACCTTTAACTCCACCACCTATCAATCAGTCGGAACATGAAGGAGCTACTAGCATCATGAATCCTCCTGTTGTGTCCACAACGTTAGAATCAGCCCCACAGCCAGATAACACCGTTAAAGACACTGACAAAACTGGAGATGTCAATATGACAGAGACTGCTAATGTAGAGGAGAATGTTGGCGGCCAAGAGAACATAGCTACGGATCAGGAACATGAATACCTCATTACTCCAGAGTTTCTTGCATGAGAAGCAGAGGAAGCAGAGGAACGTCGTAGAAAGGAAAACGAAGAGAAGAACGCGTTCGACACCAACATATTTCTTAAGTCATCTTCTCAGCAGACTTCCTCAGCACAACCTCCACCTCCTCAAGACTCTCCACCAAAGGATCCGACTCCTCCCGCTTCTTCTTCAAACTCACACAACGAGTCGTCGTCAGAATCATCACCAGAGCACTCATCTCCCACACCTTCTGAAACCGCATCTAAACAGCATTCAATCAATGAACCAAAACAACCAGTTGATCTTCAGGAGCAAGTGAACAAACTCACCGACATGGTTACCAATCTTACCAAACAAGTTGAGAACTTCCAGGAGTCAAAGCAGCTGATCGACAAGTTCTTGAACTCTGATTACGAAGGATTTATCAGAACTGCAACACATGATTTTCTCACTGAAAATCTGGTTGATATGATCACTCCTGAAGTAGCAAACCTTCTTGAACCAATCAATGACAACTTGGATCACAGAATCAGAAGTGTTACAAGGAAAATGTTGTCTACTACACCATTCACGCTTCACACAGCAAAACCTTCTACTGTGGCTCCAACCGTCCCTGAATTGTCCTTCAATGACATGCTTGCCAAACTCTTTGACAACATTGCCTCCAAACCCACACAGACTGCAGAAGAAAAAGCACTGTATGATGCTATGGTGGCTTACATATCAAAGGAGTCATGCAAAGATGCTGCTGGAACCCGAAAACGGACAAGAAAAGATGACGATCCTGACCCAAACTCCAAAGGCAAGAAACCTAAGTCTGGAACAGGTCCCTCATCCTCTCTACAACCACAAAAGGACTCCACTCCTCCTGGAAATCAACAACAACCCTCAACTACTGGTAAAGGTCAAACTAAAGATGAAGAAATTTTCATGGAACACACTGATGACTTCCAGGATCAACTTGACACCGATTACCGTGCTCCACCAACTCATGATTCTCATGCTAGACCATCGTCACCGTCCAAAGCCAAAGACAAAGATGCTACATCTAAGTCCAAGAAATCAAAGAAGAAAAAATGTCATTCATGGCTCGACAATGATGACAATCCTCAGAATGATTGGCTGACAGAAATGGTCCAAGCTCAACCTCCTCTCGAAGAAGAAGAACCACTTCCTGGTAACACTCTACAGTTTACCCAAGTCATTATGAAGGATCTTCATATCGACAAACTCACAAAGGCAGAGCTCAGAAGAATCAATAGGGATGCACAAGAATTCCTCAAGAAAAGATCTGGAAACAAAGTCGAATACGAGTACCATATGCAGAATATAGCTAGTGCAATGTCTGCCGACTTTGACTGGCTAAATCCAGAAGTGAATATCGATCTAAGTTCCAAGAATCATGAAAAACCTTACTTCACCGACTGGACCAAACCATTACCTTTGAAAGGATTTCCAGACAAACCAAAGATACCTTACAGCTTCTTCTTCAACAAAGATCTTCGTAACATCCAGCTCACTCAGGAGACATCCAAGAAGAAATATGCTTCCTCACTCACAATCTCAGTACCAGCCGCACGATACAAAATTCCTGCTATTGAAGAAACTACTCGTGTTTTCAGCAACTCCATCGTTGCTTACGACAGAGATGCCCTACACGGAATTCTACACTGGCCAGAACGTCGTCGTCTCGGTTATACCAGCAGATTAGGAGAGAAATCATTGGAAACTGTGAAGCAGAAATCTAAGATCATCGCTATCTTGGAGATTCAACAGTCAAAATGATTTAACTACACATTCATGCGTGAAATTGTTGTTAAACGACAAGATGAAAAGAAGTACAAATTCTCCGAAGCAGACTTTCCTGACCTTAATCTCAATGACATAGAAGATATGTATCTCGAAAAGGTTCAACAAAGAATGCGTGGATTTGACAGAGATGTACAGTACAACTTTATGGCATCACTACTTCTTTACATCTGACGACTGATTGTTCAAGAAAGAGTGGAAGATCTTCAGCTTGGAGTGGAAAGTTACCAACAGAAGATCAATTTGACAAAACCACAATTCTACTTTGAGGGTATCTATCAAACACCACAGTTTACTCTCAACCAAGAACCTTTTGGTTTCACCTACATCAACAGCAAAAAGCTACAAAGTTTCATGAGGTTCGATGAGGTACACAAATTCTGTGATGTTACACTCAAGTCTGTTCGTGATGGGCTTGTCAAAAGGTTGAATGATGATCGCCGTAAGATAGCTAAGGGGGAACAACCTAGATGGAAATCCAGTATAAGAAGACAAGTTCGTAACTTTGTCTTAAAGATTGAGGAAAGGTTATTTCGACGGGAACAGATCAGACGACTGGAAAGCTATATCGGTGCCAGACCATCATTTCCTGTCAGAAACTTCGAAAGACCAGAACCCAAGTTTACTGACTTTGACACTCCACTTCCTGACGAAGATTAACTTGGTACATTTGGTTAACTTTTCAATATCAATTGTTTCATTTGATTGAATTTCACAATGGCTTGTGCACGCATTACAGTGCACAACCCGTTCTTGTAAAGAAAGGACCCTGAGGTACGCTTCAGTGCCTCAATCCTAAAATAAGGAGCGAAGGCTTCTTACTTTTGAGTAGAATTAATCAAACATTTATGATTTTTCATAATTCTGCTCAAAAGGACAAGTATTTCACCTCAATAAGACCTAATCACTTGTTGAGGGGGAGCACTTGTCATAACAAAATACTTTGCTCTTAATCAAAAGTTCTTGGTGAATCTCCCCGTAAGACTCAAAAGGCATATTTTAATCTAAAAGTTTGTTAAAAACACCATTTTATATGCTATTTTTGAGGGGGAGAAAAAAAAGTGATTAAAATATACGAAGTCAAAGCTTTAAGTTGTATCATGTGCGAGCTAGACTCAGTATTGACCCAGGAATTGACGAGATAATACAAGTTAGTAACATCGAAAGGACTTATCCTCGACGGGTAATAACATCAAGTTAGTTACTAGAGCTAGTTGTCACCTAAAAGCTGACAATGCATCTCTTTAACTAACCACGTAAGCGTGTCTCGAAAAGGATATGTCTTAGTAGAAATGTACCGTCTCGAGAAACTTTCTGTGAACTTGATCAGGCCGGGTAATAACTTCAAGCTAGGTTAACTAGTGATGTAAGCGTGTCTCGAATCGGTCTTGTTTACGGAAAGTGGTTCAATTCAAAAGTGATTGCTCCTCCCGCATGTGCAAATTTATTAAATACTTATGAGCACATGTGCAGGGGGAGCCCTTCAAAAGTGTACACAAAACTCTCAAAGTGTTAACCAAAATATTTGATTATCACAAACACTTTGAGAGATTTTCAATCAAAGGTTTATTGGCTACTGTCGGAGTTATAAGGTGATTAAGATAGGAATATCCGTCCTATGATCCGCCAGAGTCGGAGGGATCTACCCAAGGACATCTCCCATAGTTAGAATTAGAAGTCCTTAGGTATGATATGAAAAAAAAAAAGGAGAAATGAATGAAAGGGAAAGAAGGAGTTGAAGAATTAAAAAGAAAAGTAAAGTAAAGGGTGAAAAGAAATAGCCCTCCATATATTCAACCTTAGGGCAGACACCGGGTTCAATACATATGCTACTGGCTGTTGCAAAAGAAAACACCGGTATTGAAGATTAAGTCGTCATGGACCCAGTGACGCAATGCACTAAACCTTCTTAACCACTCAAGTTCTCTTAAAAGGACTTGTTTCATTCTCACGGGGAACCCGCGTAACCTATCGACCTATCTCTTAGAGATGGTTGATATTGAAGCAGGAGACACCTCCCCAGTCTCCGCATAGGAAACCTAGGTGTGCACTTATAGAGTCTAGAGCCTCGAGATACATCAAAGATCTCTTAGGAACACTTAGTATTTCTGCAACTGGTGTTCTACATCAATGGGCATCAGTTGTAAACTATCGAGTCCTTCGCAGATCTTAGCAATCTGCTGAGAACGTTTATGAGAGGATTACGTAAGTATTTCTCAATGATTGAACGGAAATCCTGCCAGGGTCAACATCAAACAGCCCTGACAGCAGGTCACTTCGGTAACCCCACAAGGGTTATGCTTAGTGTTTGCAGTGGTTCCATTACGGTCTACAGTCGTGGAGTGATCCCCAGCGACTCACCCAGTCATTGAGCTACTTAGTAGGTCTAGTAAGCTCCTTCGGGAGTATCTGATATGGGAACGGCCTGGATAAGGATTAGAAGGAGTCTTCACAATATGCTGTTGATGAGCTCTAATTCCTTATCCATAAGTACCGGTTGTTTTATTGCTAACTGTTTACTCGCAGGTACCTCACTTCCATGATGGTAGATTCCAACATGCTCATACATACATCTTGAAGTCAAAGAAAGCTCCCCCAAAGATCTCAGCAACACAAAGTTCAAAGAAAGATTCTACACCAATAAGAAGAATCTACAAAGTATAAAGACAAAGATCTCAATGCATGTAAAGGAACTTCTTGTACGTGAAAGTCTAAGTCCAAAGATGTATGAGTATATTGGAATGGAGCTCAACCACCACAGACGCAGGAGTGACGAATGGCAGATTACTTCATAACACAATCACTACAACATCATCACAGAACAAAGACAAAGAGCAAAGTATATCCATTATCATTCAAATCATTTTTGAAGACGTCTAGAGTTCTATATGTCACAAGTCTACGACAAAGATGAAGACGTCAAGCAACCATGATGACCGACCCTTAGGGGGAGATTGTTGGGATCATAGTTTTACTATTTTATGAAGTCTCGATCATTTGTAATGATAGGTTGCTTAAGTTATTTATTACTTACAATATTGGTTAAGTTACATGTTTACTAGGCCTAAGTAATATGATCCATGGGCTTGAAGCCCACACGTTTTCATGTAAGGATGGAGTAGGAGTGTTGCCCTAGCTCCTTTCCTATAAATACTAGTCTTAGGCCTCATGTAATACTTGGTTGGTTATGTGAAATATTAAGGAAACTCTTGCAATTCTAATTCTCTAAATTCTCATAATCATCCCATTCTCATTCTCATCTCATTTCTATCAATATTGTGCTTGTGTTTACAAATGGTGACCTAACAGTGATCACCCCGAAATTAACACTTAGATTAGAGAGAGAGCATGAGTGTTTGTTCCCATTTCGTGAGGTGTTCGGCTTTTATTTATTCTAGCGTAGGAAATTTTTTAATTCATGTCTTCTAGTTTCTCGGGAGATATACTTTTAAAAATTATTCTAATAAGGTCTACTTGAGGGCAAGTAGAGTTCAAGTGGGGGGTATTTGATAACATCAAATAGTTCTAATATTTAAGTGTTAAATTTTCCCTGTTATGCTCATCTTTTGTATCATTTTACTATGATATATACTCTTATTCGTTTATATTTCATTTTCAGGGCAAAAATGAGCATTGGAATAAAAAGACGCGGATTTGGAAGGATATTAATGAAAATATTTGAAGTATGTTGAATTTGCACTAACTACGGCATAGAGGTCCTCTCTACATACGTCGTAGTAACCATTTACACTGAAGAGTGAAGTCCACACTTACCAAAGACCTACGGCGTAGCCCACTTTTAGTCTACGGCATAGTTGTGACTATGAGACTTCTACGAGCGTAGCTATCATTCAAGCTACGCCATAGATCTTCATTCCAACACTTAGAAGAATTTTTGTGATCCTTAGCAGATATATCATCAAGCTACGGCATAGTTTCTAATCTCGCTACGCTGTAGATTGGTGTACGAGAGTTCTACATCCGTAGCAGATATATCATCAAGCTACGGCGTAGTGTCATAATACAAAAGCTACGACATAGTTTAACCTAAAGGTTACGTCGTAGATTGGTGTGCGAGAGATTTACAACCGTAACTTATCTTTAAGTTACGGCGTAGTTAAGCTTAAATTATATTTGATAAACACATTTATGTGTTGGATTCCTTCAAAGGAATACAAGGGCCTAAGTTGCAATATTTCTAATAAGAAAGGGATGAAAAGCTAAAGCAACTACGCCATAGTAGGAAAAATCCGCTACGTCATTGTAGAAAAGTCAGCTACGCCGTAGCTGAATAGTTTGCTATGCCGTAGTTGATTCGAACCCTATACATAGAGGCCGAATTTTGCACTATTCATCATATCTTTTCCTCCCTTTCAAAGGGGCGATTAGAGCACCATCTCAAGGCATTTTCTAGTAATAATCAATCACTTTCCAAGGGAGAATTCATTTTCAATCATTGTCTTCATTAGCTCTACATCAAGTAATTTGTATCAAACATTATGCTCAATTCAATTCATGTTTTATTCATTATTATTGGTGTAATTTACTATATGTTTGGCTAATCACTTCATGTGTTAGCCTTGTTATGAAATTGTTATTGTTATGATTTGGTTTTCTCGTATCCATATTGTTTTATTTGTATACTTTATTAGCATGTCTTAGGACACCTTTGTTTCGATAGTATTAATGTTTGGTAGTTCCATTGAAGCTAGGAGAATTGACCATAGGACTATCACCATTCGTGTGGAAATTTCAATGAATGACCACCTACCAAACTGATTTGCTTAAGGAATTAGGGGGGATGTAAGTTCCGACCGGCCGCATCCCATTAGACTATTATAAGTTAGTAGAGGCGCTTAATGACTCTTTCACATTGTATTTTCTAGCGAACTCTTGTAATCATCAGGTTACGGAATAGGTCAAGGTGAAAGATAGGATTAGACGATTTGACCATCTGAGTCCAGCCGAATTGAATCCCCAGATAAAACAATAGGATGCACTTAATAAGAAAACTTGTCATAATAATAACAAGAGTAGTAATTAGGTTGACACTCCTCTCCCGACTGATTTCTATTTATTTTATTATTGTTAATTTTAGTTATTTTCATTTCTTTAGTTTAATTAATCAATCATTAAAACCCCTTTTAAAACAAGTGACACTAGACTTAGATATAATTCGCACGATAGTGCATTAGGTAGACCTTAGGTAGACGAGAAACTTATAAATATAAAACCTGGTCGGTAAATCCTGCATCAGTATTCATGTTTACGCTTAAGAATGGATCATCCGAATTTTGTGGATTGCAAACGATGGCATTTTAGGTGGAAAAAATTGGAACAACGTCGTTTTGTGCTCTAGCATGTCGCTTTGTGGTTTTACCCGCGTTGTTTAGGTTGTTGGGCACTAGATGTGATTGAGTTATCGGCTCATGAGGGCCCTTTTTATTTTGCCAACATTTTGTTTCTCCGCTCTTTTTTTTAAGTGATTCTAGTCTTTTTATAATCTCATACTTTACTAGAACACTTAATTGGGTAAGTAATGATGATAAATCTGTTATGTATATCGCTCAAAATGCCCAAAATTTAAGAATAACTGCATCTTGGCGGGGAATTTATAATAATGCAACCATGGTGTTTGTTTCTCTTTGTAAAATTATATTCTAATAGATATAAGCCATCATCGCCCCTTTATAAATTTGTGATCCAAAATGCAGCCGGCCTTACTTGATAAACAATTGAGACGTAAAAATTTAGGATTGTTGTTTGTTACGATTCGAACTACAGGTTAGTATTTCATTGTTATAATGGGTTATAAATTCTTTTCAGCTGCTTTTTGGAACACTGTTTTGCTCTTTGCAGTCTTTCTTTAGTGTAGAAGTACTGCTAATAATTTTAGGATGTTTTAGAAAGATGATAATGAGTATCTTTTTGGTGAACCTTTACGTGGTTTTAACCTCTTTGCAACAGATTATACTTGGGCATAATAATCTATAATCTCATATATTGCACGAACACTTACTTGGGTAGGGAATGATGATAAATCTGTGATGTGTGTTACCGACTCTGTTTAGAATTTAAGAATTACTGCATCTTGGAGAGGCATTTATATTAATGCAACCATGGCTTTTATTTCCTCTTTGTACAAATAAATTCTTACAGATTTGACCTCCACCGCCTTTTATGTACAAGAATCTTATATCTCACTAAAACTATGTCTATTCTATCGTTACGGCGTATCGATAAAAAATATTAATGCTTCGTTTCATACTAATTATGAGATTCTTGCCTAAATGGATTCTTGGGACATAAATCAGCCATCGTTCCACTTGATTATTTTTAAAATGAAACTTGACTTTTTTGCTTCCATGGATATTGGGACGTGAATCAGCCATCGTTCCACTTACGCATCTTTAATTATAAAACTTGACTTCTGGGTTAGTTCTTGGTTGTTCAAATCCATTAGTAATTTTCTATTTAATGAACCCCTGGAATAATTGGGCAGGCAATGATAATAAATTTGTAGTTCATATTTTGTTTGACTAACATTGGTGAAATTTTTAGAGCAATCGTATCTTGGCTTGGGCATTTATATTAATGCAGCCATGGCAGTTTTTTCCTTTTTCTTCTGATGCGCACTTACATATGTGAGCCTTCATTTTTATGCAGTATATGAGGTATGTGCCAATATCCAAAATGACATTTGATGATCTTCCTAACGACAACATAACAGTCAAAACGACATCAGTTTCATTGTTTTCCCACTTAAATGGTGTACTAATCACGCCTAATATGTAATAGCTACTCCCATGTTCATACATTCTTAATTGGATAGACAATGATGATAAATTTGTGATTGAGATGTTGTTTCGCTGAAAGTCAAAGTTTGAGAATAATGTATCCTGGCGGGACATTGATATTAATGCAGTGATGGCGCTTATTCCTTCTTTGTCTTATTAAGTTCTTACATATCTGAGCATCCTTTACCACTTTCACAGAAATTGGTCTTTGTTTCACCATCCTTCTTGCACAAGAATCTCATATCTTACTAGAACTATGTGTCATGAATCGTTGCTACCATTGTGTCGTTTTGGTTCAAAGTTGACATTATAAATGACGCCGTTGTGTAGACATGTTAATTTTTGGTTTTAAGTGTGTTGTTTGTTGACTGAGCCATCAGACGTGTTTAGGCAATTGAGCAATGACAAAAGTCATCTCAGGCCCAATTTCTTGCACAGCAATTACATGTAAACAAAGAATAATCTTAGCAATTATCTTGCTGTCATTGTTCTTTGTTTCAGTGTAGTTGCTCTTCTTTGGACACGTCCAGATTCGTAAACGCTTTGTAAATGTTGCAATTGTGAATCAAAGTGTTGGAGTACATTCTAACAACAATCAGTACAACAATATTCGGAATGTGGGAAAAAAAAGGTTGAAGATGGGATGAAAGTTACTACAGGTTGAAAGTTTTATTTATCTACTTCTGAACTTTTGTATTAGAAATATGGAGAACAAATGGAGCTACCAAAATCCTAAGATTGTTATTTTTAATTATTTTACTTGCTTTTAGATAGTTCATGAAATGTTGAAGATGGGATTTGAAGCTTTAAAATTTTATTTATCTCATCCTAAACTTGTGTGCCGTAAATAAGATGAATGAATGAAGCAACAAAAATCCTAGGATTGTATTTTTTATTTATTTTTATTAATTTAGTTGTTTTAACATATTTCATGGAATGTCCTCTCTCTCTCTCTCTCTCTCCCCCCCCCCCCCCCCCTCTCCCTCACTCAACAACTATTTTGTATCTAATCTTGGTAAACTCATAGAGTAATAAACACCTAAAAGGGTTATTGTACAAAGATGTTACTAAAGTTTGTTTGAATTTTGTCCTAAGGTAATATAGTTTCAAAGTTGTCATCCAGGTTACTCAAGTTCATGGGTTTATCAACTGAGTTACTAAAGTTTCAAAGATGTTACACTTGGGTTACTCCCAAGGTGGGCAACCGGTTGATAGCCGGTATCTCAACCTGAAACATATTTCACCTTAAAGAAGTTACTAAAGTTTGAGAAAAAGTTCATCCAAGTTACTAAAGTTTCAAAACTGTCATCTAAGTTACTCAAGTCCACGTGTTTTTTTTAGTCCCTTTGTACGTTTGGTCCCTTTTGTTGCAGAATCTATCCTTTTGGCCAACGGGTGTTTGTAATTATTTTCAAAAATCTTGGTTTATATGTTTTCATCCGCTATTTATCTGTTTTATATGTTTGTGTACGTTTTATACGTTTTTGTACATTTTTGTATGTGATAACGTATCATTATTAGTGGCCCAAGCCCACTAATCACATGCTCGGATCAAGCCCAAACGCCAAATAGTTTGTGAAGTCAGCATTGACTAGAAAAGCATAAGCCCATGCCAAACTAGGCCTAACAACTCTTCTCAGGTAGCATAGTACATGCACAAAGGACGCATGACACCTGTCCTCCTTGTCTGCTCTCGGATGATCAACACCCGGCTCCCTAGCACCTGTTGATCATCCCCAAAGGGTTTATCTCTAAACCCTACAAGCCTCTCAATTCATTTTTTTTTTTTTACCTTTTCATACTTTTTTGTGCATTTTTCTACGTTTTCATGTTTTTTTTTTTTTTTTTTTTTTTTTTTTTTTTTTTTTTTTACATATTGTACGTTTTCATACATTTTTATCCATTTTATCTGATACACTTGTAAAGGGAACTAAAAGATAGTGCACCCGTCTCTTATCACAACAAACCTACTATCCCCCAGATTGAAGGCATGAAGATCTTCGTCTGTAAGGAATGTAATCCATAATTAGACATTAGTGAACAGGAATACAAACCCATTATCCGTTTCAACTATAGTAACTTAAGTGAACATTGCCCAAAACTTTAGTAACTTATGTGAACATTTTCGCAAACTTTAGTAACTTATTTGTCTATTTAACCCATAATACATCAATGCCATGTAGGATTTTCACCGGTAACTCTAGGTTACCCAAAATACAGTAACAAATTTAACCAGTTATATTAAGTTGAGTAACCTGGATGACAACTTTGAAACTATATTACCTTAGGAAAAAATTTAGGCAAACTTTAATAACATCTTTGTACAATAACCCCACCTAAAACTAAAAACCAAACGTAACTCAAACAAATTAGCTCTACCACAACACTTTTGCCCAATCCATCATCAAACAAACCAAAGATAATTTAGAACAAATATATACTTAAATTGGCTCCGCCGCAACGCACGGAAGCCTGATTCCTCGCTAAATCTATACCCCACGCCCCGCAGCGGAGCGCGTGCAATGTAAGTTGTCTCCTCAGAGTGGTAAAACAATAGGAATGTGTTCCAGATTCGTAAAACAAGTGGTGAACACATTAATATGATCATGATGGGGATTCAGATTAGAATATGCCTAACGGAATTTGTTCAAATTACACGTAAATCACAACAAACCTATTTGATTTACACTTCATCATTTTGCATAAATGCCTTTCGATTTGATTTTTCGAGTGGAACTTTGGCTATTTGATGTTTTATTCGGACATATGTTGCACGTTACACAGAATAAAAATGACTTCACTTGAAAAAGTATATGATCATCTTCAATTTTATTAAGAATATAGTTCCAAAATTTTTTGAGCTCATTCTCTAGATAGAGATACTAATTATATGTGATCATGGAGACACGACATATGCGCGATGTCATAGTCTTTGACATGCTTACTATTCAAGGGCATATATTCGTTGTTATGCTTACGAACATAAGTGGGGGTTTAATGCATAGGTTCGAGATGAATTCATATCATTTTTGACTTTTTTGTTTTGCACAAATTTGTTACCGTGTGTGTAATCATACTATATTATAATGGAGGAAGGTCTTCTAATATTAGAATACTTAAAATTAAGCCTAACAAGTTAATAAGCTTAAAATACAAGTGATTCAAACACAAATGCTACTTATAGAAATTCCCATCATATTTAATTCCAGCATGCAATTAATACTAACATTAAATACAATAAAGAAATCATTATGTACATTAAATACAATTAATTAACTGGTCAATAAATACAATTAATGCACTTATTAAAACACCCCTTATATAAGAAATACAAATTATCAAGCATATTGTACAACCAACTTAAATACAATATATGCATTAAATGTCAATAATACAAATAATAAAGCATCACTACAAAAAAATAGTTGATTCTTCACACTTTGTTTTCACACTTTTCAAAAGTGTGTACAATTTAACTACTTTATTAACACTTAATTATGTGTAAAAATTGTTTACATTAATAAGTGTGAAAAAAAAATGTCAAAAAATAGATTTTTCGCACTTATAGTTGTATCAAATAAAAGTTCACACTTTTAAGTGTGAAAAATTAGAAGATATCTCCACACTTTTAAATATGAATGTTATTTGTAACACCCAAATTTTACACACTTTGAGAAAGTGTGGAGAATGCTTAGGTCCCCACACTTTAAGTAAGTGTGGAGAATTTTTGGTCCACACATATAAGTGTGGACATTTCTTAGATTTTTTCACACTTAAAATTGTGAACTTTTTTTTGACATAATTATAAGTGTGGAAAATTAATTGTTTTACTTATTTTTTTCACACTTATCAATGTAACTAATTTTTACGCATTATTAAGTGTTAAGAAATTAATAAAATTTTACACACTTTTAGAAGTGTGAAGAAAAAAAGTGTGTAAATTAAACCAATATTTTGTAGTGCATATTATACAAATATTCAAGCCCAAACGGGCAATGGGCTCGAGCCCGAACGAGCACGGGTCAAACGGGCTCGAGCCCGAACAGACACTAGCCAACAGGCTCGAGCCCGAACGGACACGAGCTAAACGAAATTTTTGATATCCGTAAATTTATTGTCAAAAAGAACGTAGTAAACTAAAATATGTTCACATATTGTACAAACCAAGCAAACTACTAAAATAATAATAATAATAATAATAATAATAAATAAAATAATACAAACTAAGCAAAATTTAATTAAACTTTTGCCATAAAAAACTAATCAGTAAAACTATTGCCAAAAAACGTACAAATAAAATAAATTATTAGCCAAAAAAATTAAATTACAGGGTGCCCACAGCTGCATCGCGCGGGGACCCTGCTAGTATAATTTAAGTAGATACAAGAATTAGGGGTGTATTTAGTTGTGGAAAATTTTATTTAATTTTCTATCTCAACCATTTTTTTAACCCAAAAAAAAAAAAAAAAAAAAAAAAAAAAAAAAATACGTATTTTTTTTATCTTTAAAATGTGTTGAAAATTTAAAACCCGGGTCTAGATGCAAATCCTTTTTAGCAAACTGAAAATTACTAGCCGAAAAATGTGAAAAAGTAAATATTACTTGTGGATATAAGAAAGTCATTTTTCTATTTATTTATTTATTTATTTATTTTGAAATCTAAACACGTTTTCTGACTTTTTAATACTAGTACCATTTTGGATTACATTTATCTATTTATAACTAAACACAACCTTAAGATAGAAATAAAGAACGGGTTATCAGTTTATGGGTGGAACAAATGTATATTCTTTTGCACCTATATGAAACCTAAATAAGGGACTTAATTATCACAAGGAAAACTTTTGTAAATGTCTTAATCTTGAAACAAATTAATAACATTTTTATATAATGGACAAAATGCAACAATTTAGGCATGTGGGCTTCGGCCGATGCTACAAATATCCGATTCGAACACCAAATTATGTTGGTTGAAGACGTAACCATCAAAGGCTAGATTGCATGGATGTTTCACTATGCATTTGTTTGGATTTATTGTACTTCAATATTGAATGATAACCGAATCAAGGTTAGTTAGAAAGTGCTACAAGTAAACTGATGATCGAGCTAGAGATCAAGCATCAAATAAAGGCTCAAAGCTCAATCAAACTCAAGGAAAGTGTTATACGAACTTCGAGTTTTATAGTCTTGTCTAGCTCAAACATGGAACTGTGTCTACTCGAATCAAATCTACTCCGTATTACACTCTGGTGTATATATTTAGTCCAATTTTGCTCGAGTAACAACAACCGAACTACAAAATTAAGCAAAAAAATTGTCTGATTAAACGTTTTCTTTCTTTTACTTTAAACGAGCTGCTCATCAAAAACATATCATTTTCTTGACTTTGAGCATACCGCCACACCAACTCAAACTGAATAAAGCCCTTTGTTTTAATAGATCTGCGTTACCATTTCAAGATTGTTTGCATCGAACGAGATCTGAACTTAATTAACATTTCTCACATTTAAACGATGATAATTTGAGCACCCAACCTAGAGTGGTTTGGTATCCAATATATATATTCTAAGACATATTTTAAGGCTTATTATTTATTAAACAAATTATAAAAGAAGTTTCATTTGATGGGAAGTGCCAAAGTGGAGATGTTTAAGTAGCAAACGGTTTTTCAACGCCACATATTAAAACCCAAGAGCCCAAGATACACTCAATGTTAATCCACGCAATTGTTGAGTGTAAAGGTAATTAAGAGGTTGATTAATCAGATTACACTAGCTAATTTAATCTTTAATTACTAAACTTACTAGCACTAAGTTAGTAAATTATGAAAGCCATCGTTTTCGTGAATATTCCTTTATTAGCATTATTCATATTTATTGGTACTTAGCTTGTGTAATGATCAAAAGTCAAAACGCAAATCGTAATAGATCGGCAGATCCCGTTGATCATACACAACTAGCCGAAAGCACTCGTACTTTTTGAGACGAGTTGTTGTGCACGTAATTTGTCATGCATAGAGGTCGTCACTTAGTATTTTTGAAGGTTAAATCACTACAAAAAATAGTGCTATTATTCACACTTATTTTGCCACGGTGTATGGTCAAATGTGGATTTTTTTTATATGGATTATAATTTTGCTACATTTATAGTTGTCACAAATATTTAAAAAATAATACACATATATAAGTGTGTACAATTACAATAAATCTACACTTATAAGTGTAGCAAATATCTCCACACTTTTATTTTTGAACATTTTTTGCAATTTTGCCACACTTTTAGTTGTGGACATTCAAATAATGTTTCCACACTTTTAACCATAGACACTTGGATAATATCTCCACACTTATATGTGTAGCAAAATTTGTCACACCCATTATTACCACACATGAGAAAATGTGAAATCAATAATTTTACATATTTTTAAATATGACCATTTGGTCTTTAAAATGTGAAGAATTCAACTAGTGGTACTGAATCGTAGCCCAAACAAATATTTAGACAAGTTACATTATTTTCTAAGACAAAAGCGTGTAATATATGGCACAGAAAATGACTGAAACGTATGTATGATTATGATTTATGAATCATTCATGTAGCAGTTGGTTGGCTTCATGTGTTGTTAATTATTTCTTTAAGTGATATCATCACCAAAGAAGCTTGACAACCAGTACACGATTCTAAGGTTAGATAGATTGCCAAAAAAAAAGTACATAAAAGATTTTAAACGGATAATACAACACCTCTATTATAACTTGAAATAATAAGAGAAGATACAAAATAAACAATCAAAATTCTGAAAAGAGTTTAATTGGTCCAATGACAGAGCTTGATTTTGCCATATATGCGAAATAGATCATTCATATTGGTCAATAAAAGTCAAAATGTGTGCTCATTGGAGACACCGTAAGATATAATTAATGAAAATAAAATCTTTTGATACTCCGTATTAATTAACTTTAACATTCCTTATTTAGAGAGCTAAACATTTATGATCAGTAGACATATATTAGTAAAACCCAAATTTTATTTATCGGGTTTTTATATCTTAGGTTTATTTACTCAACTTTTCAATATCATATTAAGAGTTTAGTAAGGAATAATGACCTAATACGTGTTTTCTTTATTTAAACTCATTGCCTAAGATACAACGTACTCATGTAAACCCGATGACTAAATCTTAACTAGTGGTGTCATTGTAAGATCCCATACAAGTTTAAAACATGTGGACACAAAAATTTCATTCCCTTAAAAATCAAACGTCTAACCTACAAATCTTCCTATTGTGTCAATTGTAAGGCTGTGAATAAACCCAATGAAATTGGATGGTCCTATTTGTATTTGTTTGTATATGTTTAAACTAATTATAATGCCCGCGCACGCGCGGCTTTTTTTTTTAAAAATTTTTGAATCATATATTTTTATTTATTAAAAAATAAATAATTTAATATTTGTTTTGTTGATATATGATATTTAATTATAGTTTTTATTATTAAAGATAATTATTTAAAAAAATTAATTATATTGTTAATTGCATCTTATCTATATTTTTTGTATTTATCTTCTACTTGTGTTATGGATAAATAGAAAATGTTACTTAATAAGAAAATAATCTTTTTTTTTAAATAAAATTATTACTAAATAAGGTATGATTTGATTTTTTTGAAATGGAAAAATCCCCACTTGAGGTTTTGTTTTATTATATAAAAAAGATGAACAAATGGACACATACAAACACTTAAACGGTCATACTTTCTTGTTGATGTTTTTTTCCGTTAAGAAAACAATGTTGTTCATGTTCATGGACGGAACATGTATAGGGCCAAGGGGGGTTGTGGCCCCCTCAAAAATTTTAACCCTATATACATTTTACACCATTTTATTTCTATTTTTAGTCATTTTTAATAGAAAAATTTTAGCTTTGTATATATTGGCCCCTCCAAAATAAATCTTTTACAAGTTGGCCCCTCCAACATATACGTTCAAGTTCCGTCTCTGTTCATGTTCGTTTATATTCTTTTATTAAGAACTAAACGAACATAAATATATGAACTTACAAAAAACAAGCATAACATGTACGAAACATTTTGTTTTGTCTGTGTTTATTTGTTTAAATGTACTTATATTACTAAAAAAGTATAACAACAATATACAATATTTGAACAGAAGCAAAAAAATAAACAATGAACCTTAACAAACGCATAATTAGATGTTAACGAACATAAATGAAACAAAAGAGACTTTTGTCCATATGCATTTAACTGAACGAACATAAAATGTTGTTCATTTTCGTTCATTTAATAAATAAATGAACATTTTACCAAACGTACAACTCGTTTACATCGCAAGTCAATTGTATAATACTACTACACTTTTGTTATAAGCTTTGTATTAATCGTGTGAAAATAACAAATCAAATATTCTGATATGATTATTCTCTAAGTTAATTTTAAAGGAAGGATGATTGCTAGCTTATACTTCTAGAACGTGTTACATCCTTTTAATGGAATCACAAATAAAACGTGTAGATTATTTAACAAAAGAGAATGGTATTCATCATACCGGGAAAAAAATGCACTTTGTAAAGCATTGGTTACTTAATTCCAATTTCATAGGCAACCATCTTAAAATAATTAACTAAAGTTCTGTACAAACTTAGCTCTAAGTATACAATGTATATAAACTTTTAACCTTTTATTTAGATTAATAGATAGATAGTGACCCATGTAGAATTTGGAATACAGTTTATACTTTATTCTTTGTGCGTGGGTTCTGATTCATTTCTTGTTTGTAGTTGACATTTGGGAAGAGATGTGTTGCTTAACATTTCTTATGCTCAATGGTGGACACTTGGTTTCTACTACAAAAATAAATTTAAATTTTATTTTTCCTTTATCTTCTTCGACTGACATTCATTCCATTGCACATAATGCATCTCAAATAAATAATAATGTATTCGTTAAACAAGAACATATAATTGGTGTAATGGTATAAAGAAATGATAGCAAGAAGGCCCAATGGCCTAAACATTTAATTTCAGCCCAGTTGACCCAATTTGAGGATATTGTCTCAAAGATGTTCATTTCTATATTCGGGTTGGATTGTCTGGTTTATGGTTTCAATTCGGTTCCTATTAAATTCACATCGGCTTGGTTTTGAACCATAAACCACCGAAATTATATGATGATAAAAATTACTTAAAAATAGCCTAATAGCAACACTTAAAAATAAAAATTACTTAAAAATGAAATTATACGTGATAATCAAGCATGTAATTAACTTTAACTATTAGTTATTTAAAAGTTAAATCTCACTTCTTGTATAAGTTTTATCGATTTGACTTTAGTTCCGGTGAGAAATTGACAAAAATAAGAAATCATAAAAATCGCAATTTGTAACCTTGATTCAAGGTTTTGCCACGATTTTCTTTTGTGTAAACATTTTTTTTTTTTTTTTTTTTTTTTTTTTTTTTATATCGGTGATTCAAAGTTTTGAAAATATAACTTTTAATTCATATTATTAATAGTAAATTTCAAAATACATCATTGTGGTTTGCATATTTTTACATCATACATCTTTTAAGATAAGTTGGGACAAACACATCGTCAATAAATGTTAGACATCATACATTTCTGAATACGAATGATGCAATTTTTTGTTGTTATCTTCTAACGTGAGAGAAAATATTTGCATCGTTAGTAATTAGTGATCTATACTAGGGCTGAGCATCGGTCTAAAATCGACCCGAACCGACAAAACCGAAATTCATGAAACCTAAACCAAAACCGAACCGACGGGCCGTCGGGTCGGTTCGTTTTTGTGTCGAGCCGTCGGTTCGGTTTAGGTGTATTTATGTATGTTTTTGTCGGTTTTAGGCCGAACCGAACCGAAACCGAAAACATGCAAAACATGAAACCGAAACCGAACCGACGGGCTGTCGGGTCGGCTCGGTTTTTGTCGGTTAAGTCGGTTTTGTCGGTCCGGTTCGGTTTTACTTTTTGAAGATAATTCTGTTTAGTGGTATAAGTCGACAAGTCACGCGTGCCCAAACCTTGAAGATAATTCTGTTTAGTTCTTTTACTTTTTGAAATTGACGTATTTCAGAGAAAATTATTCTGAGTTTCATCATCATTTTCACATTAATCATGTTGTTGTGTTTGTTGTTACTGCATTTTCCATATATTAACTAAAAAATTCAATAAACAAATAAAAGTACATTGTTCAAATAGATTCAATATCAAGAGTTGCGTTTCCATTTGAACTAGTCTGGTGTTTTGAAATTTGCATGCTCTTGCCATTGCTGTGTTGTTGTTCCAATGGCGATGTAACATGATCTTGTTGATTTTGATCCTTGCTCTTGCCCCATACGACCAAATATAACCCAACGACAATAACCACTGCTCCAAGAACACTGTAAAAAAAGAGTTGGGGTGGGGGGTGGGGGGGCAGTCTTAGAAATTGTGCGTATGCATAGACATTTATGCAGAAAATGTGGCATTTCTTGTTACTGAAACTTTAACATTTCTTTTCGATGAATGTTCAAATAAAAGGTACATATACTAATTTGCAACATCATCAATGCATATTTATTGATTGGTTTGGTCATATGGAGCAATGCAATGAGTCTAGACGAGCTCAAACTAGATGGCTTGACAGACCTTATTGATTTTTGGAATGTCTTGATCTCCATTTGAGGCTAGAAAATATATACTAATTTGTGTTTGAAAAATCTATCTATCTCTTTATCTATTTGCCCTCGGTACGCATGCCTATTCTTAGCCAAAAACAGGAAGCCCAACACATCCAAGTTCTATGCATTTCTAGGTTCGTACGTATTTGCTTATTCTTCTTGCAAATTGGTGCAACAAAAACAGTAAAAGCATGATCCTCTTTTCCTGAATATCTTACTAATTTAATTAGTATGGATGTGCAAAAAATGAATTTCATTAGGCCGCAACATAATGACAATAAAAACATAATTAAGCTCTATCTGCAAGTTCAAATAGCTCAAAGCACTACGTGTGTACGTATGTTCAAATGAAGTAAAATTGACTTCAATTTGGCCCAAATAATAACACTTGCATAGATTATGAGAAGGCTGTTATTGGAGTAACCCGTAATAAAATATAGAATCAGTCATTTCTGCTACCGAATCAATTTGGCAGCTAGTGTCTTATTCGTGTCGATGTAATTCTAACTCCATCTTAGTTTTTGTTTATCTGTATTATATGTATTATAAAAAATACATGTTTGATGCTCTAGTAGAGTAGTCCAGCATTCTACAATATGTTTATACCTTAATTTGATACAAAATTTGGTTAGCTTGAAAAGTTTAAGTACAGTTGGAAAATGTACCTTCCCAAGTTCAATTTCTCGGCTAAAAAGGAAGCCCCCATAATGGCAATAATAATCATCCCAAGAGGGTTAAAAGCCGTCACAAAAACTGGTCCTCTTGCCTGCATTACTACTCCTGAAATGTAATATCCAAATCCAGAACACACTATTCCCTACATCCACACCATGCAACAAAAAATAGTCGATTTATCAAAACCTAACAATTTCTATGTAATAGTACTTCCAATATTTTCAGATTGAGCTATACAAAAGCTAAACCAATCTCACATTCATAAAAGCAAAATCTTAGTGACTACAAATAAGCTTAATGAGCCATTCTATTGCCAATTTGTGTCAGAGTGAAAACTGAAACATCCGAGCATATAAGACAAGCCTGTGGCCGGGCTAGCTAGGTAACGACTTATAATTTATTTATTTTTATTTTTTTGAAGAAATAAATTTCTAAATGAGAACGGGCCTGATTGGAATCATACAAACGTGAACCAAACTATTATCCTTCCCCGGCCCCGAAACTAACCTAAAGCCGGATTCCGAGTAACCAGAATAACAAATAAATTAGAGAGTTATTCAGTTGATCTAAAGTTCAGCATCTTTAGTCTTGCTCAAAATATCACGACTTTCTTACATATTTACAATGTTGTTTTAAAGGCCCATCGAAACCTAACATGAGTTAGTGCCAACTTACTTTTAAAAAAATATGTTTGCAACCACCCGTTCAAATGCTTTATATATAATTGGTGACCAGTATATCTCTATTACTAGTTGTGAAAAGATATACCCACATTTATCACAACTTGTTGTATCACTGCTAACTGTTTAGGGATTGTCTGACTATTATCTTTCCAAATTACTTGCTACGCGCTTTTCTTGTGGTGTCACAACTTATAATACTACACTTTTTTGTGTGGTATATGCGCTTGACTATATCATATAGATATAAAATAGACTACTTAAATGCAACCGAATGGGATTGATAAATGGTTAATTGCTTTACTTACACTGTAAAGTGCAGCAAATAATTTGATGTCCCAATTAACTGACCAGATCAAGGCATTGGCTTCTTCAGCCACAAGGGCAAGTACTGACCCTTCCAATGTGCCCATCATACACACGAGTGTTGTGAGGGAGAGCTCAGCTGGGTATGACCTCAATGTCACTGCCTTTTGCAAAAATAAACCATAGTATAGTTAGTATATTTTGTCACTAAATTTGGTTGCTATAACATGCAAGGACCTATAGGGAAAGAAAACAGATGTTACAATGGGCTTGTACTTATGTTACAAAAATGTTTTTTAAAACAAAAGTAAGAGACTTAACTACTCTTCTGGTATAATTATCAGTAGAAACATGATCCAGCGACACTTGATTAAATATTTGTCATTAAAGTACTTTTTTTCAGTACTACAACCGGTGACAGACGTTTTAGTGACACAAAAAAGTGTCACTAACTTTTAATGACACTTTTGAAAAAGTGTGGGTAAGAGCTTAAATTTCAAGATTTAATATTTAATGACACTTTTTATTTACAAATGTGTCTTAAGGCAAAAATGTATATTCACATCTTTTTGTGTCATTATAAATAAACTTTTACATATTTGACTTCTACTAACACTTTTTAAGTGTAGGAGAAGCACATAGAAAATTTTAGTAACACGTTTTTTATACTTTTGGTAAAACTTTTTTACTTTTAGTGACATTTTTTAACTTTGATGATACTCTTTTTAAGTGTCACCAAAAGACTATACTTGTAGTGCATGTACTATCAATATACCTATGCAGATCTTACTTGGACTATGAAAAAGGTCGCCCAAGAAAAACAACTGGCGCTGATCTTGAGAGATCCTTTAATCTGATCTTGAGTACTAATTGTGTTAATGGAAGATTGATGATCAAGAGTATGGTGACTTGTCCATGGAAATTGAATCGCAGGACCTCTTAGTAGTGTCATCATCATCGCTCCTCCTAGTGTCACTATTGTCCCTATGATCTTTCCTTGGCTATGTAAACTCTTTATTTTCACCTTCTCAAGTCTACCAAAATAAAAATGCCATCTTGTAAACATATTGAATTAATGCTAGTACACAATTTAGTAGAGTCCAATTAGTAGTTAGACAAAATATGACATATCGACACAATGAGACATTTATGTCGGGGAACAAATATTTTTGCTAGTCCCCTTATTACACTTGCGGTACATGACTCAGTCGCCTTATTACACTTGTGGTACACGACTCAGTCGCCTAAGCAAGAAAAAAAGAAGTGGGTCAGTCAGGTGACCTACTTATATGCATGTTTGTGTATGTGATTTTTTTATTTTAAATGTATTTTTGTGAGATATGTTTTTTGTAATATAGGTTATCTTATTATACCAAGTTGATCATGAAACAATTTAAGAGAGAGAAAATTAATGTGGCAGAGGAGCTAAAGATCGCTTGAAGGTCCTTATTACACCCAGTAAGTGACAAGATTTATTTTAAATACAAGAGACTAGCTTCGTTGCGGTCTTATACATGATTCATTGAGGTTCATAATTTATATTTGAAAGGCATATGTACTATAAGTAAAGATGGACCTGTACTTGTGCAGGGTGTGGCACACGCTACACCTAATTCTAAGTCAAGAAATGTAAAAATATTTAAAAACTTTTGATTTTTGTTATGGGCCCCGGATAATCTTTATTATGGGCAACTCCTGATAAATTTTTAAACACCGTTGAGTTTTGCAATTATGCAACGCCCTCTCAAAATTCTTGGTCCGTCCCTTGCTACAGGACCGGTAAGAAACTAGTATAAAGTTACATGAGAAGAAAGGGCTTTAATTATTCGTAAAATTTAAAAGGAACAATTCAAAATATATATTTATATATATGTTATATTCATAAGTTATTGTGACAGATAAAGTCTGTGTGATGGTTGATCAGAGCATATCATGGCATTATATGTCCCAAAATTGACCCAAGTCATATAAGAAAAAGGAATACCTAAACATCCAAGCCATAGCAAAGGTAATGGCAGGAACAATGTTGCACATAGCCGTCGCGAAAGTTGCAGTTGTATATTTCATCCCAGCATAGTACAAATTCTGGTCTATCACTGGCCTGTTATAAAATATTTATCATAATTGAAAAAGAAAGCAAGAAACCTAATGATTTAACAATTCTTTTTTGTATACTTTTGTTTCTAGCTATCCATCATTCTTACAAATATGTTAGTAAGACGCCGTATAGACTATATAGTGCACAAGCACTATGACTAAACACAAAATGTGTATTTAATTAAAACACATATTAGCGACTATCTAATTTGACGTATTTGTTCAAAATCATCCATTCTTGTATAGAATTTATCGCTTTCTTTACATCATGTGAAGCAATAATATAGAGTTTAGAATAATTACTCTAACAATCCTAGCAACAGGATCTTCAAGAAGATTGAAACTGTCATTTTTGGCCTAGCTTTCCTGTTTGCACCAAAAAACCGATAATCAAACAAATGATAAAAACAAATAAAACAATATATAAGTTCATATGCACGATGACATAAGGAGATAGCTAGACCTTTCAAGAAAGAAAGCGAAAGGACAGAAGAAGAGAGCTGCAAACAAGTTTCGATATACAGCAAAAGTGTAGTGATTCAAGCCTTTATTTAGGGCGGACTTAACAATTATACCATTAATAGCATATGAAGTTTGCAAGAAAATCATGAACAAAAAAGGCTTAGTATGGACATAAACTTCCCTAAACCATTCTTCAGACATGATTGTTGTCAAGTTATGTGTTTGTTATTGCAATGGTTTCTGGTGGTATATTTATACACAAGGGTTTTATTTATTTATTTTCTGAGTGTCTAAAAGTAGTCTTCATGGGATGCATTTTGAGTTTTGACTTGAAAGAAGTCAAACTGAAATATGGGCATGTGTGGGGCTAGTGCCTGATGCTTGGAGAACTACTTTTAACTATAGAAAGATGTATTATCAATCAAGTTAAAATAAAACTGTGTTGGTTTTAGTTTTTCAATATATTGATGGTGATTCTGTTAAATTATAGAATCATGACATGCATAAATATAAACACATAACATCAGTATATATGCGCAAACGTATAGGATCATATAGTGCATAATTAATTAACCAAATTAATTAGTAAACGTATCTTAAGGTTCTAGCCAAACAAGAATCAAATCTTCAATTCAATGATCAAGAACCCTAATTAGGGTTTATATGGATTACACGAATAACCCCTTACCGTTTTGTTATTCAATCCAAGAATACTAACAATAATGTGTTAGTATCACGTTCTTATACACACGTATTAATACCAAATAAAAGTTTATGCTAGTAAATTAAACACAAAACGTTTTTAGCAAAACCAAAAGTCGAAACCCTTTAACAAGAGGGTGTTCGACCGAGTTTAGGAACAAAGAAAAGAAAACAAAATCTTTGAGTATTGTGTGTGTACAAAAGATATAAAACCAATGACCCTTATATTTGTATTTATAGTGAATGAATACTTGGAGCTCAAGAAAAGGAATGGGTTGCCCCCATCCCTTTGGCCGATCGGTTATGAAGCCAAAAGGGGGCTTCTTGATCCTTCTTGACTTGCCAATAATTCATACATATTACTTTCCTTATATTCTTCTAACAGTCGTTAGTCATTATCCGTTAAATACTAACGATCATTAAGTGTTTTGTGTTTATTAATAATTATATATAACATTTATAAATAATTTTCATTTACTTTTCATACGTAAAGTGTGCAATCCGTGATCTCGAGTTCGATCCTAACATACGACTATTATTTCATGTCTATAAAACTAACAACTCCCACTTAGACATGTCATAATAGTGTGATCACATCGGTTAGCGTCTAGCAACACTTCAATGCCTCTAGTACAACTCGAGTAAGGCTCCTGAAAAAACCTTTGAATGATTTCTCATTATTATTATCCTTTTGTTTCTAATACCACGTTAATCAGGATATGGATCAAAAGTCATTCCTTAATTAACCATTATGTTTCTCGTTGTTTGTGATTCAACAAGCTTACCAAATCTTCTTAACATATTCAGGGGAGATATTGGTCATGCGCACGCAAACATCTTGTCAACCCTATGAGAGCCCAACAGTATTAAACTCCAAAATGAATTTGAAGGAACAAATTCTATCTTGATTACAAGCAAAACCCACGAACTTAGTAACACTTCCGAAAACAACCCTTATGACTACAAGTTACATATAGCGTTAAGTTGTTCCACAGAAATGCACTACATTCATGACAGTTATCTAGTATCTCAAGTCTGAGGATAACTACTCATGATTTACTTAATGACATGATCCATAAAGTAACATCATGTAGTTGGGATAAGTCCTATATTCGGTTACATTGAATATCATGTGAATTTGGCTTGTTAACACATCAATATACTTTCAAGTATATTCTACCAACATTCACATTTGTCTTAATTTAATGATATTCCCATATCATTAACTGACAACGGACAATTTAGAATAACTAATTTATTCACGGATTTAAATATGCAAATATAGGATAGAATATATTATAAATTAAACATACCAAGTATTTAATTTACTGTAATAATCGTTTAACATCCCTTATCCAAATACTAAATAGATCAATGCATGATAACTCTAGTTGATGAATTATGCCTCAAGTAATGACATTCATACTTGTTGACAAGGCATAAATCATCCAATTTTGATCTATCGGAATTTTGAGAATACTTATTTCAAGGATACAACTAGTGAAGTTCTTGTATGTGTGCATTCAAATAATTTGATATTGCCACATAATATTTCATAAAGTATGTGACATCCTTAATGTGACAACTGGCAATTTAGGGAGACTTTTAAAACCCGCATTACGTTAAGAGTTTGATTTTTATTAAATGTTTGGAATTTTATTTGTAACGAAATTGTGAAATTTAAACCTATGTTTTAAATAATGAAGTTTATGTGGTATTGAATTCGATTTGTTGATTGTTATGGAATTTATATCGTGAATTATTGTTGAGACGTCCTTGTTGCACTACGTCGACTCCGGCACTAGGAAAACCTAATGAATTTAAAAACTTTTGGATAACGGTCGCATCTATACGTTAAACGAACGTTTTAATATTTAAAAGTTTTGGGAAAGTGTATTTGGGAATTAATGGCGACGTGTACAAATATTTTTGGCGACATTTAATACTTTTGAGAATAAGTAATCGTGTTACGGAAAACCGATTTATAATATTTCATAAAAACTAAAGTTTTCGTGGCTTATAATAGAAAAAGAGAACTAGAGAGACTAATTGTGTAAAATTTGGGTAATATTACCCCTAACCCTAACCCTTCATCCTCATATCATCACCTCCCCACTCTCTATTCTTCTCCCTTGTCGCCTCCCACCTGCAAACACCGACACCATCATCACCGCCGGTCACCACCACACACCGCCACCACCAAAACACTCCCCACACATTTCTCTTTCGTGTGTTGTACCACACGTGCCCAAAAGAAACCCCACCCCACCGTTTTTCTTGATTACGCCGCGTACAACACCACCACATCACCACACCACCACTCTTTCTTGGTTTCTACTTGTTTTGACGGTAAGAAACACGTTTTTACGCGTCGGGTTTGACTACTCCGAGTCAAACCCGGTTTAAATCATTGATTTGGGTTTGGATTTCAAGAGTAAAAATGGTTTTGTTATAAAATAAAGATGGTATCCTTGGGTGTTGACTCACAACCTTTTTGGTACTCGGATTTGATTGTTTGGGTTCGATTGGATTGATGTTTGTGGCTCGTTGGAGCTAGGCCGAGACCCTCGTGGTCTCGGTGTCGTGATTATTGACTCGTTGGAGCCCAAAGTGACCTCAAGGGTCCGTTTGGTTATTGTTGAGGGCTCCGGTGAGCTTACCGTGACCCCTTATGATCTGATTGGTTTGATTTGTGTTTGGTTGGAGCCTAGCCGAGACCCTCAAGGTCTCGGGGTTGGTTTTCTTGGCTCGCAAAGTGAACTGAGACCCAAGTGGGTCTTCCAGTTCGTGTTGTGGGATGAATGACGGAGTTGTGGTATTGACAATATTGCTTTGGACTCATGGTTGTGCGAGTTGGAGTCACATTGACTTTCTAGTCAACGATTGACTTCGGCAAAACGCCTTAACATTTGGATTTGGACAATGAGCCGAAAGTGATGACTAGGACATGTGACTCATCTTTGATAACTCGATACAAATTATAATTAAACTAACTAATAAAGACTCGTAATAACTTATATTAACGATATAAACATTTATATAAATATATAAATGTGTAAACGTATATATATTTACATAAGTGCATATATTATAAATAAGTGATCACGAGTAATAAAAATAATGATGTTGACGATATATATTAGACTATGAAAATAGTATAATAAATGTCGGAAACTTTATTATAATTAAACTATTATAAATAGAAATATAAATATAATTTGAAATATCTTACGAAATGAAATAAGCTTTTGGAAAATAAAACGAGAAGTTACGAGTCATACGAGATCGAGGGCACTTGAATCCAAGTGGGCTATTTTATTAATTATTGACTTTTGTGCTTGTCACGGATGTGTAACGTTAATAGATTAATTTCATATAACTACATAACTAATTTAATCGACGGATTAAATGAGACTTATTTAGTTATATAAAAAGGGTTTATTAACAGGTATTGTATCCTACGACGCCTTTAGGTTGTGGTAGGAGTACGGGATAATAAGCTACTAAATATATTGTGAGGTTTACCGAATTGACGAATTTGGTAAGTTTGACGACATATTTAGGAAACTTATTAGACTTTAAAACTTACCATATAGAAATCTACGTGCAATGTGATTTAGGATTTGGTATGATCTTCGAATAATATATTTGGTAAATAAGTTATGGAGGGTTAACAAGTCGACGGACTTGGTAAACTTCGATGATTTATTTAAATAATATATTGGGCCAATATTAGACCCGTAGAGTGTATTATTATTTTTTTTCCGTTGATTGTGTTTCCTGGCTTGTGTTGAGTCGACCTTCCACCCACAAGGATACCAAATGCCAAGCTAATTCGAGAAATGGATTTTGAAAAATAAAAAGGAATACGTTCGGGATTGGGAATATTTGACTTTTGAGAAGATAATTCTGAGAAGTGTTTATGTTATTAGGAAGTGCCGAGTCCGTAGTTGACGTCTTTTGAGTTGTGATACTTCTTGATTCTACCGGTTTTTGTGCTGATATCTAGACTTGAGGTGAGTCATAGCCCCACTTTTACTTTGAACATTGTTTTCAACACTTGGGGTGAGAAATGTGCAAATCGTTTTATGTGGACTATTATTGCTGTTTATTTAAAACTTGCTATGCTTATAGAACTAGGTAGGTTATAGCGCATGTCGTATCCTTACGAATGCATGAACATGTTGTGTCTTTACGAATGTTGGGCATGTCGCATCCTTGCGAATGCATATTGACTTGATTGGTTTTGGACTATAGTGTGCACCTATAGGTTTGGTTTAGTGATTCGAGGCCTAGTCTAGCTAGCAAGCGTTTTGCGTATATGTCCACTTGATTGAATTAAGAGTTTAAACCTATGATCTCACCAGCGAAAGCTGACTTTTAGCGCGTTTTCTCAAGTAATTAAGTGATGACTTGGGATACTTGGTTTGGAAGGCTTTGGCATGGCAACCTGGTTTAAGGATCTATTTCTAAAACTCTGATATGTATTTGTGGACCTATGTTTAATCTATTTGGGCCTTACTTTGGATATTTTGGGATGAATGTAAACTTTAAAACTTGTCATGGATACCAATTCACGTAGCACCTCGAAAGCTTGATTAGTCTTCCGCTGTACCAAATTTTGGGGGTGTTACAGATTGGTATCACAGCCAAGGTTATAGAGAAGTAGGTAATAAACACCTAAAATATAATCGATTTTTATAGAAAATGATCCTCGACCAATGCCCGCCAAGCCGAAGCATCTTTGATTATATTGAGGTATTATGAGATAATGATATGATATGAGATTTTGAGAATTTTGGAAACGTTGATTATATGTTATGATGGCGTTTGAGAACTTATATGACTTACTTGTTTTGGAAATGTTTTAGTAATGCGGTATTTGAAGAATCTTTCTTGAAATTATATGATTAAGATTATATGATGGTTTTGGTACGATATTTTGAGTTTCTTGGTTTAGTTATTTTGAAATACTTACACCTACCCTATGCCATTGTCACAGACCATGGCCTCCCATACGTTCGATGTTACTGAGGATCTTCTTGCTGATCCACACCGCCCAGCACAGATCACCATGGCTCCTGATGATCTTTACAGGATTGCCATGCATTCAGCTACTTCATCACCTACAGCAGTTACTTCCGCACCACCTACTTCACCTACTTCTCATGGACCCTTATCTTCTTTGGGGCTTCCTGCTACTTCGAGACAACTCACACTTCATCAGGCTTTAGCTCGTGTGGCTCCACGTTTTGCTCACCAAGCTACGGCACGTATGTCTGTGCGCCCTTCGTCACCACCCATGCACTTTGATGCTCACGCTCTTCTGTCAGATGCACCACCCACATCATTCCGTCGTCATCCTAGATCACCTACCCTATCACCTCATGGTTCACCTGTTTGGAGACGACGATTGATGGAGTACCCCTCAAATGAGGAGGAGGAGTACGAGGGTGAGGAGGTGGCTGATGACCCTCAGGAGGGTAAGCAGAGGGATGATACCCACATGAGGGTGAGGAGGAGGATGATCCTTAGTAGGAGGAGATGCCTGATGATGATGGTTTGCCAGCTCACAGCCCGGCACATTCAGCTCATTCTGCAGAGCCCGATTCTCCGATACATCAGCTAGAGCCGCTTTCACCTGATCACCGATTTTTATTTGATTCTCCACCTGGCAGTCCCGTGGCGTCGGACGCGCCATCTGAGATATCTGCTGAGCCTATAGATCTGGGTGAGATTGTTAGGATTTGGGCTCGGCTTACCACACAGGGCAAGAAGATCTCGCAGTTGGCAGATCGGATTGATAGAGTGACCATTGAGTTTATTGGTGAGTTGAGGGTGGATTTGATTACTGTTGTGAGGAGGACTATAGAGATTAGGAGAGGTATGATAAAGATTCATGAGCAGATGGAGAGTCTGCAGAGAGGTTTCATCACGGCTCGCGAGGCAGATCGCAAGCTGTGGCAAAGGAACACAGAGTTAGAGAAGGAGGTTGCAGACCTCAAGAGGGATAGTGATACTCACAGTGTCGAGTTGGGATCGTTATTGAGAGAGTTTGATGGTTTGAGATCAGAGCTGAGGAGTCTACGCCAGCATAGTGGCTAGATGGTTGGATTATGTTGTTATGTTGCTTTCTAAACCAAGGAGTGCTTGGTTAGAAAAGCTAGTTATCCTATCTTTGATGTATTTCAGTTGTCTGTTCGCCTCATTTGGAACGATTAGTATCCTTTATGTCTTTGGTAGTTGGAACGATGTCTTGATCGCGATTTGTATGGATGATGGTTATTTTGTATGATGTTATGTGGTTTTGGAGGTTATGGAAATTGCGTTCCTATTTGTTTGATTGATGTCTTGTGGTGTATTGTTGATATTCTACCAATGTCTTGGCTTCATCTATCCAATTCTTGTTGAGCGTATGATAAATACTATCGGAGACTTATAAACCTTGTATTGTGTTTTAGATCAATGGCCCCACGACGGAACCCTGTCAGAGCTACCCGAACTGGTCCTGCAGTGACTACCCCTGGTCGCCGAGGACACCGTCCTACACGAAATGTTGAGACCCCTACTCCCGAAAACCTGGGCACCACCAATCGCAACAACAGGAATCAAAATGTTGATGTTCAGGGAGACAATGATCATATTCCATCGAATGCACCTACCGTGGATCAAGCTATGATCAATCAACTGGTGGAACAACGTGTTGCTGAACTACTAGCTGAGTTGAATCACTCCAACAACTCAGTTGGAACCTTTCCACCTGTTCGTACTAATGGATGCAACTACAAGGAGTTTCGAATCTGTGAACCCATTGAGTTTGGTGGAACTGAATGAGTGGTCTACTTAGTCAGGTGGATAGAGAAAATTGAGTCAGTGTTCACTGTCAGAAATTGTGCAGAGAATGCAAAGGTAAAGTTTGCTTCTTTTACTTTTAAGGATGAAGCATTAACTTGGTGGAACAATTATCGTAATTCGATTGGGAGTGAAGTGGCCTATGCCATGACTTGGGAGCAGTTCAAGTCCTTGCTGATTCAGACTTACTGCCCAAGGAATGAGGTTAAGAAACAGGAGATTGAGTTTTGGGAATCACAAAGTGAAGGGTACTGACATGGCGACTTATAATCGTTGTTACCAGGAGTTAGCCTTGCTTTGCCCAGATATGGTTCAAACTGAGACTCAAAAGATTGAGCGGTATACTGATGGGTTACCTGTGGCTACAAGGAACGATGTGATTATTGCTAGGACTACTAATGTTCATGAGGCTATCATGATCGCTCAACAATTGATGGATTCGTTGGAACTGGAAGATGCTGAAAGGGATAAGAATGGAAAGAGGAAGAGAGACCATCACTCTAAGGGTAAGGATCACCAAAACAAGCGACAAGCTATTGCCAAGGTTTATGCTATTGGGGATGGAGATATGAAAAACCATAATGGAGATTCGCCCAAGTGTGGCCGTTGTTATAAAAATCATTCTGGACGATGTACTATGATGTGTAAGAACTGCTTAAAGATTGGGCACATAGCTAAGGATTGTAGAGCTCGACCACTTGCTATGGTCCAAGCTACTCCTAAAACTATAAGTACGGTGAATGTTACTTGTTTTGGATGTGGGAAGAAGGGACACTATAGGAATGAGTGCACGGAATCGTGGAACCGAGGTAACCAAGGATCAGGTGGTAATGGGTACAATCATGGAAACCGAGGAGCTGGAGGAAACCGTGGACGACATGACAATGAAAACCATCGTGTGGAAGCAAGAGCTGCTCATGGGAGAGTGTATGCAATTGGAAACGAGAGAGGAGAAGACCCGAACATCGTTACTGGTACGTTCCTTCTCAATAATCGTTATGCTTCCATACTATTTGATACTGGTGTCGGTAAGAGTTTTGTGTCCACTACTTTTACGCCCTTAATACAAAACCCCCCGATGGCCTTAGGAATTGGTTATGATGTAGAGTTAGCTAACGGAAACGTAGAAAGGATTAAAACTATCATTCGCGGTTGCACGTTAAATTTCTTAAACCACCCTTTCAACATAGATCTTCTACCCGTCACGTTAGGAAGTTTCGATGTCATCATTGGTATGGATTGGTTGTCTAAGTATCGTGCTCACATTCTTTGCGATGAGAAAATTGTGCGTGTGCCTTATGGCAAAGAGATTCTAAATATACAAGGCGATCGAAATGGTTTGAAGAGCCCATCTAGATTAGCAGTCATTTCTTGCACTAAGCTACCAAAGCTAATGGAAAAAGGATGTTACCTTTTCTTAGCTCAAATTTCTGAGAAATGAGGGAAGGAGAAAAAAGAAATGTGCATTGGAGATGTGTCGATAGTTCGTGACTTTCCGGATGTATTCCCAGATGATTTTCCGGGAATCCCGCCCGCTAGACAAGTGGAATTTCAAATCGAGTTGATACCTGGTGCTACACCTGTAGCACGAGCACCTTATCGACTCGCACCGACTGAACTAGAAGAGTTGTCGAAACAATTGGCGGAGTTAGCAGAGAAGGGGTTTATACGATCAAGTTCTTCACCTTGGGGAGCCCCGGTTTTATTCGTGAAGAAGAAGGATGGATCGTTTCGCATGTGCATTGACTACCAAGAGCTGAAAAAGTTAACTGTGAAGAATAGATACCCGTTACCGAGGATCGACGACTTGTTCGATCAGCTTCAAGGATCAAGTGTTTATTCGAAGATCGATATAAGATCGGGGTATCATCAACTTAGAGTTCGCGAGGAAGATATACCAAAAACGGCTTTCAGAACCCGTTACGGGCATTATTAGTTCCAAGTGATGCCGTTTGGGTTGACTAACATACAAGTAGTATTCATGGATCTCATGAATCGGGTGTGTAAGCCTTACCTAGACAAGTTTGTGATCGTGTTTATCGACGATATTCTGATCTATTCGAAGAGTAATCTAAGACTTATCTTAGAATTGCTCAGGCAGGAGAAGCTGTATGCTAAGTACTCCAAATGTGAGTTTTGGATTCCGACAGTACAATTCTTGGGTCATATAATTGATAGTCAAGGAGTTCATGTAGATCCCGCTAAGATTGAAGCCATTAAAGATTGGGCCGCTCCGACAACCCCAACTGAAGTTCATCCATTTTTGGGATTAGCCGGTTACTATCGAAGATTCATTGAGGGATTTTCGAAAATAGCGAAGCCGTTGACCAAATTGACTCAGAAGAATCTTAAATACGAATGGGAAGATAAGGAAGAGGAAGCGTTTCAATTACTTAAGGAGATGTTGTGTAGTGCTCCTATCTTGGCATTGCCTGAAGGTAGTGAAGATTTTGTCGTTTACTGTGACGCTTCTCTTAAGGGTTTGGGAGTTGTCTTAATGCAACCAGAGAAGGTGATAGCTTATTCTTCTCGACAGCTCAAGAAGTATGAGAAGAACTACACCACCCATGATTTGGAATTAGGTGTTGTGGTTTTTGCCTTAAGGATATGGAGACATTATTTGTATGGAACCAAGTGTGTTGTATACACTGACCACAAAAGTCTACAACATAACTTAAATCAAAAAGAGCTAAACATGAGACAGCGACGTTGGATTGAACTACTAAATGATTATGATTGCGAAATCTGCTATCATCCTGGTAAATCAAACGTCGTTGCTGATGCTCTTAGTCGGAATGAGAGAATACCACCGTTACGAGTTAGGTCATTAGGAATGACTATCGTATCGCCATTACCATCCCAGATATTAGAAGCTCAAACGGAAGCGTTGAAGGCAGAAAACCGACCTGCTGAGAATATCTTTGGGATGGCGGAAAATGAGAATGGATTTGTTAAGCGTTCAGATGGAATATTATGCTTTAGAGATCGAAGTTGGGTACCATTGTATGGAGGAGTTCGCGAATTGATTATGCATGAGTCGCATAAGTCAAGGTATTCAATTCATCCTGGGTCTGACAAGATGTACCAGGATCTGAATAAATTATATTGGTGGCCAAACATGAAGGCAGATATATCATTGTACGTCAGCAAGTGTTTGACGTGTTCAAAAGTTAAGGCAGAACATCAAAGACCGTCAGGGTTGTTGACGCAACCAGAACTCCCAGTTTGGAAGTGGGAGCGGATTACAATGGATTTCATTACCAAATTACCGAAGACAGCTAGCGGTTGTGATGCTATCTTGGTAATTGTTGACCAATTTACTAAGTCTGCTCATTTCCTAGCGATTAGCGAAGATGATAGTATCGACAAACTTGCTAGGTTGTATGTGAAGGAAATTATTTCTCGTCATGGTGTTCCAATATCGATTATTTCGTATCGCGACAGACGTTTCATGTCAGCTTTGTGGCAATCACTCAAAACCGCTTTGGGGACGAGACTTGATATGAGCACTGCATATCATCCCCAAACCGACGGTCAGAGTGAGAGAACTATTCAGACTTTGGAGGATATGCTTCGTGCCTGTATAATTAATTTTGGTAAAGGCTGGGAGAAATATCTAACTCTTGCGGAATTCTCTTACAACAACGGCTACCATACTAGTATTAAAGCTGCACCATTTGAAGCTTTATATGGTCGTAAATGTCGTTCTCCAATTGGTTGGGCTGAGGTTGGAGACAGCCAACTCACAGGCCCCGAGCTTATTTTGGAAACTACTGAGAAAGTGATTCAAATCCGTGATCGGTTGCAAGCAGCTCGTGATAGACAGAAAAGTTACGCCGATCAGAGACGTAAACCTCTTGAGTTCCAGGTAGGAGACAAAGTGATGCAGAAGGTCTCGCCTTGGAAAGGAGTGATACATTTTGGGAAACGTGGGAAACTCAACCCCCGCTACATTGGACCATTTCAAATTCTGGAGAGAATTAGAGCCGTAGCTTATCGGTTGGAGCTAGCACATGAATTGGGGCCGTAGCTTACCGGTTGTAGCTTATCGGTTGTTTCATGTGAGTAATTTGAAGAAGTGCCTTTCTATGATGAAACACCGGTTATACCAATGAAAGATATTCGAGTTGATGAAAGTTTGAACTTTGTGGAAGACCCTATCAAGATTATGGATCGAGAGATTAAGCGACTCAAGCGTAGTCGTATTCCGCTCATCAAGGTTCGTTGGAATTCCCGTCATGGACCGGAATTTACGTGGGAACTTGAGGATGAATTTCGGAAGAGATATCCTAAGCTTTTTACTTTGTAGATGGAAAGTTCCGAGAGAAACCCGGGACGGGTTTCTTCTGAGGCTGGGAGGATGTGACAACTGGCAATTTAGGGAGAATTTTAAAACCCGCATTACGTTAAAAGTTTGATTTTTATTAAATATTTGGAATTTTATTCGTAACGAAATTGTGAAATTTAAACTGATTTTTTAAATTATGAAGTTTATGTGGTATTGAATTCGATTTGTTGACTGTTATGGAATTTATATCGTGAATTATTGTTGAGACATCCTTGTTGCACTATGTCGACTCCGGCACTAGGAAAACCTAACGAATTAAAAACTTTTGGATAACGGTCACATCTATACGTTAAACGAACGTTTTAATATTTAAAAGTTTTGGGAAAGTGTATTTGGGAATTAATGGTGATGTGTACAAATATTTTTGGCGACATTTAATATTTTTGAGAACAAGTAATCGTGTTACGGGAAAACCGATTTATAATATTTCATAAAAACTAAAGTTTTCGTGGCTTATAATGGAAAAAGAGAACTAGAGGGACTAATTGTGTAAAATTCGGGTAATATTACCCCTAACCCTAACCCTTCATCCTCATATCATCACCTCCCCACTCTCTCTTCTTCTCCCTTGTCACCGCCCACCTGTAAACACAGACACCATTACCACCACCGGTCACCACCACACACCGCCACCACCAAAACACTCCCCACACATTTATCTTTCGTGTGTTGTACCACACGCGCCCAAAAGAAACTCCACCCCACCGTTTTTCTTGATTACGCCACGTACAACACCACCACATCACCACACCACCACTCTTTCTTGCTTTCTACTTGTTTTGAAGGTGAGAAACACGTTTTTACGCGTCAGGTTTGACTAATCCGAGTCAAACCCGGTTTAAATCATTGATTTGGGTTTGGATTTCAAGAGTAAAAATGGTTTTGTTATAAAAATAAATATGGTATCCTTGGGTGTCGACTCACATCCTTTTTGGTGCTCGGATTTGATTTTTTGGGTTCGATTGGATTGATGTTTGTGGCTCGTTAGAGCTAGGCCGAGACCCTCGTGGTCTCAGTGTCGTGATTATTGGCTCGTTGGAGCCCAAAGTGACCTCAAGGGTCCGTTTGGTTATTTTTGAGGGCTCGGGTGAGCTTACCATGACCCCCTATGATCCGATTGGTTTGATTTGTGTTTGGTTGGAGCTTAGCCGAGACCCTCAAGGTCTCGGGGTTGGTTTTCTTGGCTCGCAAAGTGAACCGAGACCCAAGTGGGTCTTCCGGTTCGTGTTTGACTCGATGTCTTGACCCGTATTATTAGTACTCTTGTGGTTCTTCTTCTTGTTGTTATGTTATTGTTGTTGTTGTTGTTGTGTTTTTTACTTGGGCTGAGAAGTGTAGCAAGGCCGAGGCCTTGTGGTCTCGGCAATGGACTTTGATATGTTATGGAGTTGTTGTCGAAGGGTATTCGGGGACCGATTGTGAGACGGTCATTTAGTTTGACGGAGATAGGATTAGTCGGGTGCCGTAGTCGGACCCAATTATTGTAGTTTGTTTTTTGTGGGATGAATGACGGAGTTGTGGTATTGACAATATTGCTTTGGACTCATGGTTGTGCGAGTTGGAGTCACGTTGACTTTCTAGTCAATGATTGACTTCGGCAAAACGCCTTAACATTTGGATTTGGACAATGAGCCGAGAGTAATGACTCGGACATGTGACTCGTCTTTGATAACTCGATACAAATTATAATTAAACTAACTAATAAAGACTCGTAATAACTTATACTAACGATATAAACATTTATATAAATATATAAATGTGTAAACGTATATATATTTACATAAGTGCGTATATTATAAAGAAATGATCATGAGTAATAAAAATAATGATGTTGACGATATATATTAGACTATGAAAATAGTATAATAAATGTCGGAAACTTTATTATAATTAAACTATTATAAATAGAAATATAAATATAACGTGAAATATCTTACGAAATGAAATAAGCTTTTGGAAAATAAAACGAGAACTTACGAGTTATACGAGATCGAGGGCACTTGAATCCAAGTGGGCCATTTTATTAATTATTGACTTTTCTGCTTGTTACGGATGTGTGACGTTAATAGATTCATTTCATATAACTACATAACTTATTTAATCGACGGATTAAATGAGACCTATTTAGTTATATAGAAAGGGTTTATTAACGGGTATTGTATCTACGACGCCTTTAGGTTGTGGTAGGAGTACGGGATAATAAGCTACTAAATATCTTGTGAGGTTTACCGAATTGACGAATTTGGTAAGTTTGATGACATATTTAGGAAACTTATTAGACTTTAAAACTTACCATATAGAAATCTACGTGCAATGTGATTTAGGATTTGGTATGATCTTGGAATAATATATTTGGTAAATAAGTTATGGAGGGTTAACAAGTCGACGAACTTGGTAAACTTCGATGATTTATTTAAATAATATATTGGGCCAATATTAGACCCGTAGAGTGTATTATTATTATTTTTCCGTTGATTGTGTTTCCTGGCTTGTGTTTAGTCGACCTTCCACCCACATGTATACCAAACGCCAAACTAATACGAGAAATGGATTTTGGAAAATAAATAGGAATACGTTTGGGATTGGGAATATTTGACTTTTGAGAAGATGATTCTGAGAAGAGTTTATGTTGTCAGGAAGTGTCGAGTCCGTAGTTGCCGTCTTTTGAGTTGTGATACTTCTTGATTCCACCGGTTTTTGTGCTGATATCTGGACTTGAGGTGAGTCATAGCCCCACTTTTACTTTGAACTTTGTTTTCAACACTTGGGGTGAGAAACGTGCAAATCGTTTTATGTAGACTATTATTGCTGTTTATTTAAAACTTGTTATGCTTTATAGAACTAGGTAGGTTATAGCGCATGTCGTATCCTTACGAATGCATGAACATGTCGTATCCTTACGAATGTTGGGCATGCCGCATCCTTGCGAATGCATATTGACTTGATTGGTTTTGGACTATAGTGTGCACCTATAGGTTTGGTTTAGTGATTCGAGGCCTAGTATAGCTAGCAAGCGTTTGCGTATATGTCCACTTGATTGAATTAAGAATTTAAACCTATGCTCTCACCGGCGAAAGCAGACTTTTAGCTTGTTTTCTCAAGTAATTGAGTGATGACTTGTGACACTTGGTTTGGAAGGCTTTGGCATGGCAACCTGGTTTAAGGATCTATTTCTCAAACTCTGATATGTATTTGTGGACCTATGCTTAATCTATTTGGGACTTACTTTGGATATTTTGGGATGAATGTAAACTTTAAAAACCCTGGTTGGTTTTGTTTTTATTTATGTTTACTTTATCTCGTTCTTTTATGACTTGTGATGGATACCAATTCACGTAGCACCCTGAAAGCTTGATTAGTCTTCCACTATACCAAATTTTGGGGGTGTTACACATAACCACCAGTTTATGATAATAAAACTTTCAAACATTATAAAGTTTAAAGTATTCTTATTCTTTAATGTATAATGCAACTATGCTCTTAATAAGCACAACTAGTACACATGATCAAGAATGAAATCCTTACCATGACTAGTATTTGTTGAATGGTTAAACCCGTAGGTTGCAATGTATTATTCCACAACTATTTATAGACTAGTACAAAACATAAGAAACCCTAATGGGCCCTAAGTTCATAAACGGGCTTGGGCCGACTAACCATATCTATTCTCTAATACTCCTCGCAGTCCGAGCGGCGAAATCGTGAAAGCTCGTGATGAGGCGAAAAATGTACCGCTTTTAAGGGGTCATTTAAGCCCGAATTCGAGATTATTTGATCAAATATTGCCCTAAATCGTTCCTTTTGTCATTTTAGGTACTTTTGAGGAAGAATATAGAAAAGGAAGCATTTTGGACGTTTTTTGAGCATAAAAGTGAAGAAAACGGCAAAGTCTCAAATTTCCTTGCTGGAATAGTACCTGACGGCGTCAAAGGTTTACATGTGACGACGTCAAGAGTTACAAAAGAGGTGGGTGTGGAACTTATAACATGATGACCCAGAAAGTTTTCCAGCTTATGGCCTGACGGCGTCACCAAGGCCGTCAGGGTCCAAATACTAGTGACGACCCAGAGTATTTCTCCACATGACGGCGTCACAATTGGATCTAGGCAATACGAATTTTATCATGGCGGCGAGTTGGCGACGTCACGAGATAATACATGACACCATCAAAATGTAAACTCTATATATAGTTTTCCAATTTTCATTCATTAGTGTGCAACTTTGAGGGAATAAACCCTAGGCCGAATTTTACAGCTTTTTCAAGGGTTTCAACCCCTTGATTCTTCTATGTTCAATTGAAGATAAGTACTTATTCAAATCATTCAATATGTCTACGTGTTGTGTGATTATATCTTACACTTGTCTTCTCTTTAACATGCTAGGCTAGATTTCTATTGTGTTTACTTAGATGTAGTGAAACCTAGATGTTGATTATGGGTTGATTGTTTGTTTTTAATTGTTACGGATGATTGTATTCGATGTTAGGCTTAAGAAAACTGGCAGACTTCCATTGGTAACTTGCTTGAACGTCTTAAGAAACATGATCGGAGGTGTACTACGATTTTTGGTTGTATTTAATGTGTAAGAGAATTCTAATGATCCCATGTTAGGAGCTTCTAACGGCTCGACATAGGAGTGAAGTAGGATCTTATAGAGTTAGAGAATATTGTACACGGCCCGACGACTAGTATTAAGGAATATGACCCATCATCCATGCAATTGTAACAAGCTAATCAACCTGTAAAAGATATCTAGGGAGTAATGAAATCTAAGTAAACACAACTTTCCTCATTATTGTTTCCACCACATTAGTATAATAGTTTTAGTTTCATTTCTTTTATTTTATTTTGATTGCATCTTTAGATTAATTGGGTTAGTTGGCTAGCAACTAATTCCACCCACTCCTTCAAAACCCGAAATTTTTACTTGCTTCCATAAAATATAAAAATACAAAAAGAACCATCCCTCACCTCTAGACCTAGTTTAGTAGGCTTTCTAATCCTAGCGGCACTATTCCTGAGTTGAACGATCAATCCCCCGGTACTTGTCACTATACTATACTACAACGATCAGGTACACTGCCTGGCGGGGGTTGTAAGCTTCTCGAGATCCCTTGAGAGGTAAAACCTGTGCGAGGGCGCAATTCCCACGTATCAAGTTTTTAGCGCCGCAGCCCGGGGAATAGTTATTGCCTAGGTTAGGATTTCTTTTTATTAGGTCTACTTGTTAGATTCCTTTCTAGTAAGATTTTTATTTTTATTTTTAGGTTTTCTTTAGTCTATCTCATTTCTTCGTTTCGTTGTTCGTAACTTTTACCATCCGACATAATGGAAGGTGGGAACATCTTTGAACCCATCAACCCACCACAACAAAACCACCCACAAAACCCACCACTAGCAAACCAACCTCCTAGGCCCCGAACTTTAGGAGAGTATTCCCGTCCTAGCCACCAAGGCTATCGAAACACCATTGAGCTCACCCAAGGAGCCAATGTGTCCCCCTTGCGATCCGACACCATCCGGTTGGTGTAAAGCGGATGTGCATTCCATGGACTTCGTTCTGAAGATCCTAATCAACATCTCAAGGATTTCCTTAAAATCATAGATTCCATAGACCTTGATGTTGCAACTAGAGAGTCGACCCGATTACGTCTATTCCAATTCTCTCTACGTGATCAAGCTAGTCAATGGCTTAAACGTTTACCCACGGGATCCATCACCTCATAGGATGATCACACTTCTCGTTTCCTTGATCAATTTTTCCCACCGGGGAGAACTACCAAGCTTAGAAATGATATCTTGATGTTCCAAAAGTGTCAAGATGAAACCTTCTATGAAGCATGGACTCGATACAAGGACTTACTCCAAAAAGTCCCTCATCATGGCATAGAACCATGGCTCCAAATTCAAATCTTTTACGATAAAGTTAATTATCAAACGAGAAGGGCCATAGATTACGCTGCCAATGGTAGACTAAACAGACTTAGCATTGATAAATGCTGGGAAGTTCTTGAGGGGTTAGCACAATACGAAGAAGATTGATGGGAGGATCCGATGTTTTCAAAAGAAGGGAATCTAGATTACGTAAACGCTACCCAAGAACAATTATTGGAAAATATCGAGAGGCAGGTTATGGAATTGATGCGGGCTGAAATGCCTACAGCTAAAGCCGCAATGAGTCCTGATAAGCATGTGAGTGCAATTCGCAACTACGTTTTTCCTGAACGTTCATGACAAGAGGAGTACGAAGGGATAATGATAACCTTCATGAATAATCAGGAGAAACAGATTCATCGCTTAGAAATTCGCATGGAAAGCACTAGGAATGCTTTTATGGACTTGGCTGATGAATTTATATCAAGAATTAAGGAGAAGATTAGGGAAAAATCCACACCGAGGAAAATCAAAAAAATCTTTGAACTCCCTACCCCTTTGGTGTGTGACGGAGAGGAAAATAAAAAACCCTCTCCAAGTGCTTCACCTTCAATTATCCCTTACTTCTATGAGCATCCTCAAAAAGAAAAGAACTTGCAATTTCACAACATCTTCGTGGGAAGATTGCAAGTCACGCTCCCCAATTTGCATAAGAAACATTCCTTTGGTTTTAAACCTGGTGTGAAAAGGGTGCACTTCAAAACCACTTCAGCTTCAGAAACCTCTATGGAACAACTCCATCCCTTACCCACTATTTACCAATATGAGGATTACGACCTAAGTGGGATTGTGACCAGCCCTATTCATAACCACACCTCACTTCGTAACAGTAACAAAATATTTGACCCTGGTGGACTCCACTAACGGGAATGACTATTCATAGTTTATACCCTTGATTAGATATTAACAATAGTGCAGGGACTAAATTTGAAATTGTCACAAAGTGTCCATAATACGGGCATCTGACGGCGTCAAATTTACTCTTGACGCCGTCACCTCGAATTCTCAGCAATATTAACCTCATTTCCATCACTTTCAACACATACCCCACAAACCATATCCAATTGCTACTTCACTTCCGAGTCTTCAAGGTCAAATCCAACATCATCCGTGACCGATCTCCACGTGGTAAGTAACTTTTCTTCATCCTTATTCGTTCAATTATCCTTAGGACCCACCAATTTTGAAAACCCCCATCTTCTGAAACCCTAACATTGATTCATTCATAGAACTCGTAATGCCCTTCTATAGGTATTGTGTAACCATAATTAAGGCATTGGGTAGTAATGATTGATAGGAGTCATGAGTCAATTGCGGAAAAAAATTTCACACCACGAATTTTTTGATCCCCCACCCATGTTTTCTATAAAAAAGGGGTGTTTGGCTCATGGATTTAGAGTTTGAAAATTGATTTTTCCCTTGTAATTGCATGGTTCAATATTTTTTGGGTCTGACGGCGTCAGGCTTTGTGGTCTGACGGCTTCAGATGGGTCTGATAGCTTAACTCCATAGAACTCTTATTCTAATCACTTCCATTCCGTTCCATCTTCTTCTAGGAAAATGAGCAAAGGTCCCAACGTGTGAACTTTGGTGACATGGTTCATAGTTGGGGTGTGTTTGTGGATAATGCTTCTACAACCAAATATGCTGAACTACTCTACCACCATATCGACGCGGGGGCAGTGATTGATTGGGACTTTTTGAGGGCCCAGGGCCTTGAGAATGCTTTCCTTGAAAGGATCCAAACTGATGCATTTACGGGTCCTTAGTGGGAAAGGTTGTTTAGGATGAGGGAAATGGTTTATAGTGAGTTGGTGCGAGAGTTCTTTGCTACCTTTCATTTTGATTTGGCTGAGGCTAGGACTGATATGGGTGGTACTACCATTTACTTTAGGCTGGGGGGAGAGCTTAGGACTTGCTCAGTTACAGAGTTTGGGTGGAGATTGGGTTTGTATAGTCAGAATGAAGCTACTTAGGGTGGCTTTATGCAGAGACTGATGGGTGGAGAGACGATGAGGAGTGAGTTGAGGTGTGATATGCTCTGGCCGAATATTGGGAATGGGGTATATACCTCGACCACTGGGGCGGCCTCCATTAGAGATCCTAGGGTCCGATTAGCCCACAGATGTATCACCTACGGTTTGGCAGGACGCCATGGCTCCACTCACCGTGTCACTGCTTCTGACCTTTTCTACCTAGACACCATGTTTTCTAAGGATGTTTATTGTAACATCCCATTCTGGGTGGCGAGTTATCTGAAGACAAGTATAGGGGAGAGGGATGGTGATAAGATCTATGGAGGGATGTTTGTGACCCGCTTGGCTTGTTCTTATGGGATCCTTGTGCCGGAAATCATGGGATACTTGAGTGATTGTGGTGCATGTAGGGTGGTGAGGGCCAAGTCCCTCAAGCAGATGAGTATCGTGATGGAGTTGGGGGATGGGTCCTTTGTTTGGTATGTTATAGGGGGAGTGGCTGCTGCTGATGATGATGAGGATGATGATGAGGGTGCATCCCAGCAGCAGCAGTATGGAGACTATGAGGTTGGCTCTGCGGACTACTACCGGCACATGGGTTGGGGAGATTGGCAGGCGCATCAAGGGGATTGGATGGGTCAGATGGATGCATGGAGAGCCACCACTGACCAGAGATTTGACTGGATGTATGATCACACAGTTCGCTAGATGCGGCATCTTTCGACCCGTGATCACATCGAGCCTCAGTTACAGATCGACCCATTCCCTGGACGCGAGCAGGACTATCCTCCCTACAGGTACACCGGGCACCTCCCCTGGCTATGATTACCGCTATGGTCCCCCTCCCCAGTGATTTGTCATGTTATGTTATGATCTTTGGACAATTTATTTGTGGTTGTAGGCTCTAAACAATTTATCCTGTAATAATTTAGGATTTAGCCTCTGTTGGCCTTGGATACTTTTTATTTATTTTTGCTATTATGCATGTAGGATTTTTAATTTCATGGTTATTTATCTTTCAGTTTTTATTTGTTTGATTTTCATTTGTTTGATGTTATTTACTTCCGTATGCGTGTTTTTATTTTTATTGTTGGTAGATCATGTTTCAAACTAAATTGTGAAAATACTTTATTTTGTTGTTTAACTTCGTCTTAACTTCATATAAAGGTATTTTATGAAAGCTAAGTGTAAGGGGAAACCCCAAATTTATTTATTAGAACGAAAATGATCATGATTCGCCACAATATTAAATGAACATGTATATTAGTATTTGTTAGAGTCAAATGCTTGTATCGAGTCATAATGATATTTTGCAGGATTTTCCAGGAAGTAGGGCATAAGTTTTTTCAAAAATTTTCCGGAAACTTAACATAAAGATTTCTGCAGGTCACTTCTGATGGCGTCATGGTTTAAAACCTGACGGCGTCACGTGTAAAATTCTAGAAATTTTGCGAGTTTTGTTTTTCTAACGGAGTCTTAAAAGTTTTTATTGATTCTTAAGTTTTATGAACTCCAAGAAATCTACAAACATTCATTCCACAAGCATTATATCTTAAATTGTTTTCTAGGATTTGTTAGTATATATAGATTGCCACCGATTTTACGCGAGGTTGCCTTGATTGTTTTCTCAGGTTTAACAGGTTATATATGACAAGAAGATGATTTATATTTCTGGAAGGGAAGCTTTGAACGTTCATTTTCTTGGAGGAATATCTAACCTTGTTGATACACTATCCACACCGAACGAATCAGGAGAGTATTTGTTTTCATTCTTTTACCTATTTTACCTTTACATCCTTTAATTGAACATTGGAGACAATATTCATCCTAAGTGTAAGGGGAGGGTAAATGATGATACCTTATAGGATACTATTGCACTTGAGTTTGTTTGTTCGATGGTAGGTGTGTAATAAAACTAAGAGAAATACTTGTTAGTCTAATTTTAGCGCCAAATTTATAATTTTTTACAACATTTAGGAGTGAAACTTTAGCCTTAACAAGCGCCTCATGGATAGGAGTTGTATGACTAGCACAAAACCGTACCATTCAGAAAAATTTTCCACCCAAATATTTGAGGTTCGCCTTTAGATTTGATAGAAAAAGCATTCATTATAAGTGCTTATGAGTGTACCAGTAGCATTTAGATTCTAGAACTTGCGTTAGTGATGCATCCCGAGACCGCTAGTGTGACTACATTCGTGTAGTAGGATTTACAACATGATAAGAGGCATTAGGATCACCCTTGTGTTTAAACCCGTATCATAATTACTTGACCATTTAAGTCATATTACTTGACTAGTAAAGTCAATTGATTTTCTCATACCTTAGCGTTGTACTCATTTTTAGTACACGAAACCCCAGTACACCCCTCCGAACCTATCTTTTCGTTTCTAACTTTAAGCATTTTACTTAAAGGAAGAATTTGTTACAACCTACCCAAATGTGCAACCAAATCGCCTTAGTCTTCCGTGTATGCACTCATCTTTAGTGCATTATTGTTATTTGTTTAAACCCTTAGTTAATTGTCTAATTGATTACATGGTTGATAAGTTGAGTCATATCTTATACATATTATTTTGGGACGATTGGGACTCATGGGTAAAGTACTTGTGTTATGGAGTAATGGGGAAGAACATCTTATATTACCCCCATATGTGCGTTAATCTTAAAAAGTACTCCAAGTGTTTTGATTATCTTGATTCGAGTCATTAGAGTAGTTTATTGTAAAGTATGTAAAAATTAAAGTGTAAGGGGAATGTGCATTCCCTATGATGTATCATTTTGGATGGTAAGGTAAGAGTGTATGCAAAAAAAAAAAAAAAAAAAAAAAAAAAAAAAAAAAAAAAAATTGAAAAAATTAAGAAAAAGAAAAAAAAGGAAAAAGAAAAGAGAAAAAACATACGGACTACCATCCCGTTTCATTCTATGTTTGTTTTATGTTTTTGTTATTTGTGATTTATTAGCTTAAGTCGAGTCGAGTCTTGGCTTAGCAACGCCATATTGTACGTGCAATTAACCAAGATGATTAACTAGCCACCAGTAAATATTGCCTTTATCCAACAAAACTGTGTATTTCATATCCCTACACCTAACGTTATAACCCTATAAAAGACCTCTTTGATAGTTTATCCTAGGTGTTTACGCCAAGTGGTGGAGGTTTGATCCTTTCTCAAGCCTATGGTAATCTATTTGCTATGACAGGTAGTGAGAAATGTTTTCCATTTCCTTATTGTGATATATACTTTATTGCACCTGAGAGATGGGAGTATCTAAACACTATTTGTGAGGTACTAAGTATATGACCTCCGTGCTTGCTTTTGGTTTTTAGTGGAACAATTACTTTTATATTAGTGTTAAATGGCCCATAGCTTGTATTTTGATTAAAATAAAAGCGCATTTGCTTTAGGACAAGCAAATCTCAAGTGTAAGGGTATTTGATGAGGCGAAAAGTGTACCGCTTTTAAGCGGTTATTTAATCCCGAATTCGAGATTATTTGATCAAATATTGCCCTAAATCGTTCATTTTGTCATTTTAGGTACTTTTGAGAAAGAATCTGGAAAAAGAAGCATTTTGGACATTTTTTGAGCATAAAAGTGAAGAAAACGGCAAAGTCTCAAATTTTCTTGCTGGAACAGTACCTGACGGCGTCAAAGGTTTACATGTGACGGCGTCAAGAGTTACAAAAGAGGTGGGTGTGAAACTTATAACGTGACGGCCTAGAAAGTTTTCAAGCTTATGGCCTGACAGCGTCACCAAGGCCGTCAGGGTCCAAATACTAGTGACGGCCCAGAGTATTTCTCCACATGACGGCGTCACAATTGGATCTAGGCAATACGAATTTTATCATGGCGGCGAGTTGACGGCGTCACAAGCTAATACATGACGCCGTCAAGATGTAAACTCTATATATAGTTTTCCAATTTTCATTCATTAGTGTGCAACTTTGAGGGAATAAACCATAGGCCGAATTTTACAGCTTTTTCAAGGGTTTCAACCCCTTGATTCTTCTATGTTCAATTGAAGATAAGTACTTATTCAAATCATTCAATATGTCTATGTGTTGTGTGATTATATCTTACACTTGTCTTCTCTTTAACATGCTAGGCTAGATTTCTATTGTGTTTGCTTAGATGTAGTGAAACCTAGATGTTGATTATGGGTTGATTATTTATTTATAATTGTTACGGATGATTGTATTCGATGTTAGGCTTAAGAAAACTGGCAGACTTCCATTGGTAACTTGCTTGAACGTTTTAAGAAACATGATCGGAGGTGTACTACGATTTTTGGTTGTATTTAATGCGTAAGAGAATTCTAATGATCCCATGTTAGGAGCTTCTAACGGCTCGACATAGGAGTGAAGTAGGATCTTATAGAGTTAGGGAATATTGTACACGGCCCTACGACTAGTATTAAGGAATATGACCCGTCATCCATGCAATTATAACAAGCTAATCAACCTGTAAAAGATATCTAGGGAGTAATGAAATCTAAGTAAATGCAACTTTCCTCATTATTTTTTCCACTACATTAGTATAATAGTTTTATTTTCATTTCATTTATTTTATTTTGATTGCCTCTTTAGATTAATTGGGTTAGTTGGCTAGCAACTAATTCCGCCCACTCCTTCAAAACCCGAAATTTTTACTTGCTTTCATAAAATATAAAAATACAAAAAGAACCATCCCTCACCTCTAGACCTAGTTTAGTAGGCTTTCTAATCCTAGCGACACTATTCCTGAGTTGAACGATCAATCCCCCGGTACTTGTCACTATACTATACTACAACGATCAGGTACACTGCCTGGTGGGGGTTGTAAGCTTCTCGAGATCCCTTGAGAGGTAAAACCTGTGCGAGGGCGCAATTCCCATGTATCAGCTCTTCATGTAGTTTAGCTTTGCATAGAAAGTCTATAAACTTCCAAAATCTTATTTTTTTAAAGGAGGAAATAAAGACTAGGAAGGAAAGTTAATATATCTTATTGTTGAGAATGATTTTGGAAAAGAGAGAAAATCAACCAGAGATTTTGAAACAACGTTTTTTTTTTTTTTTTTTTTTTTTTTTTTTTTTTTTTTTTTTTTTGGGTATTGTTTAGGGTTTAGATAGACGTTTGTTTATTGTTACAAACGTAGAAGATGATGTATATATATGGGAAAGGACAATGATATGAAGATAGAAAGCATGCAAAGGATATGTAATACGCTTGTACGTGAATGGAAAAGGAAAACATGCAGAGACATTGGAGATTGAATTATAATTGGACGATGGGATGCGGAGAAAAAAAATGATATGTGATTTTGTTGATTTGTTTGTTTATTTCACAAACTAGTGATTGGTAGAGACGTGAAAAGTAAAGGAAATAAAACAAAATAACATGTAGATACCATTGGAGATTAAAAAGAAAAGGAGATACTGGAAACATTGGAGATGAAAAAGGAGATACCGGAAGATTTGTGTGACGGGGTTATGTAACGGGTGGTACAAAAGTGACGGCTTGATGAACGAGTAGGTCACAAGATCATACATGCTCATGATACCATGTTGAAAGGTTAAACCCGTAGGTTGCAATGTATTATTCCAAAACTATTTATAGAGTTGTACAAAACATAAGAAACCCTAATGGGCCCTAAGTTCACAAACGGGCATGGGCCGACTAACCATATATATTCTCTAATAGTATTGAGTGTCATCTCAATTTTATTAGCATCATTTTATGCAAACAACAATATGCTCTTAAAAACTCCGTAAACTTTAATATCTATTTGTGTAATGTTTGATACCTACCAAACTTTCAAGTTTGTTGGCTTATGACAATCTGCACAACAATTGACATATTTTCATCTATATAATTTGGAAGTTGTTCCAAACTGAGGATGTGATTTTATATCTAAACATATTCCTTTAGATTATTCATTACACAAGTTATCTAATAACTTTCAATAAGATATCAATGTTGTCAAATCATCTTGTATTCAAGCATGATACAATATTAACATGATATACATGAAAAATCCTTGAGTCATACTTAGATTTTATTCATGTTTTACACATCCATTTAGCCTTTCTTAATGATATATCAAGTTCTATTAGATTCATTTACCGCATATGTTTATTAGATAATAAACTTTTATTCCAAAGTTGTATGTCTTATTTTCTAAATCTTTCATATGAAGTTTCATTCCAAGTTAAGACTTAACATTTATATGGAACATTACTTCATATATGTTATACAACATACATGATTTAAGAAAGTAAACATAATACTCCCACTAGATTTCAGGAATACTTAGAAATTATCTTATTTCAATTATAAATCAAAACTTGGATTTAATAATTAAACATTAAAATAATCTCCTAGATGCATGTATTTATCCATTCATGAATTGTTGCATTTTGTACATTTCCAAAGATTTATTTGAATTCATAAACTTTTTTTGATTACTTACCGTCCTCGCTCAAGTAATCACTCAAGAAAGAGTTTTGATATTGCATTGTCAATTTCATTAAATATGACAATCATAATTTTTATATATTTAATATGTTTAGGAAGGAATATTCAATCATAGTTAATTGCTTAATTACGATCAATAATCTTATCATAAGACATGCATTAAATACGTGCACAATATTGTCCATATCATTTTTACACAAAGATTTAAACCACAAGGGTTATCTTATCTTTAAAGAAACTCATCTTCATTCTCTAGTCTAACTATTAAGAATTAAGATAAACCAAATTTCCAAAATTTGATTATCTTTATGAACAACATCTATAACATTCATAGTATGAGTAATTTACCCAATTCACTATTTGGAAATGCATCATAAAATAATCCTCAGCATATTAATCAAATATCTGAGATATCCTTGCGGATCTATGAATGAGAATTCCATCATCTTAAGGTTTATCATTTACATGTTTAGCCTCATCATGATTTTCCCTAGTTTGTTTTAGAATATTATGTATCTTGTAATTTTATCTTTTCAAAATAAAACTCCCACTTGCCTTTAGTAATATATAGACTATCTATAAATGCATAACAAGTAAAGCAACATTACAATGTTCTCTTTTTAGGACATTACAAATACACAATGAAAGTTCCTGACTTTAGTTTGTTAATAACCTTTTCATAAGCAGTTTAACAAATTTAGAACTTCAATTTAAGACATAATGTGATTCATCACATTCCATAAATAAATGGTGTCTTATAAATCTTCTAAGTTGGAGTCTTATTAAGTATGTACAAGCCATACTCAATATAACAAGAGTTTGATTTTCCAAACTGAACATACCATAAACATGTATTTCATTAGAATTAATATTGTAAGACAATCTAACGATATGTAAGATAAATATATTTCATTTGGCTTACCTATTTACCAACTAAGTCAACTTAATGGTATAATAGATTTTCCAAGTCAATTGCATGCTTTATAACGTAAGTACTTTTTGACCAAGTCACATCATGTTCATGTCTCATCAAAAGACATAAAGTGAAAAAAGTATTAAGAAATAACATTAGAGTAGGATCTTAAGATCCCGATCCGATCTTACGATCACGATATTGCAAAGACAAAAACGATCCTGGGTAGGATCCCGATCTTGAAAACCTTGACATAAACAGTTATAATCCCACTATACGTTATAAATCATTGATCAACTCAATGACTTCTTGTATATGTCTTAAAACATAATAAGTTAACGTCTTACTTTATTATAAGTCTTGTAACAATTAAAAGACTTTATGTTTTATATCTTTACAATGAAACATAAACATGTTTAAATAAAGTAATTATGAACACCATCTCTTGGTTTCAGTAGTACTTTCAAGTTAATACTTCACTTATTTATGTCATTCCAAAAATACATAAATATTCAAATTAAAGTAGTATCAGATTACTTCATTTATTTATGTCATTTCAATAATACATAAACATTTAGTTTGAAGTAGTCTTATATATCATCTTGACACGTGTTCTAATAGATGTCTAATTTAGAAACAGTAAATTATCCATGTACGATCTTACATAATCATGGAAATTCACCTTGTTGTTGTAATTTAGTCAAGGTCACACTTTTGCTAAATTGCAGCACCAAGTATTTCTTGAATTAGATGTGTATAAGTCACATTAGAATGTTAGTCTCTTACCTTGCAGTCAAGAGAATCCTTTAAATCATATTCCTATGTGTTGTACCTTGCACACAATGAAGGTTTCTCCCACTTATGCATGGCACAACATCATGTAAGCAGATAAACAACATGACATGCGTTTGTTTATGAAAACAATATGATTGTATCATTGATATTAGCATAACAAGTAGATGTAGGACGACAATGTCTAGTAAGGAACTGTACAAGACTATCCTTATAAGTATGAGTGTCTACATTTGGGAAATAATAATCTTGAGACATTTTAGAGATAATGTAGATTACTGCCAAGATGTCAAAGATTGTAGCTCCCACTGAATTAGAGATCATTACACTAATTCCTTATTCAGTAATAAGTACACAATGCTCCCACTGAATTTGACAACATTGTAAGTGTTTCATAGCCAGTGAAAGAAAATAGTGTGCTTTTAACTTTCCAACACCTTTGAATGTCCATACGTAACAATTACTTATGCATTGAAATAGTGTATTATTATTACGTAACTGATGGACTATCCATCAATGCCAGTAACTTGAAAAATTGGGCATGCAATTTCTTCCTTAATAGGTCTACCATCCCTACCATGTATGTAGCACCTATAAATGGTCAAAGCAAAACAAGTAGATAAACATACTAGTTTGCCTTTTACCATTTTGTAGTAATTAGTCTAGCTTCTAACTTTAATAACTCATAAAGTTCTAGTTAACCAAATGTCATATGTGTTATAAAAGAATTCAATCACCAAAATAGAGTAATGAAATATTTATAGAAAATGCGCAATTCTTAAGTATTAAATGATTTACTATGAGTTATATTAGAAATTAGGTATATCTAATATTCCAATTATACCTTTTTCATTTATAAAAAAAATAGAATTGTGTCTCACTCTTCTTTTATGGAAAGGAGAATTCTTTTGTCTTTTAACTAATTTTTTTTTAATCAAATATTTGTTTGAAAACAGAACAAGATCAATTTACCAAAGCCAAAATTGCGTTTACAGTTTTAACGTTGCATTAATACATTTAAAAGAATTAACAAAATTCAATTTTAGTATTTTTGATAATACAATTTTTCCAAAATAATAAAATACCCAAGGAAATAAAATCCATAGAATTTTCTTGAAAACTAGGACCCATATAAACATGGTTTCATCATATCATTTCATCTGCTAGTAATGAAAGTACAAAATAAGGTAACTTGTTGTACAATAATTGGCAAATATTTTCCAATTCCTAGATTTTATGGGATTTACATTGATAATAATGTTTTACAATGTAAGCATGTTTCATCCCCATCTTATGCCTTGAGTCCAAGCTCTCACTTACAACTCAATTTAAGTCGTCTAATTTAAAAAATGCAAACTCCCATAATTTCATTACATCAGTTGATCTGTTAGTAATGAAAGCATGAAGTTTACATTTCCATTGTAATCTAGCCACGCTCTCACATGACGTAAATTACAACTTCAAGGGTTCTTTAATTAGATGGCATATGACTTAATTTACAAGGGTACTAATTTTGATGTGTATAATCAAAATAATGTATGAAAAAGCATGCATACATCTTCTTAACATTGGTTTTTATAAAACAATTTTTATTTACCAATTCACTAAGATGAAATTAACAAAGTTTTGATTGAGGTATTGGATTCACCAATCAAAGAATTAATAACAATTATAGTCCACTATATCGTACTTTTACATAAACCATAAGGCTTAGTGTTTCGGATAAACATCATGAAATTATGGTCAATTCACCCTTAAGATGATATTGTACATAAAACAGTCATACTTGGTAAGTCTAATTCGACGCACAAAGGAACGGAAAAACAAACGTATGCACAAGTGCAATTAAGAACACGTCTCTTTGAGGCCACAATTTAATGCGAAACCAACCTTATACCTCTCTTATAGTTTGTCAAACTTCGGTCCCCCTTTCAAACTATTTGTACAAAAACATCACTTACTTAAACCTTGAAAATTGACTCTTAAAACCAAAACAAATTTCGCCATTATTTAGTCTATATTATTTTTCTATTCAAAAATTACCTATTTTTGTTTATAAACATGCCATTACATTTAATAAACAAAAAAACAAGTAATGTAAATAAAAAATAACGCAACTAAATAAACATACATAACATAACCATTAATAAGTATTAAAACATGTAGCCACATGCAAACTTTAATTCAATAATCCTATTAAAAATCAATTCTAGGTTTATATTGTATATATTAAATTAGAGTTTTCACTTTACAATGGAAGTGGGCCACATGCATTGACAAGTCAATTGAGTAAGCCAAAATTTAATATACACCACATATACATAATAGATTACTTAATATATTGGAGTCTTCCCCAATTCGACATCTATCAATTAAATAACATGTGAAATCTTAACTATTAAATGATATAACAAATAAACTTCATGCAAACATGCACTTTTTCATGGATTTTCACTTAACACATAATCATATATTGCCACAAGATCGTTTACTAAACGCATAACAATTACATTTTAATCCTAGGGTTTCTAATCAAATTAAAAAGTAAAACCAAAACCCTAAAAAATAATTAAGGGTAATCAACCCCTAAAAAAACTAGGGTTTGAATTTTCTAAACCCTAAAAATCGACTAACAAGTATTAAACACAATCCAAGATTCGATTTTTATGCGTTTTGATAATTATTTACATATTATAGCGGCTCGTGATGCCACTGTTAAATTATATAATCATGACATGCATAAATATAAATACATAGCATCAAGTATACATGCGGAAGCGTGTAGGATCATATAGTGCATAATTAATTTAACCAAATTAAATAATAAACGTACCTTAAGGTTTTAGCTAAACAAGAACCTAATCTTCAATTCAATGATCAAGAACCCTAATTAAGGTTTATATGGATTACACGAATAACCATTTACCATTTTGTTATTCAATCCAAGAATACTAATAATAATTTGTTAGTATCACATTCTTGTAAAAGTTTATGCTAGTAAATTAAACACAAAATGTTTTTAGCAAAACCAAAAATCGAAACCCTTTAACAAGAGGGTGTTCGGCCAAGTTTAGGAACAAAGAAAAGAAAACAGAATCTTAGGTATTGTGTGTGTATAAAAGATGTAAAACCAATTACCCTTAGATTTGTATTTATAGAGACTGAATACTTGGAGCTCAAGAAAAGGAATGGGTTGCCCCCATCCCTTTGGCCGATCGGTTATGAAGCCCAAGGGGGGCTTCTAGATCCTTCTTAACTTGCCAATAATTCATACATATTACTTTCCTTATATTCGTTAAGGCTTCTAGATCCTTCTTGACTGGCCAATAATTCATACATATTACTTTCCTTATATTCGTTTAATGGTCGTTAGTTATTATCCGTTAAATACTAACGGTCGTTAAGTGTTTTGTGTTTATTAATAATTATATATAACATTTATAAATAATTATTCATTTACTATTCATACGTAAAGTGTGCAATATCGTGGTGTCGAGTTCGATCCTAGCACACGACTATTATTTCATGTCTATAAAACTTACAGATTCTTGGATCAATTTGTATTAGTTTAAACGTGTAAGCTTTGTGCTCAATGTGTGTTCGCCAAACCTACAAGATTAGTAATCGATCAGCTATCACTTATGATGTACTTTACAAAATGAGGGTATTGATGATAGAAACCATGTGTACTTTACAAAGTGATCTATGTGTGTACGCCAACCTACAAGATTAGTAATCTATCAGTTATGACTTAGAATGTACTTTACAAAGTGAGGGAATTGATGAAAGAAACCATGTGCTAAGTTGTGAATAGTATAAGGGATGTTATCCGGTCGTCTTGTCGGGTCGGGTGAGTTGGGTTTTAGTTAGAAAAATCTAACCCGCAACTCAACCCGATAAGGAGTCGGGTTATCGGATCGGGTGTTGTTGGGTCGGGTGATTCGGGTTAATCGGGTTGGCTTATAAAATTTTACAAAAAAATATTTGAGCCTAAACACTTGTCGTTGATATTTAATTTTTTGATAACTAAAAAATGATTAACAATTTGCAAAGCCCAAATTGAATGAGCAACTGTATTACTGTAACATACATTTCATTAAAATGCTTGTGTCATTTTGAGACTTGTCATTTTGAACCAAATATAACCGATTGAAACATATTGTGTCATTTTGATCCAAAGAAACAATTTCATTATAATACTACTAATGTTGATGTTGGATGTGTTAGATTATGGACATTATTTTAGTAGTCGTATGTTAGGATCGAACTCGAGATCACGGGATTGCACACTTTACATATGAGAGTTAAAGTTTAATAATTAAATGTTAAAGTTTATATTTAATTATTTATTACACAAATATATATAATGATTATTTAGTATTTAAGATAAATGACTAATGATCATTAGACGAATATAAGGAAAGAATGTGTATGATTAATTGGTAAGTCAAGAAGCATCCGGAAGCCCCCTTGGGCCTAGATCCGATCGGCCAACCCAAAAGGAGGGCACCTCCTTTGTTTTCTTGAGCTCCAAGTTTCATACACTATATATACAAGGCTAGGGGTTAAAGGTTTGTATCTCTTGTGCACACACACAAACCCTAAACTTGTTTTTCTTCTCCTTGTTTTCTTGAAATCGATCAAACAAACACCCTTAAAGGGTTGATCGATTTTCTTCATTAAACAAAAGGTTTTGGTTTAATTTTGTGTTCTAAAAACTAGCATTACTTTAACTTGTTTTAGTACGTGTGTACAAGAACGTGATTCAAACATACTTTTGTTTGATTCTTGGATTGAATTACAAAAGAGGTAAGGGGTAATTCCTATAATCCACATAAACCCTAATTAGGGTTCTTGATTTGAAGATTGCATTTGATTCTTGTTCGGGCTAGAATCACTACGGTATGTCTACTATTTATATTTGATTAATTAATTACATGTTATATGATCTTGTTATAACGCTTCCGCATATGCTCTCTTGATGTGTTTGACTTATTTTATATGATTGTCATGATGTTATAATTCCAACAGTGGCATCTAGAGCCATTATAATGTGTAATTAATTATCGAAACGCATAAAAATTGAATCTTGATTCGTTTAATTACATGTTTTTAGGGTTTTCCGATTCCTAACCCTAATTTTTTTTGATTTGGGTCGTTTGACCTTATTAGTTATTTAGGGTTTTGGTTTTGATTTTTTTTAATATGATTAGAAACCCTAGGATGTCATGTAATTGGTTATGCGTTTTAGTAAACGATCTTGGTGCAATATGTTAATTGTTAAGCATAATCCATGAAAAAGTGCATAATTTAAATGGTTTAAATTGGATATATGAATTAATTGTTAAGTTATATCAAAACATGTAAATTTATTAATAGATGTCGAATTGGGGAAGACTCCAATATTAAGTAATCAATTATGTGCTATGTGGTATTTGTTTAGTTTTGGCCTACGCAATCGATTTATCGATGTATGTGGCTCTTTTTCCTTTGAAGAAGAAAGCCTTAATTGAATAAATGCATAATACACCTAGACTTGATTATTAATAGGACTATTGAATAATATTTTCATGTGGCTACATGTTTTATACATATTTAATTGTTATGTTATGTATATGTTTATTTGGTTGTTTATTTTTTATTATATATTACTTGTTTTTGTTTATTATTATGTTAGACATGTTTATAAACGAAAAGGGTAATTTTGATTAGAAAAATAATATGGACTAAATAAATGGCGAAATTGTTTTGATTTTTAAGAGCTTAAATTTAAATGATTGGTTGATTGATGTTTTTGTACGTAATGGTTAACTAGGCCCGACCGAAGTTTACACACTACAAGATGGGTATAAGGTTGGCTTCGCATTAAATTGTGGCCTTAGATAGACAACATTCTGTCTTAACGCTCGTTTGTGTGTAAATTAGACTTACCGAACAACCATTACACGTACACTGTCATCTTAAGGGTGAATTCACCACAATTCCATAATGATTATCCGAAACACTAAGCCTTAGGGCTTATGCAAAAGTACGATATAGTGGACGATAATTGTTGGTAATTCTTTAATTGGTGAACCCGATACCTCAATCAAAACTTTGTTATTTTACTCTTAGCAAATTGGTAATAAAAATATTTTGTAAAACCAATGTTATGAAGTTGTATGCATGCTTCTTCATACATTATTTTGATCACACGTCAAAATTAATACCCTTATAAAATTAAGTCGAATGCCATCTAATTAAGAACACTTGAAGTTGTAATTTACGTCATGTGAGAACTTGGCGAGATTGCAATGGAGAGGTAAATTTCGTAATTTCATTGCTAGTAGATCAACTGATGTAATGGATTTATGAGTTTGCAGTTTTTAAGTTAGACGACTTAAATTGAGTAGGAAGTGAGAGCTTGGACTCAAGGCATTAAGATGGGGATGAAACATGCTTACATTACAAAGGTTTTGTGATTGTAAATCCCATAAATCTAGGAATTGCAATATGATATTGGCAATTATTGTTCGACAATTACCTTGTTGGATACTATCATTACTAGCAGATCAACTGATGTAATAATACTATGTCAATTAGGATCCTAGCTTTAAGAAAATACTATGGTTTATATGAATATTTACCAATGGGTATTTTATTTTCTTAAAGATCTAATTATCGAAAATACTGAAATTGAATTTTGTAATTCGTTTTAATGTATTAATGCAACGATCAAACCGTAAACGCACTTTGGGCTTTGGTAAATTGACCTCGTTCTGTTTTCAAACAAATATTTGATTAAGAATAATTTACTTAAAAGACAAAAGAAGTCTCCTTTCTATGAAAGAAGAGTGAGACATAATCCTATTTCTTTTTATGAAAAGGATAATAGGAATATTAGATATGTCTAAATTCTAATATAACTCATAGCAAATTTTTAATACTTAAGAAAATTGCGAATATTTTCCATAGGGATTTCATCATCCTCAATCGGTGATTAAATTCTTAGTAACAAATATGATATTTGGTTAACAGAAAATTATGTATGACATTTTATGAGTTATTATAATTAGAATCTAGACTAATTACCGCAAAATGTTTAAAGACAAACTAGTTGTTTTGACTATTTTAAAGGTGCTACATACATTGTAGGATGGTAGACCTATTAAGGAAGAAATTGCATGCCCAATTTTTCAAGTTAATAGCATTTGGTGGATTGTCCATCATTTACGTAGTAGAATACACTCTTTAGTACATAAGTAATTGTTACGTATGGACATTCAAAAGTGTAGGAAAGTTAAAAGCACACTATTTTCTTTCACTGGATATGAAACATTTTAAATGTTGTCAAATTCAGTGGGAGTATTGTGTACTTATTACTGAATAAGGAATTATTGTAATGATCTTTAATTCAGTGGGAGTTACAAGCTTTGACATCTTGGTAGCTAAAGATAATTACGTTTCAAGTGTAGACAATCATACTTTTAAGAATAAGTCTTGTACGTTTTCTTACTAGACATTGTTGTTCTACATCTACTTGTTATGCTAAAATCTATGACACAATCATATTGAACATATAAACAAATGCATGGCGTGTTATTTATCAACTATATGAGGTTGTTCCATGCACAAGTGGGAGAAATATTATCTTTAATGTGTGCAAGAAACAACTCATAAAGATATGATGGATTCTCTTAACTACAAAGTAAGAGAATAAAGTTCTAATATGAATTATACTAATCTAATTCAAGAAACACTTGGTATTACAATTTATGTTATGTGAGAGCCTAGCTAGATTGCAACAACAAGGTGAATTTCATATTTTCATTACTAGCAGATCAACTGATGTAATTGAACTACGAGAATTTGCAATTTCTAAATTAGATATATATTAGAACATGTGTCAATATGATATCAAGACTACTTTAATTTATATATTTATGAATTCATGGAATGACATAAATTAATAAAGTAATCTAATGCTGATTCAATCTGAATATTTATGAGTTCTTGGAATGACATAAATAAATGAAGAAATAGTGTTATTTACATTATTGTGAAGTAATAAATTAACTTGAAATAATTAACTTGAAGTAATAAATTAACACCAAAATATGGTGTTCATAATTACTTTAGTTAAACATGTTTATGTTTCATTAATATAAACATAAAGTCTTTTAATTGTTACAAGACTTATAATAAAGTAATACGTTATCTTGTCATGTTTTTTTAATTAAGACATATACATGAAGTCATTAAATTGTTAAATGACTTATAACGTATAGTGGGATTATAACAGTTTATGTTTTCTTGTAGAAACATGGACATGAAGTGACTTTGTCAAAAGTACTTGTGTTATAAACAATGTAATTGGATTAAAAATACTATTATACCATTAAAATTACTTAGTTGGTAAATAGACAAGTCAAAAGAAATATGGTTATCTTAAATATTGTTAGATTGACTTACAATATTAATACTAATAAAATACCAAATGTTTATGGTATGTTCAGTTAGGAAAATCAAACTCTTGTTATATTGTTTGATTAAAGATAACTATGACTTCTTTTCTTCCTAAAGTTATCAAGGTTAGAATATTGAGTATGGTTTGGACATATTTAATAAAACTCCAACCTAGAAGATTAATAAGACATCATTATATGATGGAATGTGATGAATTACATTAAGTCTTAAATTGAGGTTCTAAATTTGTTTAACTGCTTATGAAGAGGTTATTAACAAGGTAAAGTCAGGAACAATCAATAAGTATTTGTAATATCCCAAAAGAGAACATTGTATTGTTGCTTTATTTGCTAAGTATTTAAAGCTAGTCTTTAAATTGCTAAAAGCAAGTGGGAGTTTTGATCTTTAAAAGATAAAATTACAAGATACATAATCTTCTAAAATACACTAGTAAATATCATGATGAAGTTTGACATTTGAATATTAAATCTCACCATGATAATAAAGTTTGACATTTAAATGTTAAATCTCAAGATGATGGAATTATCATTCATAGAATAGCAATAGATCTTAGATATTTGATTAATATGCTGAGGGCTATGATTTACAGGATTATTGTAAACCTGATAATCATTATGATACATTACCAAATATGAAATTGGGTAAAGTATACATGATATGAATAATTACCATGCAGTCCATAAAGATAATCAATTTTAGAAACTTGGTTTCTCTAAATAGTTAGACTAGAAAATGAAGATGGGTTTCTTCAAAGATAAGGTAACCCTTGTGGTTTAAATCTTTGTATAGAAATCATATGGACAATGTTGTACACACATTTAATGTATATTTTATGACAAGATTATTAATCACAATTGAGCAATTAACTGTGAGTGAATATTCTTTTCTAAATACATTATATATATATATATATATATATATATATATATATATATATATATATATATATATATATATATATATATATATATATATATATATATATATATATATATATATATATATTTATATATATATATATATATATATATATATATATATATATATATATAAAGATTATGATTGTCATATTTATGAAATTGACAATAGAATATCAAAACTCTTTCTTGAGTGATTACTTAAGTGAGGACGATAAGTAATCAAAAGGCGTTTATGAATTCAAATAAATCTTTGAAAGTGTACAACGTGCAATAATCCATGGATGGATATATGCATGCATCTAGAAGATTATTCTTATGTTTAATTATTAAATTCATGTTTTGATTTATAATTGAAATAAGATAATTTCTATGTATTCCTTAAAGCTAGTGGGAGTATTATGTTTAATTTCTTAAATCATATATGTTGTAGAACATATGAAAAGTAATATACCATATAAGTAAATGTTAAGTCTTAGAATGGAATGAAACTTTACTTGTAAGATTTAGAAAATAAGACATACAACCTTGGAATGAATGTTTATTGATGAAACATGTGCGGTAAATGAATCTAATATAACATGATATATTATTTGGAAAGTCTAAATAGATATGTATGACATGAATAAAATCTAAGTATGACTCAAAGATTTTTCATGTACATCATGTTTTGTTGTATCATACTTGATTACAAGATGATTTGGCAATATTAATATCTAATTAAAAGTTATTAGATAACTTGTGTAATATTCTAAAAAGAATATGTTTGATTATAGAATCACATCCTAAATCTGTAACAGCTTCCAAATTCTATAGATGAACAATTTTTCAATTGTTGTGAAAATTGTCATAGCCAACAAACTTGAAAGTTTGAAGGGCGTCAAACATTACAAAATAGATATTAATGTTTACGGAAAGTTTTAATAGCATATTATTGTTGCATACAATGATGCTAATGAAATTGAGATGACACTCAATACTGGTTATGGTAAAGGATTTCATCCTTGGCTATTACTAGTTATACTTACTTAATAAAGCATAAGTTGCATTATACATTAAGAGAATAAGAATACTTTAAACTTTAAAATGTTTGGAAGTTTGATTATCATAAATTGGTGGTTAATGATGTCACACATTTATGAAACATTATAAGGCATTATCAAAATAGTTGAGTATGCATATACAAGAACTTCAATAATTGAATTCTTGAAATAAGTATTCTTAAAATTCCGATAGATCAAAGTTGGATGATTTATGTTTTGTCAACAAGTATGAATGTCATTACTTGAGATATAATTCATCAACAAGAGTTATCATGCATTGATCTATTTAGTATTTGGATAAGGGATGTTAAACAATTATTATAATAAATTTAAATACATGGTATGTTTAATTTATAATATATTGTATCCTGTTTTTGCATGTTTAAATTCATGAATAAAGGTTATTCGAAATTGTCCGTTGTCATTTAATAATATGGGAATATTATTAAATCAAGACAAATCTGAAGGTTGGTATAATATACTTAAAGTATATTGATGCGTAGTCATGCCATTTCAGATGATATTCAATGATACCGAATATAGGACTTATCCCAACTACATGATGTTACTTTATGGATTTAGTTATTAAGTAAATCATGAGAAGTTATCCTCAGACTTGAGATGCAAGATAAGTGTCATGAATGTAGTACATTTTTGTGGAACAACTTAACGCTATACGTAACTGGTAGTCATAAGGGTTGTTTTCGAAAATGTTACAAAGTTTGTGGGTTTTGCTTGTAGTCAAGATAGAATTTGTTCCTTCAAATTTATTTTTGGAGTTTAATACTGCTGGGCCCCTCGTAGGGTTGGTAAGATGTATGTGGTCACACCCAAGATCTCCCCTGAATATGTTCAGAAGATTTGGTAATCTTGATCAATCACTAACAATGAGAAACAGAATGGTTAATTAAGGAATGACTTTAATCCATATCCTTATTAACATGGTATTAGAAACAAAAGGATAATAATAATGAGAAATCATTAAAAGGTTTTTCCAGGAGCCTTACTCGAGATCGTACTAGAGGCATCGAAGTGTTGCTAGACGCTAACCGATGTGATTACACTATTAAAATATGTCCAAGTGGGAGCTGTTAGATTATGGACATTATTTTAGTAGTCGTATGTTAGGATCGAACTCGAGATCACGGGATTGCACACTTTACGTATGAGAGTTAAAGTTTAATAATTAAATGTAAAAGTTTATATTTAATTATTTATTACACAAATGTATATAATGATTATTTAGTATTTAAGATAAATGACTAATGATCATTAGACGAATATAAGGAAAGAATGTGTATGATTAATTGGTAAGTCAAGAAGCATCCGGAAGCCCCCTTGGGCCTAGATCCGATCGGCCAACCCAAAAGGAGGGCACCTCCTTTGTTTTCTTGAGCTCCAAGTTTCATACACTATATATACAAGGCTAAGGGTTAAAGGTTTGTATCTCTTGTGCACACACACAAACCCTAAACTTGTTTTTCTTCTCCTTGTTTTCTTGAAATCGATCAAACAAACACCCTTAAAGGGTTGATCGATTTTCTTCATTAAACAAAAGGTTTTGGTTTAATTTTGTGTTCTAAAAACTAGCATTACTTTAACTTGTTTTAGTACGTGTGTACAAGAACGTGATTCAAACATACTTTTGTTTGATTCTTAGATTGAATTACAAAAGAGGTAAGGGGTAATTCCTATAATCCACATAAACCCTAATTAGGGTTCTTGATTTGAAGATTGCATTTGATTCTTGTTCGGGCTAGAATCACTACGGTATGTCTACTATTTATATTTGATTAATTAATTACATGTTATATGATCTTGTTATAACGCTTCCGCATATGCTCTCTTGATGTGTTTGACTTATTTTATATGATTGTCATGATGTTATAATTCCAACAGGATAGTATTATAATACTTGTGTCATTTGATTTCACAAAAAAAACATGCTACCTTGCGAAGTTGCCATAGCATTACCAAAGACAATAACACATCAATAGGAAGTAGTACAACATCCCTTCATAACACATCAGTAGGCATTAAGCAAGTAAGTAAACCCAAAAATCCAGACTAAATTAGTAATATAAACTTTGTGTCATTGTTTTAGTTAACATCTTTGTTTTAGACCACTTACCAAATAATGATTTTCGGGTCTTGTCGGGTTGACCCGATAACCCGACAACAAAAATTTTCTAACCCTAACCCGACCCGATAATAATGTCGGGTTATCGGGTTCGGGTGAAACTAACCCGATAAGCTTTTTTAACCCGACCCGATAAGGCTTATCGAGTTCGGGTTTAGGTGCGGGTCGGGTCAACCCGACCCTACTGACACCCCTAATAGTGATTGAGAAATTAAGATTTAAGCAAATTGTATAAAAGCTTTAGAAAATCAAGTTGGTGGTAGCATCTTAAAAAAAATAATAAATAAATAAAAAAAAAAAAAACAACTTTCACCATTTTTTCAAATTAAAAATATCGCAAATCGTTAATCGTTACGTGAAAAGAATTATACTATCACGACGAGAGTTAAATCATCTATCAATAGATGGGCACTTCTATATATTTTTGAGAAACTTTTGTTTCGACATTTTTTTGTAAGTGTTAAAATTTACGTCTAAAGAAATCACATGTGATTTGCTAGTTTTGAATCACATTTGATATTATGAAATCACATGTGGTTTGTGAAATCACACGTGATTCCTAACATACAAATCACATTTGATTTCTTAAGACGCAAAATTTTTCACCAAAACAAAACTCGAAAAAAAGGTCGTCGAAAGTATATCGAAATGCCAGTATACTGAAGGATAAAAAAAAATTCTCGTCATGAAGGTGTATTTTTCGCCACTGAACGATTTACCAATTGGAAGATATTTTATTTTTATAAAAAGGGTAAAAAAAATAATTTTTTTATTAATTTTTATTAAAAAAGAATAATGGCTAAAATTGGTTCAATGGATTTATGAAAAATATGAGATCTGAGAAAAGTTCAATGTATATTCAATATTTTTTAAAAATCTAGTGAACTAATCCTGGACATCCATTTTGGATTAAAAAAAATTACAATTTTTTTAAAAATTAAATATCTCGCAAAACATTAATTGTTATGCGAAAAGAATCATAGCATCACAACGAGAATTAAATCGCCCGTCTACAGAGAAGCACTTCTTTATACTTTCGGGGAAATTTGTTTTTTGATATTTTTTTGTGGCGTTGAAATTTACGTTTGAAGAAATTACATGTGATTTGCTATTTTCAAATCACATGTGTTTTTTCAAGACGAAAATTTTAATACCAAAACAAAACTTGAAAAAAAAATCGTCGAAAGTCTATTGAAGTGTCTGTTTACGGAAAGATAAAAAAATCTCGTCACGATAGTGTATTTTTCGTCGCTTAATAGTTTACCGTTTGCACAATAGTTTGATTTTTAAAAAAAGGGTTAATTGCATGAATCGTCCATATGATTTGTCAAATACGGAGTATAACGGATGGTTAATTACATGAATCGTCCATGTGATTTATATAATTTCTTGTTCATTATTATAATTTCAATCGTCCATCTGGTTTGTCAAATATAAAGGATTTGGTCTCCAAACTTTTTTTTTTTGGATCTTCTTCGTAAGGTTTTGACCCATTACTGGTTTGGTCTTTTGACCCAACTATGTTAATTTGACTTTTAAGTGAAAGGCTATTTTTATCATTTCATGCATTGAATATTTGTCTTCACACATAAATTTTAGAGTAAATTGCAAAAAATGTCTTCAACCTTTGCCAAAATTGCAAAAGTTGTCCTCAACTAGAAAAATCTGCAAATAATGTCCCTTACCTTTCAGCTTTTTGCGAGAAGTGTCCTTCTAGCGTTACTATAGCTGCAAAAAAATATTTTTTGGCTAACGCTCGTTAACTTTTATACGTTAGTGGCATGTGAAATGACTAATTTACTCTCACCTAATACAAATACATTTTTGGCAAAAACATTTTTTGCAGTTTACTGTTCATTTTCTTTTTCACTTCTCATCACCACCATCCTCTATCACCACACAACCACCACCACTGTTCAACACCTTTTTTTTTTTTTTTTTTTTTTTTTTTTTTTTTTTTTTTTTTTCTAATTTTGCAATACTTTTATATTAAATGGATCATGTACAGCTTATCAATGTCAAAAACTAATATGTTACCAAACAAGACAGTAGGAACAAAAATGGTGTTGAACAACTAATACAATTCAAACTTATATCATTCCAAATGTTATGTAATTAGTCTTCATATTAGCTTATAACTAAGTCTAGGGGTTAGAGTGTTAAGCTTAAACTTATCTTAGTCAAGTAGTAGGAGTCGGTTTGGTTTGCTTATGTCCCAAGCCCAACCCGTGTCATTGTAACAGCCGACTATGAGTCCATATTGGAGTTGGTTTTACCTTCCCCCTCATCTCTATAAAAGGAGGTGAGGGGGGGGGGGGGGGGGTTTGTACGCATTCTTTCAATACTAATCAAAGAAACGATTAGGGATAATTACCTTGTGCATGTTTCTTATTTTCTGTCGATAGTTATCTTCAAGATCGAAGTCATTCCGCTCTAGTAATCAGGTTGTAGGTTGTCGAATCCTACAAGTGGTATCACGAGCGCAGGTTCGCGGGTTCTCTGGTATACTAGGATCGATCTTGTTTTTGTTGTTCATTCTTCTTGTAGGAGCAGGAGGTATATTCTGTTTGGGCTACAAGGTTCTCGACAACAAATATTCTTGATGTTCAGGTTCGTGAGGGTATCGACAGTAATACTTGGGTCTTTGATTGTCCGGGTTTGTGACAAGGTGTAGAAGATCTAAGGGTTGTGTTGGTTTTTGGATCTGGTTTTTTGTTGTTGTCGGCGTACAAAGAAAGAAAAAGGAAGACCAGTTTGGTGGTTGTGTTTCTTTGACGTGATAAAAGAAGACTAAACCAGATCTTGGGTTTTGTTATTAAAGAAGAAAGACAGATTTTTTATTTAAAAGTCAAAGTAATACTTCAAGGAACAATAAATTGTTTTTAAATATCTTGGTGGCATAAAGTGATATTTAGAAATTCAATTTATATTCTTTTTGTTTTATTCTTAAAGCAAAAAGGTTTATTATTTTTGAAGGGTATTATTATTGCATATTGGAGTTGGTTTTACCTTCCCCCTCATCTCTATAAAAGGAGGTGAGGGGGGGGGGGGGGGGGTTTGTACGCATTCTTTCAATACTAATCAAAGAAACGATTAGGGATAATTACCTTGTGCATGTTTCTTATTTTCTGTCGATAGTTATCTTCAAGATCGAAGTCATTCCGCTCTAGTAATCAGGTTGTAGGTTGTCGAATCCTACAAGTGGTATCACGAGCGCAGGTTCGCGGGTTCTCTGGTATACTAGGATCGATCTTGTTTTTGTTGTTCATTCTTCTTGTAGGAGCAGGAGGTATATTCTGTTTGGGCTACAAGGTTCTCGACAACAAATATTCTTGATGTTCAGGTTCGTGAGGGTATCGACAGTAATACTTGGGTCTTTGATTGTCCGGGTTTGTGACAAGGTGTAGAAGATCTAAGGGTTGTGTTGGTTTTTGGATCTGGTTTTTTGTTGTTGTCGGTGTACAAAGAAAGAAAAAGGAAGACCAGTTTGGTGGTTGTGTTTCTTTGACGTGATAAAAGAAGACTAAACCAGATCTTGGGTTTTGTTATTAAAGAAGAAAGACAGATTTTTTATTTAAAAGTCAAAGTAATACTTCAAGGAACAATAAATTGTTTTTAAATATCTTGGTGGCATAAAGTGATATTTAGAAATTCAATTTATATTCTTTTTGTTTTATTCTTAAAGCAAAAAGGTTTATTATTTTTGAAGGGTATTATTATTGCATATTGGAGTTGGTTTTACCTTCCCCCTCATCTCTATAAAAGGAGGTGAGGGGGGGGGGGGGGTTTGTACGCATTCTTTCAATACTAATCAAAGAAACGATTAGGGATAATTACCTTGTGCATGTTTCTTATTTTCTGTCGATAGTTATCTTCAAGATCGAAGTCATTCCGCTCTAGTAATCAGGTTGTAGGTTGTCGAATCCTACAAGTGGTATCACGAGCGCAGGTTCGCGGGTTCTCTGGTATACTAGGATCGATCTTGTTTTTGTTGTTCATTCTTCTTGTAGGAGCAGGAGGTATATTCTGTTTGGGCTACAAGGTTCTCGACAACAAATATTCTTGATGTTCAGGTTCGTGAGGGTATCGACAGTAATACTTGGGTCTTTGATTGTCCGGGTTTGTGACAAGGTGTAGAAGATCTAAGGGTTGTGTTGGTTTTTGGATCTGGTTTTTTGTTGTTGTCGGCGTACAAAGAAAGAAAAAGGAAGACCAGTTTGGTGGTTGTGTTTCTTTGACGTGATAAAAGAAGACTAAACCAGATCTTGGGTTTTGTTATTAAAGAAGAAAGACAGATTTTTTATTTAAAAGTCAAAGTAATACTTCAAGGAACAATAAATTGTTTTTAAATATCTTGGTGGCATAAAGTGATATTTAGAAATTCAATTTATATTCTTTTTGTTTTATTCTTAAAGCAAAAAGGTTTATTATTTTTGAAGGGTATTATTATTGCACAAGGGACTTTATTAGTTTGTGATTGTGGGATTTTTCACAAGGTTTAACAAATTAATAAAGGGATTAAAGAATGACTGGAGCAAAGTTTGAGATCGAGAAATTCGATGGAACTGGTGATTTCGGGTTATGGAGAGTCAAGATGCGTGCTTTATTAATCCAACATGGATGTGAAGCAGCTCTGGAGGTTTTACCCGCGAATATGGATGCTACAGCGAAAGCTGAGCTAAACTAGAAAGCTCATAGTGCCATGATTTTGTGTTTAGGTAACAAGGTACTGAGAGAGGTTACCGGGGAGACGACTGCAGCGGGGGTTTGGACCAAGCTTGAGACTTTGTACATGACAAAGTCCTTGGCCAATAAGTTGTACCTGAAGAAGAAGTTGTATACATTCTACATGCCGCCTGGACGTACGATTTCCGAGCATATAGATGAGTTCAACAAAATCGTTCTTAATTTAGCAAATATTGAGGTAAAATTCGAGGATGAAGAACTTGCTTTATTATTACTTACTTCTTTACCAGCATCATACGAACATTTTGTGGATACCTTGCTTTATGGACGGGAAGCTTTGACTTTGGAGGATGTGATGGCCACACTAAATTCAAAGGAAATCAAAGAAAGATCTAAGGCAAATGGGGATGATGGTGAAGGGTTATACGTGAGGGGAAGAACTGATCGCAGGAATTCGCATCAGTCTAGGGAAAAGTCAAGATCGAAGTCTCGAGGTGGAAGACTCAAGTGCTTTATTTGCCAATCTGAGGAGCACCTGAAGAGAAACTACCCAAAGAATAATCGCAAGAAGTCAAATGGTTTCGTCAAGAAAGAAGATCAGCCAAGCTCCAGTTGTTCGATTTATGACGGTTCTGAGGTGATGATGGTGATGAGTGCAGAGGCTCTGCTAGATTGGATCATGGATTCAGGAGGTTCATACCACATGACACCCAGGTTAGATATATTTTTTGATTTTCTGGAATGCGATGGGGGCAGGGTACTGTTAGGTGATAACAGGGAGTGCAAGATCAGAGGTATTGGTAAGGTCAGGGTACAACTGAAAGATGGGTCAAGTTTTGTATTAAACAATGTCAGGTATATTCCTGAATTGAAAAGAAACTTAATATCGCTGGGAACTCTTGAAAAAGAAGGATATACCATAAAAATGCAGTTGGGCAAAATCAAGGTGATTAATGGTTCTAGGGTTATTTTATCTGGAACCCGAAGGGATAATTGCGTATACTCTTTGGATGGCCATACGGTGGCATGTGAGCTTAATGCTAGTGTTGAAGAAAAAGACAGTCTTGCGCAGGTTTGGCACAAAAGACTGGGACATATCAGTGAGGCGGGACTTCAGGTGCTAGAAAAGCAGGAGCTGTTTGGCAAGAAAAGTCTAGGTAAGCTCGATTTTTGTGAGAATTGTGTTCTGGGAAAGTAACATCGAGTCAGTTTTGGTGTAGGAAGGCACACTACTCAAGGAGTGATAGACTATGTTCATTCAGACTTATGGGGTCCGTCTTAGGTGGAATCATTAGGAGGTAAGAGGTACTTCTTATCTATTGTTGATGATTATTCTAGGAGGGTATGGGTTTATATTCTCAGGTTCAAACACGAAGCATTTGGAAAATTCAAAGAGTGAAAGAAGTTAGCAGAGAATCAGACTGGGAGGACGGTTAAGAAGCTGAGGACAGATAATGGTCTTGAGTCGTGTAACCGGGAGTTTGAGCAGCTATGTACTGAGAGTGGGATTGCTAGACATTTGACAGTTGCCGGGACGCCGCAGCAGAATGGATTAGCAAGACGGATGAATAGAACTCTCATGGATAAGGTATGCTGTTTATTAATTCAGTCTGGATTGCCCAAGACCTTCTGGGCGGAAACGACATGTACGACCGCATATCTTATAAATAGGTCACCATCGACAGCGATTGAGAAAAAGACACCTATGGAGATGTGGTCGGGACATCCAAGTGATTATGGGATGTTGAGGATTTTCGGTTGTGTTGCATATTCACACGTTAAACAAGGTAAGCTTGAGCCGAGAGCAGTAAAATGCGTTCTTTTGGGGTATCCTGAGGGTGTGAAGGGGTACAGGCTATATAGGCTTGATAATGAATCACCTAAAATAGTCACTAGCAGGAACATGGTCTTCAATGAAAGTGTCATGTACAAAGATATATTGAAGGATTCTGGTCCAGGTACTGATAAGTCTGTTGAGGAATTACAGGTTGAGGTGGAACTGCAGAGGTTAAATAATCAATCGCTTGAGGAAGATCTGATTGATGGTCAGGAAGATGGCGATGATGAAGATGCAAGGGATCAGGATCATGATCAAACACCGGATCTTACAGATTATCAGTTGGTTCGGGATAGAGAGCCAAGGACAAGAACGAAACCTTTAAGGTTTCGAGATGAAAGTAATATGGCTGCTTACGCGTTTGCTGCAGCAGAGGAAGAAGATACTCATGAACCATTGACATACCAGGAGGCAGTTGCTTGTAAAGATAGATCTAAGTGGAAAGGTGCTATGGATGAAGAGATGGATTCATAAAGGAAAGGATTGAAGGTGTTCAAAATCCTAGGCACAAGGCAAGGTTGGTGGCTCGTGGATTCACTCAAAGGGCAGGTCTTGACTATAATGAAGTATTTTCACCGGTAGTTCGACACACATCTATTCGGGTTATACTTGCATTGACTGCGTGTAGAGATTATGAGCTAGAGCAGCTTGATGTAAAGACGACATTTTTACATGGGAATCTTGAAGAAGTGATCTACATGAGGCAGCCACCGGGTTATGAACAAGATAACAAGGTATGTTTGTTAAAGAAGTCCCTTTATGGTTTGAAGCAGTCACCTAGGCAATGGTATAAGAGGTTTGATGAGTACATGCTGAGCAACGGGTTCAAGCGTAGCAGTTACGACAGCTGCGTATATTACAGGAGTTATGCACCAGGTAAGTATATCTATCTACTATTATATGTAGACGATATGCTGATTGCTTGTAAAAGCAAGGCTGAGATTGGGTCTATCAAGTCTTTGCTTAAAAAGGAGTTTGACATGAAAGAGCTCGGGGAAGCAAAGAAGATTCTTGGTATGGAGATCATCAGGGATCGGAGTCGCAAGATTCTGAGGGTGTCACAATCCGGGTACGTTTCTAAGATTTTAAATAATTATAGAATAGACAATGGGAAATCGGTTAAGATGCCATTGGGTGGGCACTTCAAGCTGTTGTTGAAGGATTGTCCGGTTAGGGATTATGATGTTGAAAGGATGAGTAGGGTGCCATATGCAAATGCGGTTGGGAGCTTAATTTACTTGATGGTGTGCACGAGGCCAGACATAGCATATGCGGTAAGTGTAGTTAGTAGATATTTGGCGAATCCAGGTAAAAATCATTAGGAAGCAGTGAAGTGGATTTTGAAATATTTGCGGGGTACTGCAAACGTGGGTTTGGTGTATGGGACAGATCGTAGCAACCATGTGGACATAACAGGTTTTGTTGATTCAGACTACGCAAATGATCCGGATAAAGGTAGGTCAATCACAGGTTACGCGTTTTTAGTACAGGGATGTGTTGTAAGCTGGAAGGCAACGCTAGAACACGTGGTGGCTCTTTCAACTATAGAGGCGGAGTATATGGCCCTTACGGAGGCTGTGAAGGAAGCTATTTGGCTAAGGGGACTCTTGGAAGAGTTGGGCGTGGAGCTTAACACTGTGGCAGTTAATTGTGATAATGAAGGCGCGATTCACTTATCGCGGAATCATGTTTTTCATGAAAGGACTAAGCACATCAATGTGCGTTACCACTTTATCAAAGAGGTCTTGGAAACTAAGACGGTTGAAGTTCTGAAGGTGGGTACTGAACACAATGCTGCGGATGCCTTGACGAAGGTGGTACCTGGACGGAAGTTACAACATTGCTTAGAGTTGTTAAAGGTCGGTATAGGCTAATATGAAGCCTAAGGTGGAAATTGTGATGTAATTAGTCTTCATATTAGCTTATAACTAAGTCTAGGGGTTAGAGTGTTAAGCTTAAACTTATCTTAGTCAAGTAGGAGTCGGTTTGGTTGGCTTGTGTCCCAAGCCCAACCCGTGTCATTGTAACAGCCGACTATGAGTCCATATTGGAGTTGGTTTTACCTTCCCCCTCATCTCTATAAAAGGAGGTGAGGGGGGGAGGGGTTTGTACACATTCTTTCAATACTAATCAAGAAAACGATTAGGGATAATTACTTTGTGCTTGTTTCTTCTTTTCTGTCGATAATTATCTTCAAGATCGAAGTCATTCCGCTCTAGTAATCAGGTTGTAGGTTGTCGAATCCTACACCAAATATTGCTAGATTGAAAAGCAAAGCTCGATCTAGTAGAAACCGACAGATCTCAAGTTCAATCTCGAGTTGTAATAATTTATGTCTAACTTTTTCATATATGCTTATTGGGATCACCGCAAAAAGAAAAGCAGAGTGAATTCATAAATTTGAACTTGAATAATTATTTTCCTGTATTTCTTTTATTATTTCTTCTCGCTACAAAAAATAATGTTATTCTTCATACTTATTTTGTCACGGTATGGACAACTGTAGACTTTTTTTTTTTTAATATGGATAGTAATTTTGCTACATTTATAAATATCACAAATATTGAAAAAAATAATCCACATATATAAGTGTATACAATTATAATAAAACTATACTTATATGTGTAGCAAATATTTCCACACTTTTTATTATAAACAATTTTTGCAATTTTGCCACACTTTTAGGTGTGGACATTTAAAAAATATTTTCACACTTTTAACCATAGAAATTTGGATAATATCTCCACACATATATGTGTAGGAAAAATTGTAACACCCATTATTACCACACATAAGAAAGCGCGGACTCAATAATTTTACACATTTTTTAACATGGCTATTTGGCCTTTAAAATGTGAAGAATTCAACTAGTTTTTTCTAATATCTTAATGGTCAATTAATCGCTATCTATGAAGACTACCATTATTTAATAATCATTTCATGTAAGTTGAGCTACCATTAGCTCATTAGGTAGGCCTGTAAACGAACTGAACGTTTAGTGAACATTTCATAAACCGTTTGGTAAAAAGTTTGTTTATGTTCGTTTATTTATTAAATGAACGAACATGAACAATATTTTATATTCATTTAGTTAATTGAACGAATATGAACAAAAGTCGTGTCCGTTCATTTATATTTGTGAATGTCCGATTATGCGTTTATTAACGTTCGATATGTTGAGTTATTTTTTATGTTCGTATATCATATTTTTTTAATTGTATAATTTAAAAATTGGTTTGTTTAAACAAAACAATACTTATAAAACTATATATTATGCATAATTTAATTAAGTTTATGTTTGTTTGTCTATATTTATTTATGTTCGGTCGTTTATATTCGTTTAGAGTCTTAATGACAGACCATGAACAACTTGTTTTCTTAATAAACGAATATGAACAAAAAAATTCATTTGTTTAAGCGTTCGTCTCCGTTTATTTGTTCGGTTAAAATTAAACGAACGAACATGAACAAAGTTCCGTTCGTGTTTGTCCGGTTCATTTACAACCATACCATTAGGTAAGAGAATTTAACTTTTCCTAAGGGGGTTGGCAACACATGCGGGGAGGGGTGGTTCCCGTGCGGGAACACCGCCGCCGACCATGCGGGGAGGGTGCGGGGAGGATTTTTGTGGCCACACGAAAGGAAGAAAAGAATTGTATCTTTAGACCTCAAAATTGGACCGTTGGAGCAACGGATCTATTTTTTTTTTTATTTTTTTTCCCTATTTATTGTTTGTGAACATTTGAAACGAGACAACAAAAAAAACTCACTGCTACAAAAAAAAAAAAAAAAAAAAAAAAAAAAAAAAAAAAAAAAAAAAAATCCGCATAGAAAATTTACGATGGAGCCAAAAAAAATAGGGATCCTAGAAAAAGTAGTCGTGGATCGAGAGGTGCGATTCGTCCTCGAATTCAATTACAAACCGGTTACGAATCATCTTCTCAAGCACAACCTCAAGCACAACCTTACCACCCCCAAATGTACCCTCAATCTCTACCATTTTTCTACACACAACAACAACCTCTCCCGCCAATTCCCACTAACTTCGACCCGATTGAGCCGCACTATACCCAACAATCCCCACCTCCAATTCCTACTAACGTCAACCCGTATGACCCGCGCTATACCCAACAAAAAAGGCTTGAATGGGTTAGTGAACCGTTACCCATTCGTGATGATACCGAAGATGATGATGAATATTTTGACAATGTTGACGTGGTACCCGAGACACAACCAATTGATGAAGAAGCCGAACAAGTCGATGAGGTCGAAGAGATGTCGCGACCTAAAAGTGAAAAAAAACCAAGTAAGATTTGGACGCCCGATGAGGAGGAGGCGTTAGCTAAGTCTTGGATTAAAATTTCGGTGGACAAAAAAGTTGGCGACCGTCAAACAAAGCTAGGATTTTGGAAGCGAGTTCTAAAGCATTTTAGAACCCTTGTCCCGAGAACCGAACGCACTCATCATCAATTAAACTCGAAATGGACTCCTATGCATCAAATGATCGCTGCGTTCAATAGTTACTACACACAAGCGGTATATTTTTTATATTTGTGATTTTTTAAGTTTTAAATACGTTATATATATATATATATATATATATATATATATATATATATATATATATATATATATATATATATATATATATATATATAGTGAAGCGTTCAAATGAGAAGCCTAAATTTTGTGAGAACGCGAGAAGCAATTCTAGCCATTCATTTTATCTTCCTTTAACTTTAATCTAATGGCTAGTATTAGTCAATCAACTTTTTGAAAATTTCTAAAAAAATTTTGAAAAAAAAAAATTTCAAAAAAATTTTCGAATAAAATTTTTTCGAAATTTTTTTTTTTCGAAAAATTTTTTTCGAATATTTTTTTTCGAAATTTTTTTTTTTCGAAAAAATATTTTTTTCGAAAAAATGTTTTCGAATTTTTTTTTGAATTTTTTTTTTTCGAAAAATTTTTTTTTTTCGAAAAATTTTTTTTTTCGGAAAAAAAAATTTCCGAATTTTTTTTCCGAAAAAAATTTTTTCGAAATTTTTTTTCGTCACATGTGAAAAAAATTTGGAAATTTTCACGAAATTTTTTTTGTCACCTGTGAAAAAAAAATTCGTCACATGTGAAAATTTTTTTTCGTCACATGTGAAAAAAAAAATTCCGTCACATGTGAAAATTTTTCCGAAAAAAATTTTTTCGAAAAATTTTTTCCCGAAATTTTTTGTCACCTGTAAAAAAAAAAATTCGTCACATGTGAAAAAAAAATTTCGTCGCATGTGAAATTTTTTTTCGTCACATGTGAAAAAAAAATTTCTGTCACATGTGAAAAAAAAAAATCGAAAATTTTTCAAAAAAAATTTTGAAAAATTTTTCAAAAAAATTTTTGAAAATTTTTTGAAAATTTTTCGAAATTTTTTTGAAATTATTTTTGGAATTTTTCAAAAAAAAATAGTTAGCTAATATTAGCCATTAGATCAAAGTTTAAGAAGGATAAAATGAGTGGCTAGGATTAGTTCTCGCGTTCTCACAAAAATTAGATTTCTCACATGAATGGCCCCATATATATATATATATGTAGGTGCGCTTGAAAGAAAGTGGGTGCGACGATCTTAAAGTTTATGAGAGAGCCAATCTCGATTTTGAAAAATAATTTAGGAAAACTTTCTCGTATTCTAAAGCATGGCATATTCTCAAAGATCAACCAAAGTGGCAAGAACAACCGTTGGTTAGTCAGACTCAAGAATCGACGAGATCGAGCAAGAAAAGAAAGTCGTCGGAGTCAAGTAGCGCTCAAACGCCAATAAACGTGGAAGATTTCGAGTGTGACTTACCGAACCTCAACGAGAACCCAACTCCATCACGTCAATCGAAGGGCAAAAAAAAAGAAAAATTATGAAGATTCAAGCCGAAGCTCGATGCGCGATACCCTTGCAAGTTACAGGCCGAAAAGAAAAGTTTAATGCATGCGCAGTTGGAGGTCCAAAAGAAAAAAGACGAAGAATATTTCAAGTTTCTTAATGGGGAGGTGATGAATCATGACATGAAGTTCGTTATGGATCCGCATGACAATATCCCAGACCCGGCTTTTAAGGATTTCGTCATCAACAAGAAACGCGAGATATGCACAAAATACGGGTGGCCGTGTAGTTTGTAAGATTTAATGGTTTTAAGTTTAGTTTTAATGGAATTTTAGTTATTTTATATTTTTTAATAAAATTATGTAATGTTTATTTAATTGTAATGAAATTTTAGTCTTTTAATAAATTTTAATAGATTTTAAAAAAGAAAAAAGAAAAAAGAAAAAAAAAAAAAAAGTGAGTGAGTGAAGGGTGAGTGGTGTGATGCCAACAAAAAATGAGTTAGTGAAGGAAAAAGTGAAAGAATGATGTGCCATAAGGGGATTGGTTGTAAGTGAGTGAAGAGATTTGAAGTGAGGGGTGTGTTGCTAACCCCAAACAAAACATGTGCTATATACGGACACGCTCAATAATTATATAAAGTGTACTGACGTAAATAGTGTTTCATGATTACAAAATTAATCGAGTTAGTCATAATAATGATGCACATGTCTTGTATATGACGCGCAATGTTACTGGCTCTAATCAAGCTTGTGAATTGTGATTAGTAGATCAACAAGTGAAAAATGATTGTTCTTATATAAGAATATGTTATGTTTCTGTCAAATACAGCTGTTGAATGGACCCTATGATACATATAAACAAAAGTTGTTGCTTTGCTGGTTCGTTGTGTCTTACAAGTAATTGTATGAAAATGATGGAAACCTAGTACTGAGTAATCCTTTCACATATACGTATAATCTTGCTGCATAGATAATGAAAAGGGTAAAGTCCATAAATTAGAAACATATTTTTTCAAATTTACAAAGTTAGGTAACAAACTATTTTTATTACCAATTTAGTATGTAGAACTTGATAATTTTCGACGATTTAGTCATTTTCCTCACAGGCAACCGGATGGTTAATTAATATGACCGGCACGTTTTTTTTGTTAATTTTTTTACTGATGTGAATATACCACGTGGATTATATTTAGGTATAAATACAATGCTATAGTGTGCTTAAACACATTATAACGTTCATATTCATCTCACACGAAACCCTAATTATGATTGCAGTTTAATTACTCATCTAAAAGTTGAAGATGGTAAAAGGTATCATTGTAAATGTTATTTATATATGTCAAATGATGTTTCCCCTATGTTAATTTCAGTTAAAACATTATTTTTCAGAAACCCTAATTTTTACGAACCCTAACTTTTTTCGTGTTTTACAATTGCAGATAGAGTTTTCACTGTCAATTTACACCACGATGGGGCGTTTGTTCCTAGCCCTTTAAGATACTTGGAAGGTAATGAAAAACAAATCACTGATATTGACTTCGAAGGTATGAGCTTTACTGATTTTCGTGAAATTATCAAGCATTATGTTCATGGGATTGTGTATAGGTTATATTACTATCCCCTTAGAACACCTTTGAATGTTGGTATTAAAGAAATTAAGACAGATAATGATGTTCAAGAGTTTCTAAGGGTTGGGTATGACAACAAATGGTATATTGATCTGTATGTGGAACACTTTGACTATGATATCATGGATTTTATAAATGAGGAAGCAAATGGGATCTTAAGTAGTGGCTCTAGTGATGAATACTACAGTAGTGATGAGTGTGGGGATTTCCCTGATGTTGATTTTCATAATGAAGAGGAAGACAATGTAGTTATAAAGAACCTAACCACTAAAGACCCATTTCTAAACAAAATGTGCCCCAACACTGACATATATGTTGACTATCATGATCACTCAGTCCCTCAAGCAGAATGTGAGGCTTTAGATGACCCTGAAGCTGATAAAATTGACCCTATTTTTCAAGCTAAAAAAGGTGTTTCTTACCCCAAACATGATCCTAAAACTCTTTGGAACCAAATGCCACCTGTCTTGGGTATGAGGTATGAGCATCCTGACCAATTGAAGCTAGCCTTAGCCAACTATGGAGTAGCAAATGGTTACCAATTGTGGTTTGAAAGAAATGATTGGAAGACTCTACTAGTGTTTTGTGGTAGGAGTGTTGAGGATAGTAGGTCTGCTGGGAGGTACATTAACAAAAAAAAAGGAAGATCCAAAAGTCTGTTTAATGATGGTGAGGCTAGTACTAGCAAGTCTAAGACTACTAAGAAAACAAACAAGGCTGCTAAGTCTAGTAAGTCTGCTAAGTCTCCAAAGTCAGCAAAAAATTACAAAAAATTACCAAAGAAAAATGTTGGTTCTAAGTCTCCTAATACATTCAGGGTTAGAAAAAGGGGGGAGGGATGTAACATTGATGTTGAGGGAACAAGTTCACCGGTGGTTAACCCGAATACCAACTCACCCAAACCACCTGAAACACCTAGGGCTACAAGGAAGAGGTTAAGAGATTATAATAATAAGCTTCCTGTTTGTTGTTTTAGACTATGGGCTTCATGGATGAGCACTGAGTACTCATTCCAGATCAAGACATTGAAACCAGACCATAACTGTTCTAGAAACTATAATCTTGGTTCCCTGGTAACTTACAAATGGATTGCATACCACATGTCTAAAGAGATCCTTAATGATCCATTCATTCCTTATATTAAGATGAAAAGTTTAATAAGGGAGAAGTTTCTCATTGATGTTTCTTTAGGACAATGCAAAAGGGCCAAGCAAAGGGCATTGTTTAACCATAAGGGAGGGTTAATTGAGCATTATGGTAGGTTGTGGGACTATAGGAGGGCACTGTTAGATTCAAACCCTGGTTCCACTTGTGAACTAGATGTAGAATGTCTATTTCAAAAGGTTCTATATCTATTTCAAGGGTGTTAAAGAAGGGTGGTTGCAAGGTTGTAGGAGAATCATTGGTTTAGATGGATGTTTTTTGAAGCATACATGCAGAGGTGAGTTGCTGACAGCAATGGGGAGAGATGCCAACAATCAGATGTACCCCATTGCTTGGGCTGTTGTCAGGGTTGAAAACTATCTGAATTGGACTTGGTTCCTTTCACTTCTTCATGATGATCTCAACCTGCAACAAGGCACAGGGTTAACACTGATTTCAGATTCACATAAGGTAAGTATGTTTACTAACTTTACTTATTCATACTCTTTAACTTTCTTCCTAACATGTTTTATTGTATACAAGGTCTTTTAGATGCTGTTGGTGATTGGTTGCCTCATGCAGAGTATAGAAAATGCACAAGGCATGTCTATGCTAACTTCAAAAAGAAGTATACTGGTTTGGCATTACAAAGCCTTTTTTGGAGGTCAGCATCAAGTACTATGGAGCAACAATTTCATGCAAGGATGGATGAACTGAAGATAGAGAACAATGAGGCTTATGAGTACCTGATGCAAAGAAATCCACATACATGGTGTAGAGCATTCTTCAATCTGAATGTCAAGAGTGCTGCTTTTGAGAATGGGATATCTGAGAGTTATCATAGGGCTATCCTGTTACAAAGATCAAAGCCCATTATCACTATGTTGGAAGACATTAGGATATACATCATGCAGAGATTACTGGCAATGCACAAGTTAGCAGTTAACTTAGAAGACAACATAACCCCAACTGTTAGGAAGAAACTTGAATACTTCAAGAGAGAGTCAAGGTTTGTGTTCTCTAACTTACTTTACATGTCTACCTTTTTGGGTTGTTTGACTGACTTGTGTTCTGTAACTTGCAGGCATTGGGATGTTCTAGCAAGTACTTATGATGTCTTGGAAGTGAGATCTGGAGCTCAGGCATTTGCTATCAACTTGACTAACCAAACCTGTTCATGTAGGTTATGGCAATTAAGTGGATTTCCCTGCATACATGCAGTTGCAGCCTATATGCATTTAAGTAGAGATGCAGATGAGGGGGTTAGTCAATGGTATAGTCAAGAAATGTGGGCCAATGAATACCAATTCTCCATTAGGCCAGTATTGGGATCTCTCTTCTGGATTAGGACCAACAATGACCCCCCATTACCCCCAATTGTTAGAAAGATGCCTGGAAGACCCAAAAAAGCAAGAGTCAAAGGACCTGATGAGAATAACTCACAAGTGAGTAGAAGGGGAAAGCAGATGAGATGTTCAAACTGCCAAATAGTTGGTCACAATAAGACAACTTGTGACAAACCAAGTGTTCCTAAACCACCAATAGTTAAGAGACCAGTAGGTAGAAGGAGAGAGCCACAACATAGACCTGCCTCAGCAAGGGTAAGGGGCAGAGGTAACAGAGGTGGTAGAGGTTCTGTTAGTGGTGGCAGGGGACAAGAAAGTGGTGGCAGAGGTTCTGGTAGTGGTAGTAGAGGTTCCAGAGGTGGTGGGAGAGGTTCTAGAGGTGGTGCCAGAGGTTCTAGAGGTGGTGGCAGAGGCAATGGTCATGGTGGCAGTGCAGAAAGGGTAATACAAGCAACACTTACTTACTTACTTGATTACATTTTTCTTATGCAAATGTTATGTCAATACAAGGAATACTTACTTGATTACATATTTCTGTTTGTAGACCATGGATGAAGAAGACATTAGGCAAGCAATGGAACATGAATACCTGCAAGGGCTATTGGATGAACAAGAGGAACAAATGCAAAACTATCAAAGAGAGGAATCTGAAAGACTTGGTGAAGAAGCTTTAAAGCAGTTCATGGAAGAGGAAAAGATGTATGCAAGAATGGATGAGGAAAGAGAAAGAAAAGAACAAGAATGGGAAGCAATGATGGATCCATTGTTTGATTGCAATTTCCCAGAGAGATTCCCAGAGGATGATCCTGATATTATAGAATACAGGGCCATGAAAGCTTCCATTAAGTTTGTTCATCCAACCCAAGAGTCACAAGTTCAACCTAAGTCTGCTATTGAAGAATCAGATCCAAATACTGCTAGTGTTGTTGAAGCCACACAAGTTGAAGGTTCTAGTGGTATTAAAGAATCAGATCTCCAAACTGAAGGTTCTAGTGCAGGCAAAAAAAAGGCAACAAAACAAAAAAAAGTTGCTGTTAGTCAAGAAAACAGGATCTATTATAAACAGCGAGGAAGATCAGAGAGGATCAAGATGATGCAAGGAAAGAACTTCAAGTTTGATGCACAAGGTTCAGGTTCAACACCTGCCAAAGATTTGATGTTAGTCCAGATGCAACTCCTTGAAGTCATCTAATTTAGCAGTAACTTTGATCCTTTCATGGATGTAAAACAATACTTTATCTTTTGGTAGCTTATTTGCAGTCATGTATGGTTGTGATACAATACCTTATCTTTTGTGTGGGTAACATGGTTGTGTTAAACAATAGGTGTGTTCCCCACTTCTACTGACTTTATTTCTACTTTAATGAATGGTGTCCCTTTGACTGTATCAAAGAGACTAGTTTAATTCAATATTTTGTCTTGGTCTTTGTTCTTTTGTCATTTGGCATGTGTCCCTATGCAGTAACATGTGAAGTATGCAGTTAGGTAGATATGTTGTAAATGCTTTGGCATCTGTCAAATGCATGTGCATAAAGCATTTCACTGCAATTTTGACCCTTTTTGAATAAAGTTTTCACTTTGGTACAACCACAACACAGCTATTAACTAAATACTTTGCCATTTGATACAACCAAAATCATACACAACACAGTTATGCAGTATAAATTTTGTGCCACTTGATAAAACCAAAACAAACCATTCCATTGATTATGTCAACTGATACAACCAAAATACAACCAAACTACATCATACATAACCTACCACATCTATTTCAATCACTAAACCATCTATTTTAATTGCCATAAACTTCTATTGTTTCACTGCCAATACCAAACACATGCAAATTGCAAATGCAAAGAAAGTTGACTTCCAAAAAGTCAAAGAGGTCAAACTTTTCTGCAATTCATTGTTCTTTTCACCCAGCTCAACTTGAAGTATTCCAATCCTCCATTCACGGTTGCCCTCTTGTCCCAATTGTCTTCTTTGTTGTGGATTCAAAAGAGTGTACATCTCGTACAAATGCATCCTGTACCAATCACTATCCATCTCTGGATCATACCAATCCCAAAACTCACACTTCTTCTGCACGTGTTTGTAAAGATTTGGACAAACAAGAAACCTTCAAGATGGATTAGTGTTTGTCCAAGATGTTAAAACCATTATGGGTAACACACAATCACATGTTCGATCATGAAGGTAGATGGACATGATTTGGTTTCAATTTTACTATGTAATTAGGGTTTGAATTTGGGGGTAAATGTTAGAGATGTCATGTTAATGAATTAGGGTTAAATAAATAAGGTTGGGTCGGGTTTTAGGGTTAAATAAGATATATGGGTCAGGTGGATTGTCTAGGTGGCTTTTTAAAAAAATACATAATACACGTGGAAAATAAAATTGGGTTTTTGGATTACTTGCCGGTAATAATGACTATAATGTCGAAAATTAGCCGGTTCTGCATACTAAATTGGTAATAAAAATAGTTTGTTACCTAACTTTGTAAATTTGGGAAAGTATGTTGCTAATTTATGGACTTTACCCTAATGAAAATGTAATAAAAAAATCTGTAATTTGTAGTTGTGTTAGGCATACATGTTCGTGTATTACTTAAAAGCGATATATACCTCAGTGTTGAAGCGTTGCAATGCGGATTTAGCATCAGTAGCCCTCACAAGAAGATACAACTTCTTCACTTTTGGTTGAACCATGTCTTCTCCACAAATACTATGTAAAAACAAAGCAGATTAATGGCCCGTTTGATTTGTAGATGGGTTTAGGATTAAGATTTGGATTTGAATTAGGATTTGGATTTGGATTTGGATTTAGATTTGGAGAGAGAAAATATATTATAGTAAAACCTCTATAAATTAATAGTGTTGAGACCGAGATATTTTATTAATTTAGCGAGATATTATTATATCGATAAATTAATAATTAATTTAAAGAGGTTTTACGTATAGTCTTTAAATTTCCAAGTCTAACATACTAGCTAGTTATAATGTATAGTTATTAGAGACGAAAAATAAATTTGAAAAATAAGTTTTAATTAACATTTTATAAATTCACATTCACACTTTATGAAATTAAAATTAACACTTTTTGTTGCAATACGAGAAGATAGCGCACCAACTCTTTAGTGCAATAAGGAGATTTTAAGATAACTCAATATAGATTTGAAATCCAACAAAAAACAAGTGACTATGGATTCATTTTTTACTAAACAATCTTAGGATTTTTAAATTTATCTCTCACACACATGCAAACATATATACATATATATGGAAATTTTAGTACTGTAATTATTAATTTATAGTTTCTTTGGGACTAATATATATACACTGGGGTTTCAAAAAGGTTGTTATCTTATTATTTTATCGATTGTGGTCCAAATTTGTACTGGTCCCAAGTTGGGACTGTGCAAATTATTAATTTTATCGAAGTTATTAATTTATCGAGTATTAATTTATGAAAGTTTTACTGTATAGATTATTAAAATATTGTTTTAAACTAATTAAAGTAAAACTTTAAACTAGAAAACATGAGAAAATGTTGAAAAAGTAAAGAAACATATGGTGGATGATCTTTTCTGGCAAAAAACCGTACTTCATTTCATAAAACCCAATAGAGGGGTAGGGATTTCAATATTGAGATGAGACCCTTCTACCAATCCAAATAACATGTATCAAACAATAGATTTTAACTATCTATCATCCTAAACAGCAAAAAACCGACCAACCAAACTAGCCCTAAGTTAAATCCATGGTGGTGATGGTGATGGTGGTTGTTGTGTGGTGGTGATGGGAAGTGAAAAAGAGGATGAATAGTCAACTGCAAAAAAGTGTTCTTGCAAAAAATGTCTCTGTAGTAGGCGAGGGTAAGTTAATCATTTCACAGGCCACTAACGTGAAAAAGTTAACAAGCGTTAGCCAAAAAATATTTTTTGCAACTACAATAACGTGGGAAGGACACTTCTCGCAAAAAGCCGAAAGGTAAGGGTCACTATTTGCAGATTTTTTCGGTTGAGGACAACTTTTGCAATTTTGGCAAAGGTTAGAAACATTTTTTGCAGATTACTCTAAATTTTATATGTACAAAGTAAAACTCTATGTGTAGATATTATTTCCCTAACAAAAATTTCACACTTTTATTTCACTCACCTATCACACACCCATTTTACCTTCACTAGACTTAAAATAAATAAAATAAAATAAAATAAAACACACAGACACACCACTCAAATTCTCTCCATCATTCTCTCACTAGAATTCCGGCGAGCAACCCACTGCCGACCACCGCGTTCTCGTTGCTCATCAACCCCATTGTTAGTAAAAAAAAGTGTGATAGGTGAAGATTGGGCTTGGTTTTGTGTTGGGCCGTCCTTGATGGACTGTCCGTAAGTGAGTTCTGCACTAATCCAAGTGATTGATTGATCCCCTGCACAAACGAAAGTGAACCGTTAGCTTTATCGTGGGGACGGATCTCACGATTAAGCTCCGGCGTGAGAGTAAGTATTCACGTTGTCAGAGGAATATATGTGTATTGGGATGTGTGAGAAAATCATACCTCGAAAATGTGTTTTAAGGTTGCCTTTTATAGGTGAGCGAAGTACCAGGGTTTCCTAGTATTTCGCATATTATCGTAGTGGCCAGAGTGGGACCCTTGTCGGGCAAGGATCTTTAGCTCAATCCTGACTGCCTTCCATGATCATGAACTGATCCGCAAGCTTACTTCGGAAGTTTTGCTTGGATGGTCCGTGTGCGTCCTTAGAGGTCCGGACCGTGCCTTGCTCGCTGTTTGGGCTTTGGCTATGTGCAGTATTTCTTTTTGTTGGGTCGAGGCCCAATTGTGTATAATACAGTCCAGACCCAATAGGCTTGCTATCCGTATTATATGTCATCACCCATCAACTTGTCTTCTTCATCAAAGCCCTAAACCCACACAAAATGAAGCATACACATGTTAATACACGCACAAAAACATTCAAACCCACGTCACAGTTACCACAATCTGGACTAGATATGGGAACAACGAAGGTCGTTGCATCTAGAATGAAACGTGACAACACAACTGTGCATGTTGATTTCCAGTTCCACTAGTGTCACCATCACATAATTTGTTTTTTAAAAAGTGCATGTTGAAGAAGATGACTTATATGGATGTATAAAAAATTTGAAGAGAGTGTTTGAAGTTCTTGAAAATCTGAATGGGTTTGGATCTGTACTAAGTGAATGATTTGAGTTTTTTTAAATGCAAATATTTGTACTTTTGAGTTAGCAGTTAGATATCTATGGGAAATTTTGATGTAATTTATAAGTTAGTTTGCTTCAAATTTTTTAGTGATTTTCTATCACATATCTTTAAGATCTTTATTTTAGAAGGGATGCTTGGATTAAATTATGGTGATGATAAAGAAAGTGTCTTGATAAAAAATTTATGTTTGCAGAATTGCATATATGCTCGTCTCTTGATTTCGTATATTCGGGAAATTTTGTGTTTTTTTATTTTTGTATTTTCAAATTTTGGACGTTAAGAAACTGAACTTTTGCAGGTTATTTTATAACATTCTAAGAGTGCACGGTGCAACCAAATATCCGTCTGCCATTCGCCCAATAACGAATGAATGACGGCGTCGTTCTGCGCCGGCCCATGCCCCGTTCGTCCGCGGTTGGTTCCCTAGGTGTTGCATCAACATACCGTTATTCAATTTTTTTTTTCAAAAAGTGAACATTGGTAAACGGCTCTAAACAGCTAAAAAATACCATACTTTTCACTTATAAACACCCATTTTTAACATTTTTCATAAATTCAACCTAAATCACAAGATTAACAGCACTTTCACATACACTTTCATTTTATCTTCGAAAAATGTCACAACACAACAACAACGATTGAGTACTTCATAATATATTTCCTCCGTCTTCTTCGTCCGGTAATTCTAGTTCTCCGTCACCCGCTACACCATCATCCGCCCGTTGGTTTTCCCCTTTTGTGATACCCGAGGCATATAAGATCGAAATACTTCAATTTAAAAGTGGTCTCTACACAATTCAAGGAATATATCTTGTTGTTAATCAAAGTACGAAACAAACAAACAAAATCGACTAAATTTAAATACAAAACCAAATTTAAAGGTACTAATACAAAATTCTAATTCAAAAGTTATCAAATTTTAATTCAAAAAATACAAAGAATTCTAATGTTATTGACTCATATTTATAAGAAACCAATTACCTAATTTCCAAATTTTAAACCAACTCAAATTATGAAACATACCAAAACTAAATATCAAATTTATTAAACGCCCCTTGAAGTTTAAGTCAGTTTTCTAGAATATCCAGATTGTTTGAGTATTACCACCCATATACACCCAAATTCTAACACTAGCCGTAAAACTATATTTCTAAGTTATCATTGAATTTTTTTTTGAAATTAGAAGATGCTGAGATGATCCACTTAGATTTACTTGAGATAATGGATTAAGATAATCAATTATCATATCGTGTCATGGATAATTAAATTAAATGACTCCACTAATCACGATAGCAACACTGACCTAAAGTTAACATCAAGTCATTATCAATAATGTCTGTCGTCTGATATGGAACAAGTGTAAACATGACTCTATGCTTTTGAATGGTTTTTATTTTTCGAATGTATCTCTCAAAATGGCTCGATGACGCTTTAGATCAACACTTGCACATTGGAAGAAAGTGATTTTATATACTAAGGTGGCGTTTGGTTCACGAATTTAAAATGAAGGAAATTAAATTTCAAATAGCGGGGACATCAAATTCTTAAATTTCAAATATCTGATATGTGTTTGGTTACAAATAATTGGCAAAAGGAATTTAAATTTACATATTAATAAATTATATAATTGTCCTTACTATTGGTAACTGGGCCTCATTATCAAATTATTATTGGTAAATGGCCCATCGAAAAAAAGGCCTCTTGTGGAAATATCATTTCCTAGTCTAGCCACAGAATTTAAAGTGGCCTCGTTTATAGAAATTAAAATGACTAAAGCATAAGTTTCCCTTATTAATTTTACCAAACATGATAAATGAGGGCATTTAAAATTCAAAACCCTCAAAATTCCTCCAAATGGCCCCAACCAAACACGACCTAATTGTTCATTATCTCAAAAAAAAAAAAAATAATAATAATAATAATAATAATAATAATAATAATAATAAACTTCTTGCGAAATTCAAATCTTAAAGACGATAGATATAAAAACAGTTCTATTGATTCGTTGTAAAACTGCTTTGATAGAGCATGTGCCATTCTCTCTAGCTAAAATATATACCGACTTGAGAGTTTCGCTCAAGAACACGTATCTTAACGCTATACTCTAGTTTCTTGTTAGTTTTAAGCGATAGCCGGTAGGGGGTTTAGGATTCAACGATGATGGTATTGATTAAATTAGAAGTTACGTATACTTATAAATTGATCGGAGATTTTTTGGTTAAACTATCATGATTATGTAGAAAATTTTTGTGGTGTGTAATCACTTTCTAACTAAAGTATTTAGGGCCTGTTTGGTTGCCTACTTTGGCTTGGGGTTTGCTTTGATATGACATTAAGGGCCCGTTTGGTTTGTAGATGGGTTTAAATTAAAATTTGGATTTGAAAGTAAAGTTGTAGATTAGGATTTGGATTAGGAGAGAGAAAATATGTATTTTAAAAGTTTAAAATAAACTATTTTTGAAATTAAAAATAAAAAGGACACATGACAGAGGTGATCATGTGGCTGTCAAAATTTACAAACAAGAAAAAATGAGTAAATACTCAAAACCTTACAAGTGGGATAGGATTGGGTATTTGGGGTTCATGCCCACACGTCACATCAAAATAAATATACCAAACATTGGATTTGCCTTGCCTTTGAGTCTAAACCCTCTCAAACCATCAAACCAAACGGGCCCTAAATAGGTGTTCGTTTGAGACACATGGGTTTAGGAATTGGGTATGGTACCCAAATACATGAGGTTTGTTAAAAGTAAACTCACATGAGAGGTTTATAAAATATGTGGGCCCATGTTTTTCTTCTCTTTATCTCTCTCCTCTTCAAATAATATAAATCCTATATTAAATTATAAAAATGATTATTTATTTAGCTAAATATAATTTTCATATATTTTAAATTTTCTTTCTATTTTCTACATTAAATCAAAATTCAAAGACAAATCATAATCCAAATCCAAATTCAAATCCTAAACCCACTTACAAACCAAACGGGCCCTTAGACTCTATATGTCTCGGGTTCAAGAAATCCTTAATTGGATAAGACAATTGACTACTGGTATCTAAGAAACGAGAAATCTATCAGTGTATTGTTAGATGTTGTATTCTGAAAATGAGACAGAATTTAATGAGGTTAACAACCATTCAATCGAAATTTGTTTATTTTATGTTATTTACCAACTATGGTGATGGTTAGTAAAATGTGGGGAAAGTCGCATCGGTTGGATATGGCTGGTAAAACTGTTAATTTCAATGCATAAAAATTGTTTAAGTTTTGAGGTGTTCTCCAGGGACGGAGATATGACTAAAAATGACCAGGTGCATATAAAAAATTGAACACTAATACTAGAAACTTATTTCGTTGGACCGGGTGCATTTAAGTTGACTTTAGAAAAAATCGATGTTTTTTCTAAAAACTAACACGATATTAAAAAAATCCATAAAGTGCACGGGCACCCGCGGGAACCCCTCTGGCTCCGTCCCTTGTGTTCCCACTCGAACCCTGCAAGGGGCGCCACGCCCCTGGACCCAACCAGAGGGTGCAACCTCCTTGACCCCACACATTGGCATGGCGATATCAAGCGAACTATAACAAGTAAAACACAATCACCTAAAAGAGTTCACAACACAAAAATTACCAACAAGTTAGAGTCGATCAAGTTATTCATAAATGAAATAGTCAAAACCTAATAAAGAGTTAGAGACACATAAAATAAAAAGTCGCGGAGTAAGGTTACAAATATTAAGTTATGAGATGCAGACAAGCTCAGTTTTATTACTTTATATTTTAAGTCATTTTTCTTTATTAAGTCACAAACAAACCGTTTTTATATGACTTAGTAAATTCAGTATTTTTCATATTAAGTAAATTAAGTCGATTTCAAACACCACCTAAGTTGAATAAAGGGATACAGACCACCTAAATGTCCCTCAATAACAAGTTTCACAATTAAGTCGATTTCAAACACCACCTAAGTTAAATAAAGGGATACAGACCACCTAAATGTCCCTCAATAACAAGTTTCACGATCAATACGTGAGAGATAAATCGTCTAACATCATAAATAAAGCCACGATTTGAGTACATGATTTTCGCTTTATGTTACATATCACCCGCTGCTATCGCGAGGACTACAAGTGGAATATAAATTTACAAATTCTATAATATAATATTGTAAATGGAAAAGTCTAATGACATCCATATCAGACTTGCATCGATACGATGACACGACTTGTATGCAATTTGGAACCAAACAATATTTTGGTGCGTATAAAATCGTCTCAATTACTAATTGGTTAAGGAATAAAAGATTGTCCCATTAAATGGGACCATGCTTTGGAAAATGTTGGTCCATATAGACACTTGTTTATTGCATACAGAGTCATCAAAAAAGTTGCTTTAATTCCAATAATTGATTTGATTTATTTTTAATTTTAGTGTCTAGAAGTTATTAATCAAATATAATTAAGCTTGGTGTTGGAGTTAGCCGCGAGCCAGCGACCAATCTCTAGATTATGATATACACTACAAGTCTACAAGTAAATTATCATTTAGCGATAAGGTGTTTCGTGACACATTAAAAGTGTCACTATATCTTAGCACATAGTGTGACTTAATGCTTGTTAAAAGGATATAGTTCTACGTTTGTTGACCCATTTATGAACTTAATGCATCACCAAAAGTATATATCTATACTACTTATAATGGAGGAATAACTCTCTCTCCAAAAAATTCAGATGTACAAAAAATGATGTATGGTTTACAACACTTTAAAGCAAGCAATTTTCATAATTACAATAACCAAAGCATTGTGTACAACAAAAACTAGCATGAATCGAAATTCAGACCACTTTTCTTAGAATTCTACATTAATAGCATTAAAAACACCCCTACACCCAATATTACAATCATTTAAACACAATGTACAACCCTCATTCTACACTAATAGCATTAAAAACACCCCTACACCCAATATTACAATCATTTAAACACAATGTACAACCATCATTCTATATTAATAGCATTAAAAACACCTCTACACCCAATATTACAATCATTTAAACACAATGTACAACCGTCATTCTACATTAATAGCATTAAAAACACTCCTACACCCAATATTATGAACATTTAAACACAATGTACAACCCTCCATCTTAACCTAGACACGAATCTGTGACCAAGACTCGACTCAATAAAACTCGACTCGATACACAAGGCTGTGAGCTCAAGCTTACGGCATCCCTTGTTTTCGCGACTCAATAACAACGACAACAACAAAAAGAAAGAAAACAATTATTTAGCTTCATATTTATTAGTTTTAATCTTTATTTAATCAAAAACTCTTGAAAATTCATGTACTTATCCCCCACTATCACTAGAACGACAAAAAGGGTGGTGAGTTTTCCTACGTTCGACCCCCGGTATCAACAAAACGAGAGAGAGATAGTTTTGGTGATGAACTCGAGCTGTGGTGGTGTTAATCGTGGCGTTGGGAGGTGTTTCTAGGTGCGTGATGTACGTCAAATGATGGGGAGGTTGTAAGGAGTGTGGTGGTGGTGGCGGTGAGTTTAAGTGCCGGAGGTGGTGTTTGTTTGGCCGGAAAAACGACTGGAGAAGAAGAAGAAATAGGGTGCGGCTAGTTTGAGAGAGAAAGGGTGTCAAACCATAAGTGAGGGTATAATGAGGTTTATATAGGAAAGTATTTTGGATCTTATGTGAACCCTATTGCACCCTTAGGGACTAAGATTATAAATATATGCTAGGGTGGGAAGTGTAGTTTACCAAATCTTTTAGTATTTCGTTCTCAAGACAAATTTAGGTGTCGTAATGATTTCCCGTGACATTTTATTAATTCCATCAAAAAAATTTATTTCAGGGTACCCGCCGCTGCAACGCGCGGGTACCCTGCTAGTATATATATTATACTCTTTTGTGTCGCTCTGTATAGGTTTTCCAAACGGAAACTACATACATTTGTTTGTGTGCAAGTAAAACGCTCGACAGTTGCAAACCAAAATTTTACTTTTAGTGACACTATTTTTATGTGTGACTACAATTATTTTCTAGTGACATTAAAACTCTTTGATAACTAATATGAATGATAAATCATTTGTCAGTGATTTTAGCATCATCGCTTATATTTTGTGTAATTGTGATTTACTTGAGATCAAAGACTCAGTCAGGTTTAATTTATAGTCGAGTTAGGAGATATAGGGTGCACACTCATCCTAGCTAGCTTAATGCCGCCACAACTAAGTGCGGTGATCAAGAGGGCCCAACCGGTTTTTCCTAGTAAAAGACACATTTTCCCAACACGTGTGACTCTTCCCGTCAACTGCTTTTTAACTGAATTTAACTAACTTTCGGTTAAGTTTTTACAGGATATATTTATCTCTTTTGGAACATAACAAAGATAACATTCTGTGTATTTCTTTGTTCTCTCGAACCTTAGAAACAAAGTGCGATTATCTGAATTATACAAGAGGATTTCGTATTACTCGAGGCACATATGGTTGCGATTCTCTTAAACAAAGTAGTTCTACCAATTCCTTAATACACAAAACACACGGATAAAGTATAACCCACGTTTATAGTAAAGGTTTAGGTAAGACCAGCTCGTCCCAAGGGAGGAAAGTGTTTCTCTAATCAGTGTTGGTTAACAAAATTAGATTTTAATGATTGTCACTTATCACTAAAACCGTTTTTGTTGGAATAATTAGTTTTGAAAGGTTAACCAAATTAATTAAGTATATTTTTGTTCAAGGCTGAGCAACATGAGATAAACAAGAGAATGAAATGTAATGAGTACATAGACAAAGCATAAGAGGAATACATGACATGTAATCATGATAACCATTATATCTACCCAACATAAGAAGGAATCCTTTCGGCCTTTAATCCGTAATACATAAAGTGCATAAAGTGTAGTCTGTGGATGAAGTATTGATTGATGCAAAAGCAGTCAACTAAAGTCAACCACGGATGTGGTCAATATAGTCAAACTGCCTAGAGTCAATGCTCCGCGGAAGTATAGGGTTTCCCCGGGTCGTTATGTCCCGACGAGGTGTGGATGGTATCAAAAACGGGTTTGTGATCGGGTGAATTTGGACAGGAAAGGGGTAATGAAGGTTTGTATGATTACACAAAGATATGGGGAATAAAAATAACTTAGAAACACTATACAAACGATTACTGATGATCAGATACACTAAAAACGTGAGCTAAGTCTAAAAACGCTTTCGTTTGATTTAAATTTACGTTGACGTACGAAATAAAACGCGAGTTTTTGTGAAATAAAATACCTACGAATATGAAAATTACATTTTTACAATCCTAATGATAAAAGAAAATTTTTAGAAAAAGAAAAATAATTTTTACACTATTTAATTAATTACTAATTTCCTAATTACTTTTAATTATTTAAATTACACTAAATTATAACTAATTATGAAAATACACTAAAAATATGAAAATTAAATTTGGAAAAATCTAAACTATTATAAAACTAATTTTAAAACTGAAAATATATTTTTAAGACTATTTAAATAATTATTATTAATTATTAACTAATTATTAATTAATAAAAACTAATATTAATTATTAAAAATACTAAATGAAAGAGAAAAATATGAAAAAATTACTGAAATTATTTTAAGATATAAGGAACCTAAAAAGAATATAAAATCACTAAGTGCTTAAGGAAAATAAGCTAAAAAGCAATAAGCTTCTTAAATATAAGCTATCACTTTATGAAAATTTGTCTTTTTCTGATTTTTCTTTTACAAAGCTGTGTAAATGCTAAAAACAAACAACTTTAACAAAGGTGGTTTGGCCAAAAGCTTATAAATAAGCTTAAGCAGTCCCAAATGCTTAACAGATGGGAGTGAGAGCTTATTAGGACTTTGGCAGTTTGAAGAAGCTAATAAAAAGCTACCACAAAGCCCAAAAAGCCAAGACAGATGTAAAGGGACATGATTTAGTCAAAATGAAACAAAAAAGCACAAGGAATAAGCTTGAAATAAGCAGTAAGCTATCCCAAAATCTACTCAAACCAAACAGCCCTGCAAGTGATAAGCAGGCCTGATTCAGCTTATCAAATAAGCTAGGATGGCCAAATAAAGCATGGAACTTGAAAGATTAGCTACAAGGCTTCCCAAAGAACCCAAAACATCAAGGTGGGACCCACTAGTGAAGTAGAAATGAGCCTGGGAGGGTTGGGTAAAAACCTGACCTAATGGTGCAGGGGATGTCACTCCCCCTGCAGGTCACTTTGAGGCTCCATAAGATCCACACAAAAATTCTTAAAAATGTAATGATAACAAAATCTTGAAGTTTAGCTGGGATATTACAATTCCTAAAAACCACAAGTCCCAAAACCAAATACAAAATTCTACAATATTCTTGCAAAATATGACTTTCTGCACTAAGGTGGTATTTGACTTTTTATATGAACTTGCAATGTTGACTTTTGTGAGATTTGAGCACTTCTAATCTACTGAACATGTTATGATAAGCTAAAATGAGAGTGAATTAAGCTAAGTGAAACACTTATGGACCTATATATATATGATTATGCACTTGATCAAAAGAGCCAACAGTGGACTGCCAATGGATCAATGTAGAGATTTTTGACTTTTTACTCTAAAACTCCAAATGATAAGGGATGACTGAACTAATCTAACCCTAGGTATGATGTCTGAACAATTTTTGATCAATGAAACATACCAGCACACAGTCAAATATGCATATCCAAACACCCCTAATAGGACTGTTATGAAAGATTTAGGATGCAATTTATGAGTTTGGATCATGCAACTGAAACCAAAGCACAATGGTGATTAAGTGAGCTAGGATGAGCATGTAAACACCATTAACTACACCAACTGATCAGAAACCAATAAAATGCTACACAAACAATGCATTTAAGGGAATTTGAAAACAAGAAAAATAAGTGAGCATTCAAATTACTAAAAGCAATAATACTACTAACTATTAACAAAAAAACATACGGAAACACATATAATCACTAGACAATCATCACCACAGAACTTAACTAAAATCAAAGAAAAATATAAGGATTTGGCTCACAGTGTGCATTCCTGCTCAAGCCATTGGGATCACAAGCATTCACAACACGCTCCTAACACCCCCCATGGGGTTCTAAGCCAGTCCATCATCTGATTCTGCTTTGCATACCTTCTTCTCTTTGGATTTTTAACTCTTTTTTTTTGTATTATTTTTTTTTCTGATTTCAAAGTGAACTTGAATTTGATGCTTAATGAACCTAAGGAAGTTTATAAACAACTAAATAGGACTTAAAGGAGTACTAAACAATAAAGTTTAACACAAGTTTGCAACAAATGCTAAAGTAAATTGAAATTGGAACTCACTGAGATTAACAAGAACACTGAAAACTTTTTGATTGCAATAACTGATTTAATACATTAATAAGCTGAGGTTACAAGTTTTAACATTAGTTTCACAACTGAAATAAGAAAATACATAAAAATAAATTAACTAAAATTAAGCTAAAAACTACTAGACTACCACAGCTTCTCTCTTCTCTTTTATAGCTCCCCATTAGGGTTTTTGAGCACCTTGGACTCTTTCCCAGCTTGATATTGGACCATAGGATCACTCAATTTAATCTTGGCCGTTTGAAGTTTTCGCGCCCAAATGCAATTTTGGCTCTTAGCTTCTGATTTCTTGTGCCAGAGATAATATATTGGACTGGGGTGTGTGTTTGATTAGCTGGGGAGTTGGAGTGTGGCAGAGGAGGGGGGAGGTGGTGATGATGAGGTTTGGCAGAGTTGCAGGGTTCAAGTGGGGGGGTGAGGTGGAAGGATTTGACCGTTTGACTGAGTGGATAAATAAAACGGGGTGTTATAATATTTTTGGGAGTGGGCTGGAAATGGTGTGTGGGCTTGGTAAGGTTGTTTGGGCTTGGGTGGGTAATGGATTTGCAGGAATAATATACTAGGTCCGTTTGGTTTTAGAAATGAATAAGGACCAAATTTGTAATTTACTGAAAGTTTAGGGTCTGAAATGGTGACTTTCCCAAAGTAGTCACAAGGTTGAATTATGCCACATATGAATAGTCCAAGGGTCATGAAAGTAATTTTTCACTTTTGGTCCTTCAGGGACTAAAAATGCCAAATATTGAAATTTGAAGGACCAAAATGTAATTTTCTCAAACCTTTTTCATCCAAGGACTAATTTTGACACCTGTGATTTCCCGAGGATCCAAAATTGATTTTTCTTCCAAAAATTTCCCACCAGGGACCAATTCTGCCAATTTATGAAGTTCAGGGACCAATCTTGTAAATTCTCAAAACTTTTAACTTTTTCACCAAAGGACTAAATTTGACAATTTATGATTTCAAAAGGACCTTTGATGACTTTTCTTTTAAAATACGTGCTCAGGGACTATTTTTGCCAATTTTTGAAAGTTGAGGGACTGAAACTGCCAATTATGCAAACTTTGTACGTTTTTGATCTGTTTTTGATTATTTTGCATCTGAAACATATAAAACACATTTCTGGGATAATTTCAGTATTATGATGCATATTTGAGTGTTTTTGGATATTTTGGCAGTTCAGATTGGTATAAAATGATGAGTATTTAGACACTCATCAATCCCCCTCACTAAAGTATTGCTAGTCCCTAGCAATCTTTTGAGAAAAACTTGATGGATTTGAAAAAATCTTTACCAAAAGCCATCACTTCTGGAGTAGCCAGATGTAAGAACTGTGGTACACCTGATAACCGTATGATTTTGAGCAAACCACCAGCTGTCAGCGGATTTGATTAGTCTTTACCAAAAGCCGTTTGCTTCTGGACTAGCCAACTCTTGATGGACTAAGTCAACATCTTGGTGAGCTGATTACCAATTATGGATTTTCCACGGCCTTTACCACAAGCCATAATCTTGCGGGCTAGTCAACTCATTCACTTTATGGGATATGGCGAGTTGATTTACCATACAATTTTGGGCAAATTGCAAGCCATCAACGGATTTGAGATATCTTTACCAAGAGCCGTTTGCTCCTGGATTAGCCAATCATTTTGTCGTTTAGACACGGCGGACTGATAACCACAAAAATTTTGAACTTTAGTGAAAAATTTTTGAAAATTTTGGGCCAAAATGGGGGTACTTAGAAAGTATTTTGTGATCAAATTCGCTAGAATTTCCCCCCCCCCCCCCCCACACACTTAGAATTGAATATTGTCCTCAATATTCAAAGTCCCTGTTATTATACCGATTCTTTGAACATAAAAGGGCAACATTACAAGCTAAGCGTGGAAAACACCATTTTGTTTATTTTTTGTTTTTTTTTTTCACTTTATTTGTAACCACAGTGGGGTAACTCCCCCACACTTAGGGTGAAAACCCTATGTAAATGCTACTGTTTTTGTTTACCGAGTCGCTAGCTTGACTCGACCCCGAATTCATTTGTCCTTGGGGAAGCATGATGTGGAAGAAGGAATCTCCATCGGACTTACATTCAAGATGTTTGGACAAACATTTGAAGCACGTGAAAGTTCCACACCGATGAATAATAATCCCGGCTTTAAATAGTATAAACTATAAGCGGTGATGCCGGGGTCAAAGATAATGTCTTCATTCCCGAAGGAGTGAAGAACAGGAGAAGTCACCCTGTAGGTGAAGAAAAGGAAGAAAACCATGATAAAAATCATGATTTGATCTTTTTCCTCGAGATCAGGCTCATTAGCCTGAATTTGGATTTCAAGGGTTAAGCTCGTAAACATCCCGGGAGGGTGGGTGGGAATTTGCAAATTCTCATGATTGAGTGCATCTCCCCCCAGGCTATCAAACTCCGGAGGAGTCATGACATGATGAGTGAGTTCACCGGAGAACTCCTCATGAAGAGAATTATTCACATAATGTGAATCTGTGAACTCTTGTTCAATTATGGACTCATCACAATCCTCATTCTGAATATCAAAGAATGGATTATCAGAAATCAAAGTGAATTCAGAATCGAATTCAAAAAGAGGATTGGTGAGAGTAGTCTTGAATGCTTCGAGAACAAAGTGATTATCATTCTCTTCTTCTAAGCTAACTAGCTCAGAAGGTAATCCTTCCACATGACTGATGTCTCCAGAAGATAAAGAATTTTCATCAGCATGTGAAGTACTAAGCTCGATGTTGGGATTAGAGTTTAAAAGATTTTCAGTTTCTCCCATATCGGCTTCAAGGTCAAACAGATCATCATCACTTCCTAATGGAAGTGGATTGATGTGAGTAAGTTCATCTGTGAACTCCTCAATAAGAGGGTCAACATCAGAATGAGGCAGTGGTGCCTCTTCATACTCAACTTCTCCATAAGATTTACAATCATCATTAAAATCGGAGAAAGTCTCAAAATGATCTTTTGGATTTTCAGGGTGAGAAGGTAGGTCACACACATGATCAAAAGTCCCCTGTGACTCTCCTGGGATTGGGACAAGGTTCTCAACACTAGACTTTATGAATTCGTCTGATTCCATTTCAGGAACAGTGCTAAGATGCTCATCCCCCATATTCGGAGAGTGAGTGTGAACTTCGGGTGTGATATCAATAGACTGAGGGAGTTTAGAAGTACTAGCAGTTATGGAATTTTCAAGTTCCATTTGATCAACGACTAGTGACTTCGTCACATTATATTCTCCCTGATTCTCCATGGAAGGAATCACAACAGATGAATCTGATGAATCTTTTTGAATAATAACAATGTTATCTTCATCATCATCACTATCATCATCGTCATCATAAAGAGCAGCATAGCGAAGATTGGCACGTATTTTAGCCGCTCTTTGCTCAGCAAGTAATTCTTCCATGCTCATTTCGTTTCTAGCATCTTGTTCTTCAGCAAGTAATTCTGCCATTGATTTCTCACGAGAATCTTGAAATGATGTAGTAGCTAACCCCCCCTTAAATTTTTTAAATGCTTCAAGAACCTCATGACAAAGGTCTTGCGGGAATTGAGGAGTTGCTTGAATAATTGGGTACTGTGGAGGTTGGTCTTGATACGAATAGTCGTAATTGTTGCAAGGAAATAGATTCCCTGTTTGACAATCCGAGCTAAAGTGAGGACCTCCACAATATTCACAACAGTAAGACTGATGTGGCTGTGGGTCGTATGTGCTAGAGTCATAATTGTTATCAGGAAACTGCTCATAGACAAGCGTGTTCCCTGATTGACAATCAGAACTGTAGTGTGGGCCACCACAGTACTCACAACAGTTAAACTGTTGAGTCTGGTTTGGTGAATTGTATGGATATTGGTCATAACCAAAATTTTGACTATTTTGATAATCAAAACCTTGGTGAGGACCTCCACAATATTCACACGAAAAGTTTGGTGTATTATGATACGAAGTATCATTGTGATTTGGATAATATGATTTTTGCTCGTATGAATGTGATGGGTAATTGGAAAAATTTGAAGAGTCGTTGAATGAGTTCTAATTAGGATCATAAGGAAATGAATTCCTCGAACCACAAAACAAACAACTCCCATCTCGAATATCATTACCACATTGTATACATGTACACCAACGACATGGTAAACCAAAAAGTGGATCACCACAACCGACACAAGGGATAAAATCCGGAGGTGGGACAAGTGGTGTGCTCTTAGAGCTAGAAATTTCCACCACTTCCGTTATGGTCTCGGGTTTTTGTTCTTGATAAACGTGAAGATTGCGCAAGTCGTTCTTTTCAGTCACTGCCCTAAGCTCTGTACGTTTGCTTGACAAACTTTTAACCGTAAACCGTGAAAGGTTAGGATCAATTCTTGACGATTTAGGAGCAATTGTATAGGTTTTTGGACAACCGTAGGTTGGACGTATTTAGCACTTCCATCGTCAGAGGGAAGTACAGGGTCCTTTGTCACCTTGGTTTCTTGATCCATTTCCCTCACCGGAGAGGGAATATGAATCGATGGTCCATCATAATCAACACGACATCTCGACATATTTGACAAGGCCATAATTTTTTCAATTTTGCTCTGAAAGGCCCTTTGTTCAAAGAAATCGTCATCGAGAGATGCCATCAGAATCAATTATGGGACAAGTGGAAGAAGGTATAATAAAAAGGATAGAGGGTAAAGGGATGAAGAATCAAAAAGGTAGGAGGGTAAAGATGGATATTTTTGGGATTTTTAATAAACATTTTATAAGAAAGAAAGTTTTTTTGTGTTTTTGTGTTCGTTGAAAACTAATTTTAAAAAGTTTTCGGGAACTGTTTTGTTTTTATGATAAGAAAATTATGAACAAAGGATGGTAAATATACAATGAGTGTATATCCAGATTCACTAATATGTAAAACCGTTTAGAATACGCGCACAACCTCCCCGACAACGGCGCCAAAAATTGATTGAGGCAAAAGCAGTCAACTAAAGTCAAACAAGGATGTGGTCAATATAGGCAAACTCCTTAGGCTCAATTCTCCGCGGAAGTATAGGATTTCCCCGGGTCGTTATGTCCCGACGAGGTGTGGATGGTATCAAAAACGGGTTTGTGATCGGGTGAATTTGGACAGGAAAGGGGTAATGAAGGTTTGTATGATTACACTAAGATATGGGGAATAAAAATAACTTAGAAACACTATACAAACGATTACTGATGATCAGATACACTAAAAACGTGAGCTAAGTCTAAAAACTTTTTTGTTTGATTTAAATTTACGTTGACGTACGAAATAAAACGCGAGTTTTTGTGAAATAAAATACCTACGAATATGAAAATTAGATTTTTACAATCCTAATGATAAAAGAAAATTTTTAGAAAAAGAAAAATAATTTTTACACAATTTAATTAATTATTATTAATTAATTACTAATTTCCTAATTACTTTTAATTATTAAAATTACACTAAATTATAACTAATTATGAAAATACACTAAAAATATGAAAATTAAATTTGGAAAAATCTAAACTATTATAAAACTAATTTTAAAACTGAAAATATATTTTTAAGACTATTTAAATAATTATTATTAATTATTAACTAATTATTAATTAATAAAAAATAATATTAATTATTAAAAATACTAAATGAAAAGAGAAAAATATGAAAAAATTACTGAAATTATTCTAAGATATAAGGAACCTAAGAAAAATATAAAATCACTAAGTGCTTAAGGAAAATAAGCTAATAAGCAATAAGCTTCTTAAATAAAGCTATCACTTTATGAAATTTGTCTTTTTCTGATTTTTCTTTTACAAAGCTGTGTAAATGCTAAAAACAAACAACTTTAACAAAGGTGTTTTGGCCAGAAGCTTATAAATAAGCTTAAGCAGTCCCAAATGCTTAACAGATGGGAGTGAGAGCTTATTAGGACTTTGGCAGTTTGAAGAAGCTAATAAAAAGCTACCACTGTTGGGATATGAAAAATCAAAGTACTTCTGGATGTCAAAGTACTGCTGCATGAAAAACAAAGTCAAAGTACTGCTGAAGAATAAAGTCAAAGTACTGCTGATATGAAGAATGCTTAAAGTACTTCGAAGGAAACAAGGACTGATATGCAATATTAGATAAGGATTAATGTGTAATATTAGATGGATATTCTAGAATAAGTTAGGGATAATTACTTGTCGTTAAAGAATTAGATGTTGTAAACCGACTTAAGGTTATCTATATAAAGAGCCTTAAGAGGTATTGGTCGATAAGAAGTTTCATAAGTTTTACAAGTTAGATAAGTTTAGAAGTCGATCAAAGTTTAATAGTTAGGGATTGTTAGTGAATCTGTGTAACAAAGCAGGTTCAAAGTTTGGTTAATATAAAAGTTCTTCTTAAGCTTTGTGTTAGTAGATTCCGCATACTTTACAAGGTCAAACAGTGTTTCAATATTAATAGTGTTGAGTTTACTCAATATTGTTAAACCCTTACAAGCTACAAAGTAGTTTGATCAGAGTATATCGATCCAACAACCACAAACCCCAAAAAGCCAAGACAGATGTGAAGGGACATGATTTAGTCAAAATGAAACAAAAAAGCACAAGGAATAAGCTTGAAATAAGCAGTAAGCTATCCCAAAATCTACTCAAACCAAACAGCCCTGCAAGTGATAAGCAGGCCTGATTCAGCTTATCAAATAAGCTAGGATGGCCAAATAAAGCATGGAACTTGAAAGATTAGCTACAGGGCTTCCCAAAGAACCCAAAACATCAAGGTGGGACCCACTAGTGAAGTAGAAATGAGCCTGGGAGGGTTGGGTAAAAACCTGACCCAATGGTGCAAGGGATGTCCCTCCCCCTGCAGGTCACTTTGAGGCTCTATAAGATCCACACAAAAATTCTTAAAAATGTAATGATAACAAAATCTTGAAGTTTAGCTGGGATATTACAATTCCTAAAAACCACAAGTCCCAAAACCAAATACAAAATTCTACAATATTCTTGCAAAATATGACTTTCTGCACTAAGGTGGTATTTGACTTTTTATATGAACTTGCAATGTTGACTTTTGTGAGATTTGAGCACTTCTAATCTACTGAACATGTTATGATAAGCTAAAATGAGAGTGAATTAAGCTAAGTGAAACACTTATGGACCTATATATATGATTATGCAATTCAAAAGAGCCAACAGTGGAATGCCTATGGATCAATATAGAGATTTTTGACTTTTTACTCTAAAACTCCAAATGATAAGGGATGACTGAACTAATCTAACCCTAGGTATGATGTCTGAACAATTTTTTATCAATGAAACATACCAGCACACAGTCAAATATGCATATCCAAACACCCCTAATAGGACTGTTATGAAAGATTTAGGATACAATTTATGAGTTTGGATCATGCAACTGAAACCAAAGCACAATGGTGATTAAGTGAGCTAGGATGAGCATGTAAACACCATTAACTACACCAACTGATCAGAAACCAATAAAATGCTACACAAACAATGCATTTGAGGGAATTTGAAAACAAGAAAAATAAGTGAGCATTCAAATTACTAAAAGCAATAATACTACTAACTATTAACCAAGAAACATACAGAAACACATATAACCACTAGACAATCATCACCACAGAACTTAACTAAAATCAAAGAAAAATATAAGGATTTGGCTCACAGTGTGCATTCCTGCTCAAGCCAGTGGGATCACAAGCAGTCACAACACACTCCTAACACCCCCCATGGGGTTCTAAACCAGTCCATCATCTGATTCTGCTTTGCATACCTTCTTCTTCTCTTTGGATTTTAACTCATTTTTTTTTGTATTATTTTTTTTTTCTGATTTCAAAGTGAACTTGAATTTGATGCTTAATGAACCTAAGGAAGTTTATAAACAACTAAATAGGACTTAAAGGAGTACTAAACAATAAAGTTTAACACAAGTTTGCAACAAATGCTAAAGTAAATTGAAATTGGAACTCACTGAGATTAACAAGAACACTGAAAACTTTTTGATTGCAATAACTGATTTAATACATTAATAAGCTGAGGTTACAAGTTTTAACATTAGTTTCACAACTGAAATAAGAAAATACATAAAAATAAATTAACTAAAATTAAGCTAAAAACTACTAGACTACCACAGCTTCTCTCTTCTCTTTTATAGCTCCCCATTAGGGTTTTTGAGCACCTTGGACTCTTTCCCAGCTTGATATTGGACCATAGGATCACTCAATTTAATCTTGGCCGTTTGAAGTTTTCGCGCCCAAATGCAATTTTGGCTCTTAGCTTCTGATTTCTTGTGCCAGAGATAATATATTGGACTGGGGTGTGTGTTTGATTAGCTGGGGAGTTGGAGTGTGGCAGAGGAGGGGGGAGGTGGTGATGATGAGGTTTGGCAGAGTTGCAGGGTTCAAGTGGGGGGGTGAGGTGGAAGGATTTGACCGTTTGACTGAGTGGATAAATAAAACGGGGTGTTATAATATTTGTGGGAGTGGGCTGGAAATGGTGTGTGGGCTTGGTAAGGTTGTTTGGGCTTGGGTGGGTAATGGATTTGCAGGAATAATATACTAGGTCCGTTTGGTTTTAGAAATGAATAAGGACCAAATTTGTAATTTACTGAAAGTTTAGGGTCTGAAATGGTGACTTTCCCAAAGTAGTCACAAGGTTGAATTATGCCACATATGAATAGTCCAAGGGTCATGAAAGTAATTTTTCACTTTTGGTCCTTCAGGGACTAAAAATGCCAAATATTGAAATTTGAAGGACCAAAATGTAATTTTCTCAAACCTTTTTCATCCAAGGACTAATTTTGACACCTGTGATTTCCCGAGGATCCAAAATTGATTTTTCTTCCAAAAATTTCCCACCAGGGACCAATTCTGCCAATTTATGAAGTTCAGGGACCAATCTTGTAAATTCTCAAAACTTTTAACTTTTTCACCAAAGGACTAAATTTGACAATTTATGATTTCAAAAGGACCTTTGATGACTTTTCTTTTAAAATACGTGCTCAGGGACTATTTTTGCCAATTTTTGAAAGTTGAGGGACTGAAACTGCCAATTATGCAAACTTTGTACGTTTTTTATATGTTTTTGATTATTTTGCATCTGAAACATATAAAACACATTTCTGGGATAATTTAAGTATTATGATGCATATTTGAGTGTTTTTGGATGATTTGGCAGTTCAGATTGGTATAAAATGATGAGTATTTAGACACTCATCAAGTATAAATAATGTATTTCCTCTAATCAAGTCGTTAGACATGAGATTAGTCCTTAAACATGTCATGATCCGAGTTATCAAGTGTTTCGCTATTCAATTCTCATAAGTATAGCAATGACTCGTTATAGACAAACGATTCATGACTAATCAACACAATTGCATATTTTGACCTTTGACAATTGTAATGACCACTCAAACAAAAGATAATAACCGAATAAGGACATATCAAATACATAATTTATAAGTTCAAAAACATATATTAGATTCTCATGTTTATATCACATGGCTACAATGCCCCAAACAAACATAAGAATACTACTCAATGATCAAACTAAAGTAACAAGTATCAAATAAACAAACATTTATCATAGTCGTGACTTTGAACAAGATTGTACCAAAGTTACAGTTGTTGAGTTGAATTCAAACGAATGAAGACCTCAAGGTTACTGCTCCTCCAGGCTTCTAGCAAGTGGTTTAGTGGAAACCACTCCTACAACTTCCTTGAAATGGTTTTGTAATGGATAATGATTGATTTAAGATTGATATGCAATACCTACTATTTAGGCCTTTATTTATAGGTGTAGGAACGCCCCAAGGTCATGCCTGGTGAGTTATGATAGGCAAGTGATCGGCCATATCATTAATGTAACTCATTAATGGAGAAGTATAACTGATAGGGGAAGTACGCCGTACTTTGGTATAAAACCGGTGGGCTTCTCTTCACGTAACCGGCGCTCTTTAGGTATAAAGCCGACATACTTCAGTGTTGACTCGTATGTACATAGTTAACCAAAGGCACCCGTAAGCGGCTCTCTTTCTCCATAAGGTCGGCGTGCTTTTGTCAAACCATGTGTTATTTCTTCTAAGTCTTTTGAGTAATTAGTTTATTGTATCTATCGTGTCTTTCCTTAGATCACTAGCGCTACATATTTATTCATATATTAAGTACCAAAAGTTCTATAAATAAGAGTAATTAGCTATATAATTCACATAATATTGAGGGTATAAATGTGTATAATACGAGACTCATCGTTGGTCGAAATACTTTAATATGAAGTGATCTTTACATAATTCAGGGAATATATCTATATCAGGATTATTACCACTTACACACACCCATATTCTAACAAAGAATGAAGTATTTTCTAGTTTTAATCATGATGGATTCTGTTAAGGATATGACGATGAAGTTGACAAAAGTTAGACAAGTTTGAGGGCAGTGATTTTAGGCGCTGGTTGAAGAAGATGCACTTCCTTCTCACAACTTCGAAGGTTGTGTATGTTATGAGTACCCATATGCCAGAGTATATTGAGGATGAGACGCTGAAACATGCAAGGAGACGATACAAGTGGGAAAATGACGATTAAATATGTCGAGGGCACATCTTGAACGGTATGTTGGGGCCCTTATTTGACCTGTATCAAAACACGTGTATCAAAATATGGAATCGGACAAGGAGTTATGGGATTAACTTGAATCAAAATACATGGCAGAAGATTCTTCTAGTAAGAATTTTCTTATCTGCAAGTTTAACAATTACATAATGGTTGATTCAAGGATCGTGATGGAAAAATATCACGAACTCCTTCGAGTTATGGGACAATAAACATAACACGGTTTACAGATGGACAAATCCATCTCAGTGTCTGGTTTCATAGACAAACTCCCATCATCAAAAAAGGATTTCAAACACATGTTAAAACACAACAAGGAAGAGTTCTCTCTTGTACAACTTGGAAGCCACTTCCGCATAGAGGAGACTCTTATGATGGAAGAAAGTGGCAAAGACAAGGGTAAAGATAGATATGTTCTTCATATGGGTAAGAACAAGAAAAATAACAAAACTCCAAAGGAAACAAAAGGAAATTCCAAAAACTCATGTAGAAGATGGATATGTTCTTCATATGGGTGATGAATCATCTAAACCAGTACTTGGATGTGGAGATGTTGTAATAGAATTTAGTTCTGGAAAATCAATTACTTTATTTAATTTTGTGTATGTACCGGGGCTTGGGAAGAATCTTATGTCCCCCCCCCCCCCTGCGTGTTTTATAAGTGTGACTACAAACAAGTCTATGAATCTTATAACTGTATCTTATCAAGACATGATGTATTTATTGGTTTTGGATACTATAATAATGGCATGTTTATGTTAAATCTTAATTAAGTTCCTAATAGTATTAATTTTGTTTATATGGCTTATTCTTATGTTGTTGATAATAAATTATGGCATACTCATTTAAGACATGTTCATTATAAACATTTGCATGATATTTCTAAAGATTTTTTTTAATACCTTTGTTTGATATGAACTTGTAAAATGTAATACTTGCATGTTAACTAAAATCATTAAACAACCTTTTAAAGATATAAAAAAGAATTCTATTTTGCTAGAATTGAGACATTGATGAGGTGTAATTTCATACACTTTTAAGGGACCGTTTAGCCTCTAAATTCGTATATATTTGATCATTTATTGCACTAAATCGTTTACATTTGAGTTTTAGTTACATGGAAAGCAAATGCTGGAAAAAGAAGCATTTTAAGCTCGATTGGACGGGAAAATGAAGAAAACACCAGCATCGAAAAAAGCATCGCGACAAGGGCTCGTGACAGCGTCATAGCCTAATAGGTAACGCCGTCACTGGTACGTGTTGACCATTCAGATTCTGGAGATAGCCTCAAGCTGACAATGTCAAGACCAAGATTTTGGAGGCTGACGGCTTCACAACCCCAACATGACGCAATCACAACTAAGTCGGTGCAGAAACGAAATCCTAAAAGACGGCGAGCTGAAGCGTCAAAGTTAACAAGTGACGTCGTCGTGGTGGTAAATCTATATATATTTTCACTTTTTTTTCATTATAAAGTGTGCAACTTTGGAGGATAAACCCTAGAACGATTTTCTACAGTTTTGTAGGCCTTTTGGCTATTGATGCCTTAATGTTTGGTGAAAGATAAGTTCTTCAGTTAATCATTCAATCATGTCGATGTGTTATTGTTTGAGTTGTTTAATTGCTTCTTTTTTCATTACCATGATAGGCTAGATCTCTTAGTATTTACTTAGGATTGCATGAAACCTAGTTATTGATTATTGTGTTGTCGTCTCTTGTTGAATGTTGTTCACGTTAGGAGTTGGAAAACTAGCTAAGGAAAACTATACTAGCTTGAACTTCCACTAAAACGCATAGTTAATAATTAGTTAACTTGATAGTGAAGTATTTAATGCATAGGCTAGTCGAAAGGTGTGCTTGACAATTCATATATGTGTCGTACACTGAGAATAGTTCTATAGACGTGAGGACTGACCACACCACAACCGGTAATAAGGAATACTCCACACTACATTTAACAAAGACATGACAATTCGACAACATAATAAGATTTGACTAAGGAGTAATGAAATTCTAATTAAATATGTTTTTTCTCATATAAGAAGTTCACCAATTTAGTTTTCCTTGTAATTAGTTTAGTTTTAGTTTAATTAGTAGTTAAAAAACCAAACTCTTCCAAAACCCAAGATTTTACTTGTGTTTTAATAAATATAAAAAAGACAAAAAACAATCTTCTCTAAACCCTTTTACTTATTTTGATATACACTTCGAGTCTGCCTTACTATTCCCCTAGAGAATGATCAATCCTTTGTGTTTTGCCTATACTACACTACAACGGTTAGGTACTCTGCCTAGGAGGATTGTAAAACTTAGTGGTTTTGCAAAGTTTCGCATCATACATAGTGACTTATGTGACTTTCATGCAACCCCATATATAGGAAACAAGAAATATGTTGTTACTTATATATATATGTTGCCTCTAGATATTGTTATGTTTATCCATTGTATGCTGAAGATGAAGCCTTAGATAATTTTAAGATCAATAAACTAAAGTAGAGTTAAAACAAAATGGTTAATTAAAACTCTGTGCACAACTAGAAGGGGTGAATATTATGATCCAAGTTATTTCCAATTTGTAGCTTCATTCATCAAACAACGACTCTTTATACACCACAACAAAATGATGTGGCCGAAAAGAAATATTTTATGAGAATTATTTATCTCCAATACCTAGACTAAAGGACATAGTATCTAGCTCAAGTGAAACTCAGGGTGGAGACCTATTAGGTGAAACTCCAAATGAGATTCCTGAAACCTCATAGAAGAGATGAGATTGGAACTCAATATTCTTACTGTTACAATATAGAAGAAGATCTAAGGACCTTTTTATGAAGCAATGAAATCCTAATATGTTGCTTTTTGGAAAGAAGCAATTGATGATGAAATAGGATCAATAATGGAAAATATTACATGGTCTTATCTGACCTACCACCTGGTTGTAAGCCTTTAGGGTGCAAATGGATCTTCAAAAGGAAGATGAAAGTTAATGGAACTTTTGATAAATTTAAAGCTCGATTGGTAATCCAGGGCTTTATACATAAGGAAGAGATCAATTACTTCAATACATGTGCACCAGTTGCTCGTATATCCACTATAAGATTGTTGATAGCATTCGCAGCTACTCATAATCTAGTGATCCATAAAATGGATGTCAAAACAACATATTTAAAAGATTCTTTAGAAAAGGAGGTATATATGAAGCAACCAGAAGAATTTTTTATGTCAAGTAATGAGCATAAAGTGTGTAAGTTAATTAAATCGTTGTATGGACTCAAACAAGCTCCTAAGTAGTGACATCATAAGTTTGATGGAGTTTTTATGACTAATGAATTTTTGTTGAATCAATCAGACAAGTGTGTATACTGAAAAATTTAATAAACCCTAAACTAAAACTTAAGTAGGATTATGTGCTTAACTGAACCTATATGCTTAGTTAAACTAGTAAGAATGTGTTCAAGGCTTAAGTAAGAGTATCTTTAGGTATATTAGGATATATTAGGACTATTAGGTTATATAATAGAACCCTTAGAACTTAGATATAAACCCCCTAAGCCCTAAACCATAACTAGGTCATAGATAACTAGAATTAGGTCTAAACCCACCTAAAACTTCCCCTTAGGTCACTATCACTTAGTATAAGCCTTTAGGAACTTAGGAATAGTTATTAGATACCCTTAGGACACTAACTTAGGCACAAAACCATAGGATAAACCCTAGTCTCTCACTTAGGTCATTTAGGTTAGAAAATTAGGTCAAACCTTCCCAAAACTCCCCCATAGGTTACCCACACTTAGTATAAAACCTTTAGGTCTTAGAATTAGTCATTAGGCACACTTAGGAACTTAAGTTAGGCACTAAACCCTAGATAAAACCATAAATACATAGTAAGTAGAAACTAGGTCTAAAACTAAACTAAAACTTAGTAAAACCTAAACATAAGCACCTTAAGCATCTCAACCTAGCAACCTAACACCTTAGTCATACCTAAGCACACACCCTAACACCTCTAAGCACACACATAAGTAGGTGCATCACCTACTTGGCTAATCCACCACTAATCACCACTAATCCACCCTAAACCTTCCCTAATCCACCCCTAAACCACCCCTAATCACCCCTAATCACCCTAAACTACCCTTAAACCCACCAAGCAGCTTACAAGCACCTCCAAGCACCCAAGCAAGGAGGTGCATCACCTCCTTGTAAGCTACTTGTCGCCCTTTCCCCTTAACCGCCTCTCACGGATTTCCTCCACCACAACCGACCTACGCCGGCCCTCTAGCTACTACTAGCTGCTCTTCATCATCACTTAGACTTGCCACAACCTCCCCTAGCCTTGCTTGCTCAGCCCTCCCCCTCCATGACACCTAGGCACCCCGTTTCTCCCAAACCGCCTCTCGCGACCTATAAATACCCCCTCCCTTCTCATTTCTTCTCCACACCTTTCCTCCTCCTCTCTACCTCACATTTCTGTAGTACTAAGCCCTTAGGAGCTGTTAGGAACGAGTAGCTAGGCCTTGGTCATGTTTTGTTGTGGTTTGAAGTTGTACGAGGTGTAGGAAACCCTAGAAAACCCTAGCCCTAGTTCTAACCCACGTAAACCCCCTAGCCAAGTAAGTCTTACTTTTAGTTAATATAGCTTTAATATAGTCTTAGGATAGATTTAGATAGCTTATATAACCTTGCATGAGCCTTGAACCACTCTACTTGCTAGTTTACGTTTTAAAACCCTAGATTGAGTCATATACTTACATGCATGCTTTAGGTAGTTATATTAGGTCATACACTAGTTAAATATAACATAAATAACTTAAAATAAGTAAAACATATGCTAGAAAACTTAAATACTAGATAAAATACAAGTTACATGCATATTAGGACTAGTTTTGCAATAGATTACATGCATAGGGGTATATATCATAAATTACTGAAATTATAAAGTCTGGGGATTGTTTTTGAACTTTCCTAGAAGTTATAAGTAGTAAGGATTAGTTTTGCATAATATTAAAACACTAGGATAGATAATAACATAAGTATAAAACTAAAAGGACTAAAAACATAAATAGTATAAGTTAAAGGTCTAAAATGGTAAATTCAGAAAACTTAGGAGTCTTAGGTTAATATAGAAGTCTAGGGTCTAGTTGTGTCTAGTATAGATAGTTATTAGTATAGATATATAAGTAATATAAAACTTAGGGTAGAAAACGTAAATATATAAACTATAAGGGTAAAAAGTGAAAATACCATATAAGTATAAAATCTATATAAGTTAGAAGCATAACACAATACTAGGGAGCTTCATGCAAGGAGTACTATGTGGATATTTCATTTTTGACGAGTTTGTTGGGTTTACTAATTAAAGTGCCCTGACTCCTCGAACGATTATTGCATATACTTCTGAGGTATGATGGCCCGAACGGTGATATGATTATAACTAAACCCTAATAACAACATAACTCAATAATAGGGAGCTTTGTGTGAGGAGTATTAACTTCTGAATTATGATGGCCCGAACGGTATTATGTTGATAACATAATACAATAGTAGGGAGCTTCATGTGAGGAGTCATATACTTCTAAATTACAATGGCCTGAACGGTGTTATATTATATATAAAACATTAACAAACCTAAAAACAGTAACTTAAGAAACATAAAACATGATAACTAAAAGCTTGACATACATACAAAACCAACAACAACAACACTAGGATACGTGAGTAAGGCGGTCAAGTTCCTGACTCACTATTTGCATTACTTAGATTACTCTACACCCAGGTGAGTCTTCGTAGCCTTACACCTTTTTAAACTTTCAAACTAAATGTTTTTATAAACCCTGTAAGGGGGATACATGCAAAATGCTTTACTTAAAACCGAATACATGTCTTTTTCTTTGGTTTTTGCACGAGTAAACTAACTGCCACCACTATATAAACAAAATTCATGAATCTAATCGTTTGGAAGGTTTTATCCAATCGAACGCGAATATAGTTGATAGATCTATTAGAGTTTGACAACTCCCGTTGGTATTAACACCCCACTGGGTGGTACCAATAAGTACTATATTTGAATCCACTCAAGGTATAACTTTGGCAAGTTATCCTTCTATCCCCTCATGTTGGGTCTGCAGCCCACATGACCCGGATCGTTAAGGTGTGATTCATGAACTTAGTGCAACCTACTAAACTCCTGATAATTGTGCATGCATCACAATTATCACAAAAACTTGCATTTTCCCAGATGGGTGTAACAACTGAACCCAGGGAACTTGTATTCACTAACCCCTAAACCTATGATTCTCACTCAACACCTAGTGTTGACTTTTTAAGAATGTATTCTAGGTTAATTACTTCAATGGACCTATGGCGGAAGGAGGTACTGAACTCGAAAGACTTCTCATGGTTATCATTCAAACACAACCAACCTAACTTTTAGATTTTTGGGACCTCAACAGAATAAAAGTATATCTTTTATAATTAAAACTCTGATAATTATGAATGATAACTAATTTTTCAAAATGTCTATTTTCGAGTCGTTTTCTATTACTGTATATGTGATTCTATGAAGTAATACCCCAAACACTTTATCCGCTGCGATCAGTGAAAAATGGGGGTGTTACAACGTCGAATTTCCTTCGGTTATTTAAGGTTACTCTGATGCAAGTTGGATAACCAATAGTGAAGATCATACTTCTACTAGTGGTTGCGTATTCTTGCTAGGTGGAGGTGTCATTTGATGGGCTTCAAAGAATCAAACTTGCATTACTTATTTGACGATGAAAAGTTAATTTGTAGCTTTAGTTGTAGCTAAAAAAGAGGCAGAATTATGAGATTCCTTAGTGGCCAAAACCAATATCTCCTATTTTCAAACATTGTGATAGTGCTGCTACTTTGGTTAAGGCATATAGCCAAATTTACAATGGAAAGTCTAGATACTTAGGTGTTAGACACAACATGGTTCGTGAGTTAATTACAAATGGAATGATTTCTGTAGATTTTGTTCACTCTCAACAAAACTTGGCGGATCACTTGACTAAAGGATTAGCTAGAGACTTAGTGCACAAGTCGGCTATCGGGATGGGATTAAAGTTCATATAAAACTCTAACTGTGAGACACCCAATTCCCATCTAATACAACGTTAGAAGCTGAATTCAATGCGAAAAGCTTACAATTCAAGATTGGAACACTTAGTTTTATCCCAATGTATGTGTTTAAACTGCAAGTGGGTTACGTTGAAGTTTATCTTCTTAATAGTTCTTTTGAAAACTTGTATTGCATGTGTAAGACTAAAGGAACTACCAATATGAGCATGGAGTTTTGCCGCTTCAAAGAGCTAGGACTTGGCTTTCTATGTGCTCATGAAGGATATGGACACAAGGCTTGTAATAGGGTCAAGTATATGTAGTTATGTACATTAGAAACTTGTAGAAACTTATGTTTATATTATCTTCAAGTATTAAAACGAGTTGATGGGTTCTATCTCAAATGCGTAATATACTATGTGAAAATTCAATCTTTAAGACATTTTTATTTATGCATGAGTTTGGTTTTTTATATTTATTTTAGTAGATCAAAGATTACACGGGAAGGAATGTTGATGATTTTGCCATTAGTGTCACCACTTAGAAAGATAATAATCGTTTCTTGTAAGGATAAAGCATCAACAAAGGTTTCGTTGCCAGAGCAATGTTTTCGCGATACAAACAAGGATTTAATGGTCTTAAACACTTATTCGCTGCTAAGCCAAAAATTAATATCTGACCAAGTAAAACTTAACATATCTAGCTAGTCACATATTTACAGATCATTCAACCACGTTGGATTGATAGAAAAATGTAGACTAAAAGAGTCCCAAAATCTAACTACCAAGTCGGTGCCACGATTTATATATATATTCTAATGAGCTTATCCATAAAGTCGAATAGTAATTTAGGACTAGCACTTGATATTATACATATATATGTTTGAAAAATTACTGAATGGATTTAGTCATGATATGTTTCATATGGCTGGTCAAGACCTTCCTAAGACGAAAAATAGAAGAAAAATTCCGCCCAAAACATAAAAATGCCAAAACAATAAATTATTTCTCTAAGAATAGTCCGAAGAAATTTTTCTTTGAACGACAAATAATATTAGAAAAAACTAGCAAGGAGTTAGAAAATTACAAAGTAACAAGATGGGGGTTTTAAGTCACTCAATCCAACCAAAAGAAGCTTTACATTTATAACGACACCAATAAAAAGAACGAGACCTCACATCTTCAAAGATAACCGCCTTTGATGGAGACTCCGAACCAAATATACTTTTATTACGAAAACTCCAAATATGACACCACATCACATAAAAAACTACTTCGAAAAGAATCTTGTGCTTGATCGAAAGACGAAGATTCAAAATCCACACTAACCACTCTTCATAAGAGGATACTTCCATATACATAACGTCCCACCAACACGAGATCTTATGCAAAATATCCCTAGCAATTTGGCAAGTGAAGAAAATATGCCTAGTAGATTACACCACCCTACCGCACGTAGGGCAAAGAATAGTTTCAATATCCATTCCTCGACGAGAAATGTTCAATTTAGATGGTAAATAATTTAATTTAATTTTCCAAGCTAAAATATTCACCTTAATAGGAACCGCTTTAATCCAACGCGTTCTAAAAACAACCTCCGATAACATGATCTCGTCAATTTTCTTTCTAACCAAGGCGACGGAGAAATCACCCGAACCTTCCAATGACCACACCCATCTATCTCTCCTATTAACAAGAACTGTTCCTTCAACCTTCGCCATCAACTCGCCATATTGATATGGTCTCGACGGAAAGAATAGGACAGATTATCATGGGACAGTTTTGTAGCCATATCAATATTTTTACATGTTTCCAACGCATAAGCCTTTGGAAACATATTTTTGAACGCAATGTCCCCATGCCAAGCATCTTCTCAAAACGACGTATCTGAGCCATTACCAAGCTTTTTTTTTAAATAATTAAGCAAGTTTAAACCATGGGTCGCTAACAGGTTCACCACCTTTACAATGTCGAACCATATAGATGGGTACGAAACTTTTATCTGTTTGCCAATATTTCCATGATCTCCATGAATAGATTTAATAACAGACGCCAATAAAGAAGAATTTTGGGATAGAAAACGCCATAGCCATTTAAACATAAGAGCTCTGTTTAACGCATGTAAATTACAGATACCAAGACCACCTTTATCTTTAGAAACTAAAGCATTTTCCTTTTCAACCAAGTCGACTTTTTACTGAGATGATCTAGAGCTGAGCATCGGTCCGGAACCGATCCGAATCGATGAAAACCGACCCGAACCGAGAACCGATTTCACAAAAAACATGAACCGAAACCGAACCGAATCGGTTCGGTTTTGTGCCGGTTCGGTCCGGTTTACATGCTTTGTGTGTGTGTTTGGTCGGTTTTGAGCCGAACCGAACCGAACCGAATCGACCCAAAAACTGACAACCGGTAATACATAGAACTGAAACCGAACCGTAAATGGTCGGTTCGGTTTGATCCGGTTTGGCTCGGTTTTCCGGTTCGGCTCGGTTCGGTTGGTTTTCTCCTCAGCCCTGATGATCATGACCATAGAAAAATTGGTCCGAAGAACATAAAAGACGACTATGCTAGTCGATCTGATTTCTTTCACAAAATCTAGTTATTTAGTTTTTTATTTTTTATTATTATTATTATTTTATTTTATTGAACAAAGTTATTTAGTTATGTTTCATTGGTTTTGGCCTTCGTTAGATTTATGATTTGGGACCTAAAAAGGCTAAAATATGTTGAGCCAATATAACATATAGAGCCCAAAGATTTAATTTTAAATATTCATTCGAGCGAGTTGAGATCCATGTAGACGGAAAATTATCTAAACGAGGTGGGCGACGGTCCGCCGCGTTGCGGCGGGGTGTCGTTTCACGTCGTTTAGAGTTGCACGGGATTTCTTTTAAAATAGAAAGTGGAACGCTTTTTTGTGTTACATGCATAGTTTGCGTCTTGCTACTACTTGTTAAAGTTATTTGATAGGTTAAAGGTAAATTAAAAATATATCAATATTGGGCTCGTTTTGTTCATCATCTAAAAAGCTTTTCGGCGGTATTTTTTTTATTAAAGAAATTGCTAGATATGCATTACATATTTGGCAAATAAAGTTTGTTATATAAAAAGATCATAAATAGTACAAAGTTTAGGGTGATTTTCGCACTTTGATGCATAGTTTAGGGTGGTTTTAATAAAAAGGTTTTATTTAATTATTTTGGTCATGTTGGGTTACTGTTTTATCCGTATTACGTAGTATATAAGAAAAGGTGTACAATTTGAGAGCTGCTCACCACAAACGGGCTAGGCTGACTGTGGAGTTAGTTAACCCAACAAAGCAAAATATTATTTAATTACTCTGCACACTTCCATAGGTTCCGCCAGTACATTATATATATAGTAATTGATGAGGCGAAAAATGAACCACTTTTAGGGGGTCATTTAAGCCCGGAATTGAATTTATTTGATCAAATATTGCCCTAAATCGTTCCTTTTGTGATTTTAGGTACTTTGGGAGTGAAATCTGAAAAAGGAAGCAATTCGGACGTTTTTGGAGCATAAAAGTGAAGAAAACGCCAAAGACTTAATTTTCCAAGCTGGGAACAGTGGGTGACAGCGTCAAGAGTACCATCCTGACGGCGTCAAGAGTAAATTTCATGACGGCCCAGTACTGAAATGAAGGCGTCACAAGGAAGAGCGTCAAGAGTTAAATACGTGACGGCCTGAAAAAATGTATAACGTGACGGCATCAGATGTAGATCAAGGCAGTCCGAGAATTCTTTTGGCGGCGAGATGACGGCGTCACCCATTTGGTCTTGACACCGTCAGCCTCAATTTTCTATATATAGTTTTCTAATTTTCATTCATTAGGAGGAACAAGTTTGGAGAAACCCTAAGGCCGAACCATATACGATTTTTACAGGTTTTTAAAGGGTTTTCAGCCCTTGAACCCTTACATGTGTAATTGAAATAAGTGTTCTTTTAATTCAATCAATATGTCTATGTGTTGGTTGTCTATATCTTGTGCTTGCCTTGATTCCACCATGCTAGGCTAGATTTATCTTGTGTTTGCTTAGATCTAATGAAACCTAGATGTTGATTATGTGTTGATTACTTGTTTATGGTTGTATTGGATGAATGATTTCGATGTTAGACTTAAGAAAACTGGCAGATCTCCAAATGGTAACATGCTTGAACGTCTTAGGAAACATGAACCGATGTGCACTAGGTTTTATTGGTTGTATTTAATGCATGAGTAAATTCTAATGATCCCATGTTAGGAGCTTCTTAGCCGGCTTGACATAGGAGTGAAGTAGGCACTCATAGAATTGGGGAGTTAAGTGCGCCACCCCATGAATGGTATTAAGGAATACAATCCGTCATCCACGCAACTATAACAAGTAATTAACGTGTAAAAGATATCTAGGGAGTAGTGAAATCTAAGTAAACTCATTTTCTCCACTTATTGCTCACAACCTTAGTTTAATTTAGTTTTATTTTCATTTATAGTATTTTATTTTGATTGCATCTTTAGTATTGGGTTAGTTGATTAGCAACTAATTCCGCCCAAATCCTTCAAACCCGAGATTTTTACTTGCTTTCTAAAAAATATAAAAATACAAAAATAATCATCTCTCATCTTTAGCACTAGTAATTAGGTTTTCTAATCCTAGCGACACTATTCCTAGCTGAACGATCAATCCCCCGGTACTTGTCACTATACTATACTACAACGATTAGGTACACTGCCTGGTGGGGGTTGTAAGCTTCTCGAGATCCCTTGAGAGGTAAAGCCTGGTGCGATTCCCACGTATCAAGTTTTTGGCGCCGCAGCCTGGGGAATAGTTATTGTCTAGGTTAGAATTTCTTTTTATTAGGTCTACTTGCTAGATTCCTTTCTAGTAAGATTTTATTTTTATTTTTAGGTTTTCTTTAGTCTATCTTATTTCTTTGTGTGTTTGTTCGTAACTCTTCACCACCCGACATCATGGACGATGAGAACATCTTTGAACCCGTCATCCCACCACAACAAAACCCACCACTAGAACTGACATTTGCGTTTTTGAGCGTATCAAATTAATATACAAAGTAGACGTGAGTGGAATTCACGAATCAACCTTTATGAAAAGGAAGACTTGCGAAAACTCGTGAATAATATATATATATATATATATATATATGTGATACCGGGTAAGTGATTACTCGGGTCGTGTCCCAACGAGGTGTGAATGGGCAATATCGTGTGAGATTCGGAGATTAAAATGCTTGTAAGGAATGGTTGAGTGATTATTTGGTATCGTGGAATTACAAGAAATTAAAAATAATGTACGAAAATAAAATAAACGCAACTAAAACATGAATACAAAACAAGGGATGATAAATAACACTTAAAATCTACCTAAAAATCTACGGGAATGATAATAGGAAGTAGGGGAAACCTAAAACGTAATCTAATTTTAAAAACGTAAAATTACTTTAATAAAAACGTGAGTGCGCAAGATAAAACGTGAATTTAGAGCTACGTAAATCCTACGGGTGTGAAATAAATTTTTCTACGATTCTAAAGACAAAAGAAATTTTTGAGAAAAAGAAAAACATTTTTTTGGCTTTTTAATTAATTACTTTGATTTAAAAATGATTTAAACTAAACTAATGCTTAATAAATAGTAAAACTATCTAAATAAATCTAGGAAAATTATGGTAAATCTATAATACTAGTGAGAAGCTAGGAAAAATGAAAATTGGAAAAAGCAGTTTAACATAAGCAGGTAATAAGCAAATACAAAATGCTGAAATTTAATAAGCAAATAAAATTAAACTACATTAAATAATTAATGAAAGGAAGTAATAGCAAAGATATCAACTAGCACAGATGGTTAACGTGTAGAGTTGCTTGTGTGTGCTCTGAAATGACCAAGAGGTCAGGGGTTCAATCCCAACCCCTGTCACTTCTCTATTTTATTTTTCTTTTTGATTTCTTTCTTTTAGCAAACTGATTTAACCAACAAGTTTAACAAAATTTGTGAATGACTTTTCACTGAAAGGCTAAAAATGAGCGTATGCAAAGATTAAAATCTCACAGTGGTATGTTTGAAGGTTTTATAAGTCAAAAAGAAACCAAGGCTGTAGCAGCTAGACATACAAGACTAATAAGCATGGTGAAACAAAAAGAACACAAATTAACAAGATTAGCTTATGAACAAAAACATGTGGCAGTAGCAGGTAAAAAAAAAGGGGAAGCAACTTAGAGGCTGAAGTAAGCACAGCGAACTATCCAACAAACCAAGACTAAACATGCACTAAAAAGAGAAAAGTATACAGTTAAACAGGCCAAGGGGGCTGATTTGCAGGTCAAGAATTAAACCACCAATAAGCAATGCATTGCAATCTAAACTCACAATTCTAGCTTATATATTACTAACACCTTAAAGGCCAAGAATTAAAAGCTAAAGTAAACTACGGCTTATCTAAAATCAAAAGTCAAAGGGGCTGTTTGGAGGATATGCTAACTGATGCAATCAGCCAAAATGGGTGCAAAGATCATGCAGGCCTGCTCATGGTGAGCTGATGGCAGCACAAGAATAAGCCAACCAAATAAGCTGCAATCTACAAAACAAGCTCAATTTTGTAAACTCCATACTACTATCTATTTGAAAAATCAAAATTAGGGGATGAATCCTACGTTCACTAGTCTAAAACTGAAAATGAAAAGGAGTGTTTGGGCACGTAACTGCTGAAGCAGCAGGGTGAAAAAGGGTAAGTGCAGGGCTGCTAACAAGCTATGAAGTGGGAAAATTAAACTACGGCTAGCAGGAAGGGACCTAATAAATAACAAGGAGAACACAAATTAACAGTTATCATAACCAAGTAAACACCTAAAGAGCTGAGAATATGTAAATCCTAAAACTAAGGTTGCTGATGTGCAGGTTTGAGGGGTGTATTTGCAGGGCTAAATTACGCTAACAAAATGACCTCTAAAAGCTAAGATAAGCGCAATATAATTAATGCTAACCTATAAACTATATGTAAAACACAAATCGCAACCTAAACTCTACTGAATTTAGAAAGTAAATAGGGTGTTTAGGGGCAGAGGGCTGTTGATGTGCAACAGGCCTAATGGGTGAGTTTGGGTTAAAGTGGCATCGTACCCTACAAGCTCTAACTACCGGGTAACATGCGCAATCATAAACCTATTTGGGGACCATAGTGAACCACAAATAACAACCAAACAAGTTCAGACAATTATCTATCCTAGTACCTAACAGAAAACAGTCGAAAATAAAAATTTTGGAACATAAGCTAGAATCATCTAAGACTTTTAGTAAATGGAAAGTGCGACTTTGAGACTGCTAAATATCTTTGAACAAGACTAATTAAAATTGAAAAGTAGAACAGAAGCTAGTTTAGAAGAAAAAAAAAACTTGTGCCAAACACTCTCATAGGAAGTGTCAGTTGGATTTTTATGAAAAGAATTAGTAATTTTGTAAGCTAAAACTTGAACTAAATGATAGATTAAGTTAACTCCAAACTGACTAAGCAAACAAAATAACTATAAATAAGCAGTAACCAACAAGCCAAAAGGAACTTTTTAGAAGAACTCGAATTTGTATTAACCTAGAAAATTGAGTACAAGGAGATCATAATAAGATTTTAAAACTGAAACTTAATAAACTTAAAGATTAAAACTCTACTTGACTACTACTAAAACATATTAACTAAAGACTATCAACTACTAAAACCTAATTAAGTAACTGCCTTCCAAGGCTTACAAAACATCAACTTATATAACTCTTCAACTAGGGTTTCCTTTGGCTTTTTCTTCTTGTATTTCTTTCTTCATTCTCTGCCATTGATTCACTTTGTAGTCATCTCAACCCTTGATTGGATTTGGCGCCCAAATAGAGAAGTGGGTAGGTACGGTTTGTGAGACCTTGGAGAAGGTGTGAGTGGAGGATGACCTGGAGTGGATACCCGTGATAGGGTGGTATCATGTGAGGGTTTGGCGTGTAACTGTAAAAGGAGAGGAGTGGGGAATGTATGATGGGTAAAACGTGGAGGTTGGGGAAGAAGGTAAAGTGACCTGTGCGTTGACTGGGGTGGTGAGGGGTCAAAAAATAGAACGCGTATTATAATTAAACGTTTAGGGTTGGGTATTGGGCTTATTTGGGATGGGCTGGGGTGAGATGGACCAGGTGGATTTGGTTTGTTGGATTTTAGGATTAGATATAGGATCCGTTTGGTATTTGAAACTAACAAGGACAAATATGTAGTTTCTGCAAACCAAGGGGCTGAATCTGCCAAGTCTTCCAAACTTATACCAAGGACCATTGTTGACAAGTTGTAATTTCAAAAGGACTTCTGATGATATACTTCCAAAATAAAGTATCCGGAGATCATTCTTGACAACTTTGTAAACTTGACGGACCAAACTTGTAAATCTTTGAAAATTTTTCACCCAAAGATCGTTTACGATTTATTTTGACTTTTAAAGAGCTTTGGTTGACTTTTCTTTTAAAAATGACTGGCCATGGACTAGTTTTGTAAAACTTTGAAAGTTGGGGGACTGAAACTGCCAATTATGCAAGTTTTGTTCGTTTTTCGTTTGTTTTCACTCGTTTTGCATTTAAAACATATAAAACACGATCTTTGGGATATTTTCATTATTTTGATGCATTCTTGAATGTTTTCACGCGTTTTGGCAGTTAAAATACGGTAAAAATGATGAGTATTTACACACTCATCAAGAACCTCTTAGGCCCCGAACCTTAGGAGAGTATTCCCGACCTAGCCACCAAGGCTACCGAAACACCATTGAGCTCACCGGAGCCAATGTGACCCCCTTGCGATCCGACACCATCCGGTTGGTGCAAAGCGGATGTGCATTCCATGGACTTCGTTCCGAAGATCCAAACCAACATCTTAAGGACTTCCTTAAAATCTTAGACTCCATAGACCTAGATGTTGCAACTAGAGAGACAACCCGATTACGCCTATTCCAATTCTCTCTACGGGATCAAGCTAGTCAATGGCTTGAGCATTTACCCACGGGATCCATCACCACATGGGATGATCTCACCACTCGTTTCCTTGCTCAATTTTTCCCACCGGGGATAACTACTAAGCTTAGAAATGACATCTTGATGTTCCAACAACGTCAAAATGAATCTCTTTATGAAGCATGGACTCGTTTCAAGGACTTACTCCAAAAAGTCCCTCATCATGGCATAGATCTTTGGCTCCAAGTACAAATCTTTTATGACCATATCGATCTCTCCACAAAGCGAGCCATTGACCAATTGGCTGGTGGTAAGCTACGTGATCTAAGTGCGGAACAATCATGGGAACTCATAGAAGATCTTGCTCTCTATGACAACGAAAGTTGGAATGATCCCCGTGATTTGAACAAAACGGTCAAGGCAATATCTTTGCCTTCGAATAACTCTAGCACTCCCGACCGTAGGATCATGGAACTTGAAGGTCGAGTCAAGTCTCTCATGAAATCTTACGAAGCTCAAAAACCTTCAAGCCAAGTAAGCAGAATCGCTTCTACATGTAAATTATGTAATGGCCCTCACGAGACTCATAACTGCATGGAGCTTCCAAAACGTGCTTATAACGAATTCACATCATCACACGTGGTTCGAGGCCCTCGAACTTCTGACGAGGCCTATGAGGCATGGAAGGATAAACCTAATTTCAGAGGGTACCAAACGCGGAGCGTATCATTCAATGACTCCTCACCACTCACTTGGTCTGAGCGTTTTCCATCACAAAGCATTCCTAGGCAAAGCTGTGAAGATGCTTTGCGAAAATTCATTCTATCTCAAGAGTTATAGCTCTCTACGCTCGAGGCTAAATTTAGACAGCAGCAGGCCGATATGAATAACAAGATTTGTAATCTGTTAACTGCTATCAAAGAGCATGATGTTAATAAACCTATTCACGTTGATGAGGTAAAATCTGTTACCATCATGAGTCCGCCAACCTCCCCTGTGAAAATAAAAAGTCCTAGTAAGCTATTCAAACATCTATCACCAAAAGAAAAAGAACCTGTCAACCCCTTAGGACCAATCCATTTTGTAAACACCATCACCACAATATCTGCTTCTACACCTAACCTGAACCAACAACAAGCTAAAAAAATTGGTTATACAGCTGAAGATGAGACCTCAAGGGTGGACCACGATTTGGCCAGAAGCCCTACCAACTCATCCGAGCAGTGCGCCGCGCAAGAATCTAGCAAATCGGATGAAGGGAAAGAGAGATCGGAAGAGCATACGAGAAATCCAGCCATTTTGGGTAAATCTATTCTAGAGGAGCCCGAGAGAAAAATGGAGGATGTTACCAGTGGGAGTAGCGATAGGACTAATGAAAGCAACCCTAAAGTTTTTAAGATATCCTGCACCATTAAGGAAAAGCTCTTAACCGATAGTCATATAGATCCTAGTTCCCCAGACAACATAATACCCATTTCCCTATACCAAGAAGCCTTCCCAGAATGCATAGTGTGTGAGAGAGTCGATAATGCAAGGGTAATAAGAAATCTATCAATTATGATTGGAGAACTTGTTTACAATATTGCCCTCACCGTGGTCGATGATGTAGACCCTCTCACCAATCGAACATTAACCAACCTTGTTCTTGGGAAACCATTTATCAATGAATCGGGAGTAATCCTTGATGAGAAGGATGGAAGTGCATTGTTCACCAATGGTGTTAAGAAGGTAATTTTTCGTAGGGGTAATGAGGAGGTATACGAGTATCGTCCCTCCCTTGAGGGGAATCTATATGGATCAAGGGACGGAGAATTTTATGTCCCTATTCCATTATAACAATATCTGCAGATGGGGAATGATTTACATGGGAGAGAAAGTGGTTGGTAAAGATCATGAAATCCAGGTGTTCGTAGGAAATATGGCATTCACTATAGAATTCACGATTGTGGACAACATCGAAGACTATGTCGACCCTAGGTTGTCACAAGTCGTTTTTGGGGCACCCTTTTGTGAAATCACTAATCTGATAGTTGATGACCAGAACGGAATCATGACCTTCACTGATGGAATTAGGAGGGTTTCATACCAAACGCCGTACAAGAGAAAAGACCTTAAGGAAATCGATTGTGACGGGCTTGATAGGATAAGTTCCCAACTTATTTTGTGTGATGAAGATGTTCGGAGAGGGTGTAAGAACACTTCTGATTTATCATGTGGATTCTTTAAGGATGTTAGTAACCTTGATTCTAAGTATCGAGAAGATGTCTTCGAGTTCGAAGACCCGAAGTACTTACACTATGAAAGCGATACTGGTTTAGAAGACGACCTAGAGAGTGAAACCAACGATGAGATCACGTAGTAACCCATGACCTTGAGTCTAGCTACAAGACTCGTAAATAAAGAAAAGCGCTTCTTGGGAGGCAACCCATGCTTTTGTGTGATTTTTATTTTGTTTGTTTGTTATTTGCTTCCGTATGCATGTTTTATTTTTATTGTTGGTAGATCATGTTTCTAAACTAAAAAGTGGAAATACTTTACTTTGTTGTTTTGGCCTAGTCTTAACTCCACCTAAAGGTATTTTTGCAAAAGATAAGTGTAAGGGGAAACCCCAAATATGTTTTTAGGAAACAAACCGATCTTGATTCTCCACAATATTAAGTGAACATGTATATTCGTATTTGTTAGAGTCAAATGCTTGTATTGAGTCATAATGCTTGTATTAGAGTCAAATGCTTGTATTGAGTCATAATGAAGTTTAGAGTCAAATGCTTGTATTGAGTCACTTCTGACGGCGTCACGAGTTTACTCTTGACGGCGTCACGTGTAAAAACCTGGAAATTTCACCAGTTTTGTTTTTCTAACGGAGTTTTAAGGTTTTTGTTGAATTATTAAGTTTTATAATCTCCAGGAAATCTGCAAACTTCATTCCACAAGCATTATATCTTATTTTGTTTTCTAGGATTTAGTAACTTATATAGATTGCCGCCGATTTTATGCGAGGTTGTTTTGTCTGTTTTCTCAGGATTTACAGGTTATGTATGACAAGAAGATGATTTATATTCTGGAAGGGAAGCTTTGATTGTTCATTTTCTTTGAGGAAGATCTAACCTGGCCACCTTATTATCCATACCGAGCGAATCAGGGGAGTATTTGATTTCATTCGTTTTACTTATTTCACTTTTACATTCTTTACTTGAACATTGGGGACAATGTTCATCTTAAGTGTAAGGGGAGGGTAAAATGATGATACCTTACAAATACACTTTCACTTGAGTTTGTTTGTTTAATGGTAGATGTGTAATAAAACTATGAGAAATACTTGTTAGTGTAATTTTAGCGCCAAATTTAAATTTTTTTACAACATTTAGGAGTGAAACTTTAGCCATAGCAAGCGTCTCATGGATAGGAGATTGTATGACTAGCACATAACCGTATATTCAAAAAAAAATTCCACCCAATTATGTGAGGTTCGCCTTTAGATTTGATAGGGAAAGCATTTACTATTAGTGCTTATGAGTGTACCGGTAGCATTTAGATTCTAGAACTTGCGTTAGTGATGCATCCCGAGACCGCTAGTGAGACTACATTCGTGTAGTAGGATTTACTACATGATAAGAGGCATTAGGATCACCCTTGTGTTACACCCGTATCATAATTACTTGACCATTTAAGTCATATTACTTGGCTAGTTAAGTCAACTAATTTTTCCCACAACCTTAGCGTTGTACTCATTTTTAGTAGACGAAACCCCTAGTACACCCCTCCGAGCCTATCTTTTCGTTTCTAACTTTAAGCATCTTACTTAAAGGAAGAATTTGTTACACCCCACTTAAATGTACACCCAAATCGCCTTAGCCTTCCGTGTATGCGCTCATTTTTAGTGCATTATTGTTATTTGTTAAACCCTAAGTTAACTTTCTAATTGATTACATGGTTGCTAAGTCGAGTCATATCCTTGTACATATTGTTTTGGGACGATTGGGACTCATGAGTAAAGTACTTATGTACGTTAATCTTAAAAGTGCTCTAAGTGTTTTGATTTTCTTAATTCGAGTCATTAGATTAGTTGATTGTAAAGTATGTAAAAATTCAAGTGTAAGGGAAATGTTCATTCGCTGTGATGTATTATTTTGGATGGTAGGGTAAGAGTGTATGCAAAAAAAATAAATAAATAAAAATCAAAAAATCAAAAAAAGAAAAAAAAATAGAAAAAGAAAAAGAGAAAAAACAGACGGATTACCATCCCTTTTCATTCTATGTTTATTTTATGTTTTTGTTATTTTTCATTTATTAGCTTAAGTCGAGTCTAGTCTTGGCTTAGCAACGCCATATTGTACATGTAATTGACCAAGATTGTTAACTCGCCACCAATAAAGACTGCCTATATCCAACAAAACCGTGTATTTCATATCCCTACACCTAACGTTACAACCCTTTTAAAAGACCTCTTTGATAGTTTATCCTAGGTGCTTATGCCATGTGGTGGAGGTTTGATCCTTTCCCAAGCCTATGGTAATCTATTTTGCTATGACAGGTAGTGAGAGATATCTTCCGTTTCCATATTGTAATTTATACTTTATTAAACCCGAGAGATGTGAGTATATAAACACTATTTGTGAGGTGCTAGTATATGACCTTCGTGCTTGTCTTTGGTCTTTAGTGGAACGATTATTTGTTGTAATTACTTTTATATTAGTGTTAAATGACCCCTAACTTGTATTTTGAGTAGAATAAAAGCGCATTTGCTTGAGGACAAGCAAATCTCAAGTGTAAGGGTATATGATGAGGCGAAAAATGAACCACTTTTAGGGGGTCATTTATGCCCGGAATTGAATTTATTTGATCAAATATTGCCCTAAATCGTTCCTTTTGTGATTTTAGGTACTTTGGGAGTGAAATCTGGAAAAGGAAGCAATTCGGACGTTTTTGGAGCATAAAAGTGAAGAAAACGCCGAAGACTTAATTTTTCAAGCTGGGAACAATAGGTGACGGCGTCAAGAGTACCATCCTGACGGCGTCAAGAGTAAATTTCATGACGGCCCAGTACTGAAATGAAGGCGTCACAAGGAAGAGCGTCAAGAGTTAAATACGTGACGGCCTGGAAAATGTATAACATGACGGCGTCAGATGTAGATCAAGGCAGTCCGAGAATTCTTTTGGCGGCGAGATGACGGCGTCACCCATTTGGTCTTGACGCCATCAGCCTCAATTTTCTATATATAGTTTTCTAATTTTCATTCATTAGGAGGAACAAGTTTGGAGAAACCCTAAGGCCGAACCATATATGATTTTTACAGGTTTTTCAAGGGTTTTCAGCCCTTGAACCCTTACATGTGTAATTGAGATAAGTGTTCTTTTAATTCAATCAATATGTCTATGTATTGGTTGTCTATATCTTATGCTTGTCTTGATTCCACCATGCTAGGCTAGATTTATCTTGTGTTTGCTTAGATCTAATGAAACCTAGATGTTGATTATGTGTTGATTACTTGTTTATGGTTGTATTGGATGAATGATTTCGATGTTAGGCTTAAGAAAACTGGCAGATCTCCAAATGGTAACATGCTTGAACGTCTTAGGAAACATGAACCGATGTGCACTAGGTTTTATTGGTTGTATTTAATGCATGAGTAAATTCTAATGATCCCATGTTAGGAGCTTCTTAGCCGGCTCGACATAGGAGTGAAGTAGGCACTCATAGAATTGGAGAGTTAAGTGCGCCACCCCATGAATGGTATTAAGGAATACAATCCGTCATCCACGCAACTATAACAAGTAATTAACGTGTAAAAGATATCTAGGGAGTAGTGAAATCTAAGTAAACACATTTTCTCCACTTATTGCTCACAACCTTAGTTTAATTTAGTTTTATTTTCATTTCTAGTATTTTATTTTGATTGCATCTTTAGTATTGGGTTAATTGATTAGCAACTAATTCCGCCCAAATCCTTCAAACCTGAGATTTTTACTTGCTTTCTAAAAAATATAAAAATACAAAAATAATCATCTCTCATCTTTAGCACTAGTAATTAGGTTTTCTAATCCTAGCGACACTATTCCTAGCTGAACGATCAATCCCCCAGTACTTGTCACTATACTATACTACAACGATCAGGTACACTGCCTGGTGGGGGTTGTAAGCTTCTCGAGATCCCTTGAGAGGTAAAGCCTGGTGCGATTCCCACGTATCAGTAATACCCAATGAATAAATACTAGTTACTCATGAATTTTTCATCAAATTTCTAAAAAAAATAATTAAAAAAAATAAATAAAACACTTTTCATATCTTTTTTGAAAATAAAATATCTTCCAAATGGTAAATCGTTAAGTGAAAAAAAATACACCATGGAAACAAGTATTTTTTAGTTACGTCAGGAAAAATCACATGTCATTTGTATCACAAATCACATGTTTTATAAATCACGTGTGTGATTTCATAAATCACATGTTATTTTTCAAGACGTAAAAAAAATCAAAAAAGAATTAGTCGAAAGTATGTTGAAGTGCCCCTCTATAGAATGATGATTTAATTCTCGTCGCGATAGTATGATTCGTTTTGCGTAACAATTAAAGGTTTATGAGATATTTAATTTTTAAAAAATTGATGAATGTGTGTTTTTGATAACAAAGGTGATGAAACAGTAAAACGAAAGAGAATTGAATGAAAGAGTGAAAGTTTTATTATGAATTGTTACCAAATAAAATGAATACAAGAGTATTTAAAGTGAAAATATTTACAGATATAGCCCTTCTACTCTAATCTATTTACAATATCAACACCAAACTATCTATCCTTGTCCTTTTCTTTCACACTCCCCCTCAAGTTGAGAGTGGGGTGGTTGACACACTCCCAACTTGGACAAAAGATGATTTTGCTGATCAACTGTAATTACTTTAGTAAAAACATCAGCCAGTTGAGATTTGGTGTTAACATAGGAAGGATTGATGTTGCCTGCTTGAAACTGATCCCTCACATAATGACAGTCAACCTCAATGTGTTTTGTCCTTGCATGAAACAATGGGTTAGCTGCTATGTAAAGTGCTGCTTGATTGTCACAAAACAAGTCCACAGGTTGTAAATCTTTGATGCCAAGATCTTTAAGCAGACTAACTAACCATGTAACTTCACAACATGTTAATGCCATTGATCTATATTCTGCTTCTGCTGATGATCTTGCAACTACAGCTTGTTTCTTAGATTTCCATGAAATTGGAGAGTCACCCAGAAGTATACAATATCCAGTAGTAGATCTTCTTAAAAATGGACAGCTTGCCCAATCAGAATCACAGTATGCCTTTAATTGAACAGCAGAATCCTTTGCTAAAAGAACAGCCTGACTTGGTGACAAAAGGATGTATCTCAGCAAGTGTTTGACAGCCTGCATGTGAACAGATGTAGGAGCTTGCATAAATTGGCTTAAAAGCTGTACAGTATAGCATATGTCTGGCCTTGTAATGGTTAAATAGATAAGCTTGCCTATCAATCTTCTGTACACTTCAGGGTCTGTTAATGGTGTTCCCACATCTGTTTGCAACTTCAGGTGAGGATCCATAGGTAACTTATATGGTTTAGAAGTCAATACACCAGCTTCTTTTAGAAGATCCATAGCATACTTATATTGAGACACAAATATGCCTTGACAGGATTTGGAAACTTCCAATCCAAGAAAATAACTAAGTTCTCCCAGATCTTTCATGTGAAACACTGAACTAAGTTGGGATTTTAGATCCACAATCTGAACATCATCATTCCCAGTGATTAGAAGATCATCAACATAAACCAGGACTGCTGTAAACTTTGTTCCATTTTTCTTTGTGAACAAAGAATAGTCTGTTTTGGATTGAACAAAGCCAAAAGAAGTTAGAGCAGAAGAAAGCTTTGCAAACCATTGTCTTGGAGCTTGCTTCAAGCAATACAGGCTTTTCTTCAACTTACACACTAAATTAGGATTTAGAGTAGAATTCTCCTTCACAGGCTCCCCTTACCACAATAGCCCAAAGGTATCTTCATATACACTTCTTCATGTAAATCACCATGAAGAAATGCATTTGAAACATCCATTTGACACAAATGTCAATCCTTAAGTGCAGCAACAGCTAACAAAGATCTCACTGTAACCATCTTTGCTATAGGAGCAAAAGTCTCTTGATAATCTCTACCATACTTCTGTCTATTACCCTGCACCACCAGTCTAGCTTTCAACTTATCCACAGTTCCATCAGCTTTGAACTTTGTTTTATAGATCCAATGAGAACCTATTGCTGTTTTTCCTTCAGGTAGTAAAGTTATTTCCCTTGTATCATTGTCATCCAAAGCTTTTACTTCAACATTCATAGCATCACACCAGCCTGGTTTCTTTACAGCCTCCTTAAATGATACAGGATCAATTTGAGCAATCAAAGCACTGACAAAAGCTTTGAAGTCAGGTAAAAGTGGTGTTTGACTGACTTGATTTGCTTTAGGATGATGATGAAAAACATAGTCCTTCATTTTGGTTGGTAAATTGGTAGTTCTGTTTGATCTTCTAAGTGGAGGATTAGAATTAGAAGCATCAGTTGTATTTGAAGTAGATGAAGATGGGTGTACTGATGGTTCAGAATTAGGAACAGTATCTGTAGGTGCAGAATGATTTACACAAGGAATGTCATGAGACAAATCCTCATCACAACTAATAGGAGTTGTAAAATCACATGGTAAGGTTGTTGGAAGAGGAGATAAAAATTGTTGAATACTGTGTGAGGAATAGGGAAATATATGTTCATAGAAAATTGCATCTCTGGACACAAATGTAGTATGATTCAAGAGATTATAAAATTTGTAACCCTTTTGATGATTTGGATAACCAAGAAACACACATGCACTCCTCTAGAATCAAACTTATCAGTTGTCCTAGTTGGATTACTTACAACAGCAAAACATCCAAACACCCTGAGACTATCATAACTAGGACTTTTGTGATACAAAACCTCATAAGGAGTCTTATTACCAAGCACTGATGATGGAAGTCTATTTATCAAATATGTTGCAGTGGTAACACAATCACCCCAAAATTTCAATGGCAAGTGTGAATGAAATCTCAAAGCCCTGGCTGTATCTAGGATATGTCTATGTTTTCTTTCTACTCTACCATTCTGTTGTGGTCTGTCAGCACAAGATGTCTGATGTTCAATACCTAATTGACTCAAATAAGTACCACATTCTCCCTTAACAAACTCTAATGCATTGTCAGATCTAACAATTTTCACCTTCTTACTAAACTGTGTTTCAACAAACTTAAGAAATGATTTCAAAGCAGCAAAAGAATCAGATTTATTAACCAACAGATATAGCCAAGTTGCTCTACTACAGTCGTCCACAATAGTTAAGAAATACCTGTATTTTCCATTTGTAGGTACTCTGTATGGCCCCCAAACATCCATATGAATGAGTTCAAAAACAGTTTCTCTGTGAGACTCACTTAGAGAATATGGAAGTTTTGAAAATTTGGCCATGGGGCATGACAAACAAGTATCCACAGAACACTTACTCACTGAAACAGGAAGATTTTTCATACACTTCAACTTTGAATCTGAAACATGTCCAAGTCTATGGTGCCACACTCCATAAGACTCTTTATTCAAAGAAACAGAACTATTTACAGCTGACAATGCTAACTTTCCCAGAGTAGTATTTACCAAAGCAGTAAAAACAGAATCAACCTTGTCAATAGGAACATTCAGAAGATGATAGAGACCAGCTTTCTTCTTACCCAGACCCTTCACCTTCCTGGTTGCCAGGTCCTGAACCACACAAAACTCAGGATAAAATGACACCACACATTGCTCATCTTCAGTTAGTTTAGGCACAGACAATAAACTAAATTTAAAGGAAGGTACCACCAGTACATCCTTTAACATAAGCCCATTAATCAGTTTGACTTTACCAACATGAGAAATTATAGATGTTTCACCATTTGGCAGCTTTATTTGAGGTTTTATTTTCAACAAATATGGGTCAGATATTTGGTCATCTTCAGGAGTCATGTGATCACTAGCACCAGTGTCATATATCCAGCCTTCAAGTAATTCTAACAAATCTAATTGAGTATTAAGGCAAGCTATACCTGCAGCAAAATGATGACCAAAACCCTCATCAAATTCCCCATCAACCTTCATCTGCTGCACACTCCTCAATAGCTGTTCAAATTGCTGTGGAGTGAAACTAATACTGCCACTTTCTACATGAGCAGCTGTCTTTGGTGTCCACTGGTTCTTATTCACTCCATCTCTGGGTTTAAACTGAGTTTTTGCCTGATTGAGCTTTGCCTTTGGATGCCAAGCTGGATACCCCACTTTTTCCCAACACTTCTCTGGAGGATGCCATTTGTAACCACAAATACTACACTTGTCCTTAACCACTCCTTTACTATACAAAGCTGTGGACTCAAATGTATTTGAACCAAACAAAACTCTCTGTGATTCTTCTTGCTGCAGCATAGAACATGCACTTTCAACACTAAGCAAGGGAACCATCATAAGCATCTGACTTCTTAGATTACCAAACTGTTCATCCAATCCATTTAGAAATTGAAACAACCTTTGTTCTTCCTTTTGTTGAGTCAACACAGTCAAGAAGGCTGAAACTTCAGGAGTTACAGTGATTGTAGGCAACACATTCATATTGTCCAATTCCTCCCAAACACACTTCATTCTAGTATAATATTCACTAATCAAACCACCACTCTGAGTAATAGCATAAGTATCCTTATTGAGTTTATACTTTCTAGAACCATCACTTAAAGCAAACCTTTTTTCTAGCTGTATCCAAATCTCACTAGCAGTGTCAACAAACATAATAGAACGAGCAATAGATTCACTTACTGATCCCAAAATCCAACATATAACCATATTATTACACGTATCCCACAATTCAGCCATATTTGGATCATTAGTAGAACGAGCAACCGTACCTTTGATGAAACCTAACTTTCTTTTAGTTGATAGCCCTATCTCAATAGCACGACGCCATGCCCGATAGTTGTGTGAACCAGAAAGTTTTTCTTGTACCGTCAAAGAACTAGGACCATCGCTCGGATGTAGATACAACGGGTTCTGAAACACAGCAGGATTGGTCTGTGGATTAACGTCAGTCATCTCGATCAATTTTGCCCTAATTTCAATTTACGCCCAAAATTTGACCTAATTTTGACCAATTTTAACCTATTTTTGACCAAATTACACGCGGAAATGAACACGTTAACGAAACACACAACAAATCACACAATTAACAACAGAAAACGGTGTGATAACAAGTTTAGATCACCATTGTTACACTCTCTGATACCATGATAACAAAGGTGATGAAACAGTAAAATGAAAGAGAATTGAATGAAAGAGTGAAAGTTTTATTATGAATTGTTACCAAATAAAATGAATACAAGAGTATTTAAAGTGAAAATATTTACAGATATAGCCCTTCTACTCTAATCTATTTACAATATCAACACCAAACTATCTATCCTTGTCCTTTTCTTTCACAGTTTTATTAATTTGATGAAAAAAATGGATTGACTAGTATTGGTTCACTGGGTCTTTAATAAATTTTGGGTTTAGATTTAATTTTCCTCTCGTTCCGGCACGTGTGACTAATTTTGTAAAGTTTCAGCTAGTTACGGCCTCATGTATCAAGGGTTATGGTTGTGGTTGTATTTTACGTCACAATGTCACATTCTTTCTACTGGGTGAACGCCCTAAGTGATAGTGCGTTTAATTTGGTGGGTTTGGAGGTCGTTGCTTTACCTTAGTTTGATGGATTTTCACTTGCTGGCATTTTTTATTAGGTCATAGATCACATAGTAAGTAGTATGTGTAAATTATTTACTTAGATTAGAACTCTGTAACTAGTAACAAAGTCAAAACAAGCAACGAAGTTGGTGATCTAAATTCCTAATCTTTGATCGAGTAGCATTGGGGTTGGCTAGATTTAACAAATGCATATGTCCCATCATCTTTTTAGAAGCAGCCAAAACGTTGCTGTGAATGGGAAAATCAACCATCAATCTTCACTGGTTTTTGATAAAAAAAAAAACTTCAAAATTCTGAAGTAATTTCACTTTATTATTGTGTTGATGAAAGAATCAAACATTAGCTTCACCTCGAAAATCTTCTTTTGAACTCTTTGTATTATCTAGAGCTTTAGTGTTGGATTTTTCTTGATCAAAAATTTCGACTTCATTGGTTTTTGAGCTTGACAAACTCGAGTCCTTACTCTTACCCCAGATGATAAGGTACAAACCGGCAACAATGATGAATGCTCCGACAACCCTATAAAATGTGGAGGATCAACAAAAATTGATAGAAATTAATAAAATGGTCAGATTGAAGAGTACCAGAACAGTGAGATTTATTTATACCTTCCTAAAACAAGTCGCTCAGCTAGAGTAATTGAGCTCACAACCGCGACAATCACCATCCCCAAAGGATTGAAGGCAGTCACGAAAAAGGGTCCTTTTTCCTTCATGACTAGCCCCGAAATGTAGTAGCTAGCCCCTGATCGGACTATTCCCTAAGTATGTGACGAAAAGTATTTAAATTCGTATTAAAGTAAAAAAAAAAAAAAAAAAAAAAAAAAAAAAAAAATCAAAACGATGGATGTATAAAGCTAAAAGGTTTCTTACACTATAAAGTGTAGCTACGAGTTCCGTCTCCTTATGCATAGCCCAAATGCCAGATTTACCCTTCTCGATAACAAGAGTAACAATAGTTCCTTGTAAAGCACCCATCGCACATATAAGCGTTGTAAGGGATAATTGCGCCGGGTATTCTTTGAGAGTCATAGCCTGAAAATTAAAAGCTAGGTATCATATTTTTCACATTGTATACTCAAAAAAGACCTTTTTTAATCACAAATTGTCTTAAAAAAAACATTTGGTTTTAGAGTTATGGAGTTAAAGCCATATGTCCCCATATGTAATTAGTTTAAAATATTTCATTAAAGCAATCTACTCTCTTGACGTATAAAGTTGTAATGGAACTATTTTTAACATGTATATAGGACCCATTTTCATGACGTTACAAAATCAATAACGAAACATGTAAAGCATACCATAAAAGTAGAGGAAAATGAAATAAACCCAACAGAAAGTAAATGATTTAATTTACCTGAAGAATGTAAAAGCTACCCCAACAAAAGCAACCAGCTGTGATCATGATGGCACCCTTGATGTGTTGGTCTTGAGAGACCGCCGCAGTGGAGGCTACAGTATGGTGCACCCCGGTGCCCTCTTTCGTCCATGGCAATGGAACCAGTGGTCCATTAACAAGGGTCATAATCATGGCACCACCTACCGTCACTATGGTTCCTAAGATCTTCCCTTGACTATGCAATTTTTTTACATTGACCTTCTCAAGCCTACAAGTTAAACATGGGTACTTTAATCACACATTGTTGAGACAATTGACTTGTACGTACACTAATCGAAATTGTGTTATATACCTAAAGATCCATGCCATGACAAAAGTTAAAGCAGGAAGCACGTTGCACATTGCTATGGCAAAGGTTGCGGTTGTATACTTCATCCCAGTATAGTATAGGATTTGATCCATAACCGGCCTGATGTTATAAGAATTACATTAGATATAACACATTAAAACATGTGGCATGTTTAAGTGAGTCAAATGTGTTATTGAAGCTTGGTACTTACTCTAGTAGTGCTAGTAACAAAATCTTCCAGAATACAGAAAATGTCATCTGGGAACGAATTTTCCTGTAACATAAGAGAAAATCTAGCAACAATTTAGTTACTTTTTTTTATAGATTTCAACCTTGTAAAATATTAAGCGTGAACGTGAAAGTTAACTTACCTTTCGAAATAATAAGCAAAAGGACCAAAAGCAACAGCTGCAGCAACATTTCGGTATACAGAAAATGTGTAAGGATTAAGCCCTTGGTTTAAAGCCGACTTAACTAAAAGACTGTTAACAGCGTATCCGAGTTGTAGAAAAAGAACTCCTAGATACGGACTTCCTCGCCTGCAAAAACACCAAATCCAACTATTTGACATCTCCATAGTCGTCATTTGACCGATTTCAATTTTAAGTTTTGTTCTTTTTTATCTCTTGAAATCTCTCTAAATGCTCAAAATAAGAGTGTTTAGAGAGATTGATGTTGAGAACGTTTAATGGGGGTTAGGGGGTTTATATATGCAAGGAAAATAATTAAGGTGGTGACATAAGGATTAGATTTATATCGTGCTCCATAAATGATGTTAGAAGCAAACTAAAATTAATGTTCAATAAAGTTTGGTACGTGAATGTTTTGCATGTGTATTCCACTACTTTCATCTTTTCTATTACTTTGGTGTTACGACATTAAACACAATTTTCTATTTTCCATTACAAAGCGTAATTCCCTTAAAAAGTTGCATGTATCGTCACGTTATTTTCAATTTTGTCATTCTTTGGACACATTGTATATTTTACGCGTATTTTAAGCAGCTTTAATTTGTACAGTATTACTTTTGATTGTTAATCTAGAACTCTTTTGTTACTTTTAGCATGAATGACATGTGAAAACAATATAAGTTTACTTGTTACGCCTAAAATCATAATTATCGTCCGGGTATAATCATATATTTTAGCATAAATGATATGAAATTTAGTAAAAATACTTTGATTATTTAGAAAGAAAAGTGGTCAGCCAAAATAACGTTATTTGTCTCACTAACTATAAATGGTTTAAGAACTTATCTTAGGATTTATAAAGTTTAGTGCTCAATGTTTCTCTAAAGAGATCAACAAGCAAAGCACGAATTTAATTTAGTGTTTGATATACTCAATTAGTCAAGCTTATGGTTGCACAAGACGTCAATTTGAGATCATTCTTTTTTGTCAAGTATGAGATCGAGCATGCCTTCCGGACTTTGTATCTCCGATCTTGCAAAGTATGAGATCATTCTATTTTGTTTTTACCAAACAAAATAGCTGGATGCCAAGAGAGAGATTCCAACAAGTCATCAGTTTGTTGAGCCAAGTGTCTGATCTTTGGTGCTTTATTTGTTGCAAGTTTTTATTTTGTTAGTGCATTAAGTGTGTTATGTTCATGCAATTAGGGGTTATAGTAAGGGAAAATGAGCAACTTTACTTCAAGTCTTTGATGTTTTTGGATGTTTTCTATTATGAACATTAAATGCATGGTTTATATTTCTGTGTGTATAGCCTTACTTTTAAGGACACAGTTATATTTGTATGCGAATAATTTTTATCTAATAGATAAAGATATCTTTTGGTTGCATTTCTAACAACTGATAATTAAGGTCTTAAGAAATATTTTACTCATATTTATGTATTTTGGTATCACTTATACCACAAAAGTGAATTTTTAGTATAGTTGAAAATATTTTAACGATATTTTTGTTAGATTAGTTTAGTTATAGTTCTTTGAAGTTTGTTATTTATTAAATTTATGCAATAAAATATCTGTTTAAGTAAGTCCATAGGTGCAGAAAAAAAATGCAACTTTTTAAACATTAAAATTTGAAGCCAAATTTGATGATTAAATGCTCTTGCGTATTCTCTTCAGTGTGTTTTATTACTCTGGACGAAAGCTGAAATTTCTTAAACAACCGCAGCAAAGCTAAAACAATCTAAACTATGATTGATATTTTGCTAAAACAATTTAAACTAGGATCGACATTTCGCTTGGATCTCTCTTTCATTTTGTTGATCAAAGCTGCATCTTCCCCCGACATCTCTACGGTGCTAGCAGCAAGAAATATCTATTCGTCGAGGAAAAAAAAGGTCGCGAGGAGGTCATCTTTCTTTAGACAATCTTGTCGCAATTCCTCTTGGACCATATCATTGCAAAGCTTCTGTACTTGACGACAATCCTGCCATTGTCGTTGAGTCTGATTTTCATCTTTTGGTCTTTCTTGGCTTTCCAGGAGGATGTGGATGTGGATCGTCTCAAAATAGCTCGTTCAGGTCTTCAAAATACGTACGTTCAACATCATCATTTGTCTGTAGTCTTGTTCCAGGAACGTGTTTAGTTTTTTTTTAAACGACAGAAATATGTATATAAAATAAAAGCAACTAGCAAGGCGCTAGAAGCCAAAGAGAATAATACAATTTAGAATTAAACAAAACAATACATCATAGATGCCTCCCGAGGCTTTAACTGCGATGACTGCAAAAAAGATGAAAAAACTCTTGCCAATTACGGCAAACCACGACAAGAGAAAAATCCCCACCTACGGAGATTGAGCCACCGGTTTTCACTCCGGGGTGTTTTTGATGCAGCCCCAAACTAGCCTCGAAGAAAAGAAACAAAAAAAGAAAATATGAGGAACCGAACGCCAAGCGATGCCCAGAACGTCTCAAAAGCAAAAAACATCAACCAATGCCAAAACTCGCCAGCATCAAGGGTGACTTAAGCAAATCTAAACGATTACAAGCCATATGACCCCTGTGAAATAACAAGGAGAAAAAAGAACAAATATTGTCGAAAATGTCACTTTTTCTCAACGGATGTGAACAAAAAGTAACGCTATTACGAAACCTCGAGAGCCACCAGGAACGTGTTTAGTATACTGTCATTTTTAGTGATCTTTCAAGATCCCCACAACGAGTCGCCTATGGCACGAGCTACGATGCAGTTAGCGGCGTCACACTCCTCCAATTTTGGCTACAACGGGTGGTTAACCCCTTGCTCCGTGCACTCTAAATGTTTCTAAAGCTGCATGTATATATTCATTTAGGCTCTCTTTATCAATTAATTCCACAAACTTAATAATCAAAACCTGTAAGAGTTCTACAAACTTAATTATCTCATACTGTAATTAGTTCCATTTAGTACTGTCAAATAAAGTTAATAATAGACAGAATTAATTTATTTATTTGCGCACAACCTTTGTGATCCGTGTTAAACTTTTTGGAAAAAACTAAAATTTTAGTGATAGACATACTAATTGAGCAATTGTTCCTAAAATATCTAAGACATCCCATTCATTAATAAATAAAGTATCAAAGTTAAACAAAAGTTTTGATAAAGTCGACGTTAATAGTGTCATTTCAAAAGGAGATGTTCAAAAAATATAAATGAAAATTCCAATTTTATCTTAAGTGGATTATTTGTATTGAATTGTTATAATATTTGTGTTATACTAGTATTTATATTTGTATTTGTATTGGTTTAGGCTCAAGCACATGTGTTAGGTTAGTCATTAGTATAAATATTGGGTCTTATGTAAACAGTATGAATCAGTTGTAACATTTTACATGATATTTGAGCATTAGATAAGATCCACCAACAAAAATTTGTTATCCTTCAATCATCGGCTATTCGTCGATGATCCGGAAAAATTCCGATTATTTTTTTGCTTTATTTATTTTTTGTTTAGTTTTGATTTTGTTCATTTAGCCATTCAAAAATACGCATATTCTATTTGGGAATTAATTTTGGTGAAGTCTTCTATTCCATTATTGGTTAAGGATTTATTTGTTTGATCTTAAGTTCGTAACCACGCAGGTATTTTTACTTGGGAATTTTGTTTCGTATTACTGTTCTTTTTGTTAGAGTTGGGATTCATGTTTGATTTTGGCCAACATTTGAAATTTTGATATAGATTTGTTTTTTCTTTATTTTTTCTTTACACCTAAAGTCGACAAAAGCTCGACGAGCCTCCAACTAAAGTTGACTATTTTTAAGTAATATATATACACTGCTACATAATAATTACAAATACTATTTTTTACATTTCATTTTGATCAAATGAGCTAAAATAATATGTCAGGTAGATAAGAGAATATTACGTATAATAATAATAATAATAATAATAATAATAATAATAATAATAATAATAATAATAATAAATAAATAAAATAAATAAATAAATAAATAAATAAATAAAAAATAAATAAATAAATAAATAAATAAATAAATAAATAAATAAAACTCACATGCTCTACTCAACAATGGATAAAGTTATCACCAGAATCGATCTACGCACAATTTAATTTAGTTTTTTTTTTTTTTTGAACGGCACAATTTAATTTAGTTTATCTTTTTTGTAAGGCATTTAATTTAGTTTAAATAATACTAGTATAATAGTTAGACATCTAAATTAAGGACATGTTTTAGTAATACTGGAATATGCTATGGGCATAATCCATTAGTAGTGGAAAATGAGAGGATTAGGCACATAAGTTTAAGTTCTATCATATGTATGGTCCATGTAATAATTTTTCGTGGCCATAGATTAAAGAATAAATAGTGGAGTGGTGATGTGGAGGAGTTTTATTTCCTTGGTAGGGCTTCTTAAAGAAATTTGGTACCCCTGATAATCTAGTATTAATACTATTGTTTGGATAATGATTAAAAAAAACAAAACAAACAAACAAACTATGCATACACATACATTTTACGTGTTACATGTAAACAGATAAAAAAATGATCAATTAAAAAGTTATCAAATTTATAAACTTTTAAAAAATCTAAAAAGCAAGCAGGATATGACAAATGATCTCTATTAACATCAAAAACATGTTGACCAAAAAAAAAGAAATTTTTCGCAACATAGTGGATAAAAAAATAAAAATCGCTGAAAAAATATAAAAAATGATTAAATAAAATGCATTAGATTTTGTGTTCACAAGTTTTTTTATGCTCATGACATGTTATGTTCATTAAAAATCTTCGGAAAATTTTATAAAAAGTTGAAAACAAATATAAAGTTGGAGAGTGAAAAACTACTAAAAAGGAAATTCCAGATAAAATTTTATGTTATTTTGTCTCCCCCATTGTAGTGAAAAATATTTGATAAAAAAACAGTTTTCTTGTTTATTCATTGGTCCCGCGTATCGTGTCTCTTCACATTTTAGCCTTTTTAATAAGTGTGGACTTTTCATAAAATCCTAACTCAAACAAATGCAGAAGTTCAGGGTTTATGGAATGGATCGATTAGTTGACTGATACCATGTAAATGTATTGAATGGTGATTGATTTTGATTGATTGATTACAAGAATACATCGACCACTTAACTATGCAAATACAAAACATTCTAGACTCGGGTTTGTGCCCGTTACAACACAACAACATAATACGGGGCTGACAATAAACTCTTAGAATCAGGTTTCTCAATTTTATTTTAGTTTTGATAAACGAAAGGTAAACTATTAACCGTAAACAAATATAGTTTTGAATGATGTTACTTTATTTTTGTTTGAATTTTTCTTAACGTTTATTGTAGGTTTTAACGAGGGGTGTGATATCCACATGTCATGACGGGTTTTAAGCACAACTTTCTATCAAAATAAATTTTAGTCGATGGTGGGTGCAGTTCAGGTCAATATGATATAATTGATCAAATGCAAACCGAGTCATAAGCAAGAGCTAAAGTAGCTCCTAAAAAAACCTTTATTATCCCTATCAAAGAGATAAAATTTGGTTTGTAATAATTAGATGAAACAATGTTTCCGAAAACTTCAAAGCGAAGAAAAATGGCGTCATTCCGTACACAAATCTATATGCCATTCCCTTAATAGAGAGTCTGGGTGATATAGGTGTCAACCAAAGCTATTAAATCATATGCTTTTGCAAGGCAATTTTTTCAATATTATGCTCATATTTGCTTTGAAAAAATTTAGTGTTAGCTATTAAATCAAGGATGTTTAGGTGTCAACCAAAGCTATTAAATCACATTTTGACTTTCCAAAAATGAAGCAGGGATGTTTAGGTGTCAACAATAAATTATATGCTTTTTGCAAGGCTTTTTTTTCAATATTATGTTTATGTCTGCTTTGAAAAAGTTTAGTGTTAGCTTTTTGTACACTTGATTTGTTGTTTTCATAATGTTCAGAATCGCTAAATTTTGATATGGTGTTTTCAACAAACCAATCAACAACCTAAGAGAGCTAGGAGTCATAACTCAATTAACATCAAAAACCCCGTCATGTTAGCGCCACATCATTTCAACACCAAATAATATAACATCAAAAAATCACCATTTATCATAACACCAAATAACACCATTTTTTGAGATCCAATATTTTTTTAAAAAAAATGCAATTTACAAATTAACTCCTTAACTAATATTTCAATCATTAAATAAACTCTTCAATAATATTTCATTCATAAACATAAACATTAAATAAACATTACATAAAATACGATACGAAAAAAAACATACGATACGAAATACATAAACATATCTTTTTTTTTAAAGGCAATAATTTATACATAAACATATCTTAATCTTAATGCCCCCCGCATGCAAAATTATACTCAGGTTCCTCCACAAACCCAAATTCCAACCTAAACGTCGCCGTTTCTGCTTTTTCTTTCCTGAGTCTCCCCTTCCACTCTTGTTGAATCCTTATTTGTTCTGGTTCAACTTCTCTTAAAGCCTCTTCGCCACACATAATTATATAACGCTGTCTTGAAGTTAATCCATGCTCATCAACCATCTTCTGCATAACCCGTAATTGAAGCAGGGATGTTTAGGTGTCAACAATAAATCATATGCTTTTGCAAGGCATTTTTTTCAATATTATGTTATGTTTGCTTTGAAAAAGTTTAGTGTTAGCTTTTTTACACTTGATATGTTATTTTCATAATTTTCGCAATCCCTAAATTTTAATATGGTGTTTTCAACAAACCAATCAACAACCTAAGAGAGCTAGGCGTCATAACTCAAGTTAACACTAAAAACTCCGTCACGTTATCGCTACATAATTTCAACATCAAATAATATAACATCAAAAAATCACTATTTATCATAAAACCAAATAACATCATTTTTGGGGATCCACCATTTAAAAAAAATACAATTTACAAATTAACCCTTTAACTAATATTTCAATCAATATTAAATAAACCATTCACTAATATTTCATTTATAAACATAAACATTAAATAAACATTACAAAAAATACAATACGAAATACGATATGATACGTAAAAAAACATATGATATGAAATACATAAACATATCTTAGCCTGAATGCTTCCCGCATGCAGAATTATACTTAGGTTCCTCCACAAACCCAAATTCCAATCTGAACGCCGCCGTTTCTTCTTCTTCTTTCCTGAGTCTCTCCTCCCACTCTTGTTGAATCCTTGCTTGTTCTGCTTCAACTTCTCTTAAAGCCTCTTTGCCACACATAATTTTATAATGATGTCTTATAGTTAATTCATGCACATCAACTGTCTCTTCTACATAACCCGTAAATTGATAATGTTGTTGCTTAATAAATCCATGCGTATCCGCTGAAGTTGATGCATCTAGCCCAAGTTGATTCAGCTGTTGTGATACAAAACCAACAATTTTGTTTTCTTCATAACTCCAACGGATTTTGTAGTTGATGTTGTCTTGTATCTATGAAACACATTTCCACAAACATTTCACTATTAGTGTCATCTTTCCTGGCTTCATCGCTCAAAAATTTGTCAATCACAACTTGTCTTTCCCACGAAATGGCTTTGCACTTCGCGTATTTTTTTTTTTTCTCAACCGTTCCTTCTTTGCCTTTGCGTGCTCAAACATCTTGATAACTTCAACAATAGCATTCTGGCGAGCTGTATCCTCTTGCTGGCATTGTTTCTGAACATAAGTTTGCATTTCTTCGACAGAATGTGGGAGAGAACAAGCCATAACGTGTAGGGTTTATAATTGTTGTGTGAGTTAAGTGTGAAAATATTGGATAAAGGGGTGTTGTATTTATAAAGGAGTTAAATATTAATTAAAATTAGTAAAAGAATAAATAAATAAATAAAAACCACCGGTGGTGTTTTGAAAATATAGCCGTTAAGGGCTAAAAGTGATTTTTTTTTTCCAACCTTGGGTACCAACGTAAAACACAACGCGAAGCCAACGTCCTATAGCACGGTATGGATAACACCTAATAACGCATGCCACATCGACCAAAACGCCGTGCATGCGTTATGACTCCCGGCGCTCTAAGAGTACATATGTATTAATTTTATATAATATTTATTATTTAAGAGTTAGGCCATCCATCGGACGGGCATCACATCTGTGTGCATACATATAATTCTTTTTACACATTTAAAAAAAAAAAAAAAAAAAAAAAAAAAAAAAAAAAAAACGTAGTTACCGGCTGAATTAGCAACCAACCAACCATGGATGCCAATTTTATCATTCTTTGTCAGCAATGACGATGCATTTATGCATTTTGCTATTTGTTCTTCAAGTTTTTTTTTTTTTTTTTTTTACCATGATTTCCGACATTTTGGCCGACTAATCCACGTGGTTTGAACCCACCGCCACACAGACTCAAACCAGGTAAAGCCCTCCTTTTCAAGGAGGTTGGCGTGACCACTTAAAGTTGTTTGCACCTAGCAGGAATTGAATTTGAAACCTCACACATTTTAGAGTGATAGTTACAACCCTTTTGCCACTATGCCACCCTTAAGTGGTTTGTTCATGTTTTTTACATAGTTTTAGGCTTATTACACATTTAAATCATTTAAATTAGAAAATTAAAAGAATGTGTCATCTAATTGTGGGCAAAGAAACAAGCACCTCGATTAGTTAATTAGAAATGGCATCCATATCATACATCCACAAGTTGAGGTCATTTTGTAATTGGCTATCACAAAATTTAGGATTCATTAGTGGATTAGAAAGCAAAACATTGTTTCAAGACATATATGACTTCCTCAATTAATTATTCATATAGTACGTGTTTGGAGGAATCAACCAATACAATGTTTGTTTAATGTTTTATACCTTTATGGACTTGTAACAAACTTAATATGTAAAAAGAGAACAAAAAGAATTGTTTATATATTATCGAGTAGAACTATAACATGCATTTACTTGAGAAAGAGGGTGTTAATATTACCATATTAATGATCAATAATTCTGATGAGGAAAAACGTGTAAACAATCAAACGAAATGAGGTTGTTACTAGAGTCGTATGGAAAGAAAGCTGAACTGATAATTATTAATGCGAGACGACAAATATAAAACTTGCTTTATCATCAAAGAAAGGAAAAAATATGGCACAAAATCAGTTACGTGGTAAGGGTTGTGCACGCTTACTCGTATATATGATTTACGTGGACGCCCTTTTATTTTTGGTACAAGGTACACAAGCAAAAAGTTTTCTAATTTTTCTCCCTAAATACTCACCGTATACAATATGAAAAATAATTTAGAGAACTAAAAAATATGACCACTTAAGTGCTTAAATTTTGTAAAAATGCTGGTCTTTTTTATTGTCACAAACATGAATGATGCCACAAAAATTAAATATATTATTAGAAATACCAATTAGACATATCAATCAATTATCATATAACAATAAAGTATCATACATTTGTTTTAGTCATTACCTTCACTATCAATCTCAAAACAAAACAAGCTCAAAATGACAATTGGGGTTGAATCCCTATTTGAGTGTACCGAACTCTCCAGGCAAAACAAAAACAAACACATCAATGGTCATGTGCAAAGCACATGGCTCTTATTATTTTGCTAAAATTATGTGCACAACACATGTAAAACCAGGCTTAAAGTCTTTACACGTGTTGCGCACGTGTTTTTAGTTAAGTGGGAGTGATGTGTTTTGTATGTAACCATAAGTGTGTTTGTACTCGTTTTTTGGAGAGTTTTTTACACTTAAACCTTTAAATAAGATTTCATCCCCATTGTCATTTTTAGTTTGTTGCCTTGTACTTTATTTCTTGGATTCTCTTTCATTTTTAAGAACCCTAAATCGTTCAATTAAAGCGTCCTATTCCAATTTCTTCTTTGAATTGCATGACTTTGCCATGAGAAATGATATTATTCATACTAAACATTCCTACTTATCCTCCTAACTTTAAGATTTTAACATGTGAAAAAATTGATGGTTTAAACGAAGTGAGACAATGAGTGGAATACATGTGTAATATTTTTATGGGGTAAGAAGATAAGTAGGCATAAATGGTAGGAGGATATAGCAATACTCCTTTGCCATTCATAGCTTGGATTTACCTTCAATTGTTGATCAAATCAAGTAAAAAAAATTGGCTGCAAATATGGGTTGAAACGAGCTGAGCTGAGCTCAAGCCTGCCTGAGCTCGAGCTCGACTCATTTATATATACAAAGTTTGAGCTCAGGCTTAAACTCATTTCGAGCCTCATATATTGAGCTTGAGCTCGACTCGTGAAATTTTTTACAAGCTCGAGCTCTTATCGATTGGGCTTGACTAACTTATATAAAGTGTGGTTGAAAATAAAGTTCAAATGAAACTCGACTCGTTAATCACATTAAGCCTGAGCTTGTTTATTTCTTTTAAACTTTTTTATACATAGTTATACGTATCGACAATATATAGACGGAGATATTTTTAGGGCACGTTTAGGCTCGTGAGCCTTGTCAATCTTTATATATAAAGCTCAGGCTCGAGCTCGATTATTAAATGACGCCAAACTTAGGCTCAAGCTCAGGCTCAAGCTTTGTTTAAAGTCAGCTTGTTCGTATTTTTTACCGTTTCGATCCTGAACTTTTTACAAGCGGCTCAGATTGTTTCTTCCCGCGATTTAATTACAGTGGTTGAGCTATGTGGGGGGTAAGGTGGGCCATGGCCCACCCAAAAAACCCTAAAAATTGTACATAGGTATTATGTAAAAAGTCTAATGTTGTAAAGTGTAACTAATTTTTTTCCCCATCTTATATACTCATAAAGTCCATGTAGGAATACTAATTGTTGTAAAACTGATTTGTCGCCCCTTATTAGTTCATGTATAAATACTTTAGATTCACTTTTAGATGATTTTAATGATGCGGATGAGCGACGTGTACAACTAAAACGCTAAATGAACAAATTTTTTGTGACATTTTTACATAGTTATATATTATAATGTTTTGTTTCTGCACTTGCTAACGTCTTTTAATTTTTTTGGCCCCCTCAAAAACAAATTCCTAGCTACGCCCTTCTAGATTTAAACTTTTAGTTTTTGTCCCTTTTTAGCTACAACTTAAACAAAATATTGTCCGGGTTATCAAGAGGCCCAACTGCCCAAGCCCATAATTAGCTTTGTTTGAAAAATGAAAAACGCATAAACTCATCAAAACGCACTCGGTTTTCCACATCCCTTAAAAAGACCCTTTTGGCCTTTTTTATATTTCTTTTAACGATTCATGATCACTGTAAGATACACATTTGAATCTTTTAAATATTTGCGATAAAAATAGGGGTGAGCATAGGGTCGGTTTTCGCGTTTCAAACCAGAAAAACTGACAAAAATCGAATCGAACCGAAACCAACAAAAACTTAAATAAATATATAAAAGTGAAACCAAACCGAATAAGGCCGGTTTAACTTAAACCTACTATCTAATACGTGTACATAGTTTCCTGCATAACTTACTACCGATTCCTAGAGATCCAATTATAATCTTCAATATCCATTTATGCTTGTAACTATGTACATACCATACTCTTCGTTAAGCCTGCTACTTACACCCTTTCATCATTTAATTCAATGGGTTAAACGTTTTGAAAAACATCTTTTGAAGTAGTTAGTTTGTAAAGGGAATGAGATCCTCTCAAGTTTGTCTGGACATGATATATAAGTCATATTGATTATATGTACAAAATCACTTAACATGGAAGAACATCAATCTGATTAATGCAGTAGTTTCGTTTACATGCAGACGATTGTATTTTCAACCTTTTCTATTAGTGACGTATAAAGGGTTTCCTAATCAATGCCACATATAACTTTAGACCAAGACCTTTTAAAAGACCAAACCACAAATAATTCTTGTGTATAGAATTCAAAGTAGTCCTTAACTATCAACTTTAAACTTCATTATGTGCAATGCAACTACATACTGCTCTATAAAGACTAGTCTTTTGAGCATGTACACTCGCCTGACTAGTAGTCAAGTGGTCCTATAATGCTTTTCCTACGACTCGACTTGATTTTTTGTTCATGAGATATTTTTAATAAATGGACCTTTACTAGATTCAATCATTGATCGAATAATGGTCAAAGATATAACTCCATTATATAGAGTGTAACGTAATCGAATCGTTAATCAAATCTTGATTATGTCCTTTTGAAAAAAGAAAATGAGATGACATTCAATCAATTACATTGTTTTGTTCTTTTAAGCAGATAAAATAGGCATTATATATTTGGTGGAAACAAAAGTGGTGTGTTTTGTAGGGTTTGAGACACGAAAGAAAAAGGTCGATTGAAATAGAAAGCATTATTTGTGTTTCGTTTCTTTTGAATCTCAATTTGCTTAGAAAGCATGTAAGTGCATTATAGAGTACAAAAAAGTTACCAATATTATACAATGTACATGATATACGTCTCAAGTGGGGTTCTTTTGTTGCAGTGTATTTTTGCTCTTCTTGTAAGTAGTAGTAGCATTTTCCTAGAGGGCGTTTTTAACTGAATGCCACGTCACGAGAGACTATTATCAGAATTCCATCCGTCGTTGTAGGAAACAAAGAGTTGAAGACAATGTGTATACGTACATGCACTACAACACAAGTGGGCTAATGCAACGGTAGAAATCTGTTGCAAATCCGTTGCAATTGGTCATTTGTGAATTTAAGTAATTGTTTGGAAATAATAATAATAATAATAATAATAATTAAAAAAAAAAAAAAAAAAAAAAAAAAAAAGTGGCGGGTGTGGGAAGGAAAGAAAAGGAAGTTCAAGTTTCTTTAGCAACATGAAAAGATAGATAAGATATATATGTTTCCATAGTTGCTTACTGCCTAGATTCCAGACTAAGTTTTGTGTAAACAAACCTAGCAGATAATGAAAAAGGATTGTGTCCGAAACACGATTTAGCACTAACAACACTACTCTGGTAAGCACATCATGTTTAAAGTTATGTTGACATAATTGCACTGGAAATCAAATCAAACTCAAATCATATATAAGATCCCTTTTTCAATGAATCGCTTTTTCAATGTATGGAGATGTTGTAGTTTAGGTCAAGTGAAATAAAATTGTCCAAATAAACAAAAATGTGACAATCAACTTCCATCTAGTTTATAATTTTGTCATCAAAGTATGAAAATAACCAAGAAAGGGAATGAATCTTTGACCAAATTAGAGTTTGGAAAAATGCTGGTTGCATATTTATCTTCATAGTTAATTTAGATAGGTTTCCTTCTTGTTATGCATAAGTATGACATGCTATTCTTATGCTAAGTTAGGTCTTATTCTCTATAATAGTGTTTGTTTAGACTTCTTGGGCTGAGTTGTGGGACTCACCCTCAACCGTTGTACTTAATTATTCTTTTGGAGTAATATATTTTGCTGGGGAAATCCTTTACTAAAAAAATAATAATAATAAAAAATAAATAAAAATAAAAAATGTTGGTTGCATTTGTTACTTGTTAGTTTATGTCATGAATTTCATATATGTACCTTATAAAGAGTTGGGCTCCCATCAAAGCCATAAAGGTGTAGTAAGGACTAAGGCCGGAACGAACAAGGCCCAACAGGTCAACATTACATATTAAGGCTGTGTTTGTTTTTTTTTTTTTTAAACATCTTAAGAGCCTCTTAATAGGCTAAATGTCTGAATCGGTCAGACATTTGGTCGTTCAGACCGTTTTTTTTTTTCTTTCCGTTCAGATGCAGTAAGATCTTAATAGTTTAAACATGAGAGGGGTGTCTGAATACGTCTTGTTGCCTCTTGCTGACACAAATAAAAACAAAAAAAAAATAGTACGAGCAAGCAAATGTGCGGTTCAAACATGAGTTTTTTTTCCCGTTCAGATGCGGTCAGATTCAGACATTTACGCATCAGATTCAGATTCAGATGTGCGGTTCAGATTCAGATTCAGACCCTCTTAACAAACAAACACCACCTAAGCCGTATGCAGTAATATGCACTATTCATTCATATCACTTGCTAGCGACTAAAGAATTTGCATTAAAAAGGATTGAAAGCATTGAGTTATGAATGATGAATGAGTTCTTTTAGTTTGTGATCAGACATATATTTGGGGCACAATATGACATGTTATATCTCTTAAATCATATAAACAACGCAAAACAAAATGAAAATGTTGAACGACCTAAAGTCTGTATTGGAAGTAAATCAAACCTAGGTCCAAGCAAATTCCATCCATCAATTATTATAAGAATAGAACTCTGCATGCTCCAATATGTCATCCTTAAATAAGATACGACACTGCAAAAAATGTTACTAATTGAAATCTTATGCTAAGAGGATACTCTCTTGGTGCCCACTTAATACCTATCTTTCCTCTTTACATCCTCGCCGGTTGGCACTTTTTTTTTTTTTTTTTTTTTTTTTTTTTTTTTTGCAATATGTAGGTGAGGCTGAAGGGAGACAGTGGGTGACTACCTCAACAGCGATAGTGACGAAGACGGAAAATTGATATGTTGTTGCATATTAGTCTTGATGCTGATATATTAGAGCATAAAAAACTTTTGCCAAAGTTTCTTAGATCCTCCAATACGCTTCTCGATAAGTTGTATGGTAATATAAAACATGCTCTTTGATTAAGCATTAATAAATATTACAATATATATTAAATCACAAGGTCTGCGACGTCGTATTGCTATGTGAGTTTCCCGCCAAAAACGTTGGCCCATTCTTGGCCTGATTTTCCAACCTACATTGGACAAACCCAACTTATGCCATACTTAATAGTCCCTCGTTCCAGAACATTCACAATCACCTTTTTTCTATGTATTGTGTGAAACCCTAGATCCAAAACAATGTACTAAGCAAGATCTTATGTAAGTTGATCAATCTTAATTAAATAACACCGATCGTCGGCCGCCAATTTTACGCATCGTATTCTATCAGGTAATTCTATCTCATCGTTTTGTTTTGCTTTGCATAATAATCTATTGAATATTTCTAATGTTGTCTACTGTTTATGTTAATTGTTATAAAATTGGATATAAATAATTTGTTCTTTTAGCATGAACAGTGACTCTTCTTAAAACGAGGTTTTATATATCTTATTTATCATAATAATCAGTTGCTAAATATGTTTTTTATGATGATCTGTTGGTAAATATCATGTTTATGAACTTTATTTATAATGGTTTAATTTTAGTTAATTAATTTTTTTATTAAGGCTTTATAATGATTTTGGGGTTTTGTTAATTTGGAGGTTTTGTTAATTTCTTTTACAGGTTGACTTCCTATTATTTATGTTGTTTGCGATTGAGTTTAAGGTATTTGTTTTCGCCTTTTCTATTATTTTGAATCAATCCCATGTTTGAATTGTTGTCACTTAACACAAATCCAAACAGCCCCTATGGATAGGTTAACATTAATAGCACTGGCGGAATACATATACATGTTTTATGATGGTAACAGCTCTGCCAGTGGTTGTGCAACAAAATAAGTAGAAAACAAAGGGGTATTTGTACGGTGGTGGTGAGGGGTTGTGTTTGCAGGAATAAATAAGCGGCGATTGAAATTGAAACACAATAGTGGGTCACCGAGATGACGAACCTATGCAGTCTTTCCTCGAGAGTGATGGAGATATGTCAGAAATGTTTAGCTGCTCCTGTTGATGCTTACATTGAGGTATAACTTTTTTTTTATTAATCACTTTAGTTTTATATTGTGCATATAAATTGTTTGATAAATTGTATATTTTTATACTTTATTATCCTCGGTGTTCTGGAAACACGTTTGCCGAGTTTGAATACTCTTCCTCTTTTCATAGGTTTGCGTTGCTGGATTGTGTTTGGTGTAAGTTTTGGCTATTAACTAGGGTTTCAGACTGACTTTGATCCTCTTTCTATATGACTATCCATTGTTCTGTTCTATTTTTACAGGTTGGTAGATTTGTGTTGGCAAGTTGGTGTGCGAAATCTTTTCTAGGTTTGTCTTTGTTAACTAATTTACATCTTTGAATTGTAACAAATATGATACATGTATGTGTTTGATACATTTTTTTCTTGATTTGAGATCTTTGGTAGTGACTTGGAGTTGTCAAGCATGTGTTCGTTGAAATGTCAAGAGGTTACACAAGTCACATGTATGTTGTTTTGCTTTATGGAACAATTTCGGCTTATTATTTTGGTAAGCAACCCCGGCTATTTTGATTTAGTGTTAAAAACTAGAAATGCCTCAATGTTTGGAACGACTTTAAAAGTGAAAAAATATGGGGTTTTTTTTCCGGTAACCATGGTTAATACTAATGTATTAGTATTCTATCATTTTAGCATAAAGCTTAGAGGTAATAACCCGCTCTGCAATTTTTTCGGATATTGAAATATGACCTATACTACAGGGGATACATTTTGTATTGATTTGTCTTCATACGGGTGAAAGTATAAAATGTGGCCTATATGTTGTTTTTGTTTATTTAGACAAGGTAGTTGATCCATGCATCTATATAATGAAGTGTATTGAATGTCGCTTATATGTTGTTTTTGTTTTCTTTTTTATAGGTGCTATATGTGAAGGTCCATCGGGTGGACATCTGCGAGATGATTACTTAAGATAGTGGTTGCCCAGAGAGAACGCATATCAAGCATGGTGCCCATTACACCTGTAGTTCATTCAACAAGTGAGTGTTTCATTGTGTTTAATGGTTTATTCATTTGTAGTTGTTCTTTACATATGGTTGCTGATTTTTTTGTAATAGGTATTACTAACACCTTGCACTATCAGACTTTTACGCCCCGTGGAAATGATATTTCTAGACTGCCTGTTGTCGGCAATCGTAGGAGTTCTGCTAAAAAGCTGAGGCGTGTATCGAATGAAGGTGTGTTTAAAATGTATATCTATATATTTATAAACATGTTATAAAAGTGGAACCACCAATGTTTATCCGCTGATTTTAGCTTAAAAAACACCAGAGGTAGTTTTTTTTGTGCTGGTAGAGTTGTTGTATTTGTGAAATGTTGTAGTTTAGTTATGTCGATGAGGTTTTCTGATTGTAAACTAAAGATCAATTTGACTATGTAGATATAACCTTTCACACCGCTCTTAAATACATGCTCGCTCACCTTTGAATTTAGATGTATGAAGTTTGTATATGTGACCCTTTAGAACCATCAAATGGTGAAGTCACTTTATTGATGTACAGATATTTTGATCTACCTGTTTGGGGGTTGATAAGAATTGTACTTGCATAATTTACAGCATTCAAATATTAATAACTGTATTTGCTTAATTCTAAATCATTGCTCCCTTGCTTTGTAATTATTTCAAAGCCTCAAATGTTTAAAAAAAAAGTTGGAAACCTATGTTATGGTCTGCATAGTGTGCTAATACATGTACACTTATATTCCAGATTTTGTTTGTAGTTGTTTCTTCCAGCTTAGTTATGCTTAAATCAGTTATTTTTTATGTATTTGCGCTTTTCTCAGCATGCCCATCCTGCCGGCGTAGTAGCGTTTCTAAAAACAGCAAGGCAAGGAGATTCGTGAGCTGAAATCTGAATCGGAAGGATGGAAGGACTCCTCAACACAAACAAAGAAAATCTCATTAGGAGTATTTCCGATTGTTGGTATGTTTTAAGTGGCAAGTTCTTGGATACATGTAATTTTCAGGTTTTTTATGCCATCTCCTTAGAATGAACGCTTATGCTTTGCATTCCATGTAATTTTAAGGTTTTTTTTTTTTTTTTTTTTTTTTTTTTTGTCTATATTTTCAGCTAATTGAAGAAGAGGAAGTGATGAGGCGAAAAATGATCCGTTTTTAGAGGGTCATTTAAGCCCGAATTCGAATTTATTCGATCAAATATTGCCCTAAATCGTTCCTTTTGTGATTTTAGGTACTTTGGGAGTGAAATCTGGAAAAGGAAGCAATTCGGACGTTTTTGGAGCATAAAAGTGAAGAAAACGCCAAAGTCTTAATTTTCCATGCTGGAAACAGTAGGTGACGGCGTCAAGAGTAATTTCCTGACGGCGTCAAGAGCAAAATTCCATGACGGTCCAGAAGAGATTTGACGGCGTCATGAAGGTAGGGCGTCAAGAGTAAAAGTCATGACGGCCTGGAAATGATTAAGTCTTGACGGCGTCAAATGTAGATCAAGGCAGTCCGAGAATAGTTTTGGCGGCGAGGTGACGGTGTCACAAACTTTGTCTTGACGCCGTCAGCCCCCTTTTCCTATATATAGTTTTCTAATTTTTCACATAAAAAAAAATGAAGTTTTGGGAGAAACCCTAAGTACGATTTTGGTGTAACTTTACAGGTTTTTCAAGGGTTCCAACCCCTTGATACCTTGCATGTGTAATCAAGATAAGTGTTCTTCTAATTCAATCAATATGTCTATGTGTTGGTTGTCTATATCTTGTTCTTGTCTTAATTCCATCATGCTAGGCTAGATCTATTTTGTGTTTTCTTAGATCTAATGAAACCTAGATGTTGATTATGTGTTGATTACTTGTTTATTCTTGTCTTGGATGAATGATTTATATGTTAGGCTTAAGAAAACTGGCAGATCTCCAATTGGTAACATGCTTGAACGTCTTAAGAAACATGAACCGACGCGCACTAGGTCTTTATTGGTTGTATTTAATGCATGAGCCACTGTTTACAATCCCTAAAGTTGTGTTGGGCATGGTGTAGGAGGAGATAAGAGCTCATAGAATTGGGGAGTTAAGTGTGCCACCCCATGAATGGTATTAAGGAATACGATCCGTCATCCATACAATTATAACAAGTAATTAACGTGTAAAAGATGTCTAGGGAGTAGTGAAATCTAAGTAAACATATTTTCTCCAATTACTGCTCACAATTTTAGTGTAATTTAGTTTATTTTCATTTTTAGTATTTTATTTTGATTGCATCTTAGTATTGGGTTAGTTGAATAGCAACTAATTCCGCCCAAATCCTTCAAACCCGAGATTTTAACTTGCTTTTCATAAAATATAAAAATACAAAAAGAATCTTCCCTCACCTTTAGAACTAGTATTTAGGCTTTCTAATCCTAGCGACACTATTCCTAGCTGAACGATCAATCCCCCGGTACTTGTCACTATACTATACTACAACGATCAGGTACACTGCCTGGTGGGGGTTGTAAGCTTCTCGAGATCCCTCGAGAGGTAAAGCCTGGTGCAATTCCCACGCATCAAGTTTTTGGCGCCGCAGCCTTGGGAATAGTTATTGTCTAGGTTAGAATTTCTTTGTATTAGGTCTACATGCTAGATTCCTTTCTAGTAAGATTTTATTTTTATTTTTAGGTTTTCTTTAGTCTATCTTATTTCTTTTTGCCTTTGTTCGTAACCACCCAACATCATGGACAACGGGAACATCTTTGAACCCGTCATCCCACCACAACAAAACCCACCATTAGAACCCCTTAGGCCCCGAACCTTAGGAGAGTATTCCCGACCTAGCCACCAAGGCTACCGAAACACCATTGAGCTCACCGGAGCCAATGTGACCCCCTTGCGATCCGACACCATCCGGTTGGTGTAAAGCGGATGTGCATTCCATGGACTTCGTTCCGAAGATCCAAACCAACAACTTAAGGACTTCCTCAAAATCATAGATTCTATAGACCTAGATGTTGCAACTAGAGAGACTACCCGTTTACGCCTATTCCAATTCTCTCTACGGGATCAAGTTAGTCAATGGCTTGAGCGTTTACCCGCGGGATCCATCACCACATGGGATGATCTCACCACTCGTTTCCTTGCTCAATTTTTCCCACCGGGGAGAACTACTAAGCTTAGAAATGACATCTTGATGTTCCAACAACGTCAAAATGAATCTCTTTATGAAGCATGGACTCGTTTCAAGGACTTACTCCAAAAAGTCCCTCATCATGGCATAGATCTTTGGCTCCAAGTCCAAATCTTTTATGACCATATCGATATCTCCACGAGGCGAGCCATTGACCAATCGGCCGGTGGTAAGCTGCGTGATCTTAGTGCGGAACAATCATGGGAACTCATAGAAGATCTTGCTCTCTATGACAACGAAAGTTGGAATGATCCCCGTGATTTGAACAAAACGGTCAAGGCAATATCTTTGCCTTCGAACAATTCTAGCACTCCCGACCGTAGGATCATGGAACTTGAGGACCAAGTCAAGTTTCTCATGAAATCTTACGAAGCTCCTAAGCCTTCAAGCTAAGTGATCAAAATCACTTCTTCATGCGAATTATGTAGTGGTCCCCATGACACTCGTGATTGTGTGGAACTCCCCGGAACAGCTTTTGCGGACTACGCATCCACGCGTACCGACGAAGCGGGAGATAAGTGGTACACTTTCAGGCCCGAGCCAAATACTTACGGTGATTCATACAACCCCTCTTGGAAAAATCACCCAAACCTTAGGTGGAAACAAAATCAACCCAATTCTTCCAATCCGCCTAATCGTTACCAACCAAACGGTTCACCATCCAACCGTACTTTCAACAACAATCCTTCTAACAACTATGGTAATACCAACAATCTTGAAGGATTGATGTCAAAGTTCATGGCATCTCAAGAAGCTCGCATAGCTAGGTTTGAAACCGAATTCAACCAACAACAAACGGAGATGACCAACAAGATTGACAACTTGTTGAAAGCCCTCAACAACCAAGCGTTAATCACACCTAGGAAAGACACTAGGGACACCAATAGTGGAATCCAAATTAAGGATCCCTCATCATCCAAACATGTCCACTTTGTCAATGTTTTCACCATTAAGCCGATAGATAAGGAGATAGAAGAGAGTGACAAGGGTGAAGTTAGAGTAGAAGCCAAGACTAAGGATGAGAGTAGGGAAGTTGAGGTTAATAAGGATGAGGAATTAGAGGAGGTAGAGCCTATAGAAAAATACTTTGATAAGTTGCCCACCGAGGAAGAACGGGAGTACCATAAGGATTTATTCGATAGTCCCGAGAGACCATATATCTTCGGCACACCCCTTATCAAAATGGGAGACCCCTCTAACATTAACATCCCATGCAATATCGGGCACATGCATATATGGAAAGCTTACATCGACCCTAGATCCCCCGTGAATATCATGACTAGAACTTATTACAATTGGGTGATGAAGAAGCAACTTGATTTTAGGATGATGTCCGGTAAGAATCTGATAAGTAATTTTGCAAGAAGAGTGAAGGGACTGCATGTGATTATAGGGAATCTCACTTATGAGATCGATTTTATGATAGTTGAGGACACTCGTCCGGTGATAGATGCTTGCCTAAGCCAAATAATATTCGGAAAACCATTTGTTGAGGCCACTAGGATGAGTTATGATCCAACTTTAGGGATAGTTAGATTTAAGGAAGAGAATGATGAGGTTTCCTATCAAATGCCCTACAAGATTGAGCAATGCCGCCTTCTCTCTAATTTCAAAAAGGAATACAAGCAAGCGGCTTATTATAGGAATGAGGAGGATAGACGTAGAGGAGTAGAATATGTAAAGAATAGGATGCTTGGTTTCTATAAAGAATGCTTACAACTAGGTCCGGAATACAAAAATGGTTTAGAAGACGACCTAGAGAGTGAAACCAATGATGAAGTCACGTAATAACCCATGACCTTGAGTCTAGCTACAAGACTCGTAAATAAAGAAAAGCGCTTCTTGGGAGGCAACCCATGTTTTGTGTGATTTTATTTGTTTGATTGTTATTTGCTTCCGTATGCATGCTTAGTTTTTATTGTTGGTAGATCATGTTTCTCAATTAAAAAGTGGAAATACTTTACTTTGTTGTTTAGCCTAGTCTTAACTCCACCTAAAAGTATTTTTGCAAAAGATAAGTGTAAGGGGAAACCCCAAATATGTTTTTAAGAAACAAACCGATCATGATTCTCTAAAATATTAAATGAACATGTATATTCGTATTTGTTAGAGTCAAATGCTTGTATTGAGTCATAATGAAGTTTTGCAGGATTTTCCAGGAAGTAGGACCAAGTTTTCCAGAAATTTTCCGGAAACTTAACATAAGAATTTCTGCAGGTCAATTCTGACGGCGTCAGGAGTTTACTCTTGACGGCGTCAGGTGTAAAAATCTGGAAATTTCACCGGTTTTGTTTTTCTAACGGAGTCTTATGGTTTTTGTTAATTATTAAGTTTTATAATCTCCAGGAGATCTGCAAACTTCATTCCACAAGCATTATATCTTATTTTGTTTTCTGGGATTTAGTAACTTATATAGGATGCCGCCGATTTTACGCGAGGTTGTCTTGTCTATTTTCTCAGGTTTTACAGGTTATGTATGACAAGAAGATCATTTATATTCTGGAAGGGAAGCTTTGATTGTTCATTTTCTTGGAGGAAGATTTAACCTGGCCACCTTATTATCCATACCGAGCGAATCAGAGGAGTATTTGATTTCATTCTCTTTACTTTTTCACTTTTACATTCTTTACTTGAACATTGGGGACAATGTTCATCCTAAGTGTAAGAGGAGGGTAAAAAGATGATACCTTACATATGCACTTTCGCTTGAGTTTGTTTTGTTTAATGGTAGATGTGTAATAAAACTATGAGAAATACTTGTTAGTGTAATTTTAGCGCCAAATTTAAAATTTTTTACAACATTTAGGAGTGAAACTTTAGCCATAGCAAGCGTCTCATGGATAGGAGATTGTATGACTAGCACATAACCGTATATTCAGAAAAATTTTCCACCCAAATATGTGAGGTTCGCCTTTAGATTTGATAGGAAAATCATTTATTATTAGTGCTTATGAGTGTACCGGTAGCATTTAGATTCTAGAACTTGCGTTAGTGATGCATCCCGAGACCGCTAGTGAGACTACATTCGTGTAGTAGGATTTACTACATGATAAGAGGCATTAGGATCACCCTTGTGTTAAACCCGTATCATAATTACTTGACCATTTAAGTCATGTTACTTGGCTAGTTAAGTCAACTAATTTTTCCCACACCCTTAGCGTTGTACTCATTTTTAGTACACGAAACCCCTAGTACACCCCTCCGAGCCTATCTTTTCGTTTCTAACTTTAAGCATCTTACTTAAAGGAAGAATTTGTTACACCCCACTTAAATGTACAACCAAATCGCCTTAGCCTTCCGTGTATGCGCTCATTTTTAGTGCATTATTGTTATTTGTTAAACCCTAAGTTAACTTTCTAATTGATTACATGGTTGCTAAGTCGAGTCATATCCTTGTACATATTGTTTTGGGACGATTGGGACTCATGGGTAAGTACTTATTTTATGGAGTAATGGGGAAGAACATAATATTATTACCCCCATATGTGCGTTAATCTTAAAGTGCTCCAAGTGTTTTGATTTTCTTAATTCGAGTCATTAGTTTAGTTAATTGTAAAGTATGTAAAAATTCAAGTGTAAGGGGAATTCTCATTCCCTATGATGTATTATTTTGGATGGTAGGGTAAGAGTGTATGCAAAAAAAAAAAAAAAAAAAAAAAAAAAAAAAAAAAAAAAAAAAAAACATACGGACTACCATCCCTTTTCATTCTATGTTCATTTTATGTTTTTGTTATTTTTCATTTTTTAGCTTAAGTCGAGTCTAGTCTTGGCTTAGCAACGCCATATTGTACATGTAATTAACCAAGATTGTTAGCTCGCCACCAGTAAAAACTTCCTTTATCCAACAAAACCGTGTATTTCATATCCCTACACCTAACGTTACAACCCTTTAAAAGACCTCTTTGATAGTTTATCCTAGGTGCTTACGCCATGTGGTGGAGGTTTGATCCTTTCCCAAGTCTATGGTAATCTATTTTGCTATGACAGGTAGTGAGAGATATCTTCCGTTTCCATATTGTAATTTACACTTTATTACACCCGAGAGATGTGAGTATCTAAACACTGTTTGTGAGGTGCTTGTGTATGACCTCCGTGCTTGTCTATTGGTCTTTAGTGGAACGATTATTTGTTGTAATTACTTTTATATTAGTGTTAAATGACCCCTAACTTGTATTTTGAGTAGAATAAAAGCGCATTTGCTTGAGGACAAGCAAATCTCAAGTGTAAGGGTATATGATGAGGCGAAAAATGATCCGTTTTTAGGGGGTCATTTAAGCCCGAATTCGAATTTATTTGATCAAATATTGCCCTAAATCGTTCCTTTTGTGATTTTAGGTACTTTGGGAGTGAAATCTGGAAAAGGAAGCAATTTGGACGTTTTTGGAGCATAAAAGTGAAGAAAACGCCAAAGTCTTAATTTTCCATGCTGGAAACAGTAGGTGACGGCGTCAAGAGTAATTTCCTGACGGCGTCAAGAGCAAAATTCCATGATGGTCCAGAAGAGATTTGACGGCGTCATGAAGGTAGGGCGTCAAGAGTAAAAGTCATGACGGCCTGGAAATGATTAAGTCTTGACGGCGTCAAATGTAGATCAAGGCAGTCCGAGAATAGTTTTGGCGGCGAGGTGACGGCGTCACAAACTTTGTCTTGACGCCGTCAGCCCCCTTTTCCTATATATAGTTTTCTAATTTTTCACATAAAAAAAGGGAAGTTTTGGGAGAAACCCTAAGTACGATTTTGGTGTAACTTTACAGGTTTTTCAAGGGTTCCAACCCCTTGATACCTTGCATGTGTAATCAAGATAAGTGTTCTTCTAATTCAATCAATATGTCTATGTGTTGGTTGTCTATATCTTGTTCTTGTCTTAATTCCATTGATGAGTGTGTAAATACTCACAATTTTTACCAATTCTGAGCTGCCAAAACATCTAAAAACACTCAATAATGAATCAAAATAGTGAAAATATCCCAGGAAAGTGTTTTACATGTTTCAAATGCAAAAATACCAAAAACAGATGAAAAACGCACAAAGTTTGCATAATTGGCAGTTTCAGTCCCCCAACTTTCAAAAGTTGTCAAATCTAGTCCCTGGTCATTCTAAAAACTTGAAAAAATCACCAAAGGTCCTTATAAATCAAAAAGTTACATAATTAGTCCTTTAGTGAAAAGTTTCACAAAATGTCAAGTTTAGTCCCTGAACTTTGAAAATTGTCAAAAATGGTCCATGGGATATGAAAAACTTTGAGAAAAACAAATTTTGTCCTTGCACTAACCTTTTATGACAGGATTGGTCCTTGGTGAAATGTTTGGTGAAAATTACACGAATGGTCCCTGAAGTTTGAAAGTTTGACGGTTTCAGTCCCTGGTGAAAATAAATTGGAAAATTCATGCCAGGACCTTATACTATTCATGATGTGGCATAATACACCCTTGGAAATAAATTGGAAGCATGCCAAGATTACACCTCAAACTTTCATCAAATTACAAAAAAGGTCCTTGTGAAAATCAAAAACCAAAATCGGATCCAAAATAATAATACTACCCCATATTATCCAATCCAATCCACATCCTTTTCCAGCCCACCCATTCCTAATTCTTTGGGCCCAAATTATACCAGCCCACACCACAAACCCATTGCACCCTTTAATAATATAAACCGGGTCAAACTATTTGACCTGGTCAAAACCAGTTAAACACCCCTCAAAACCACCAAACCGCCCTTCTTCCCTGGTATTGCCCACCACCACCACCACTTGCAGGTCCCATCAAACTCCCATCATACACCATCGCCCAACCCACTACACCTACTTATCACCACATTAAATGCTGCCCCCCCTCCCCCAAGTTGTAATAACCGTCCAAAATTCCCTTACCAAGTTTTGGCGCCAAATCCGATTCAAAGGGTGAGATCAATTCAGAGAAAATCAACGGTTTATATTGAATGGGAAAGGCTCAGAAAGGTTCAAGAAACCCTAGGAGAGGGCTATAAATAGAAGAGAAGTGCAATGAAGAAGGCAGTTAGTTAATTAATAGTATTTTAGGTCGAAGTTAGTATAATTTGAATTTCTGTTGGTCTCTTAAGCTTTTAAGCATTGTAATAGTCTATTTTCATGTAATCTCAAGTTTCTAATCAATCAATTTCAGGTTTTGTTTAGTGTTTCAGTTTGTGCCATTTTCAAATAATTTTGAGTTTTTATTGTACTGAGTTGTGAAGAGAAAGCAAGTACCATGGACTGAAATAGCTTCACATAGGTTCCTTTAAGCTTATTAAAGCTTCTTAGAGACTCTAAAAACCAGACTTAATAGAAAACTTAAAAAATACAAAAATGGTCAACCTTGGTCAACCTTGCTTGTTTGATTTTGCATTTGCAGGTTTCTAAAGTGAAAAGAGCAAGCTTGGAGCTGGTTTGGCCTATCTAAAGATAGGCTTCTGTGGAGAAGCCCCTTGTTCAAGCTAGGGGTGTGGTTGTAAGCCTTTGCTCATTTCAAATTTCCTCTAAAAATTAGTCATTAATACTATTTGAATTGCTTGTTGTTTATTGTCATCTGTGTTCTATTTGTGTATCTTAAGTATAGTTTAGTTGCATTCTAGCTTAATCCACATAGCTTGTTTGTTAGAATAAGTAGTTATCATAAATCCTAGTTTTAACTGTCAAAATAGCTTTAGTATTAAACTTGCATAATTATAGTTGTAACCTGTTGTTAAGTATTTAAACAAAGTTAATTAGGCATAATCAGCAATCAGGGATCAAATTTACAAACCCTTGTGATCATCTGTTCTAAAAATCATCAAACAGTCCACATTAAGGGGTGTTTGGATTTGGTAAATCAACTGTGTTGTGAAGGTTCTTGGTTGGTAACTTTGTGCAAAAACTTTGTCTCAGCATCAAAACAGTTCAAACAAGTCTTAAAAATTGGGTGACATTGAACAAAAAGTCAAAATCTCAAGGAATTAATCACTCACAGTTAACTGTGAGAGTTTTTGAACACAAAATCATCTCATTAGCTTAAAAAGTTGTTAAAATAGAGTAGAATAGCTTAAGTACATCTTATTACATAACTTTGAATCAGTAAGGATCATTGGAATTTCATCAAAGTCAAAATTTGAGTTTTCATCAAAAAGTCAAATTTCATCTTCTCAGATTTTTGCAAAATTTCCAAGTTCAATTGTGATTTGTGTAATGGGAGTTAAGGGTTGAAACTTGTTATAGTTAAAGTCTATTAGCTGATCTTTAAGCCCCAATTTTTGTTTTATTTTTGTGAAATTTTGTGTGGGTCCCACAGACCCCCAAAGTGAGTTGCAGGGCAGACCTTTGCCCTGTGCACAGCAGACCTCCACCACACCACCAACTTTGGTGGTGGTTGTAGACCACCCTAGTGGGCCCTAGTGGTTCCAATTGACTTTTTCCAACCCCCCTCCTACCAGGGAGTGTGGATTGACCATCTGTTTGACCTTAAACTTGGTGGACCCCACCTGGAATTAGCTTTAAAGTCTGTCCCATAACTGAGTGAAACTCAAATTTGCTAAAGTGCTTATTTGAACTCATTCAGCTTATTTGTGCTTAAGTCTTGTTGTTTCTGGCTTATTTGAGATTGTTGAGCTTGTTTACACCCATTTCAATCATTGTGGACCCCACCATCAGTCAATTGAGCTTATTTGACCACACAGTCAACCAAAGTCAAACTGCTTAAGTTTAGGGGGTGCTACTGCTTATTTATAAGCTGATTTTAAAAGTGTGTTTACAAAAGTTTCTCATTTTCAGTGGTTAAGTAGGTTTGTAAAAGAAAATCCAAGAAAAAACCAATTTAAAATAAGTGATAGTTTCTATTTAATTCAATTTAATTTTAATTTTCATTTTTAGATTTTAATTAAGTACTTAGTGTTTTTTATATTTTTATTAAATACCTTATATAGTAAAGTAATTTTGATAAATTTTTCAGATTTTTATTTTGTTATTTAGTATTTATTAGATTTAATTTTAGTTTTCTTAATTATTAATTAATATTAAGTATTAAATATCATATTTAGTTTTTATAAAGTAAAACTTAGTTTTTATATTTTTCCTAGCTATAATATAGTATAATAGACTTTTATAAAATATAATTTGAATTTCTACTGTTCATTTTACATTTTTCTTATTTTAATTGTTTAAATTAGACTTAAGTTAATTAAAAGGTAAATAATTAGTGGATTAATCTTAAAACATAATTTTTAGAGTTTTTATAATTTTTTAGGATTCCTGTGATGGTTAAGTAATTTTATAAATTTTCTCTTAATTTTCTAAGTTAATTTAGTATTAATATTAATTAAAAGTAGTTTAATTAGTTTAATTAAGTTAAATAGTTTTTAATTAATAAAAAACCCATAAAAAGACAAAAATATTTATTTTTATTTTTTATACTTTCTTCAAGTTCTAATTTAAGTTTAGAAAATATTTTTGCTAATTTTTAGTTTAATTTATATCATTTGTCATTTTTAGTTAAATTAAATTAGGCTTTAATTTAGTTTTTAAATAGTTTTATTAATTAAATAATATTTAAATAGTATTTTAATCATTTTCATAATTTCATTTTCATTTTTAATTTTAAGTTTCAAGAAGTGTCAAAAGCACCCCCTGTAGTTTGTTAAATACCAAAATCCCACTTTTTTAGTCCGATTGCGTAAATCTGAATTGTGAGTACGTGCATATATCTGTATATCTGATTTTTGTGAATATTATATCTGTGTACCAATACCATAATAACAGTAGCAATATCACTCCCAAATCATCTGGCTACTGTCCTCAGTGCCACTTTCTCATAAACGATTCCAAAAGCACCATTTCAATCTCGCTGGGACTTTAACGACCCGGGGAAACACTATACTATCCACGGAGTATTAGGACAAGGCTGTCTTTGACTTGTTGACCTTGGTCAATAATATCTGACGGTTTAGACCCAATCATCCATCATGCTAGGCTAGATCTATGTTGTGTTTGCTTAGATCTAATGAAACCTAGATGTTGATTATGTGTTGATTACTTGTTTATTCTTGTCTTGGATGAATGATTTATATGTTAGGCTTAAGAAAACTGGCAGATCTCCAATTGGTAACATGCTTGAACGTCTTAAGAAACATGAACCGACGCGCACTAGGTCTTTATTGGTTGTATTTAATGCATGAGCCACTGTTTACAATCCCTATAGTTGTGTTGGGCATGGTGTAGGAGGAGATAAGAGCTCATAGAATTGGGGAGTTAAGTGTGCCACCCCATGAATGGTATTAAGGAATACGATCCGTCATCCATACAATTATAACAAGTAATTAACGTGTAAAAGATGTCTAGGGAGTAGTGAAATCTAAGTAAACACATTTTTTCCAATTACTGCTCACAACTTTAGTGTAATTTAGTTTATTTTCATTTTTAGTATTTTATTTTGATTGCATCTTAGTATTGGGTTAGTTGAATAGCAACTAATTCCGCCCAAATCCTTCAAACCCGAGATTTTAACTTGCTTTTCATAAAATATAAAAATACAAAAAGAATCTTCCCTCACCTTTAGAACTAGTATTTAGGCTTTCTAATCCTAGCGACACTATTCCTAGCTGAACGATCAATCCCCCGGTACTTGTCACTATACTATACTACAACGATCAGGTACACTGCCTGGTGGGGGTTGTAAGCTTCTCGAGATCCCTCGAGAGGTAAAGCCTGGTGCAATTCCCACGCATCAGGAATTCAAGTTCCAGTGACTAAGAAACCATCGAAAGAGGCAACGAAGATGGATATCGACGATGCCTCATCTAATGTGCCATTGGCGAATGAGACTACTGTTAATATGGACATTGCCCCTGTGACTGAGAATGGTGTTAACATGGAGACCGATACGAAGGTTCGTTGAACATGTACTATACTACTGTGCAGATAGAAAGTCTTAGGTTGTATGATGGTAACACTGATGATGTTTGATCATGTGTCAATCCAATGATTGGATATGAATTTGGCGTGTTATGGTCGCTATTAGTTTCAGTTACCAACATGCACCAAGTATTGGGTAGGGAAAACATTAGTGGTCGCTAATTATGTATTCACTTAAGTACTTAGATGGTTATAAGTTATACTCAGTTTACTACCTGAATTGTGTATAGTTGTAGTGAACCAAAATGAACAAGCTGAAAGCATCCCATAAGCAATTTATCGTAATACATTTATTTTTGAAGGTAAATTCTCTTACTTTTGGTCTTTTACTATAATACTATGGGGAATCATCCTTGATTAGTTAATGTATTTGAATCTTTAATTTAGTTTACTGTTACAGATTATCTATAATTTTGATAGGGGCATTTTTTGTCTTTGGTTGGTATTTGACTGAGAACTATAGATAATCTATTATAGACATATATTCAGTTTTCAGTCACTTATAGCTTTTGATATTAATTGATATACGTCCACTCCCTGAACCTTATCGTTTGGATTGACTATCAACAGGTTAACCGGGTGAGGCTGACCTGCTGCAGAAGTAAAATGGTTATTTGGATTGGTTGGAAATATGACCTTTTCTGGATTAAATGCATAAATAAGCCTGGTAATTAATGTTATTGAACGTTGTATGATGAGCACAAGAATTGGTTTTATTTTGAAGTTTAGTATTCATGATGATAGTGTTGTTTTACTTTGGTATATTGCTGATTATGGGTATTTTCCTGGTGCATGAGAGGCGTTTGGATTATGTTTATTTGGAGGGGTACCGGTGCATAAGGGGTATTTGGCATAAGGGGTGTTTGGGATATAAGTTCTAATGTATAATGCACCAATTACTACAGCAAAAAAAAACAGCGCAAGGCCGCAGCGCGGCGGCCGGCCGCCGCCTTACTTGTTTTTTAAAAAATGAGAGGATTTTATAGTTTGGCGCTCGCAAACCAAAAAAAGCATAGCCCACGGTCCACAATAAAGTCGCTTATTTGAGTGACACAACTAGAAAAACCTCAATTTAACTTTTATTACGTCTTTCTTATTAAAGGCCCGGACCAAAAAAGCTGCCAAAGGCCCGTTCCGAATCCATCCAGTATTCATGAAAGACCGGACCATAATAATGAGGTTGGACCGGGCCTAAGAAGACCTGACGGGAAGTCGGGAACACGGTCTCTATGAAGACTTGAAGAGTGTTATACCATTTTTGTTTAATATTTCTTTTTGTATTTGTTACAGTATTTTGTTACATCATTAAACAGGAAGTTTATTTTTACCAAAATAACACTTTTAGAATGAAAACTCAATTTTGGTCAGAAACTCAGAATTGATTGTTTTAGCAAAGAAAAACACAGGTGGTCCAAAGATTATAAAAATTGCACTCATAGGATTGTCTTAATTCGAAGTACCTATTAAATAAATCATGTCAAACTATCTATATATGTCAATTAATACAGTAAGGTTTATCACATAAACATTCGAAGTGTGCTAGTTGATTTATCTCTAACCCTGAATTACATATAAGCTTATGGCAACTCTAGCAAAGCCAGACTCCCCCTGTCAATCATTCAATACAAGTTGAAGCATGGTAAAAAAAATTGTTATACGGAGTATTATCTAACAGACAACAACATAAAGTTGCTTGAACGATTAGAACCTAGAAGTGTCTGCTACTCACATTTATGAAGTAATACAGCCAACCAAATGTCTTGAAACATTTTTGTATTCAGCTGTACAAAACAAGTATTTGTTTTAAGAAATACATACATAGTCTGCTCTGTGACCCTTTTGTATGGAAAAGTTTGACTACTCAAGCAAACACATTATAACCACAGCTGAGCACGTATCTGCCGTAATGCTGCAATAGTAGCTGAAGACCATTTCAAGTCTAGGTTTAATCTAAGCAGTCGGTACTAGCAAACGCAAACTTTTCTGGAACCACAAAACCTAACTGCACATATTCTAGTTATGGCTTCTAGTATACAATCAAGACTTTAAAGTCGGACAAGCAGATAGCAACACAACAGATGAAGAAGAATATGCAGAACATAGGAACATCCATGAAAAGGATGAAATCAAATTGAAATACAGTACAATTCATATTGCTTTTGTTGGATCACACAAACATCACACAATTTTTACCTGAAAACCACACTAGTTCTTGGAAAGAGTAACATATCCGTCTGGTACGCCAGTCATTCATCATTAATCTACATACCAGGACACTATAGACATAACATAAATGAAGAATAAGAGCATCTCCATTGACTTTTATCCAGCTTCAATTTGCTCGGCTTTGAATAACATCAAGCCCCACCTCACTAGCATCTGTTGCTTGCAACTCCACCTGAATACCGTCGAGCTCTCTCTTGAACCTGTCCTTGGAACTTGCGTAAATCATCTTGCTCCTCACCCTAGCAGTGTCCGGAGACCTTTCACATGATGAATAGAACAAATCTGTTAAACACCTCATACAAAATTAAAGGTCAACTATAGGAGGTTATTAATCAATTATTACCATGCAATGAAGAAAATCCTGCTCTTTTGAACACCCTCTGGGGTCAAAAAATCATAATCAAAGACAGCATATCGGCACTCATCAGCAGGGAGGCATGCTGCAAATTCATCATAAGTCTCAGCTGGTTCTCCAAGCTTTTCAACTATCACCTGCTTCTGCTTCTCTTCAATCTTATAAATGATGAAGCGGTGGGTCCTTTTTGCCTTCAAGTCCATGAACTTTAGCTTGCAATCATCGTGCACAGCCATCCCTGATGCTGCATTGGCCTGCAAGTTTCATGGATTATCAGTCAGGCATATGAAACAATCTTACAAATGTGGTTCAACAGCGGTGATAAGAGTGTGTAAATAGTTCTAAAACAGTAACAACTGAAAGCTATTTTCTGTCCATGATGGAAACAGATAAGATCATTAAATGAACTTCAAATCACCCTTAGTTTTAAGCACCCTTAGTTTTACCACATGACCAATTAATAGACCCAGTTCTAAACTTTTTAATTCCATTGCACTGTATCAATCATTAAATGAACATCAAATCACCCTTAGCTTTAAGCACATAAATGTTGTGGTCTGCCGTCTACATTAAGCATGACATTAAGAAAACCAAAAAAATAAAACAACGCCTATTTTTCATATAGAATTTCATTTTGAGTTAGTACACTTGGTTGTTAGTACTATCAGTTGTTCCGTACGAACATTCTTCGCATGTGATGATACCAATGAGGCATCCTATACCAGGCCCGCTAGACCATTGTTTCCACCACGCTAAATAAATCATACAGCCCTACTCATACTATCTTACTATCTTCAAATGTTACGCCATTTATTGCATCATTATAGTCCGAAAAAGTGGCCCTACAACAAGCTAAAATCCTGCAGTCAATTCCTAGACATAACCATGAGGGTCCCGATATTAAACATGAGATATTCTTATCAATATATGTTACAGCACGAACAATAAAAGGCTGCTATTTTCAACTAATAACTGGACCACAATTGGTAACCCAAAATCTGTCTCTATCTCTCTCCAGACTACTCCAAGTTTAGCCAGACATATCTTAAAGTTGACATTACAAACCTACCAGCTCACCAACTCAACACGCCTAACTAACACCAAATCTGGTAGAAGATCATGTAAATTAAGCCTGCCAATTCACGCAATCTGTTGGAAGACAAACAAAATTCACCCAAATAGTGCCTCCCCGGACCACATTACCAAGCAATCAACCATCTATAACTTTATGATAATTTAATATTTGAGCCCGGCTCATAAGAAAACAGTGACTGTGATAACAAAGTCAAGTCTCTCCGTATAATAATAATGTTACAAAAAGGCTGGCACAAATCGCAACAATATCTTTGTAACATAACTATGCCAACCTAATACATATCGGAGATTTGACGTTAAACCAATAAATTCCCTTGACGCGGGTTTTCAATTAAAAACGACAAAAAATCAACATTTTATTGTTTGGATCAAGTAACCAATAGTGACATTACTTTAAAAAATAAACAATTTTGATTTTAAATCTATTATTATTATAGATCTAAAAAAATTAATTTTGACCTTTTTTCCGAAACAAAAAGCAATATTAAATCATCAGAGTTTTTACATCTCAATAGTTTATTTTAACTTTTGACACACACAAAATGAAGCTGGTGAACTCAGTGAGTCACATCTGACAATATAAAGGTCTGATCTAGCTGAATAACAACTTATAAATATAGAATTGAACCATAATAATAAATCAATCAACGAAATCAGTATACATCTAACAGATCACAGTAAATATATATCTCAAAATCAAAATAAATAAATAATTTTATAATTGATAAGTAAGTAAATAAAAAGAAATAAACTACCATGTTTTCCGGCGACGGTAGAGAAAATCTAGGGTTCCGATTTAAGAGAGAGAGAGAGAGAGATATTTTTGTGGAAGACGTGTTCTTCGTCTGCCTCCTCTATAATAATTTGGGGATTTTCTTCTCTCACTTTTTAATGTGTTTTTATTTTCTATAATTGGCCCCTCGTCTTTTTATTCTCTTTTCTTACGGACCTTGAATTAGGTTTCGTCTTCTTTTATTATGAGACTTAAAATGCATAATGTAATGTACCCGTCCCAAGCCGAGCTCGACCCATCCCGAAACCAACAAGCTGGAAATCCCTAACCGAATCCCGACCTGAGTATATCTCGAGTCCCGACTCGTGTGGTTTTCTTTATGTTTTGTCGGTTTAACCCGAGTCCCAACCCGACCCGACCCGAGTCCCGACATCCTGAAAATCCCAACCAGAGTCTCGACCCGAGTATAACTCGGTTTGTGTCGGTTTCGGTCGGTTTGTGTCGGTTTTTGGCTGATTTTGCTCACCCCTAATGTAATGTAATGCAGAGTTCAATACACTATCATATCACTGCCATATCAACATCTCAATATTTATACAAAACTCTTAAAGCACAAGGTATTGTGCTAACGGATAACACGTTATTGGTATGACACCTCAACGTCACCTAATCCCTTCCCAATAACACACCAATAACTAAAACACCCCTCCTTCATACCAATAACATCACTTGTAGGTCTCACAAAATACCCTACCAAATATACCCACTTACTCACAATACAAAAAATAATAATAATAAAAGCACAAAAAGGTGCATTTGGCGTGAGCCACTGAAATGGCTAGGTGTATTTTTGGCACAAGTTTGGCATGTTGGCCGGTATGGTTGGCTCACATATGGCACAAAAAAAAGGGACGGATTGCAATCATATTATGTGCTCTTACAATGCATTCAACTTTACACATTTTAATGCCTTTCCACTTCATAGTAAATTTAATCATTTTTTTCTTTAATATTGTTGTCTGTAACTGTAATTAAAGGGTTGGATGGTGTCTTTTGAATATAGAAAAATCATATGTCAATATTTTGATAACTTTTAATTAAAAGCTTTCTCTATCTTTAGTGTTTATACGGTGTGTTTCTGAACACACTATCATTCTACAAACTGATGACATGGATGCATTGCAATGCATTGATCGTTGAAAAGAAACCCATTAAGCGTTGTCAACCTGGCCCATTGTGGATGGCCTAAACGTATGTTCAGTCTACTTAAATATTTAGAGTTGTCTAGTATCGATTCATGTAACATCTACGTTTACTATATGTTTCGGATCATAATATTAAGCACAATATTAATGTGTAGATGAAGATCATCTATGATCATGTTATTGAAGTCAATCTTTTTGTGAATTTTGTACACCTAGGCCAATTGGTATTCTCATGGCCAATTGGTATTCTCATTGTCATTTTCATACTTTTACCATGAGTTATCCAAAGATTATCACCTTGTGAGATTTGAACACTTGTCTCTTCTAAAACTTTGAAAACACCTTACATGACCTTGGAGATGGTTTACATGTAGTATCCAAATTTTTCTCTGAAGAAAATTGTTTGATATTGATCATTTTTTTACATTTGTATTTCTACTTGAATTAATTCACAGTTCATTAATTTGAAAGTTAGTATAATATTGTAGAGGTGATATAGTTAGAGTTCAATAAAAATAAATAAAGATGAGGAAAACTACTCAATTAGATACGCTCTTCTTATCATTTAAAATGATAGTCGTCGATACGTTAAATTACATTTGACGTGCTAAGGGTGTGCTTGGTTAAGGGGTATAAGGCATAAGGAATGGGTAAGATAATGAATAATAATGCTTGGTACTATATAATGCAATCACTCATTACTCACTTTTGGGTCATGAGTCATTACCCACTAACTTGGGATTAATGAATTTGATTACCTTTATATTCTCTTTATATTTCTTTTGTCTTTCCCATTGTTATTCCCCTCTACAAACCAAGCATGCCCTAAATATTCGTTGATAGTGATGATAGTGTTATCTAAATTTTTTTTGCTATAACAGACGTATGTTGGTTTCGTTAAACAAAATATATAGTGAAGTAAGCCACCCGCATACTAAACAAGAAAAATTTAGAACTTTGTTCAATACTAATGATGATGTTTATTTCAAGATTGTATAATGATTTGGTCTTGTCATGATTAAAAATGTGAATGGTCACGAGAGGCCGGATTCAATGGTTTTAACAGTTCAAAGCTCAAGCTTGACAAATATTATTGTTAGAGGTGCTTCATAAAAATTTTGTAAACTCGAAGAACTGAATTTGTAACATTCGCTTGCACTTTTTTTCTTTGCCACCTACAGTGCTCATTCTGCGTTGAATGTCCGCAATGTTTCAAAAGTGCATCCAAGCCAATGATAATGTGCCACATGTGTTTTATCTTCTTTAATTTATTGCCACGAAATTTGAATAAGGGTGTGATAAGAATGTACAACTCATGTAGACAATTGATAAAACGAGTTGGAAGAATATGAGGAAAAAAACATGAAATTAGCATCTTACTGTAGAATGTTTTTTAGACTAGTAGTAACAATGACAGTACCAGTGACCAATCATCTCGTCATATCAGGGTCGACTCAGCTATATCAAATGCATGATCGAATACTCGTAATAAAGCGACTGCACTCACAACCAAAAACATAACCCACAAAAATGAATAAAGAAATAACTCACACACACAAACAAACTTAATTTATTCGGTCGGCGGCAACTGAATCTTTCAACTTTTGGAGAAGAACGTGTTTTGTATGGTCTAGATTGGGAGGATGACACGTTCTAAATGGGGAAACCAGCAAAACCATTTGGTTTTGCTACGAGTAGTCTTAAGTGTAAATTAAACTTTAGCGTCATTGTGTTTGCTAGGGCTATCTCGATCAAAATCCATTAACATGTTATATTTGTATCTATATTCAAATTCTTTGATCTAGTGGTGTGTGAGTTATAACCCATCAACTTAAATGTTGTGGGTTCAAACCTGACTGAAAGTATTTGTGTGATAAGTGGTATTAAGTGTGAAAATAAATGGCCTTTCTAAAATGTTATATTTGTATCTTGCTATGATGCTATCTTTTATTTGATATAAATCATATAATACTATTTCATAGTATTATATTACTCATAACTTTTAGATTAATAATTCACTTATATTTTTATTTACAAGATATTTTGAAGACCACATGCTTAAATCCCTTTTATCTAATTTTTTTAAAAAAGAAAAACATAAAATAGACCGTTTAACTAATTTAGGTTACATCAATAAATTGGCAAATGGCGTCTTATTAACTTCATCACTTGAATACACATACTCTATTAAAGCATCTATCTATTATATATAAAGACTGAGTTTCCATATTGAATGTGAGCATTAATGCAATAAGTCAAGAAACTCAAATATGTGCTTTAACCTAATGTAAATAATTGGTTTAAGCTTAAAGGTATTGTACATTCGACTTTATGAATTTATGTTACTCTATAACTTTGTAAAATGGGTGGTACGGTACAATGTAGTTGAAGCAATATTTTAATTATATCAATCTCACAAATTTACACCCGCATCCTTGAATGCATCATCGGTTATGGAACGTGAAAGTGCTGCAGTTTTGCAACCTCAAAGAATACAAAGGAAGCTAGAATTAACACTTGAGTCTCATTACCTTCACCAAATTAAATGCAAACAGGAAGATGACTTTCCAATTGGATTTGTGATGAGTATAAATAACAAACTATCTCAAACCATCTCCAAAATGTTCACCACTGCCAATCCCAAGTCCAAAACACAACCAAAACCAACTTCGTATCTATCCTAAATCCCGTCCATCTCATGTTACTATCACTAAACCAATACTGGAAACAAAATATAATATCAAATGATCTCAGATTCTTCTTTTCGTGTGTTACAAAAGCATATCAGACCTTGAAGTCCATAAACACGAAAGAACTTATCATCATTGATCTTTTTTAATATTCGAAATTAAAGCAAGAACAAAACCTTATGGTTTCATCCATTCCTTTCTTTCGGTTATCAAAACACGAGACCAACAACAAAACGAAACAAATAAGATGAACCTACCCGAGACCCTCCAAAGGATATTTAAGCCATAAAGTGGTTTCTTGATTCGGATTATACTGCAAATGACAAACAAGGCAAAGGTACGGTTGTAAGTTAGAGTTTGTGATGTCCGATACATAGAATAATGGTGGATAATGAGATGAGATGAGTTTTTGTTGTTGTTGTGATTAGATGTAGATTAGATTGGCTTAGATGATGATCTTGATGAAAGAGATGAAGAGGTGAGAGGATAAGTGTTAGGCGGATTATAATATGTAGTGCTAGGGTTAATGTAAAATGAAAAAAATTATGTTATACACATATATCAAAACCGGGTATTGTGATTTGTGTATTGGGCTTTTACCGGGCTTATTGCTTTATCTGATTGAAATTATACATGGAGTTTGGGTGTTCGATTATTTATTACGTTACAAAAAACAAATAATGATCAACTCTCATGAAAATTAAATAGTACAAGTTAGTCTATTGTTTTAAATTTTATGAGTTTGTTGACCACAGGCCCATGAAAACCAAGTTGAAGCAAAAACAAGAAACCGTCAAGAGTGTAAATAATAAGAATTAATTGTCATAAATGTGAATATCAAATAATTTAATACCTAATCAATTGGTCCAAAAGAGACAACTAGACTTGGGTCATATTATTCGGCCTTTAACTTTAGTTAATCCCTTTACATCTAAAATGTGAATGATTAATATTCAGTTGTAAAATTCTATCCATTTTTCTAATAGAAGAATGTACTCTTATATGTTTATGTTTTTGAATATATTCAATTGTATGATTCCTTGCCATAGATAATTTGCAAAACAAAACAGTCACAAGATTAACAGAATAAGTTCCAAACTTAAGTGTATAAATACATCATCTTCTTTATGGCAAAAGGCAAAGTAGTTGAAAAAGTGGTCAAACTCATACTACACTTAAAACCATCATCATAGTACAAACTAAGATGCCTTAACAAATATAGTAAGGAAAAAAGATACACTTCTAACAAAATTAATTACTACGATACAAATACTTATTTTTCTTTTGATTATTTTTTTTGATTGCATTTATCCATTTTTTTAATTTCAGAGTACAATGCATCTATTTACTTTTATTCAAATAGAAGTGCCACGAGACTCCATTGTATGATTTGTGTCCATATCATGAGTTTTCGTTACAATGTTTCGTTTCACAAATAAATTTGTGATCACTTATTTTGTCTCTAACTCCGATTAGAATGTTTAATGAGATGAGAGTGTTTATTTGTTATTGGTTTATGTTTTGTAACGTGGGAAAAGATTAGAAATGAAGGAAAGATGTGACATTGCTAAACATAATTCACATGCATTATTCCATGTTTATCGGTCTCCTAGACATGGAAATTGCAAACATAACAAACGACAATATGATTGTTATTTTCTTAGCATATGTGTACTTTAGTGGTTACACCGCATGTGAAATGAAAAGAAAATAAACGAGATCTAACACAAGAACACATCATAGATCTATATGAAGATCACACTTCTTTTTAAATATCCGAACTTTTAAAAGAACAAACAAAAACCACATCGGTTTTCATCTCTCTTTTCATTCGGTTATAAAGGAAACGAAAACAAAAATTAAAATAACCCTACCCAAGACCTCAAATTCACAATTTATCGACTTCAAAGAATGAAAAGCACAAAAAAATCATCAATATGTCTATGTTTATAAACATAGAAATAATAAGCTGAATATGACCACACGGGTCAACATGATATTAAATATGACCACACGGGTCAACATGATATTAAATATGACCACACGGGTCAACATATAATTAAAAGGGATAATAACAATTAAAAAAACCTATAAACTTATCTAAAAGGCATCTAAATTCTGTCATATGGTCATTCAACCGTCTGCACAAACATTACGTACAAAACACGTAGATATTTTTATATTTATAAAAAAATCCCATTTATAATTAAAATTTTACTACACACGTAAATAAATAATCAATAACAATCAATCGTCATATACTGTATCTGCACCAACATTACAGAAGAAAAAAAATTAATTGTTCTGGGAGAGTAACATCAATGATATGATGGTACAGATGATGAGCGTAGATTAAGAGTATATACAAAAGAAATCAACGTGCCAACATAACCCGAACACTTTATTTTATTTTTTAATCATGGTTAACAAAGCCCGTGCATCGCACGGGCCATGATGTCTCGTCTTAATAAAAGATGAACCGAAAACAAGTCACATATCTTAAATGAATTCATTGATTATGTTTATGATTAATGTATTTCAACGCATGATTTACATTTGTAGCTATTCAATCAACCTTTGCATGTACCCTACATGTAACTAGAAATGTATTTACATTTATTATAAAGTTAAAATTGAGGTTGATGTATCATGATAAAATCAAGATATTTGTTTATTGTTTATGGGCTATCATGACAATGACACTATGAAAAGATATTTGTGATATATCTTAAAACAGAATTATTAATGCTAATAATCCCGTATGTTATCTTGATTCATTGTCAATCGCGCTTATTAAGAGGCCATTGTAGTTGCAAAACATATTATATTCGCGAATAATAATGTGTCTTTCTTCAAAAATGTATATTTTTAAAGAAGAGTTAATTGCATTCTTGTTTCCTATTATTTGGCCAAATTGCAGGTTTAATCCTCAAAACTTTGAAAGTACAGCGATAGTCATCATTTTAATTTGGTCATTTCACACCGATAAGGACCAAAAATGCAACTCAAACTTTAAAATAGGAACTATCACTGCACTTTCAAAATTTTGAGGACCAAACCTGCAATTTGGTCAAACCATAATAACCAAAAATGCAATTAACTCTAAAGAAAAAAACTAAGATTCTCAAAAATCTATACATTTTTATTTAATAAGACTATGAATAAAATAAGCATCCGGGTCCATAGCTCAGTGGTAGAGCATTTGACTGCAGATCAAGAGGTCACCGGTTCGAACCCGGTTGGGCCCTTTTTTTAATTTTCTTTTTGAACCTTTGATCAACAGGTCACTGGTTGGGCCCTTTGTCACTTTAACTTTTAAATGATTAATGCCAATGAAAAGGAAGCTACAGCCTAACATGATCCATTTATCACTAGCTACACTCCCATTTTGTCTCCCCATGGGCTATGGCTGCTTTACCAGTAAGAAATTGACTTGAATTGTATCAACAATGGTTATCGCTTTATCGGGGTAGTGTTGTTGAGATGATGTAACTGTATATCGCATGCAATGCAAGTGACAAGAAGTTTACTGACCCTCTAGCTATAAAGACTGGTCTCATTGTCAATAATGGGATGTAAATCGTGCAACACCATAATCATGAAGGCACATAGACATGATGTGAACCCATGACTTCCATCTGATACTACATTTTCCTCACTATTGGACTATCATCACGAAAACAATAAGTAACAAAGTATTTTTGTAAATGTACTTCATGTTTTTCTCCATATATAAACTATCTAGTGTTTTGATTTTTATAATCTGTGTGTTTATATAATAATGTGATAATAATCTGTGTTTACATATGGAATTAGTTTTTTTGATTTTCAAACTTTGACAAGATCATGTGTATAGAAAAGTTATTATTATATGCTGCTTTAATAAAGTGGAACACATTATGTGATTCAAATAACTTTAGGTAGGAAGCCAAAACATAATTGAACACTTACCTTGTGTATCATTAAGATCATAACTTTTGATTGATTATTAATAAATTATTTCTGAGCATTATTAAAATTTATATAAACACAATCATTAAACAAACTAGAGTAAAAGGTTTTTAGATCAATGACAAGTTGACAACAACAGAGATTCACTTTGTGGTCTGGTATATATCAAGAACGTTTCATTTAGAATTCTGCTAAATGCCTAAATAGATCTGCATCAGTTGCGCAAAAGCGAAAAGCTAATACTCATGTTGCAACTCATGAAGCAGAACATAAACCATAGGCTATTAAAACATCATATTTTCTGAGATCAAAACATCTAAATTCAATTGAAAGTCTAGGTAAAAGCTATTGAAGTTTATTACTCGGATTACTTGTACGTGTTTTCCAGTTGTAAACAGAAAAAATAAGAATGTCAAATGACACCGGTCACGTCTCTGATTATAAACAGAAAAATAAGTATCAAACGATATCAGTCACATCTATGTAACAAAACAATACAAACAAAAACCAGTAACTAAATCTATTACAGCCAAATCGTTGATTTTCGAGAGAATCTCATATAACTTTTAGCCCATCTACGCATAAGATTGGGAAAGAAAATTACAAAAAACAACCAGAACAAGTTCCTGAGTACTACAAGATCCAAAAAGCAAAAGACCGAGACTGACAGCCAAAACTAAGTCTTCTCACTTGTTTCATCCTCCCGACAACTTTAATCGCTTGTTCAGATACAGGTACACCTGCTCAAGAAAAGGGGAAATGCCAGAAGAGGTTACCACAACGTTATACAATTTCATTTCAGCACCCAATTATGTCATATGTCAATTTTTCGGAACTATGACCAACCACGATTGTATGTATTTCCTGTATGCCTAAGGTTTTTCCACTTATGTTCAGACTTCAGACACTATAAAGAACATTGACAAAGAGAATATCCACCCCAATTAGACGTGGCGGGATAATGAGTCAAAACCGGGTTCCGATTGACCCCAAACACCGTTATATTTTAGTTTTATTTTTAACAAAAAGTATTGTATTTTTAATAATTGATAAAAAGTATACTACTGCACTAAGAATATAAATCTATGTATATAAGTTATATAATATAATGATCTAGATTCTAGAATATTGTGTGCAAATAAACCATGGGCGACTTTTAACCCATTTGACCTGTTCCTCTTCAGCTAATTTTTTTCTGTTCGACTCACTTGCCCTCATTTGAGATAAAATACAACCAAAATCAACCCATTAATAGGTAAATGGTCGAAACTGCCACGTCTAATAACAACAATAGTCTCTTCCCTTTGTCACATATATTCTTCACATGAAATATGCAATGTTTGAATTCACATGAGTAAATGCAATGAAGTATGTAGTCTTTCACAAGTATTACCTCCTAAGGAGCAATGAACACCTTGGACTGCCAAGAGAACTCCTCAGACTGCAACAACTCATCCCTTAACTTCTTGATGTATAGCTCCAAAACAAACACATGCTCATCCACAATATCACAGGCCATTGCATCTTCAGCCAGTTTCACCGCTGCTTTTTGAGATAACTGAAAGTTTTCTCCAACTCGCTGCAACTTTCGTGCAATATCTTCCTTCCCAATCATCACAAGGCAAGCTAACAAAGATTTGAGCTCGCGCGCTGCTCCACTTGCAAGTGACATCCCCTTCAGATGATCTACTAATGCCATTTCCTCATCGGGGCTAAAATAATGTTTGACCATTAAAAGAGATGTAAGATATAACTAGTAAGACGAAAGAACATTAGAGGTGGCAACTTAGACGTATCAACTAACAAACAGGTCAGGGAGGATTATGTTTATATCTACCGAATAAAATGGGTAATATCCGAGTTAATTAGCTTGAAAGTAAGCAAGTTTTATTAGTCGAAGGGGTCCAACATTTTTGAATGCTTAAGACCTCCTAAATCATACTCCGTATTAATCAAAATTCCAGATTAGTATTTTGTATAACATAAGTTTTGTAATCACATTTAAAAACTAATTATCTGTATGAACATAAAGTATCTCCCGTTAGAGTTTCAAAAAAAGTGTCGGGTCATGTCGGGTCAGCCAAACCCAACCCGTTCAGACCCAAACCATAAAATTGCCTGTTTCAACCCAATATTTAACCCACCCATTTGACATCTCTAGAAGTATATATCTCTATTGTTAAACTAATTACCTGCCAGCACGGATTTTCCCTCTTTTCTTTTGACGTCTTAGCCCTCTTTTGCTAGTGGCACTCGAACTCATGGAAGCAGCAGAGCTTTTTCTTGACCTGGTCAAATATAGAACACTTAGAATAAGTACCCAATAATCTAATAATGCATTACTGAACTCCCCACAACAACAATGAATTGCATACAAACCAGTAATCCGCTAGACTAGATTGGCAAATAAATATAAAGGTGTAGTTCATACCCAGTGGTGTAAGCACTCATTCCACTGAAACTGCTACTAGCTTCTGAAACAGTATCATCATCTAATTCGTTTATCGATCTTTCATCTGCCTGAAGCTTAGCTGCAAGCAATAACCTCCGCTGCCGAACTGCCAAGTACCGTGTCAAATACTTACCAATTTTCTCCAACCCTTCTTCATATTCCGTTATCATGATGGTGGCACATTCACCAGCTCCAATTTTAACATCTGAGATCAAGTCCTCATTCCTGTGCATTAAAGCAATTCTCAGAGCCTCCTCCCATTCCCGGGCAGTGATCAAGAGGGTTATCCCATTTTTAACATCTCCACAATAATCCAAAGCAATTTTGGCAGCTTCACTTGGTTTCCCAATCGTTTGAAGTTCTTCACAAAGGTCGTGTGCCAATTGCATTATCTCTTCTTTTCCTAGCTTAATGAGACCTGCAACAGTTAGTACCCCTCCCCAATTATTAGAAGACCGATAAGCCTTCAAAGCTTTTTCAAGACTAGAGCAACATAAATATGTTGTAGCAGCATCCTCAAAGCATTTGATATTACTTAAATGATCTCCCCAGGCCTCACAGACTTGTCTCCTTCTAATGGGATCAGTTAGCAACTGAAGTCCCAGAGGAAAAAGTTGAGGATTATTCTTCATGAGATTAATACAATCTTCAAAATAAGTATCACCAGCAGCAACAATGTGTTGAAGTGCCTTCTCATATCTCTTCAGTTTAAGGTCAATTCTATACCTGTTAAATCCATGCAAACAAACAAAAATTGCATACAAATAAGTCAGAATATGTCACTTAGGAAATTACATTAATATAGTAACTATATTATCTATAATTTTTAAAACGTCTATAAATAGGGATTATACAGTCGGTTTAGTATGCTTGTTTTGATTATTTCAATAGAAAAATCAGTCTGGTTCTAATAAGTACCTCATAATGAGACTTGGCAAGACTTCCAATTCTTGAAGAAACGGTAGGAACTCCTTTGGGTCCTGTTGTGAGTTCAATGCAACAATAGCTGCAAGATTCAAGTCATAAAGACCCAAAGCAGCTTCATAAACTGCCTCAGTCTCCGATAGCCATAAGAGATGTTTCAAAGATTCCTCAGCAGAAGGAAAAAGTTTTCTCTTAGGATCGTGGGAATCTGATAATTCCATCTCACGGATGAGTTTTACTCTCTCTAAAGCTTCTTCAAGTAATGGTGGGTCACTTCGAGCCAAAGTGGTTAATATGCAAAGCTCTCTTGCTGGGCTTTCTGCGATCTGTTCCTCAAGAGCTTTTCTCACAGCCAGTAGGACAGAGTTGACCTTAGAATCACTTGATTCTTTACCAGTTTCTACATTTGTGTAAGATATATAGTTTTTGTATAAAGCCTCCATGACATTTTCATTCTTTAAGGAACAAACAAAGTCAGTAATGTGACTTAAATTATCTGCTTGCCTAACGAACTCAGGTGCCAATTGTAGAAAAGCTTGCCAGCCCCCATGATCAACAATAACATTAAAATCTATCCTATGTCGCCTTACCATGAGTAGAGCGTCTTTAAAACGACCTTGAACCAAGGCATTAACAATCGACTCCAATACCAACTTTCTTGGATAGATGCTTTCTAAGTTTCCGCGGGTAGTTTGTATTATAACAGCAGACTCATCTCCATGCACAGCCCCTAAAATTTTGGAACCCTTTTCCCATATCTGCATAAACTTCTTTCCTTCTTCTGCATTTTTTTTGGTTATTACAACTGGTACAAAATTGCCATACTTGGCCTCGGTTTGACCAAGCACAATATCCTGAATCTCAACAACAAAGAGGGAGTCTTGTTTTGTCACAAGGATTAGATGTGTCATCACTTGATTGGTGGAATTTGAGTACACCGAGAAGCTGCTGCAGTTGTTACATATAACTTTCTGATTAACATGCAGCCTGCTATTGTTATCAAGCCCGAATATCAAGAAAGGGTCTGATATCCCAAAATCTTCAATAGGAGCCACACTCATCCACGGACAAGATGATGAAAATCGCAAACCACTGTGCTCGTGAAGAGAAGAGCCTGCATACTCGTAAATATTTCCACCATTTGACTGAACAAATGCAGAACGCTTTTTAATCGGGTTGGAAGCAATCCCAATCACCGTCCTCTCGAGAGCAAGTTTGTTAGCAACCTTAGCATCAAATCCCGAGCATGCTAATGAACCAGGAATATGATCTTCAGAGCACGCGAGTTCAAGTTCCTGGAGGCAGTACTTAGAAAGCTCGTTTGTATTATACGAGGTGTCTACAGTGGCGCCAAATAGCACGTGTGAGTCCAACCATGTAAGATGAAGAAAGGGTGTAAGATCTTCAGTGATACAGAGCTCAGCACGAAATACTTCGCCTTCTAGTTCTTCCCAGGTGTCAACGCTAGGAAGCTCTACAACAGACAAACTGCCATCTGCCAAAGATGCTGCCAAACAGTTTTTAGAATTGTTGGACCAGAAAGCCATTTCTCTGACGGAACATGGGAATTGTAGCTCAAAAAGATACATAGGAGGCGGAATTAGGGTCAAGGAAAGGGGTGTGACTAAAACCTTTGACCCATCAACAACTAATGCTACTGAATTCTCGGTAACTGCTGTAATCCATATAAAATTGTAGACTTTGACTAAACCTTCGAGGGTCCAACTTATCAAATTTAGAGGCTTTACTGGGTCCCACATGAATCTCACTCCATCCTGCTTTGAGTATCTGATTTCTTGTTTCAAATACCAATGGTTATTGCTGAAAGACCATATTTTAATGGAGTCATAGGTTTCCCTTCTAACAATAGCTGCAAGAAGATCCGAATTACAGTTCCACTTTAGATTCTCAATAGTTGCATCTATTCCCTCACCTACACTAAATGAGTTCCTTTCTAACCCATTTTTTTCAAAGAAAACTATCTTTTGATCACAAACAGTAGCGATTTTTGCTCCTGATGGCATCCATTCCACAATCTCACCCATTGAAGACTTAGGTTCTGAGACAGAATGTAAGTTACCCGTATCTCGTTCCCAAACTTTAAGCTTCTTCTGCAAAGAATTCTGCACCGAGCTTATAGTAGCAAAGAATTTCCCGTCTCCCCGCCAGGTAGCTGGAGTTCCAGGTGAGCATTCTGATTGAAGGCACTGATCACCTGAGACTAACTTTAGTTGTTTTAAAAATCTGATCAACCAATAGTTTATGACAATAATTTGATTACTACGACTGTTAATACACGGGCATAAAAACTTTAGGCTATTCAACACTTGACAGAGCTAGAATTAGCGGACATAAAAATATCTATCCAAACATATCACTTCATAAACTATGCCTATTTTTTTGGAAAAAAATCTATCCAAAAGCATATTATTACACTAGTAACGACTGGTGATTCATGTATCAAAATAGTATTATGGTTTTTTTAACTATATGTTTGAGCATGTCATGCTGCTAAGAAACTAATATAAAGAAATATGGCAAGTAATTCTTACGTACGTCAGCTTCTTCAATATTATCTTCAAGTGCCGTCTCATACAACAAGTCCCAGTCGTGAGTCATCACCAACATTTGACCTATACCAGTAATAACACACAGCAAGTCTCCATCTGGACTCGGTGAGAGGCTCTTAACACCACCTTCCACTTTACCAACAACCTCCATCACATTATCTTCCACACTATATAGCAACAAAACACCACTTGAAGTTCCGATGATTAGTGCTTCTTTCTCCATGAGATACTCTAAGGACGTAATTGAGTCACCAGCATCTAAATCAACAGCCTCGATCAGTGGAGTTGGTGACGGTTTCCCCCATGATTCCTCAATCTGCAAATTTCATCAATTTTTAGACTCGGCAAAAAAAAACATATGTCCGTACATAAGACAATAGCGTTATAACTTATACGTAGCATAAATACTTAAGTTACCATCTAGCGTCAGAAACTGAATTTTTAGCAATTATAAGGATAGGTCGCATTGTGTATTAGATTATTGCTGTATAGATGTACTTCTACGTCTGAGTACTGAGTAACTAATTATACATAAAAACTTAGACTGGACGTTATCCTATAATATCAATGTAATTCAGCAAGTTGCCTTTTGTCTCCATGTTGGTGCTGCATCCAAGGGGTTGCACGGGATTGCTTATTTCAAACTACTTAAGTGCTAAAAAAATACAGATACCAATCTAAATATTTTAAAAAACTCGTGTCGTCTAACATATACAAAGAATAACTTTTTTATCCAGACACTCAAAACAACTTACTACTTAACTACTTAAGTTAAATAACCAATCCTATACACCCTCCAACAAATAAAACTTACGTAGAAGGCTTAACGGATTAAAACGCAATATCTTCACATATGTTTCGACTCCTAATAAAAACTATAATGTTTATTAGATAGCCCAAAAATAATTATCCTCGTGTACTGACCGCGCTAATTCTATTATCGAGACTAAACCGAATCTTCTAACTACTTACGCATCAAATAAACAGTCCTAAATAAATATCAGATAAATAATAATCTACATAACATACACAATATAAGTTAGGGGTTACATTAGAAGAAGGAAGATTAGTGGAGTAGATAAAATTAGCCGAAGAAGCGAAAAAGAATCGATTCTGTTCGATATCGAAAGCGGAACAACGAATCACTTCGTTTGGTGATTGTAACTGGATATTAGATGAAATTAGCTCAAATGAAAGCTTTAGATTCTTCATGTTGTTGTATCATCAACAAACAAGTAGCAGACAGTTTTTTTTTTTTTTTTTTTGGGTGGTTTTATACTTTTATGGTGCCCTAGATTATGGTGGAGGCTGTTTGATAAAGGGGTTTTAGATGAATCAGGGTTTACGGCTTTTAGAGCCTGTTTGGATGCTTTAAAGAGGGGGTGTTTGGATAAGAGGAGTATTTGTTTGGCATATGTGCTTATTTTTAAGCACGTCATCCAGTTTTTGGTCATCCGAGTTGCTTATGCATCCCTCCAACTTACTTCTATACTTCTTGAAGGGTAGACCTCTAACATTTAATTTTAAGAAGAAAAGAAAAAAGTTTATTGATATTTTGATGGTCCTTACTAACCGGTCTCGCAGCCAACATGAAAGAGGTAAATCGTGTAATACATATTGGAAACGGGCCTAACATGATCGGTTTCACGACATTTTGATTAAAGGAAACAGAGCCAAGATCTGAACCCATGAGCTCTGCCTTTAGGTTGTATGTCCTCAACCATTGAACTACTAATGTGATGACACAACTAAATTATATTCTTACAAACAATCCTAATCATGCTTTGCAAGATATGAATTTAGCGAAAAGTCTATTTTATAGAGTTTTAGCAATTACTTGTTTCCCAAATCAATAAGCTAATTAACACTTTTTGAATAGGATTTAAATAGGCTTATTGTATTGTAATGATACACTAAAGGGAAACCGGTCATCTGACGTCCTTCATCGGTCAGTCTCACGTTGATATGAGAGAAACAAATTGTGTAGCATCACGAATAAAAGAACACGGAATACCGGATGTGAATACATGGCATCCACTTTACACCGCATGTCACCATCATTAGGTTATTTGCACAAAAACATAATAATACAATAACTTATTATTAACATCTTAAGCTTATCCATTCACGCACTAAGGGCGTAATTGTATTTGCGTTATGGTGTGAATTATTTGGTTATCGCGTTTTGTAAACGTGAATAATCAAATAACAATGTTTTGGAATCTTTTTTAAATAATTGGTTACATGCCTTTTCAATCTTATATATTAAAAGCTTAAGTAGCCTTATAAATGTAAAGTGATCATAATAAATGGCTCACAAATTGAAAGTGAAATATGCAAGCTCCAAGCAAACCAACCATCTCACAAATTGAGTGTCAGGAAGATGAAGTAAAACATAACTAATTGAGAATAAATGCAACAAATAATCTTTTCGGTTGCTTTTTGAAGATTATATATAGTCACTATCACCATTTTCACCACATCATTTTTTCCCGATCTTCACCAACATGAAACAATCAATAACCCATTCAAATCCAACAACCTTAATCGAACAACCAACATCAACCAACAACAAACAACTTCACGTCTCACAACCTACAACAACAAATCCAAAACTATGACTTAAAAACTGAAGAAGACAAAAAACCAATCCTACAAACTAGACACAACCATGAACCCTCACAATCACACAACTACAAGAATCCAATTTGTTGAAGCCATTATTATCCGAACTTATTCAAGAAAGGACTATAACAAAACTGTTACAATCTTTCTTTTTGTTCGGTTTGAAAAACAAAAACGCAAACAATATCAAATCAAACTCCCCGAGACCCATCCTAGGATCTTGAATTCGTTTAAACGCGTCCTTGATTCATCTTGAACATCAAAGAAGAAAAAGGTCACGATAAGGTTGTGTGTTTGTGTTGACATATGTTAGGGTTTTGTTCATATTGTATTATTTAAATCTTTAGATGTGTGATTCATTTATGATTTGATGGTATTAAATGAAGATGTGATGTAATTGTTTGTAGGGAAAAGATATATTTGATGATGGTGATAGATGTGTTTGTGTGTGAGTTTAGAGATAGGGGCGGAGTACACAAAAGTAGGGTTAGGTCTAATTGTGTTTAGTTAAATGTCGGGACTATTGATTGATTCGAGTGGGTTTATGATTCGGACTTGGGTCACTCGAACTGATTTTTTATTATACGAATTATAATTTATAGCCTTGAATATACTAATTACTTTAATGTTTTATGTTTTTATAGTTTTGTTAAAAATATTTTTTTTTTATAGTTCGCTTTTAATAATGTAATTTATTTCATCTTTATCCATAAATGGTGCAAAGCAATAGACTAAAGATAAAATAAATACGTAGTAATGATTCGGGTAACCATATCCACAATTAGTATCGGCAATTAAGCGATTATGTTGTTTTGAGGATTTACCATTTATATAATTTTACTTTAGTTTAAATCTTACATAATAAGTAATATCATTTTGACGATTTATGTAGTTTAAACAATATAGATATACCATTTATATAATCTATTGTAAATTAAATTTAAATCTTACTCAATAAGTAATATCACTATGGAGATTAATTTATTACCTAAATATGATTTTAGTTTCATTTATAGAATGACAAACAAATTTGGCAAAATGAAATTGTTATATTAGTTATTAAGAGTAGAAAAATTATATGGTAAGATTGATGTCTTCAAATATATTTATATATGAAATATGCTACAAACTAAAGATACTAACAATATTGGACCGATTTTCACAACAATAAAAAAATATTGAAACTTAAATGGTTTTTGTGGATAAAATAAAGTTCGAGTAATTAAGCGTAGTAACGTGGAGCTACCGTATTTGATATGATAAAGCAAAAGGATAATTCATTGTCACAAGTTGATCTCAAAATATAGAGAATATCCACTTTGTTACGATTTTAAATAAGGGTTACATTTATTTTGAAAGAATCGTATGCATTTAACCTCCCTTTGACATTTAGTATGTAACTTATACATATTAAAAAATTACATGTGAAGAGACTCTTTTAAATGTAGCATTTTGAAAAAAAAGTCTCTTCACATATACTATTTGAATGGTAATAAACTATTTTAAATGTGTGTCATGCTTAAAAAAGGTGTGATAACATCACAACTTAGATATATAATGACGAAAATAAGTGCCAAAGATTACGCTATGAAAACTTATATACAGCCCATGTAATGACGAAAATTAGTGTTGAACAATACAATGTGAACATTTAGATTAAGCCTGTGTGCATCGCACAGGTCTGAATGACTCCACACATTACACTATGACCAATTAGATAGAGCCCGTGTGCAACGCACGGGTCTGAATGCCTCGTTATACAAAAGTTCAAAACCACGTTTTGTATAATCCATCGACGAGTTGCTTTTTCAAAACGCAATAAACCAATTTGCATATGGCCCACAAAAAGCAAGCCAAATATCTACATTACCCCTTGCATTTAATTTTTATGTGGCATAATTTGGTAATGCAAATGTCTATTTTTGTAATTTTACTCGTTAAGTTACAAAATAATTATTGTATATTATTGTGATATCAAACAGCATAATCAAATTCAAACACTATATTTCAAAATCACGTTTTGCAACAACTGATTATCTGATTATCCGTTTTCAAAACGAATAATCTATTTTCAATAAGCAACCCAAACACCTCATAACTGTTGGGACCAAACACTTAATTTACTTTTTTATTTAAATATGGCACATTGGTTTAACTTATTCTAAGCAACTCTAAACACTTTTTGTAAACTCGTAACAAGGACTTGCAAGTCAGGTAGATATATGAGCCATTATTTGTATAAACATAACACAAATACAACTCATATAACGTGTTTATCTAAATGGTTGGCATGTCAACTCGGATAAAATTGTTTATCAAACAACTCAGCCAAGTTCTGATACCCAACATTAACACATTTGTTTTTGTGTTAGCACTTATATCTTGTGAGCTTATTTATATGGTTGTTCGCCATATTAGGAAAAAAAAAATGCAATCTTTTGCATTTTTTTTTAACATTTGATAGACCATAACAATAAAAAGATGTTTTTGTAAACCGTGTTTCAAAACATTATGTTTAATCTCCAAATACTCAAACTTTTATTATTTTTCGTTTATAACTCATAAACTTTTTTTTATCACGAAAACTATTCGTCGCTATAAAAGTTCGTTACTATGCACAGGTACTCGTCTAATATTTTATAATCCAAACACATGTTACAAAAGTATTTATATTATAAGTACTTAAAAAAATAAATTAAAAAAAAAAAAAAAAAAAAAAAAAAAAAAAAAAAAAAAAAAAAAAAAAAACTCTAAGATCGACAAAAGAAGACAAGAGGGTGCAAGTGAAAGACAGTCCAAACAAATGGGCTAGATTCGGCAATACTTAGAAACTTATGATCGTATAGAACCACAACTGGATCCAACAATCCCTATTCTCCTTGAATCAAAAACAAAAACCCAATCTTCAACAAATACTGGTATGTTCAATCTCGTAATATTTATCAAAACATGTCTTTTTTGTTCTGATAATAAAAAAGTCCCTTAAAACAAAAACATATGTAGGACTTGTTTCTAGTGTTTGATTATAGAGTTTAGTTTTTAAAACTAGTAATAATTTAGAACATTTTAAGTAGTTTAAGAATTCGAATCGAAGCTTAGTTTAGTGTATAATGCTTGAGATTTGTAATTTAATGGAAATATGGAATCAGTATTAGTAAGTATATGTAGCCTAATAAGTTTGTTTACGCGTCGTTTGTAAGTATACAATTTGACATCATTGTTGCGATGTATGACAAAGTTTAGGGAAATTTGACTACACCAAAGATCCGTAGTTTCGAAAATATAGAGTTTAGGGTCTGTTGTTTATCAATTTGTTATAGTCGGTTTAGCGAAAAAAGAATGACTAGGAAGGGATTGAAATTTCGTAGTGAGATATGTCAGTTAAGCGGAGTAGAGAAGATTACTCGCGCGGTCGTGCCCTTAAATTGTCAATTTTTGGTTCTTTGGTTAGATTTTTTGGCAATTTTTCTTAAGTTTATCCAAATCCACGTGAGAAAGGTGAGAGAGAGGCAGCATTGTCTAACTTCACCAGTTAAGTGATATTTTGTTGCAAAGATTTATGCTAAAGATCTTTCAGCTCAATTATTGAAATCAAGAACCCTATGTTTTGGTCATTTGGTGTCATGTGAGAATGAATTTAGGAATGAAAAGCGTGTATTTTGTGTAACTTATCCAGATGTCCGTGTTGGCCTAAGTTATATGGACAGATAATGGAAATCTGCATTATGTTATAGGATGTCGACTATATTTGTTAGGTATCAATATATGAATATATATCTTTTCGGGTATCTGTTATACAGTTTGAAGTCTGTGTTAGTGGCTAGTTGCTACTGTTGTTGTCTGTTAATGGTTTGATTATATAAGTACTCCTGATTCTTGTGCCATATCGTGGCACTTCCATATGTGATTACATTAAGTTCTTAAGTATAAACAGAATTAAAAGTTTTGAAACCTGAAAGTCGAAAGAAGAGATGGATACTCATTATATATCTATTGGTCATGTAATTTCTTCGCGTAACAGGCCATACATCCATCTTAAGATTTGAACGATAACTACATGAACCTCTTATTAGCCTTTGAGCTGCTTTTCAGCTTGGTATACTACACCAATATATTTGCAAATTAGTATACATACATTGATGATTTTGTTTGTTTTATAAAATTGTAAATTTCCCTTTATGGTATATCATATATGTAACTATGCATTTACCATCACAGTCCACTTATATCTGCACATCAGGTGTGACAATTTTGACCCATTTATAAATGGGTTGATCTGGGTTGCTTTTTATCTCAAACGGGCCAAATCATACTATTTAGCTAAAAGTGGAGAGAATCAAACAAGTTGTAAGTCTTCTAATGTATGTTTCTAATGCGTTTGATATCCTAAATGTAATATAACTAGAGAAAACGATATTTATCTAAAAACGGACATAAAGTGTTATTCTGTCAACCTAACCCGACTAACTGGCCCGTATTTCCACCTCTAGTGCACACATACGCAAGACTGACAGTATTACTTTTACCGACTAGACTTAGGATCAAATGAGAAATATAATTAAGATAAGAAGAATGAGAAGAAACCACAACCACAAATATTAGATGCATCCACAAAAAATAGATGCATCTCCTATCATTTCTCTTTCCTTATTTAAAATATGTGGCTACAATTTTTTCTCACTCTTCTCATTTCAATAATTCTTCTCACTAGATCCATACTCTTACCGACTAATCAAATTCAGTTTTTGTTTTAATATAGATGGAGAAAGGGAAAGGAAGTCGAAAATGGGCAGTTGATTTCACTGACAATTCATCCACACCTTCCTCCCGTGACATTCCTGATCCGCCCGGTTTCACCCGTGGTACCCAAGATCAAGACGACTCTACTCTAAGTCGCCAAAAGAAAGATGCAGAAGCAAATTGGAAGTCACAAAAAGCATGGGAAGTAGCTCAAGCGCCCTTTAAGAACCTTCTTATGATGGGATTCATGATGTGGATGGCTGGAAGCACAGTGCATCTGTTTAGCATCGGTATAACTTTTTCAGCACTTTGGCAACCCTTAAGTGCTCTTCAAGGGGTTGGGAAGATTTTTGCTCCTTATAAGGATAGCAAAGTGGACCTTCTCGCACCCAAGTTACTGTTTATTGCTCTTAATTTGGGGGGTATGTTACTCGGTGTGTGGAAGCTAAATACTTTGGGCCTTCTCCCTACCCATGCATCTGATTGGGTTTCGTCTTTAGCACCTGCCCATGAGGTTGAATTTTCAGGTGGAGGTATCGCTTTGTAGTAAGATCCGTTCATTAGCTTTTGACTCGTGTTTAAGAGGTGCTTCAAGTGGTGCATCATGTTTTCTGAACTTGGCTGCAATTATTGAGCTTATATAGATCAATAGATGTAAGATCCATTATTTTTTGGCAAGTGAAACACATTTAATAGTAGTATTATAACAAACACTTCTTTTAGTGTTTCATACCATGCGAATTATATATTCCTATGATGAATGCTAGCAACTACTCTGTTTGCAACCTTTCATTTTTAATACAAATGCCTTGATACTTTCACTATTCGGTTCACGGTTCCTTCTATTGTTTGCAATCATTCATTTTCAAGATGATCTTTGGTCAGCGTTATTTTCTGTATCATTAGTAAAATATTATATGTTTTTTTGCCAAAAAAGAGGGCAGACATCTGAGTATGGTTTCCAGTACCTGAATCAACAGATCAAAATGGATGAGTAATGAGTAAAACTGGGGTTGAATATAACTGAGTTTTTGGAGCTTTTAGAGTAATGAGTAAAACTGGGGTTGAATATAACTGAGTTTTTGGAGCTTTTAGAAGTGGGTTGGTTCGGATATGGCATGCAGGCAATTCTGATCTTATAAAAATTTAATGCAGCAAGTACAAACAATTACGACTACTAACAATTACTTTTACTTACAGTGATTTAGAATAATCATGCATTATGTTTACTTTTAACTATAGTGATTTAGAATAATCATGCATTATACAGTTAATTATGGACTCCTTTTTCCATCTTTTTCTTTTTTATATATTTCAAGGTCTCGTTGCTTTGGCGAATCATTTGCAAACACTTCAAGTTATAAGGTTTTTATCATGGATAATAAGATAGGCAGACAACTTTTGTAAACAACTACAAGTATGTCATACCGGTCAATAATGAAAGAATCTATCATGGATACTCTTATAACATTAAATCATGGTCTTATTCTCAAGCTGGGTGTGTTGAATACAATCTTGATGGTTCTAAATTAGGTCAGTGTTAACGTATTAATCGTTAGATATACACATGCTATTAAGAATAGAAACAATCAAACTATAATCACAAAAATTAAACCCTGAAACAAATATTGACCAAATTAGACTTTAATAAGCTTATTCAAAGTGACTTTAAAGTTCAATATTCATCTCTAATTGATAATCCCATTAAACATCTCAATCAAAAGGAGCTACACTATGGCAATGGCAACAACAACAACAAAAAAAAAAAAAAAAAAAAAAAAAAAAAAAAAAAAAAAAAAAAAAAAAAAAAAAAAAAGATTCAGCTGAGTAAATGTGTATCATTCCTTTACGGCCCACTGGTAATACAAAAATCAAAAATGTGCAATGCACCATGAGTTAACACACAACTCCTTTAGTACCTACGTGCAAATGGGTCATACATACGGGCAGATGGGCACTCAATCTCCAAATGGCCCCTGCCGCCACAATTACTACAGATGATGATCATAGGCACACAGTCACGGCTAATGTGACCAGGGCGACCACAGTTCCGGCATACCATGTCTCGGAAAGGATCTTCCCTCAATGACGGGCCAACTGCACCCAGAAAGCTGGACGGGCGTGATTTACCATGGTGAGGCAGGCTGGATAAGTCAGACTTGGGACACTGGCGCGCTAAATGCCCAGATATGCTGCAAATGTTGCATACGGGATCATTGTGGCAGTCACGAGCAAGGTGGCCGGTTTTCCGGCAGTTTTTGCAAGCTTTATCATTGGTGCAGTCAGCTGCAATGTGCCCTGGTTTGTAGCAGTTGTTGCAAAGACGAGCATCGTATGAGGAAACACTTTGGCTATGACAATCTCGAGCCAAATGACCCACTTTATCACACATATGACACACTGCATCATTGGGGCACTCGCTTGAGAGGTGTCCTGACTCCTTGCAATTCCAACACATCGTGGTTGATGTGCACTCAGCTGCAAGATGACTAAAAGTAAGATGTAACATGTTAATCTTTTTAGATGTGCCAAAATATGTGTGTGTGTGTGTGTGTGTGTGGCGGGTGAAACAGGATTTGATAGCAAACAGACGGGACCAGGTGGGGCTGACCCACAAACACTTTTTTGTCCATTTTTGTGAAAAACAATTGAAAAACAAAATTTATAACAATACCGATACAAATAAATCTTTGAATAAAAACGATTTAGAATGTTATAAGCTTTAAACAGACTTTAGGTGCCTTTCAACCCATTTGACCCATTCATACAATCATACATAATCGGGTTGAAACTGTCATCTCAAACAACTTATCTACAAGGCAAACTATGGAGTTGAACTTTGTGAACAGGGATGTCATCTTACCCGGGAAGTCCACAATTGTTGCAGACAGTCGCATTTGGACAATCTCTGGCAAAGTGTCCAGGTCGCCTACACTTGTTGCATAAATAATCTTGCCTGTAGAATAACAGAGTTATCAAAAGGACAGTTATAATTCATCTCAACGACAAAATTCACACTCGAAGCATCAAATTGAAATTAACTTGCATATCCATGCTATATATGTTTATTAGTCATCAATAAATGACGAACCAGTCCTCAGAAGAGGACAACACTTGAATGAGGTATTATATACTTATATGTAGTATAGTTATAGATTTTATAAGTAATGGTATTTTCATCAAACAAGATTACTCATTTTGTAAGTTTTTAAGCATATGTGTTTTCTCTTTATATGTAGTATTAGCCAATAAACCGCGCCTAGCGGCGGCGGTGTATAGTTTTCTACAATATCTGGACGCGTTGATATGTGTGTGCGTCTTTTTTTATCTTTGTGGTTTAGAGGTATTAGCATTGGATATAGCAGTAAAATACTTTTCTCTTGCAATTCAAATACTCTACCATATCTCCACTGTCGTATCTCATGTGCTCACACAAGAAGAAAGAAGCGATAAACCGTATTTTCTAAATGCCATGTCATCTTATAGTCTGTTCTATTGCCCTAATACGACCTCTTCTATTTGCTAAATTGTTTATTAAAACTTCACAATCTCATTTTTGTGCACGTCATCCAAAAGATGGAAGTTATAAAAAGAGATCAACAATATCTGAGCATGTCAAAACAGTAACACTGAACAGAATTAGGAAGGATACAAGATGAGATGATCCCCCAAAACAAGACATATAAGAAGAACCCATCATGCATCAAAGAAAGAGAAAGGGTCAATAATCTACCAAGCATAACAACATTTATTGAAAGATAAATATTTAAGCTTGCCTTGTTCGAATGTAGTTTACCCCAGCAATGATATAAGTAGTAACTAGACCGTGCTTTGGTAAAAGAACCATGTTAGCTTTTATCGGCATGTAATGATGGTTTCATCAACATAACATAATGTGCGGTGATTGGGTGGTTATGGAGATCACAAAGGATGGTGGTTGTGCAAACATTTGCCAGCATGAGGATGTAATCACAAGCCTTACAGCAGGTGCCACCCAAATAAACTTACCAGGCACTTTACAATCATGCATTTGTTGTTAACTTATCAATCTTGCAACTTGAAAGCTTTAGAAGGCTAAGTGAAGAAGAATTTCCTACAATCCTACTTAATAATAATCATTTCGACGTATCTCATAAGAGAGGTCACTGATGATCGATACCAGTTCCTTTCCATTTCAACATATGTCATAACAGAAGTCACTGATTAATCAGTAGTTTTACGATATTGTGCCGATTCACATCGTTCTAATTGCCTTTTTGATGTCAGTTTTGTGGTTCATGGTTATAATAACATGGTTTGTTCAGTTTTTGATGTTTACTAGTTACCTTATAGGTTACCAAAGGACTGTCTACTTGTCTAGGTACTCCTAATTTAAGAATATCTATTCTATGGGTAACCTATTAATCCAGGCAATTGAAACCATATAATTTACTACAGTTATTTATCGGTTTATCCTGCCACACACAATTGCCTTTTGGTATGATATATCAGCACTCACTGTTGCTGACAATATCCAAATAAAATTAAATGTAAGTATGTAACCAATGCCTTTTGGTATTTGCTTCGTACTTTGTGTTGTTTCTTTTACGATCCACACATTTAGATAACTTCTAAGCTAATGGTCATCGCTTTTCCCTATCAGAGGTCCAGGAACACCTACATTGATCACTTCAAGTTTATCAATGTCATTACTTCTATTAATTCTGCAATGAAATTTGATCACACCTCCTTATAACATTAACTAGAAAACATTCTTTTGATAATACAAATGTACAAATTTAAACCATCAGTCGCTAAAGCAATGTCAAGGACTCAAGGTCCATCATATAGTTAACACATGCCCTTCATTATGCCATTTGACATCTACTGATCACTGATGGATCATTTTTCTCAATACCTACTATCACCGAATTCTAAAATGTATATCTAAAAACGTACCGATATGCAGGCCTATCCCTTTTGTAAGGTGCATCACGGTAAGAAGCTCGGTCTCTGCTGCGGAACCGCTTGGCTAAACCAGGACTTCTACTCCTGTCCCGACTCATATTGAATACTGTACACAGAAGTACTCAAAAGTAAAATATTCAGAAAACCATCACACACGAAAAATACCATTGGCAGAAAACAAATAACAAGAAACCAACCAACAGGTCATCTCCAAAACAAATTTACTACAACATAACAGATAATCTGTAACACATGATTTAAACAAAGACCCTAAGTGACACATGATATAAACCATAAGATCATCAAATACCAAAACTATCAGCAGCATAAAATACCAACCATAAACAACTCTACAAGCTAGCTCCTTAATAAATTAGTATAGCACAAAACGAATGAACTACGGGGTTAACTGTGACCAGTATACTTTCTTACTATCATCTTGTCCCCAAATCAAGAATTCAACTGGTTTAAATGCAACAGTGATGGCTAAACTTTGGAGGACCCAGCTACTTAGGTAAGTTTCGCTATTGTTCGCTAAAGTGACCTATTTAACTGGTCACCAAACTCTAGTCTATTTAACCATTGCAAGTAAACCAGTAGAATACCCAACCTGGAGAAAAAAGTGAAAGTAGATAGCTATATCAGTCTATTTAACCTTTAAAATACTTTTAAACAACACGCAACCACCAAAAAAAGATTACTCGAAACATACAACCAGAAATCGCCAACAGAGAAATCTCTTAATTAAACCTAACAAAACCATTAACCAACAAACTAAACAGCTTATTATAACTTGCTAAAGACAAGTAATGGACGTAAAGAAGAATATGCTGATCTACCCTTATGGCATCCTCTCAACCCCAAACACCCCATTAGTGTTTGGCGTTATAGTAAGTTGTTTATCTGCTTAATTTGGAAAAACAAATTCGCTTTTTACCCTCATATTCAACCTAGAAACTTTAAAAAGAGATACGAAGCCCTCTAATGTTCCGTTCTCTATTCCTCGAAAATTGATTTAGATAAACCTGAAATAAGCATATCCAAACACTACCACCTTAAGTGCTTAAGTTTCTACTCATCTGCTTGTTTTGAGGTAGAATAAGCAGTTTCTGAAAAGCAAGCAGGCAGCTCTTACTTCAAATTGCTTATCTGAGATGATAGTGAAATAACTTTTTACCATCATAGTTACCCTAAAACCTTTTATAAATGGATTTGATTGAAATTTTTTAACAAATTTTCTTTTTTCGGGTATTATTTCATTTTCTACAAAATAAGCAAATACAAACACTATTTTCTGTAGTGCATATTTTTAAGCAGCTTATAATTGCTTATTCACAAATAGAAGCATAATAATTAGAAAAAAGTGATCCCAAACACCCTCTTAGTGAACTTATATTAATAGATGCACATTGGTTATTCCAAATTTAAGCAACTATTTTCAGTTTCGTACTCGTAATTTACAAGCATTATTTAGATACGACTAAATTATTAGAGCTTATAAAGTGAAAAATGTATTCTAATTCAACTGGTGGATATATTATAAAAAAAAAAAAAAAAAAAGGTAAATTGAACCAAGCATAAGTAACAATGTGTATTCAGCTCACGATTAAACCGATAATTGCGATCAGTAAGATGACATATCAAAACTATCAGCATCAAAAATAAAAATAAAATAAAACAAACACCAATCTTCAGTTTAGCTGCTTAATAATTTTGTATCGTACACAACGAATAGTAAGATAACATCATTGCTAATCCTAATCAAACATTATTTATTAATAGAGAGACAAAAATGAGCAATCCCAAACACCGTATAACAGAAATTTTATCTAAATTAAATCACACATGAATTAAACACTTAATATCCACAATGCTAATCATAAATCAAACCAACTATTTTCAGATTAAATAAAACTAAATTAATGAGAACAAACCTTAATTCGTTGTTTTGGGTGTGACAGGTGAAACCCTAATAATTCGTATTATGCATTAAGAATTTGGGGGTTTTTCTTTTACCCTTTATTTTCTTTTGTAAAGTATGAGTTAGAATTAGAAAGTGTTATTTTGCATTTTGGTCCATTTACTTTTATCAACTTACATCTTGACCACTGATTTATTGTTAAAATGTTAAATATGTCCTTTTTTTTAGATGAGCTGCTTTAAGGTAAACATTTTTTTTTTTTTTTGCTAACCAGGTTTCCGACCAGAAATTGAACTTGAGATCTCACACAATCTTAGAGTGGTAATCAAAAGTCCTTATGGTACTAGGCCGCCCCTGAGTGGTTAAAGGTAACTCTCTTGATTAAGTATGATAAGTCTCGTTTTCCATGATCTCGAACGCTTGCTTATTTGTTTCATTTAAGATTAGTATTCTTCATTTTTTGTTGTTTGTGTATTAACTTTCAAGTACGTGCAACAATTTGATCCGTGAAAGTGAGTTTGTTATTTATATGAAAAATGATCTTAGTATCAGGAAAATTTTGATGTGTAAATGATCTCTCCTCTATAACTTTATGATATTGATTAATAATGGTATTTATACCACATTAGCTTGTTTGATTGTGAAAAATAAACAAAAATAAAGGAAAGGTGAATTATTAGATTTGCTCAACTAACCCAACTCATTTGAACTTTTTTTTTTTTTTTTTTTTTTTCAAATTATCAGTTCTTAAGTTACTCATTTTGTCTATATAAAAAACTTTCAACATATTTCCGTGCTTTCATTCAAGTTGTCACCGCCTGTTAAGTTTCATACGTACATCATGCATCTGAGTAGAAATTGATAGCTTTCTCGCACATATTTTTTTCAATAGATCTGAAAGGAAGAGACATCACAATATACTATTATACTAGCGAAGAAACCACTGCCGTGGCTAATATGACACAATATGCAATAGCAAACCAGTTGCTAGTTTTTTAGCATAATACGTCAATAATCTAACATCTTTTCTCGACGTCAGATTCTTTTCTCTAGCTGACACTCAATTTTTTAATGGTGCAACAACTTGGCTGTACCTTCCCTCAGATTCCCTAAACATAATAAGGCACGCCTTAAATGATGGGAACTAATTAACCTCTTTGTTAATTTCAATATCGATCCATCTACTTTTGTTGCTTAGTATATATATTACTCGTACAAAACTATATAAGTGATTTCTGATTATAAAATACACAACTCGTACTAATTTTATAATATCATAAACATGCATCTCTATCTCCACGAGGCCAAGTGACCAAACCTGTATTTGATTCTAAATATTGCACTCTTGATCCCTACGTTTTTCTTTTTGTTGTTGCATATTACTTGGTATTATACTTTGCAAACAATTCTGAAGTAGTAAAGTTGTGCTTTAGCCTTATGCTTTGAAAAGTTAAGTAACTAATACCCATCTGAGAATTTTCTATATTGATATGAATGATTAGTAAATACAAGTACGTAGAGGTACAAAGTATTTCTATCTATTAGTAAATAAAAGTACGTAGAGGTACAAAGTATTTCTATCTATTAGTAAATAAAAGTACGTAGAGGTACAAAGTATTTCTATCTATTAGTTCTAGACTCAAACTCTTGTGGTGATACTTGAACTAGCCATGGATCCTTCACTACCTGACCACATGAAACCGCTACTATCATGGAAACTTGATCTAGAGGAGTTGCCAAGAGGTGGTGGCCGGTCCATCAACCGTGGGATATCTATGTCACCTTCCAACATTCTGAGAGCTTGTGAAATCGTGGGTCTAAGTGCAACCATTGAATGAGCACAAAGTAAACCAACTCTTATGAATCGACTCATCACACTTTTAGGCAACGTTCCTACATTCATTGAGCTATCATAAACCTCATCAATCCGATCCGATCTCACCATATCCCATACCCAATCAGCAATTAAGACCATCCCAGAGTTTACTCCTTTCTCCTCCTCAAGCACCTTTCTCCCAGTCATGATCTCTAAAACAATAATCCCGAAGCTATAAACATCACTTTTTTCTGTTAATTGCCCATAAAGGGCATACTCGGGGGCTACATATCCATATGTTCCCGCAACTCGGGTAGTCATATGAGTCTGCCCTTCTCCACCACTTTGCTTAGCTAATCCAAAATCTGCAACTAGGGCTTTCATGCTCGAGTCCAAAAGAATGTTAGTTGCCTTTATATCACGATGATATATCGCGGGTTTGATCCCGTTGTGCAAATATGATAGCCCATTTGCCACATCAAGAATGATCGATTTTCTTTGAGGCCAACTTAGCCCTTTTTTTGTTTTCTTTTCAAATAGATGATCATGTAAACTACCATTTGGCATAAAATCATACACAAGGTACCTTTCGTTTCCATCAATCGGATCACTAGTTGCACAAAAGCCTCTTAAAGCAAGAAGATTTCGATGCCTTATCTTACTTATGATCTCAGCCTCGTTAACAAAATCATTATCCGTGTCTGCATCAAAACTAATCATCCTTTTAACAGCAACAACAGTCCCATCTTCAAGGGTTCCTTTGAAAACAACTCCGTACCCACCTTGACCGATAAAATTCTGTTGCGAAAACCCATTTGTGGCTACATTAAGCTCGGCTATACTAAACCATTTAGCACCCATATTAGGCAAAACTCGAGCTTTTACATTTTTTACATAATCTCTATGTGGTTGAGCTTCTTTCCTCTTCTTAACAACTCTCATATAAATAAAAATCACACCAAGAACAAAAAGAATTCCTATCAAAGCTCCTGAAGTCGCAAAAATGATATTTTTCGTTGAGGAATTCGATTTTAGTTTCGGCTTAGACAAAGTTACACCAAGTATGCAATCAGCTGTTTTAGTATCTTCAGGGCCAAAAGTATTAATGATTCCAGCGGCATATAGAATAATTAACACGAAACATTTAGATGAGTTTCGGCTCAAAGGTACTAACCGTGCATTCATTTCCTGGCCAGCAGCAAGGCATGATCTACATACGAGATCTCCACCTAGATCACCTTTGCAAGAGGACTCAAGGCTAGATATGGGACTGGCCTTATCTACAAAATCCGACAACGTGACGATCCCTGCACAATTCACTGGGCTGTCCACCAATTCTGTAGGGTACTTAAGGCACTTGGAGAATGATTGTTTGACAGAAAGTGAATCTAGATGAGTTTGGAAATCTTTAATGCAAGAAGTGGAGGTTTCTAGGTTTGTGAAATAAAACATATTCGTTAGTTTTAGGTACTTTGAGAGGCCGATGCCGAAGAGGGGTCTGAGGGCTGTACAGCAGATTTTGGTGTCGTTGGCACTTGTGTCCACAGTAGTGCAAACGGAAGTGTCCCATGGGAGGGTGTCGACATAGTTGAAATCTATGGGACATGAAGAGGAGTTCTTTTGTGCATGAGATGAAGAGGAAAAGATTAGGAGACTAATGAGAATTAAGAGAAACTGTTTGCCCATAATTGTTGACTAGTTGTGTTTTGAGTTCAATGTAGTTGATATGTAAACATTTGCTTAGGAAAGTACAGCTTATTTGGGACGAAGTTACAAGTCATTTCATGCTTTCTTACCTACATATTTCCTTTTTTTAGTAAGTCAACAACCTAATTATTAAAGGGAATTGATTTGCACACTCTGATTTTTTATTGGGACACTCCAATTAATGCATCAGACAGTTGTACAGTATTTAGATCATGCTTTATTTACTTGTACAGTGAGTGCGCAAATAAAAAAGTGGAGTGTGCAAATCACCCCCAATTATTAAATATTGCACATATGTTCATTTTTTGTTGTTGTTATTGAACATGTTTTTAATCCAAACATATTTATATACTGATTATAATATTAAACAACTTTGTTGGTAGTGTCATTAGTTTTTCGTATGTCATTTTCATAATTTACTAAAAGAAACTTGAAGTCAAAGCACGACTATGAATTAGAACGCGTTGAATATAAGCTAAGAATATAGGAAATGGCACGTGTAAGCTAACCTGATTCAAGTCTTGCGGGATAATGCCCCTGTTGGAGAGTTCACAAACTAATGTTACGTGATTATGTCAATATACTAACTTATTTATACTAAATTTATAATGCATTTTTTACTATTCTATAATTAGAAATGCTTAAAATTTAAACCTTTTTTCTTGTTTATTATGAAAAGATTTTAAAATTAATTTGTTATGAAGCAAGTTGGTTAGTAAGTAAGTTAGAAAACGGTTGGTTATTCAAACTAAATTATTTGGCTTAACTATCTCTAATATCCCTACTTAAAGCATGAAGACAACTAAACATGTAACTAAATAACGCAAAATATAATCACACGGTACCCACCGCCGTATTGCGCGGGTACCGTTCTAGTCATATATAAAGTGGGTCATAAGATTTGTACACTATTTACTCCTCTCACCTTTCTTATTATCCGTTTTATTGACATGATAAGATAGTTTTTTTAATATTTTTTGTTTCGTATATTTTGTTTTCTACTATTGACTTTATGGTTTTTATTCCGTATTTTTTTCGGGTAGTTTTACTGAGTTTATTTACATAGCAAAGACACTTTTTATAGTATTCTATTCTGTATTTTTTTTTTTTTTTTTTTTTTTGTATTTTAATACTTTTGACTTATCAAACTTTATAGTAATAACTTATGTTTTATTTTTTTTCGCAGTTTTATAATAAAAAAATTAAAAAGTGTGTGCACAACCCTTATATAAAAGCTCAGTTTATAGATTTTTAATGATTACCTTTAACTTTATGGACTAAAGTATGTTAGTGGATAATTAGGCCCAAGCCCGGTTTGTGGGTTTTGGGTATTAGGGTTTCACCATTATATATAGTGGTCATTAATAAAGTTATACCTACGGGTTTATCATTATCGCATGTTACTCAGCCTGCTTCTCAACCACTTGCGTGTTTGGTAAGCCCACCACCAGGCTTTGGACCATTGGACCATTCCATGTTATCCAATCCGAACCTACATAATCTTGGTGGGGGTTCTTTTGTTCCCAACAGGTCACCACAGCAGGTTCAACAGCAGCTCGGGGGGTCTTTTAATGCTGCCACTTCATGGCAGCCGGTTCAACAGCAGATGGTTCAACAACAGCAGGTTCAACAGCAGCTAGGGGGGTCTTTTAATGCTGCCAGTTCATGGCAGCCGGTTCAACAGCAGGTTCAACAGCCGCCAGTTCAACAGCAGCAGGTTCAACCACTTGGGGGTTCAACTTGGGGTTTCAACACTGCCGGTTCAACTCCTCATCAGGGGGTTCAGTTCACTTCTTTTATGCCTGGTTCGCAGCAGCAAGGTCTACACCAGGGTGGTCCTTTTGCACTAGGACAATTACCACAGATTTCTCCTAATGTCCCAGGTTCGCAACAAGGGGGCTCTATGCCAGGTCAAGAAACTAGCTTACCTCATGCTTTTGCTACTGAAACTCTTCATGCTCCTGCTGACGGTAATTGGAACATGGATACAGGTGCATCCTCTCATATTAATGATAATGTCAAGTGTCTAATGATGTTTTTAATTCGTGCATTTATCCGTCTGTTGCGGTTGGTGATGGGCATTCTATTCCTGTCATTAACTCTGGCCATAGCATTTTGCCAACTCCTACACGTCCTCTTCATTTAAATAATGTTTTAATTACTTCTAATATTGTAAAAAATTTGATTTCTGTTCGTCAATTTGTCCGTGATAATTATTGTACGGTTGAGTTTGACCCTTTTGGTTTTTCTGTTAAGGAGTTTCAAACGCGTCGGGTGCTGCTCCGCTGTGATAGCAATGGAGATCTTTATCCAGTCACTCTACCTTCCACCATTCTGCATGCTTTTCTAGTGAGTCAGTATACGTGGCATCAACGTCTTGGACATCCAGGAAGTGAAGTGCTACGTCGTGTCCTTTCAAGTAGCTCTATTTCATGTAATAAAGAGAAGTCTCCCGTCCTTTGTCATGCTTGTCAGCTTGGCAAACACGTGAAACTTCCATTTGTTAGTTCTCATAGTTTAGTTAATTCGTCATTTGATATTGTACACTCGGATTTGTGGACTTCCCCCATTCCGAGTCTATCTGGTTTCAAATATTATGTCTTATTTTTGGATCATTATTCTCAGTTTGTTTGGGTTTATCCTTTAGTTAATAAATCTGATGTTCTGTCAAAATTTACTTTGTTTCGTAGCTTTGTTCGTACCCAGTTTAAGTGTGACATTAAATCTTTTCAGTGTGACCATGGTAGGGAATTTGATAATCAACCTTTTCATAAGCTGTTTTCAAATAATGGAATTCAATTTAGATTTTCTTGTCCTCGCACCTCTCAACAAAACGGGAAATCTGAAAGGATGATTCGAACTATCAATAACCTTATCCGTACTTTGTTATTTCAAGCTAATCTTCCTCCTAATTATTGGACTGAGGCTCTTAATATGGCTGTTTATCTTTTAAATATATTACCTTCACGTGCCATTGACAATGATGTCCCATTTACTCGTGTTTTTGGATTAAAACCTGACTATAATCTTTTGCGTACCTTTGGATGTCTTTGTTATCCCCATGTTGATACTAATAACAAACTTGGTGCACACGCCACACCATCACTTTTCTTAGGTCATGCCACTAATCATCGTGGTTATCGATGTCTAGATTTGAACACTAATAAAATTATTCTTTCACGTCATGTTACTTTTGAACACCAATAAAATTATTCTTTCGAGCTAAGCGGCACACAAGCACTTATTTTGTGAAAAAGATGACATCGGTTAATGTTTAAAGGGAGCCCTCCGAACCTCCGGCGTGTAGCCGGCGGTCGGAGGCGGCGGCGGAAGAGTTTAGATTTAGGGTTATAGATTTAGGATCGTATGGCTGATACCATGTAAGTTATTGGAATGAATCGTGAGTCTCTATTCATAATAATAAGCCGGTATATAAATACCCAATACAAGACTATTCTAGACCTCGGGCCTAAGCCCATACTAAGATTACATGGACTCTTAATATATCGACTAACAAAGTACACAACTACACATCATCAATGGTTCTTTTAAACTTTGTCACGTATGCTTATTACATTTTCTAGTTCAGATGTTGCTTCACAATGAGTTCACATGGCGTTAGTTAAAGTCAAATTTAGCATTAAAAAAAAGTAAGAGTAAGGGTCCGTTTGTTTGTTAAGAGATTTGGATTTTGATTTTGATTTTGATTTTGATATAGATTTGATGTAAGATTTAAGGGGAAAAAAGTAGAGAGAAAATATATAGATGACATAATATTATAATTTATAAAATATATAACCAAAAAAAATTAATTAATTTTTTATTATAAAATAAGTTTTAAATTAAAAATAAGTGATGTAGATTAGTTTGAGCCCATATTATTTGAAAAAGACAAAACGATACTCCTTCCGTCTCAAAATTATTGTCAGAAGACAAGAATTGCAAATTTTAATAAAAGTGTGGGCGCTTTTGTTTTCAACCACTAGAAGAGAATATTCCCTTATTATATTATCTAGTTTTTACTTAAAAAGAAAGTGGACAATTAATTTGAGACATCTAAAAATGGAAATGTGGACAATTATTTTGAGACGGAGGAAGTAGGAGATTTTTTTTTTCCCAAATCCTCTCATTATTGGGTTGAATCGAACAAATAAAATATTTTGTAATCCACGCAAATCATGGGCCCTTACTTTTGAACCAAACAAGTTTTTTGTGATATGATTTGACGCCTACAGTACAAACACCATGAAACAAACGACTTGTAATTACATAGATGATCTTGTGGTTTGTCTAAAATTGCATCCCTGCTAGTCTCATTTTGTATTAAGAGTCCTTAACTTTGAAAAGAATAACATGATTGATTCTTCAACTTAACTTTTGTTAAGCTATAATGCTAAGTCTCCTCATGTACCACGCACATGAGGGTAAGATAGTCATCTTGTTCTTATTGTTGCTTTCACACAGTCGCACGCGACTTTCTCCTCAAATACTTAAATCCATCACTATCAACCCTAAATTTATTGTAATTTTCTTTCTCTTATGTGTTTTCATACTTTCTCTCTTTACACACTTATCATCATCATCCTCCAACCATTCCTAACCCTAATATAAAACAAGCAATACAATTACTTTCCCAATCTAGAATCTTTTGGTGTCGCTATCAACCCGAAAACAATATCAAGAAAAAACACGCCGAAAAAACAATATCGGGAAAACATTTTTTTCTCAAAAAAAACAATTCATAAATTTATAGATCTAATAGTATACATAAAAAACAATAGTGGCAAAAGGGCTTATGGTTATCACTCTAAAATTTGTAAGGTCTTTAGTTCAATTCCTGTTAGGTGCAAACAACCTTAAAGTGGCCACGCCAACAACCTGAAATGGAGGGCTTTACCTGGTTTGAGTATGTGTGGTGGTGGGTTCAAACCTCATAGATTAGTTAGCCAAAAGATCGAAAACCATGGTTACCAAAAGATATAATAATAAAAAAAAATAAAGAAAAAAAATCCTTTTTTATGGTTTGAGCTTTGAATTAAAGTTGTGATACTTTGAAGGTTGTGGGTTTTAAAAGTGATGAGTTTTGGTGGTGTTTGGTGTTGAGGGCGGGTAGTGGGTGTTGAAGTTTGTAGTCGTAGGTTTTGAATATGGTATGTATTCAGAGTGTTCGTGGGTATTGAAGGTGATGATGAGTTCTGAAGACTTATATAACTTAATGAAAGTTAAGTTGAAAGATCAACCGTGTTATTCTTTGCAGGGTTAAGGACTCACAATGCAAAATGGAACAATCAGTAATGGTAGATGTAATTTTGGACACACCACATGAACGATCTATGTAATTTACTTAAAAATTTAACATCGTGAAAGGTAGATTCGTACCTGACTAGAAAACGTATAGTATATTAATCGAAGGTTAGGGACAAGATTCTAATTTGCCTATGGCATAGGAAATTCACAAAAAAATGATTATTGACGGGTCTAGACCCGATATTGTGACATATGGGATCATGGTTGATATCTTATGCAAAGTAGGTAGGATAGACGAAGCAATGAATATAATTAAAGACATGAAATATAATAATTGTCCGCCCACATCCTTCATATACAACATTTTAGTTCATACATACGGAATATAAAACCAGATAGAAGATGCAGTCGATATGTTTCTTGAAATTGAAAACAATGGTGTCAAGGTCGATGTTGTTGTTTACAATGCATTTGTTAGTGCATTTTGTAAAGTTAACAAGCTCAAAAATGTATAGAGTTTTAATTATGACGGAAAGTAAAGGAGTTAAGCCAAATTCAAGGACTTGTTACATCCTTTTGAATCATTTAATTGAACGTAAAGAAACTGACGAGGCTTTTAAGGTTTTTAAAAAGATGATAAAGGTTTGTAACCTAGATGTTGAAAATTATACTATATTGATTAAGATGTTTAGTGAGAAGGGTGATATCGAGATGGCTCTGAAATTTTGGAAATTTATGAAGAATAGACAGTTTGTTCCTAGCTCGCATACTTTTTCTGTTCTTATCAATGAGTTGTGTGAAAATGAGGATGCTTCTTAAGCTTGTATGTTATTGGAAGAAATGATTGAGAAATGAATTAGACCATTAAGGTTGACTTTTGGGAGGTTAAGGAAGTTGCTTATAGAGCAAAGGCGTGACGACGTGCTTGAATTTCTGCAGCGGAAGTTGAAACTATTGGTATTGTGCGATTAAGACAGCGTGATTCACAATGAGTTAATAAGTTTTGACTCAATGTATTCTGAATTGGAAAAAATGAGGTCGCGGCATCTGACACGTTGATTACTCTTCACCATGTTGACTTTTTTATTACCTGATATGTGAAAAATAGTTATTGTTTGTTTATAAATCAAATCAAACATTTTTAAACTTTACTAGTTAATAAGGGTATTATGGATATATATGGAGACGAGTTTTTGCGAAGGCCTACTTATATTGATGTAAAAAAAAAAAAAAAAAAAAAAAAAAAAAAAAAAAAAAAAAAAAAAACTCTATGCTTTTCACGAGCAAAAACATAGGTATCCTGGGATGTTAGGAAGCATTGATTGTAAGGGTTGGTCGTGGGCTAATTGCCCCAAAGCATTTCATGCTCAATATTGTAGGGATGATCACGTGCCACATCCATTCATTTTATCAGATGTGGTAGCCTCACAAGACTTATCAATTTGGCATGCATTCTTTAGTGTTTCCGGGGCGAACAACAACATCAACGTTATACGTCAATCACCTATTTTCAATGATCTCATAAACAGGAAATCACCAGAGGTTCCGTCTGTGGCTAACGATGTGATTTATAAATGAGGATATTATTTTACTAAGGGGTTATATCTGGAATGTTTTGTTCTTGTTAAGTGTATTTCACAGCCAGACTCGAATGATATGAAGCGAATAAGATACAAGCAAGCGCATGAAACAACAGGAAAAAACGTGGAACGAGTGTTTGACGTGCTAGAGAGAAAATAGGCTATAATGAAAACTCTCACACGACCAATGTTGCTAAAGAAAATAACGGATATGATATACACATGCATCTTATTACATAACATGATTCTGAAAGATAAAAAGGAAGGCAATCTCTAATGACTTCTATCAAGAGGAGGAATATCATGATATGATCTCATACGAACGCATGGAAAAACGTTACAAGTTATTAGAGATATAGTTAACGAGGAAACTCATCTAAGCATTAAAGTCAATTTAGTGAAATACATTTGGCTTCGAACAAATAAACAATCATTTGTAATTTTATTTAATTTAAATTTTTATTGTAATATTTTTTTATGTTATTTGAATTATTAATTAATGTTCTTAATTATTAATGAAATTTTAATTTTAGTTTAAAAAAATGAAAATGAAAAAAGAAATGGTCAATTGATCATGAAAAGAAAAAAACTAAGTTAGTGCTGATATGGCAATAATGACCGTGATCATCCGCGATCACCTAAACCTAGCCTTAAACAACATGACCCAAGTAATTAAGTTGTGCTATCTGTTTGGGCAATTTTGGAATATCGAAAAAGGATCAAGCGTGTTAAAATGGAAGAAAACTTTATGTAAGCTGGGTCACCTTGGCAAGTGGTGGTCCGTGATTGACTCCCTTTGTCATTTATAATTGTCAGTTTGTTTGTTAGTAAATAATGCAGTAATAAACTTGATACTCTACAAGATTAGTCCAAACAACCATACCATAGGCTTTTTTTATAGATTAATACTGACTTCGATGCCCAATATTGCAAATGTTTATTACGGAGTATAAAATATCTTAAACCTTTAAAAATAAGAGATCATTTACATATTAAAAAAATACTTGCATGTTTGAAAACAAATCTAACAACTCATTTTTTTGTTGAAAAAAAATAGACTAATTATTATTTTAACTAAAATGCTATTACACATATTTTTTTAATTTAAATATATCTCTTGTTAATCACAAAACAAATTACAATATCGCGACGGACATCTTATACATATTAAAAAATTCTTGCATGTTAGAAAACAAATCTAACAACTCTTTCTTTTTTATTGAAAAAAAAAGAGAGAGAGACTAATTATTATTTTAACCAAAATGAAATTACAGATATTTTTTTAATTTAAATATCTAGTAAATTGTTAATCACAAAACAAATTACAATATCGCGACGGACATCTTATTATCTTTTAGATGAACACACTTTCATATACTTTTGACTATTTTTTTTTTTCGTTTTTTACGCTATTTTTCAGTATTGAAATCCTCATGAGTTATCGCATGTGATTTAAAACTAATATAAAAGTTCGAACACTAAACAAATGTATTAAAATTGGCATAAGTATTTGTGTATAAATCAAAAACTTTTTTCAGTTTTTTTAATGAAAAACACACATTCATGGATTTTAAACATATATCACACATTGTATTTGAAATATAGATTATAGCAATTCATTTATAAAACTTCTATAATCACATGTGATGTGGTAAAAATCACATGTGGTTAAGATCACGTCTGGTAAAACACATGTGATTTTACGTGTTTTATCCAACTTTGATGAATTAACTGCATTAATCTACAATTCGAAATATAATGTGTTATACTATGAGGAGAAATTATTTGCATACCAAAAGTTTCCTGCATATCAAGGGATAAAATTATCAGCCACTCATTTTTCTATTGAGAAAAAAGATGAGATTAATTAATAATTTGCAATTACATCCATCTTTTTATAATTTAAATATCTCATGAATCGTTAATTATTAGGTAAAACAAATTATACCATTGTGACAATTATTTTATTATATTTCAATAGACGGACACGTTCATCTACTTTCGACGATTTTTTTCCCCATTTTTCAATATTCAAACATGACATATCACATGTGTTTTAATACTAATATAGAAGTTCAAACACTAAACAATTTTACTGAACTTGACATAAATATTTGTATATAAATAAAAGACTTTTCTCGTTTTTTGCAATAAAAAACATATGTATAGTTTTCCAACTATATATCACACACTCTGTTTGAATTACAGATTATACAAGTTCATTTATGAAACTTTTATAATCATATGTGGTAAAAATCATATGTGAGTGAGATCACATATTGTAAATGTTGATACAAAAGTTGGGCTTACCTTGTTTGGACTCCTGCTCTCGTACCAATTAGAACTTTAGTGCTTATGGAACCTGCGTACTAAGAAAATAAACAACACCGTTAGGCTTATCGTGGGATTGTCTCCCACGATTAGACTCCGGCGTGAGAGTAAGTAATCGGTTTAGGGTTTAGTTGAAGAGTTAGGGATCGTGTGAATCGTACCTTTAATGAGAATATATTATTCTATATATAGGGGCGCAGAGACCGTGTAGGTTTCTTGTTCCTTACTCTTCGCACTCGTGGTGCTTATCCGGGGTAAGGATATCTATTCCGTAAATAGAAGATCATTATCCTATAACCGGGTAGTTTGGTTGGGCTTTGGACTTTGTGAGTCCAAGCCATTGGTATTATGGCTCAAGTCATTTGTCATGATAGCCCACTCGTGGTGGGTTTGGGCTTAGTAATGTTTATCGTTTGGGCTCGTGGCCCAACTATAGACTATACGTCATCATGTCCCCCCAGTATAGTGTGCGCGGCTCGTAGCCGCGGATACTAGACTAGTGAGAATAGCGGTAAGCGTGGTGGGAAAAAATCAAATACTTCCCGCCCAAAAGTGGGAACAATGTATCAGGTCCCAACATATCATAAGAGATGCTTCGAAAAACGGGGAGAGTGTCCACGTGTCCCTTGGGAAGAGGAAAAAGCGTTGTACCTTGTCTCACCCTAGCCACACGTTTTGTTAGTGGGATCCACGTGGCGTCCCTTTTAGGATTTTGGATGCTTATAAAAGTGACCGCCTCCTTTTACTGTGGATCACATAGTAAAAAACATTTCTGCCATTTTCAAACCTTTCAAAGCTTTTTCTTTGTCTTCCATCTACTGTTCTACTAGGTAACTGCGCGTGCGCAATTTAGTACACCTTGTTTATATCTTGAAAATGGTTGCTCAGTTACACGAGTTTCGCTCTAGGATGGATGAGGATGACGTACGTCAGTTTTCTTCTGACTATTTCATTCCTCTCGACGTCCATCCTAAAGCACCAGATGTTGACGCGTGTATTGCCGATTTCCCCGATGGGAAGATAGGTTTATATACACTCTTTTTTGATTACGCGAATTATCGTGTACCAATATCCATATTTTTTAGTAACGTGCTCAATTTCTACCAACTCCATATCTCTCAGCTGCACTGTATAGGTGCGGCGAAGATATCCAACTTTGAAATAAACTATCGGTTACTTGCCATCGAGCCGACAGTCGACCTATTTCGTGCGTTCTACCACACAACGTGGTCGCACGGGTGGGTTTCTTTTGCAAAGCGCGCAGGGCGCCTTCAATGCTATACCGATAAAGTAGATTCCTTAAGGCATTGGAGAGAATATTTTTTCTAGGTGGATGATGTTGTATTTCCATCGCGCTTTGAGTTCTATACTCAAGGGTCGCTGCCGAGGGATGAGCGTCCTGTCCCTGGTTCGTATAGCGTCGCGGATGCGGATACAATTGATAATAACCGCATTCCCATTAACTCCTATCCTGAGGAGTTTTTGGTGCATATGGGACTGAGTCGCAACTATTTTGATGGTGCGGACGAGGTTCCAACCTTCATTGATGGGAACAGCCATGGTGGGTGCTCATCCTTTCTTGCCTTTGCCTCTATAAATGTAAGTGTTTTTTTTTTTTTTTTTTTTTTTTTTTTTTTTTTTTTTTTTGCTTGAATAACTAAGTTGTTCTTGTTATTTGTCTTTTTTCTGTCGCAGAGATGGACCTGTTCGCTGTTGTGAAGTTGAAGGAGCCAAAGCGTGTGACAGTGGGGGTGCGCCCTCTGAGGGAGGGTGAGGAGCCTATCTTACAGGCTACTGAGGGGCACCTAACGGTGTTTGGGCCCGTTGCGCGTGAAAATTCTCCACCCGCAGCCACGCTTGTTGTGCCGGTGCAGAGTGTTCCTCCTACTGGGGAGCAGTCTCCCGTGGAGGAGGAGGCGCATGTTGAATCGTCCAACAGCGTGGAGATCCTGGAACCTGTTGCGGAGGCTCAGAGAGGGAAGCGCAAGGAAGCGTCTTCTGGTGGTTATGGTACTGGCACTTTCAAGAGGAGGCGCCATCTGATTGCTGATGAGGAGTCTGCCACGCCGGATGATATGTCCGTTTCTGGCGCGGAGAAGAATCTGCCCAAGTCCCCACCTCTTGTGTAAGTGTTTACAATTTTCATTTTCATTATTTGCTGTATCTTCGCACTAACTTTACCCTCTTTGTCTTGTAGTGATCATGCTGCGAATGATGATGCGGTGTTTGCTGATCATGCCGCATCACCACAGACTTCTCATGTGGAGGAGCCTTTGAAGGCAGCGGCGCAGATGTCTGCGCATGAGTTGGTGGAGGAGCTAGCTGGTGTTGCTGCTCACCAAGCTGAGTTGGTCACTTAGCTAAAGGCGCGGGCTGTTGTGGAGGGAGATAACCTTGCTCAGAAGGATGAGCAGATTGCCCTGCTCAAGGCGCAGTTGGCTGAGGCGCAGGAAGAGGTGTTGGCTGCCGATGAACGCGCCAAGAAGGCTACCGAGGAGAAGTTGACTGTGATGGCTAAGCTGCAGCGCGAGCGTGGAGAGTCGCAGCAGTACAGGGCTGACCTCACCTGGGGGGTAAAGTACCTTGAGGAGAAGAAGACTGAGCTATGCGGCCAGCTTGCTGTCTTTGGTAAGAAGGTGGAGAGCTCTGTGGAGGTGCAGGAGGAAAAGCTGCGCAGGTTGAGCATAGAGTATGATGAGGAGTTGTATCCTCATCTTATGTCCATGATTGCAGAGCGCAGGTACTTGTCGTACACTATCCTTTGATTCTTATATATATATATATATATATATATATATATATATATATATATATATATATATATATATATATATAATGCATTCGTTGCTGTTTGTGCAGGTGGTTGATCAGCCATGGCTTGCGCCTGGCTGCCATGGGCACGTTGGAATCCCCAGAGGTCGTGGGTGCCTTTGGTAAGGTGGTGGAGTGCGCCGTTGCTCGTGGCAAGGTGCAAGCTGTGGAAGAGCTTGTCGATGGTCAACTACTGACCGTTCCCCTCTCTGAGGTTCTTGAATACAACGCTGATGCCTTTGAGGAGCTTGTGAAGGCGATGGAGGGAATGAGGCTCTTCGAGCTTCCGCATATTGCGCAGCTGGAGCGCGACCAAGATTGTCCCATCTCAGTAATAACGGCGGGATTAACTCTGGGGAGGCATATCTTGGAGAACGCAGAGGCTGAACCTGATTTTTATTTGAAGCCTGACGAGGCTCAGTTGCAGGTTCTGGTGTTCGCGCAGCCGCGTGATATTCTTAACCCCTTTGCTATTGAGAGGGAGGTTCCTCTGAAGGAGGTTTTGGAGCGCCACGCAGAGAGGGCGGCCAAGAAGAAAGGTCTTAAAGGGAAGGCCACTCTCTGCGGTGTGGGTGCTGCGCATCTTCCTAGGTCAGATGTGGTTGCAGTCAGTGTGGCGACCGTGTCACCGAAAGATGCGCTGCTTTTGAAGAAACTCCAAGAGGCTGGGAGCTCCGCTGAGCCGGAGTGTTCCCCCAAGCGTTGTCATAGTGTGTAGATATGTATGTATAACTCGTAGTTGTAGCCTTGTAAAAACTCGTGGTTTTTGTTTAAATGGAAATATGGAGCTTTTGCACGTGTATCGTTTTGTACTTAGATTTTCCAAGAGTTACAATGTGCTCATAATATCTTGTATTGAGTCCATAACTTATGTATTAAGTCCGTAACTTAATGGTCCATAACAAACGTGCAAGTAGGTGTGTAGCGTGCTACATTTATCATTTTTAGGAACCAAGTGTCTTGGTTTCTTAGTTCGTCTAAACTTGTTGTTGCACATTCGTTGTGGGATGCGTACTAAAGTCATAGTCTTGTATGAAGTTAGTGAGTTTGTGTACGAACTTAGAAGTCAATTGTTTTGAATCCATGTGGTGGTATGCAACGTACTGCGAATTCCACTATTTAGGAGTCAATTGTCTTGAATCCATGTTTTGTTAAACGCGCACAGTGTGCGTTAAAGTGCATCCATCGTGGGATGTACTGTTAACTTACTCAAACGTCTTGATAGTAAGGTGTTTAACAGGGATACGTGATCCGATATTGATGGGTTTGCAACCCTCTTACTCAACGAGTATTTTAGTAGGTTTACTCATCCTGTCTGCCCTCGTGTGGTCTTAATATGTGCATGCACGCCATGTAGGCAATAATATAAATGAACAAAATTGAAACATACATGAATGATGTAAGCAATAATGTTGAAATGTGTTGTGGAGTTAGCTAGAAACCACAACGTTTTATTAATTCTTGCAAGTTAAAAACGTAAAGACAATTTCCTAAGAAAAGTAAATACACGGACATATATTGAGCGCTTACTAAAGTGCAGAGGTGTCAGTGTGTGGGCCGTAGCCTAAAGGTAGCATCTCTTGAGATTGCAAATGTTCCAGGTGCGTGGTAGCTCGTGGCCCTTCATGTCACGCACTTTGTACGCACCGTCGCCTAATGCCTCTGTGACCTCGTAAGGTCCTTCCCATTTGGGTCCGAGTTTGCCCGTGTCTTCTGCGTGGCTTGCATCATTGGCGCGGTATACAAAGTCCCCTGGTTTGAAAGAAGTGTTTCTGACTCTTGCATCATAATACTTCTTCATCTTTGATTTAGCTTTTGCTTCGCGAATAGCTGCCCTTTCGCGTCGTTCCTCCAACAGATCTAAGTCAATGCGTCGTTCATCATCGTTTGTTGTGACGTTGACTTCTGATGTATGGATTGTTGGCATTCCAATCTCTGCTGGTATAACAGCTTTTGTCCCGTAGATAAGAGAAAAAGGTGTATCGCCGTTGCTGACTTTGATTTCTGTGCGGTGGGCCCACAGAACATGCGATAATTCGTCCACCCATCTTCCTTTATGTCTGTCCAGGCGCGCTTTAATTCCTTCACCCAGACTATGATTCGCGCGTTCTACTAATCCATTTGTTTGTGGATGTTTAACTGACGCGAAGTGCTGTGTGATGTTTAACTGCGCGCACCAGTCTTTGAATGGGTTATCACAGAATTGTTTTCCGTTGTCCGAAATAATCTCTCCAGGTAGGCCAAAGCGGCATACAATGTTATCCCAAACGAATCGTTTGACCTGGTTGCCTGTGATACTTGCCACTGCTTTTGCCTCGATCCATTTGGTGAAGTAGTCAATGGCGACAATGAGGAACTTAAGTCCTCCTGCCGTGACTGGAAAGGGTCCTGCAATGTCAATTCCCCATTTATAGAATGGCCATGGTGAGGTGATGGGTGTTAGCTCATGTTGTGGTCGACGCGGAATGGGTCTGTGGACTTGGCAGTCGTTGCATCTTCTAATCATGTCTCGCGCGTCGCGGTGCATGGTAGGCCAATAGTACCCGGATCGCAAGGCACGCGCTACAACAGACCGTGGTCCTGAGTGCATGCTGCAAGATCCGGCGTGGATTTCCCGGAGTACGTAGTCTGCCTGAAGAGGTCCGACGCACCTAAGCCATGGTTATAGGAATGAACGCCGATATAGGATACCATCTCGAAGTTCGAATCTCTGCACTGTGCGTCGTATCCGTCGAGCGTCCTTTTGTTCCTGGGGGAGTTTTCCCTTGCTAATAAAATCCATGATGGGTGTCATCCATGTAGGATGTTCTTCCTCTATCACTGTGGAGACTTCCATCTCAGAGATGGATTTGTTCTTCAAGGTTTCCACCAATACCTGTTTTGACAGGTGTGCAAAGCTTGTGGATGCGATTTTACTTAGCGCATCTGCTTTTTTATTTTCTCCTCGTGGGATTTGTTTGATGGAAAACTTGTCAAAATTCTTGATCAGGGATTTGGCCTTATCGAGGTATTAGATCATGTGTTCCTCTTGGGCCACATACTCGCCTAACACGTGGTTAGCTACTAATCATGAATCCACATTGGCTTCTAGGTTGCGTATACCCATTTGATTTGCTATGCGGAGTCCAGCCAGTAATGCTTCATATTCTGCCTTGTTGTTTGTAGCTGTGAATTCAAAACGCAGTGCGTAAGTGTGTTATGTTCCATCTAGGTTAGTAAGGATAAGGCCTGCGCCTGACCCTTCTGCGCATGAAGATCCGTCCGTAAATAGAACCCACGGTTCTTGTAATGCTACGTCAACTGTTGGTGATGGAGTATCAGCATCTGGATTCTCGATAATGAAATCAGTCAATATCTGTCCCTTGACCGCGGTGCGTGGCCTATAAAAGATGTTATGCTCACTCAATAACACGCTCCACTTTTGTAGCCGCCCTGATGCATCAGGTTTAGAGATAACCTGCTTGATGGGTTGGTCCGTAATTACAGCTATTGGATGCGCTTGGAAGTACCTGCGCAGTCTTTTAGCCGCGAATACTAAGGCTAGGACCAGTTTCTCCATAGCGGAGTAGTTAGTCTCTGTCTTCTTAAGAGCTTTGCTTACAAAGTATATGGGTGTTTGAACAGAGTCTCTGTCTGTCAGTAGCACCGCGCTGACCGCTCCATGGGTCGCTGATAGATACATGATCAATTCTTCCCCTTGTCGGGGTGCGACAAGCTTGGGTAGCTCTGCTAGGTTTTGTTTGAGCTGCTAGAAAGCTTCTTCCGCTTCTGGAGTCCATCGAAAATCTCCCTTTTTTGTACACTTCGTGAGTGTTTTAAAGAGAGGAAGTGATTTGTCCGCTGATTTAGACAAGAATCGATTTAGTCCGGCTAATTTGTCGTTTAGTGACTGCACTTCTTTTAGTGTGCGCGGTGAAGGTAGTTCGATGACCGCTCTTGTTTTTTCTGGGCAAGGTTTAATACCATCGGGTTCTATTAGGTATCCAAGAAACATGCCTTTTGTTGCTCCAAAAGTGCACTTCTTGGGGTTCAACATCATGTTTATTCTTCCCAATGTCTTAAACGTTTCCTCTATGTCACGCACCAATTCCTCTTCGGTATGGCTTTTTATGACAAGGTTATCAACATAGACCTCCAAATTGTGGCCCACTTGCTTCTCAAATGCGTTATCCACTAACCGTTGGTATGTGGCTCCTGCATTTTTTAAGCCAAAGTGCATTTTTGTGTAGCAATACACCCCTTGACTCGTGTGGAAGGCTGTTTTTTCTTCATCCTCCTTGGCCATTTGAATTTGATAGTATCCTTTGTATGCGTCTAGGAAGCATTTAAAGGGATACCCGCACAAGGATTCCACTTTCCAATCAATTTCTGGTAGCGGATAGCAGTCTTGTGGACATGCTTTGTTGAGATCGGTGAAGTTCACGCACATTCTCCAGCTACCATCGCTCTTCTTTACCATCACTGGGTTGGAAAGCCAATCGTGGTAATAAACTTCTCGCATGATCCCTGCATCCACGAGCTTGTACACTTCCTCCAGGATAGCTTTTGCGCGTCCTGGAGCCTGGTCGCGTTTTTTCTGCCGTATTGGAGGATATCCTTGTCGTATTTCTAGCTTGTGTTCCGTAATGGCTCTTGGCACTCCGGTCATGTGTTTGGGTTCCCCTGCAAAGATGTTTAGGTTCTTTTGCAATAATGCGCACACAGCTACTCTGCCCTTGTCGGATAGTGATCCCCCAATTGATATCTCTTGGTCAGGATAATCTGGGTGGATTGCAACTTTTAGGTTTGTCACCTTGGTCGTGTGCTGTTCTGGAGCGCGCGGAACTTCATCTGTCACTATGTTGCATTCTCTTGGAGATGCAGTGGTGTTGTAGAGGGTGACGATCCCTCCTTCCACTGGGAACTTGAGCATCTCATGTGCTGTGGATGGAACTGCACGCATGGCTGATATTCCTGGTCTCCCAATGATGTCATTGTATGACGAGGGAGACCTGATTACCATGAAGTTCATCCAGGCTGTTGTGGAATGGTATTCATTACCGATTACCACAAGTATGCGTAATTGTCCCATGGGCCAAATCTTTTCACCTGTGAATCCAGTCAGCGACGTCATGGCCGGAATTAACTGGTTTTGTATCTCAGGTTGTAGCCTCTTGAAGCAGTGTTCGTACATGATATCCGCAGACGCTCCTCCGTCAACATACATGCGGTGGATATCGTGACCCCCCGCATGAATCTCGATGGTGAGTGGCTCTACCACTGCGATGTCCGCAGTAAGAGTGGGGAAAGAGATTTGGTTTCCCTTGGAAAATCTTTGGCTGACTTTTTGTTTCGTGTTTCGCTGCCATGATTGTATCATGTATATTGTGTCAGCCTTACTTTTTGGTATCTCTTTTTTGTCTATCTTTCCCCTCTTTAATGTTTTTAACGAGGTGGTCCATCTTCCCTTCTCTCACTAATTTGTCAATTAGCTGACGTAGTTGGACGCACTCGTTAGTAGTGTGACCCTTCTGCTCATGGTATTCGTAGTATCCTCCTCCTATGCGCTTCTCTTCTGGAGTGCGCATAGGTGGCGGTTTTGGGAAATTTGCTCCTTCTGCCACGAATATTTCCCTAAGGGTTTTTGTGAGTGGGACGTACTTGTCGTTATCCCTTCCACTACCTTGGTTGCGGTAATTCCTGTTGCGGTTGCCACTTTGGTCATTGGATTGTCTCCTAGACTGTTCTTGTGGTTTAAAGGTTGAGTAACCTTTTTTGCTGTCTGCCGCCGCTGCTTCCCCTTGGATGAAGGATCTGGTGCGCTTTGTTAGCTCATCAAAGCTTTGGGGTACTTTATCGTTTAGTTTCCGTATCAGCTCTGGGTTATTGATCCCGTTCATGAACCCTGAGATTTTTAGTACCTCGGGACATGCCTTGACTTGTATGCATTCATCCTTGAAGCGCTCCATATAAACGCTTGTGGATTCCCCTTGGCGCTGTTTCACTCTGGCTAGTTCCACAGGATTCTTTGCGCACTTCTTTCGTTGCGTGAAATTTAGGCGGAATGCTTTTCGCAACTCTTCAAACCCATTTATGCTTCGTCGTTGAAGCTTGCTGAACCATGTTCGTGCATTCCCTACTAAGGTAGAGTTGAACATATGGCACCACACAGGTTGTGGCCAATTTTCGATAGCAGCCGCTGACTCAAAATTTTTTAGGTGATCATCAGGATCACCTGTTCCATCATATGTTTTAACATTGGTAGGCATGCGCCTTCTCTTGTTGTTTGAGAAATCGCTTATGCATCGCGTGAACGCATCAACCTTTTGGCGACGCCAAGGAAGGGAAATATCTTTATCCTCCTCGTACCGACATGTGATTTTATGTGTTTTATTTAAGTTTGACGAATTATGTACTAATCTACAATTAGAAATATAATATGTTATATATAATTGGAAAGCTGTGAATATATCTCATTTTCAGAAGAAAAAAAATGATGAAACTTTTAGAAATTTAAAGAAAAAAATAACTTTATTTTATTACATGTTTTAAGTATTCGAATATTTAAATTTGTGTTGAATTACATGTGATTTGTTATACAAGTTTCAACAATGAAAAAAAGATAAAAAAAAAAAAAAAAAAAAAAAAAAAAAAAAAAAAACGTAATTATTAATTTTTTTTTTAGTAGAATTTATAATATAACAATTAATAAAATACACAATAATTCCAAAAATCGATGTGACTCAAGGGATGTCTCGATTGCTAAAATTTAATGCTTATAAATAAGCTATTTTATCATACCTTAACCTGTAATGGGTGTCGTATGAATCAACAACAGAAATAATATTTAATAAAATTATGAACATAAAAAAAAAAATCGTTTCTATAAGCATATTTGCTTGCCAAAATCGCTTATATTATGCAAATAAGCAAGAAGCAATTTGGATGACACAAAGAGTACATGTATCCTTCAAAATAAAGCGTTTAGGGGGGAAAAAAAAACAACTAACTAACTAACTAATGAAAGAAATATACCTTTAATTAGGGGAGGTGATTGGCACACTTACACTTTTGATTGGGACACTCAATGGTACAATCAGTTAAAGCACACAGTAAATACTGTACAAGTATGTAATGCATACAGAAGAGTGTCCCAATCAAAATAGTGAGTGTGCAAATCATTTCCCTTTAATTAGTAACAAATATACCTTTAAGGTACAAGAACTAAACCTTTAATTGGTAGACTCGTTTTAGTACAATGTATGAGCATTGTAACAAAAACAAAATCGTGAGGAAGAGGTGCCAAAGCATTCATGGGCCTGTTTACACCAAGGTTGTCGATCCTTCTTCATTTCTACTTTGAAATAGATTAGAATTGTTTCTTATTTTCAAAGTGATTTCCGAACCATACTTAGTAAATGTGAGAAAAATTAGATAGTATTGAAGATAATGACCAAGAAAACATGAGACATGACCCGGTGAAGATGTCACAGCTTTTTATAACTTATATTTTCATGATCTTTTCCCATCTTTAAAGATCCATGAGACATTATTTACACTCTAATCTTGCCATTGTACATTTCGTTCCACATTTATTAACTATATGTCAAATTCAGTCCGCATTCACTAGCATAAAAACAAGAAGGCTGAATTTGATACGTCGAAATTGAACTAGCACCGTGTGTCGTATTTAACCACGGTTAAGAAAACAGAATATTTATAAATGGCAGAAGAAGTAGTACACATGATGTGAACTAGCACCGTGTTATTAATTTAAGAAAACGAACAAATTCTTCTAAACAGCAAGGGATAATGATTTCTAAATGTATCTAACTTGACACGTTTTACTGAGTTGTGTATGCAACTTTTAATTTTGCTATCTTGGGGTCTGAACTTACTAATCTTTGCTAATGTGTGTACTAACGGGGTGATTAAGGTGTTTTACGTTTTTGCTTAACACGCTGGCATCCACGTTGGATGACATGGTGGACTTTTTTTGTCATCTTATATAACTTTAATTTTTTCCCTCTATCCTCCACAAACACAAATAAAAACCCCTCAGATTTCTTTCGTGTTTCACAAGATGATTCAAGAACAAAAAACAAACTCATCATAGATCTTACAAAGTCTAAAACCAAACCAAATCCTACAACTCTAAACCATCACTGATCTCTAAAGCAAAACTGAAAATAAAAGCAAATTAATGGAGATCTCTAAACCATCACTGATCTCAAACCACAACATTTTCCTCATTCTTCACACTTTGATACCCACTGAAGCTCACCCTCATTTCAATCCCTGATGCTTTCGATCCTCAGTTTTAGGGACAACTTCAGGTTTAGTGATTCCACTTCACAACCCTAATATCAAACCACAAATCCTGATCAAACCCACGCCTCGTTATTAATACTCATTTCAGTTTCTATTAAAACTGAACAAACCCACAAACAGATCTTCTTTATAAACCTTAATCACAAACAATCGTAACAACAAATTTTTTACTCGTTGACTTGTTCTTTGACAGCCGCTTGGTCTTGTGAACATGTGAATTGTTTGTTTGTTTTGTTATGAGGATCTGGTTTTTTGTGAAATATTGGTTATCATCATTCTATTTTGGATCTGTGATGATTTTCGTTTAGAACGAGAGTGGTGGGTGTGAGTAGATCTGTTATGCGTGTGTTTGTGTGAGTTGGATTGAGAGTGACGGTGATGATTCAACCTAATCCTTTTTGTTTTGATTATATCTGGGTCTGTGAGTATGTTTTTGTTTTGATTGGATCGGTTTGTTTTTTTTTTTGGTGAGTGTGTTATTGTAATCCGGATTTGTGGTTATCATCTGGGTTTGATTTGTGGGTTTTGATACAATGTTTTGGGTGTTGATTGTGGGGATGTGTGAATGTGATAAGGTTGGTGGCAAAAAAAATAATACTGTAATAATAAATCTGATGAATATAATGATTTGGGTTTGTGAAGGTGATTGTAGGTGGTGAGTGTGGTGGTGTACGGTGTAAAAAAGAAAAAAACGGGAAACGGGTGAAATAACGGGTTTTTGTTAATAATATAACGGAGTCAATGAGGTCCACCTTGCCAACTCAGCTAAAATCCTTGCCATGTGGGTTGAGTACACAAGTTAGCAAAGATTAGTAAGTTTAGACCCCAAATTAGCAAAATTAAAAGTTCGATACACAACTCAGTAAAACGTGTCAAGTTAGATACATTTAGAAATCATTATCCCAAACAACAATGAGCAAATCTTGGTGCATCTCCACAGACCAGGAAACAAAATCTCATAAACCATTCAATTGGTACACTGATGTAGCTTTACCAACCCATGAGTGTTCTTCTAACTTTATTGATGATATCTTGTTTCGCTTGTTTGCTGGTTAGTGGAACTCCTTGCTTTTCAACTAACAAGAATCTGTACACTTCCCACTCGCGATCTAATGTTGAATGCCTTACAATCTCGGCCTATTGAAACCAAATAGATTCAAATATATCATTGCTTTAATACAAAATTATCTCTTCGCCCTGTAGTGATCATTTTAACTAACGGCGGCAATTTTACCCCACTGCTTTTGGATGGATCAATTCGGGTTATGTTTTATATTCTAACGGGTCCAACAAAAAAATTATTTTTAATGCATAAAATAAAACCTCCTGATTTATTTCAAAGAGATCATAATATTATTGATATAAATAAAATCTGATACTGTTAACCCATCCCGAACCTATTTTGACCCGCTTTAGTTTCAACGTTGATTTCGTTCTCAAAATTTTTTTAGATGTCATCCTTATGGGTACTTTCGATAACTACTCCATTTACTATTATCCTTAAACTGTAGGTCTGAAAAACATGCGCATACTGGAAATGTACATGAGAGAGGATTCAAATTACTTACAGAGAAGATACATATCCCGAGTGTCTTTAATGCAAAAGTGACATCATATACAACACGAGGCCTTCCTTTTCCGGACAACTCAACAGGATTAGCAACCAGTAATTCTGTGTCAGGCCCACGGTTGGTAACCATGACTCTTAAAGGATGCAACATCTCCTCTTTTAAACGAGAACATAAGGCGATTTGGTTCTCAATGTTCATAATCTTTTTCCCGTCTTCATTTTGGACAAATAAATCCAAACTCCGAATTCCATCAACACTAGAAGACACTCTCCCATAAGCAATCTAAAATATGAATAACACATATGTTAATACAAAATGAGAACTTGTGAAAATAGTTCTAATTATGAAAGCAAGATGGTCATACCTGAATATCACAATCTTTAGAAATTCTGAAAATGTCATATATAAGGCCTTTCTGATCTCGGCATTGTATTTGAAGCAATGAATGAGCCGGGCTCAGTGTATTATCGACTACTACACTAGCCTCCTTAAATTTTATTGCATCAGATTTGAGAGTTCGTGGACCATTTTCTGCAGCTGAAATGTCACAGCTGAATAAGTTTTCTGCAATTGCTTCGGGAATTGAAGAAAACCCTTGTTGAGATTCGTATTCCGGTCCTGCTAGCTCAAGTTCACAGCTGATGCAACACTCGCCTAACATGATGCTAATATGTTCAGATGTTTCCTCCCGTCCAATCTTTGTGTGCAATATGTTCCTATCGAATAACATTACATATTCTATGTTACTCAAGGAGTCAAGTTGCAATGATCAGCTTTTACAAATGCATATCCAAACACTCACATGGATATACAAAAGCATAAGAATTGTAGTTAACGCAAATGGACTTACAAGATGAAAAATTGTCAATTGTGCATACTGTGATTATATAAAAGAAAGTTGCTTACACACTATCTGTAATGAAAAAGAGGTCCAACACCTTTCCATCGGGGGTTGTCATCACTTTTAACCGTTGAATTGTTAGCTCGAGCTCACATAGAAGTTTTGTGACATCTGTAATGTTTGTAATTCAAATCAGACAAAGGTCAAGATTCAAGCCAAAAAAAATGTCAAAATAAGAAGAAAAAGGAAGAGTACAAGCGCAGGAGTACTATAAAGTATAACCCTTATAACCAAAAAAAGGTGTAGGAGTACTAACCGTGTACTAACCCTTTTCGATCCCAAGAGAAAACCTTCAACAGGTACAATGGAGGTGATTTAGAACAAGTAGATATCTGATTCAGATAAAATGCAGGCATACACGATGGACAGCAAGCTACAAGACGTGTCTTTAAGCTCTCCCAGTCAACTTTTAGTGAGATTGGCCGTGCCACAACCCACAAAACTACATAACACCATTTTCCGTCTGTCGAGAAATCTATAAACACACAAAAACTATTATCACCATCCAAAGAAAGTTCCACCGGAGAAATTGATTTCAAAAAGAGCATACTTGATCATATAACATGTACAATGGGTGTATCTGATTGTTTATTAAAACTGCTTATTTCTTTTTTGTGACTTTTTGAAATAAGTTGTTTTCCGTAAGCAGTTTCAAACTGTAATTTCGATAAGTAATTTCAAACACCTTAAAACTCATTATCTGCTTTGCTGTATCAAAACACAATACGCAGATTATATGATTATGCTTACAGAAACAAGGGTAGATTATTAGCATACAGAAAAAACATATTATTTCATCATAAGGCTAAACTAGTACTTTTGAATCTATAACACCCCTTAATTATATAAGCACCCCTAACATCAGATACCTACGCAAATATTGCATCAAACATTAACTATAAATATATACCCCTTAATGTAAAAAAGCTATAAAAAACAGCATCACAAATAGAACTAAAAAACTTATTAACAGCTTTATAAACTAACCTCCACGCGTTACATAAAGTCCAAACTCAAGAACAATCCTCAACAAGTCACACCCGAGCCCTGCCTTATCAGGACAGTTAACCGTCACAACCTTCTCTTCACTTCCGCTCTTACTTTCCTCAATAAGCACAACATCTTCCCATGACATACCCATTTTCCAACACCCTTTCGCAAATATACTAATTAACAATAATCAAATGATGTTCTTCTCCAACTTAACAACTAAAAAGAGTCCGTTGTCGGAGGTGACTTAGTATTTCCTGCATGTTTTTTAACGAGGATTGTATGCATGTTTTTTTCTTGCTTTTGTTGGTCCAAGACCAGTTTTTTTGTTACTATGGTGTTGTGTTTCTGCATTGAATATGGGTTGGATTGATATTATGGGGTTTTTAAGGAAGTTGATTTGTATGGTTGCATGGTTTGAAAACACGTCGATGGTTGTTTAGATGTGGTTGATATGTTTTGGTACATTACAAAATGATTCTGTAACACACAATATAAATCATTTGGATCTATGCATTATCTTTATACTATCCTTTTGAACTTTATATACACACATTGTTGTGTTGGGTAAGTAGGACATGATTTTGTAACACTTAATAATTCATTTTTATATTAGATACTTCGTACATGGAGATTATTGTTATATATAAAGTTTTTCTAATGTTGTAAGAGTTCAATCAAGTTTTAGACAATTACGTATGTGCCGATTGCTATACCTGGTTTTACCCGGTTTGAGTATGTTTGATTATAGGCTCAGATTCTCATAGTTACCAAAAAAAAAAGACGCCTCATGGGATTAACGTTTCTTTTAGTAATGAAGTACCTGTATGCATAATCTTTGTTAAGTCGGACTATATATCATCTTCTAAGATAGGTTTAACGGCTAAATCTTACTTTTTTTTTTTAACATGACATTTTTTTAGCATATGAAGCTTTGAACATGAGACACAAAAGTTGATAAAGCTTCTATTGAGCTTCACTGTTGATTGTGTGATATGATGAAGTTCAACTATGACTCTTTTTTATGACATGCGTTTTTTTATATTTCAATATAAGCCAAAAACTTGAGAGAATTGGAGGAAGAAGTTGAAGAGAGGTGTGATGCAGAAAAAGAAATTATTGAGCATCAAAAATATCAGCCCTGTATCATACTATTTTGAAAAAAATATCATTTTTGTGGCCATCTGAATATATTAAAAAAATAATAAAAAAATAATAATAAAAAAATAAAAAATAAATAAACTTCATTTAAAGTCTGCAAGTTTTTAAAACAAAACATCCCTTTCCTAGAAAATGATTGGTGAATATTGTATGCAGAAAATATATGTGGAGATGGCCAGATGGGGTTTTGGCAATTATTGGCATTATCTTTGTATATAAAAATGTCAATTTGTTAAAGTTATGGTTGAGATATTTTATTCCTGAAAAGTTAATACTTTGTTTGGTTTTTGGTAGAAAAGGGGACAAAATGGAGGGCAAGTTGAACACAGCTCTTAGCTGTGCTAGAGTATTATTTTTTAAATAAATTTGAATTTTTATCACACAAAGAATGGACAAAGATGAGTAATTTCAAAAATAATATCATTGAAAACAAGGTTTTCTTTTTCTAATACAATCAACATTGATTTATATTTGAACTACAACCTCAAACTAAACTACATGAGTGTCAAAGTACTTGCAGAAGATTACAACATCAACAATACTGCAATACATATCCACACGTTTCTTTTTCTTCGATATGGTCCCAACTCCCAAGGTTATGATTATTGCAATTTACACACGCACCAATAAGCGTCCAGGCTTTAGTGAATCCATTATCATCTATGATAAAATAAAAGACAGCCACAACAACGATGTATGCACACAAAAGTTTCAGTATCTCAGCATGTGAAACATACTTCCAAGAACATTTCACATACAGCATACAACTGTAATCTAACATGAATACTAATGCACTTCTACCATTAATATTTTTTATGTATCGTGAATTGGTGGTGCTAATAAATTTCTGTTGTCCTATCTTAGAGGTCAGATACAACGCATATGCAATTTATGACATAATAGCAACTTCCTACAGATCATAAAAAGCTTAGAGATCTCTAAACCACCAAATTCTTAGTTCTTCTCTGCATCTTTGGAGCATATACAACTTCCATCGTCGCTACAGTCTCCTCAGTATAGCTACATAGGTAACAGCATCACAAAGAACATTCTCCAAATGGATCATCAAAACACCTCTAGGTGAGTTCAACAGGGAACATTTTTAAATTAGGAACTTATAAATAATAGTAACAATTTGACCATACACAGGCCTTCATACCTTATCAACTACAAAAGCATAACTTTACCTAAGGGAGAATGGTTCAAAAACCTATATGACCCACACAAAGGTTCTGCCAAATAAATACCAGACCAGAAACTGATATAATGGCATCCATACTACTATTATGAATTGAAAGCATACCTAAGCAACCATTTGAAAGGTCCTTTTCTTATGCAACAACCACACACTATCACAAGCTCGCAGCCATTTGATCATGAGGTGTCATTTATTGAGCGGAAATCACCTCCGTTTTTCAATCCACCACACCCTAATCTTCATGATATCGTTTCATTAAGGCATATACCTATTTTCATAAATGCAGCCGAACTAGAAATGCTCTTAAAATCTTAAACTTCTGTACACTGAACCTGTTATCCAATGAGCTTCTCTTGACCATCGGCATAAGCCATCTAATGTTTCGCACTGTATCCTCTACTCGCCATGGTAAATCCCTTTCACCATTAGTAATTGTCAATACCTCCTACAAATCAATTATACTAACAAGCTAATAAGCTCAAGATCCTTCTTACCATTCACTATCAACGCTGCTTCCATTATCGCTTCAATCGCCACGTGTAATACTTGGAATCTGCCCTCAGAATAGAAGTTTGCAGCTAATCATCTCCTTAGTTGTCAATAATCTATCAGTTTACATATTCCAATCAATAAGTAGAAGTTTAACAATAGATCTATCAGAAATGAACATACACATTCCATTCCAACACCTTCAACATTAATCTACGCCATATCATTACAAACAGAATGAAATTAAACATACCAAAAACCAAAAGGCCTACTGCTACATTTGCTACAACTGTAATTTTATGTTAAGTCAAACACAAACACAAACAAATTATCAATTACACAAATCTAGATCTCATTAAAGTATCAAACTAAAGATTAAAACAAACCAAAATTGTAGTATTATATTTAGTGTTTCATTTCCTGAGTATGAACACAGTCGAAAACAATAGTCAATAGACAATAACCAATAACATTCAGATTCATTTCATTGATGAACTTTCAATTACACGATACATTGATAAACACCATACAAAGAACATCGTGCCAACATAATACTAATTCTAAAGAACTATCTAACCGCCGAAACCATACAAAGTCCTGCCTTGTCTTTTGAGAGCATAGACAACATCCATAGCAGTGACAGTCTTACGGCGAGCGTGCTCAGTGTAGGTGACAGCATCACGGATGACATTCTCCAAAAAGATCTTCAAAACACCTCTCGTCTCCTCGTAAATCAAGCCGCTGATCCTCTTGACACCTCCTCTGCGAGCCAAACGACGAATAGCAGGCTTTGTGATACCTTGAATGTTGTCTCTTAACACTTTCCTGTGACGCTTTGCTCCGCCTTTGCCCAATCCCTTTCCTCCCTTCCCACGTCCTGACATTTTTTTGGGTTTTTAATTGATTGAATGAAAGTTAATTGGGTTTTTGATGTAAAGTTGAAATGTGGATGTGGGTTTTTATAAGCACACTTTTGGGGGTTTGTTTGAATTTTTTGGGGTGTGAATGAAGCGGGATAGTGAAAAATGAAAATGGACGGTTGAGATTGGGGATCCGAGTGATGGGGTTTAATGGTTGGATTGAGTGTTTAGTGGGAGATTGTGGATCGGTGACGTGGAATGCTTTGTGTTGAGTAAAAAAACTTCTAGAACATTACATTTTTTTCTAGACAAAGGCTGTGTTTGAAAAAGATTAAAATAAGTCGGCTAATAAAATAAGTCTCGTTTGTCATGAGGCTTATGAAATGACTTATAAAATAAGTCGGCTTAAAACTTTAGCCCCATTAAAGGGGTAAAAACTTTAGCTCGAGACTTTTGAAAAATAAATTACTTATTTACCTACAAAAATATATCTAACATATATAAAAACACATTTAATTACGTCATTTTTAGTAATTTTCGTCCGTTTTTTTTACATTTTCGTCATATTTTTTTTACATTTTCGTCAGATTTTATACGTTTTCATCAGTTTTTTTATGTTTTCGTCCGTATTTTCACGTTTTCGTCCGTATTTTCACGTTTTCGTCCATCTTTTCACGTTTTCGCCCGTTCTTCCACGTTTTCGTTCGTTTTTTTTACGTTTTCGTCCGATTTTTCACGTTTTCATCAGATTTTTCACGTTTTCGTTTGATTTTTTACGTTTTCGTTCATTTTTTTACATTTTCGTCCGTTTTTTGCATTTTCACCAGATTTGTTAACGTTTTCGTCAGATTTTTTATGTTTTCATCAGTTTTTTTACGTTTTCGTCTGTTTTTTTACATTTTCTTCTGCTTTTTTACGTTTTCTTATGTTTTAGTCCCATTTTTTACGTTTTCATCTGATTTTTCGCGTTTTCATCAATTTTTTCACGTTTTCCTCTGTTTTTTTACATTTTCATCAGTTTTTTTTATGTTTTCGTCTGAATTGATACGTTTTCATCTATTTTCTCACATTTTCGTCATATTCCTTTTAGTTTTACATCTGAAAACGTTAAAAATCTGACGCAAACGTGAAAAAACTGACGAAAACGTAGAAAATATGAGGAAAATGTAAAAAATCTGGCAAAAACGTGAAAAAAACAGACGAAAACCTGAAAACCGGACGAAAACGTAAAAAAACTATCGAAAACGTAAAAAAACTGACGAAAACGTAAAAAACTTAAGAAAACATGAAAAAACAGACGAAAACGTAAAAAAATATGACAAAAACTAAAAAAATAGACGAAAACATGATAAAACGGATGAAAACGTGAAAAAACAGACAAACACGTAAAAAATCTGACGAAGATGTAAAAAATGATGAAAAGGTAAAAAAAAATAACGAAAACGTAAAAAATCTGATGAAAACGTGAAAAAACAAACGAAAACATAAAAAATCTGACGAAAACGTAAAAAATATGACGAAAACGTGAAAAACCGGACGAAAACATAAAAAAAAGACGAAAACGTAAAAAAAACGTATGAAAACTTAAAAATCGGACGAAAACGTGAAAAAACGGATGAAAACGTAAAAAATCGGACAAAAACGCAAAAAATCGGACGAAAACCTGAAAAATCAAACGAAAATGTGAAAAATCGGACGAAAACGTAAAAAATCAGACGAAAACGTGAAAAATCGGACGAAAACGTGAAAAAATGGACAAAAACGTGAAAAACCGGACGAAAACGTAAAAAAACTGCCGAAAACGTAAAAAAGATGGGCGAAAACATATTAAATCGGACGAAAACACTATAATTTAGTGGGTCGACCCGACCCAAACCATCTGACCCATGACCCGTTAGACCCATTTTTAAAACATGACCCATTTGACCAATAACCCATTTGACCCATGACCCAAACCGACCCAACCCAACCCATTTGCCACCTCTTTGGCTTATAATATTTGCCCCAGCTCCAGCTCCAGCCCCAACCCATTTCGCTAAACATACCCAAATGTAGTTTTTTACCAATTAATTGCTTTTAAGAAAAATAATAGAGTAATCATTTTATGGCATGTTTAAAATTATAATCTGTCGTGTATGGTATGAGTGACCAAATTCAATCACATAGTCTATTTTTATATCCTTTATTGAAGAAAATTACCAACTGCAAATAAAGAAAAGAAAGCCTATGTAACTTTACTTTCAGCCGTCATTCTTGGTGATTATTTTACAGGTCGATAGTTCGATACTTATGTATATTGATTCTTAGGTTATTATTAATATCTTGGTTGCATAACCATTTAAATTGCAATTTAAAAGTTTTTTATTTACAGTACCTATATGTTTGTCGGATGAGGATTCTCTAAAGTTGTATAAGACAACTTTAGTAAAGTTGTGAGATCGTGAGTCATTGGATTTGATCCAATGGCTCAAATGAAAAGAAGTTTTTTTATTTGGCCTATTGGATAAAATCCAATGGCTCACAATCTCATAATTTTATTAAAGTTGTGTTTACAACTTTAGTGAATCTTATTCCATGTTTGTCTCATCCAGTCATCCTTGTGAATTGTTACAACATATTTAACATCTAAAACTCCATTGTACGAGTCTGGTTAGAGCACCCACAATGGGTCAAATAGGCAAAAGCTTTTCCCCATTCCAAAAAGTTTTTTAGAAGTATTTTTGCCATTGCATAAATAGTTTTTCAAAAAGCTTTACACAAAGATTTGACAAGCATCAAGTCTTTCTTAAAAAAGCTTTAGCTAATAAATATGGTATGCATAAAATGACTCTCGTCATTGAAGACTTAAACTATTGTGGATGCTCTTATATAGAATCAATTTGTATGATTAATTAGTGCTTAGTTTAGCTTTTCTTTCATGTTGATTTCATTTTTTAGTTCGGTAACTTTATTTAACTTGTAATTTTATTTTTAATGCATAAAAAATTAGCTGGTTTGTAACAATGAAAAATAAATAAGATTGTGGGTTTCAAAAATGATTTTTGGCTGATTAGTGAGATGGTTTTTTGGCTGATTAGTGAGATGGTTTTTTGATCCGTGAGGAGGAGGGAAAGTGAAAGAGAGAAATAATAAGGTGTCATAATGTGTGATAGCAGTTGATTAGCAACAATGTGGCTGTAGTTTAGTGGTAAGAATTCCACGTTGTGGCCGTGGAGACCTGGGCTCGAATCCCAGCAGCCACACATTGCTTTTTTAATTTTTCACAATCCTTGTTATTCTAACTTTACGTTAGTTTAAGAGAGTTATATGAATAAAAGAATAGGTTTCTCCATTCAACAAACAACTTAATTTACATTGGAGCACAGGACAGGTTAGTAATTCTGGAGGACATGTAATAATATGAGCTCAATTTTATATTGGTTTCGAGTTTCATCCACAAAACAATGGAATTGCTGTTCCAGGCCGGATAGAGTATACTCACTTCTGATTAATGTGTATACTTTTTTCTCATATCACTTCAATTTGACTGTACTAAGAATGTCAGTCGTTTACTATGCAAATTTATGTTATCTCATAGATGTCTCATGGCAGTATGGCACCGCCACCAAGCATTAGTAAATGTTCATATAAATATCTCGTACAACCACCTCTTTAAGTATACTTATGTATATATAATACTCCACTCATTAAGGTGGTGGACAGGAATTATTGAAGTGTATGTCATATTAGTTGACCCGATAAACTCTAAATAAACAGGTTTCCAATTCCTCGACTCTACACATAGTTGACTAGCTTGACATACATTCTCATATATGCCATGTCCATGCTCAATGGCCTGTCTATTCAAACCAGTGGCGAAGCTTGGAATTTTCAAGTGGGGGGTCGGGATCTAAATTTTTTTTTCCTAAGGCTATATTTGAGGTATACCAAAATTTTCGGGGGGTCGAAACCGAATATACCGAAATTTTTCTACACGAAAACTATATGCCATGTCCATGCTCAATGGCCTGTCTATTCAAACCAGTGGCGAAGCTTGGAATTTTCAAGTGGGGGGTCGGGATCTAAATTTTTTTTTCCTAAGGCTATATTTGAGGTATACCAAAATTTTCGGGGGGTCGAAACCGAATATACCGAAATTTTTCTACACGAAAACTATATACCCCCTACATTGCAAAAAAAAATTCGGGGGGTCGGGCGCCCCCCCCCCCCCGGCCCCTTAAAAGCTACGCCACTGATTCAAACTTTCTGATTTCGTTAAAAATATTCAATGGCTTCTTCTAAAAGTCATTGTTGAACTGAATACCCAAAGTTATTGCCTAACCATTGTATGTGGAAGTGTTTAATCAGCACACTAGGAAAGAAAGTAAGCAAACATGGCATAAGTTGCAACATAGCCAAGCCTCCAAAGTCCAAACATATCCGAGTAATTCTAACAGTAACTTCAAACCAACTAACTGCACAACGGTCGGCGGGGAACATATGCATTGTCTAAATCAATTAACAAAAAGCAAATATTTGGACATATTCTACTTTCACTACAGTAGCTCTTTGGACATATTTTACTTTCACCACAGAAAAATATACAGCAAATGAACAAATACACCACATGCAGATGACTAACCAGTAAATCGCAGTGTACAAAATACAAAATCTAACAAGTAAATATGCCAGCATAATACTAAGAACAAAAACACTGGAAACTTTGCAGAAGACAAACCTGTAAATGATAGTGTGCAGATATCAAAGGGACGCATCAGAGCAACAACAGTAACAACAATGGTTTTAAGTAGAGACACCACTAGCAACAAGACATTCAGCAAATAAACAACCATAAGAATTGCTAATGTAGAACTTCTAGTGAATTGCAGTGGGCAAAAGACAATAGCTAACAAGTAAAGATGACAACATAAACCATACTTAAGATTGACGGCAACATAAAACATACTTACATACACGTAGAACAAATAGACTGGAAATCATGTAGAAGACAAACCTGTAAATCACAGTGTTGACATAGCAAAATGACACATCCAAGTAAGAACATCAACGGCAATAATTCCAAGCAGAGACAGCATTAACGACAAGACATTCAAGGTACATAAATCATTTCCATATAAACTACTGTATTACTATAACTATTAAGTTACTAACACCACTCTACAACATACCTCAATTAATTAAATCGTCAATGAGTTGATAACAGCAAAAGTTTTGGTAAATTTGTTTTTATTGCTGATTGCATACACAGATCATCAAAATACATCAATAAATGTTGTCGAACCAAACGTCCAAGAAGTCAATAACAACTCAACACTCATACATAACTAAGTAGTACTTTGTATTCCATAATCAGGCTATCAGAGACTGATTAACATCTAGTACATACTAACTTCATGTGTATGAAAATCATGATAAATTCAAATTAACTATCAACATCTAATATACAATTAAACAGAATAGATGTTAAAAGCTAAATTAAGATTCATTTGATTGATAAACTTTCAACTACATCCAGAAACACAAACACCAGCAGCATTCTAACATAAACTAGAACCTAACATCGACTATCTAACCCCCGAATCCATACAAAGTCCTGCCTTGTCTCTTGAGAGCATAAACAACATCCATGGCTGTGACAGTTTTACGGCGAGCGTGCTCAGTGTAGGTGACAGCATCACGGATGACGTTCTCCAAAAAGATCTTCAAAACGCCTCTGGTCTCTTCGTAAATCAAGCCACTGATCCTCTTGACTCCACCTCGACGAGCTAAACGACGAATAGCAGGCTTTGTGATACCTTGAATGTTGTCTCTTAACACTTTCCTGTGACGCTTTGCTCCGCCTTTGCCCAATCCCTTTCCTCCCTTACCACGTCCCGACATTTTTTCTTTCTTTTTTGGGTTTTGGTTGATTTTGAATGAAAGTTTGATATGTTTGGTGAAATGTGGATGTGGGTTTTTATAAACACACTTTTGGGAGGTATTTTTGAATTTTGGAATGTGAAAGAAGCGGGATAGTGAAAAATGAAAATGGACGGTTGAGATTGGGGATCCGGGTGATGGGTTTAATGGTTGGATTGAGTGTTTAGAAGGAGGTTGTGGATCAGTGACGTGGAACGGTTAGTCTTGTGATTGGTTTTTAAAGCACATTTTGAGTTTGAGTTTGGGTATGTTTGGCGAAATGGTATGTGGCTTGGATTTATATTACAAGCCGAAATTAAAATTTGTATTTTTATAAACTTGTTTGACAGATGGGCTGGGGCTAGAACTTACTATTGCAAAATTACTAAAAATGACATAATTAAACGAGTTTTTATATATGTTAGATATTTTAGTGGGTAGATAAGTAATTTATTTTTTAAAAGTCACGGGTTAAAGTTTTTAGCCGATTTATTTTATAAGCATTTTCATAAGCCCCATAACAAACAAAATTTATTTTATTAGCCGACTTATTTTAAAAATCCAAGCCCTATATAAGCCCTTGCCAAACACAGCCTTTGTTTATTCAAATTAGATTAGCGTTTTCATCTGCTAATTTCCAATATCAAAACGTGGTTTTATAATAGAGCTAATTATACAAACACCTCACTCGCCAAAAGTCTATATCTTTTTTTTAAACAAAACAAAGTGACTTCTCAAAATACCCCACAAGACTTGATGACTTTTCTTACAGCTTTAAATCTTGACAATTGTTCCTTTTTATACTTTGGGTGACTTTTTTTAAAGTGATGTCTAACACACTTTATGTACTTTTTGAGACATGTTTTTAGGAGACTTACCTTTGAAACTTTGGCAGTTTTTTTTTTTTTTTTTTTTTTTTTTTTTTTTTTTTTTTTTTTTGTCTTTTTCTGAAGATTATTTTTTTAAGTAATTTATATTTTTGATCCTTGTGGTTTGCCGAGTACTTCATTTTCAGTTCAATTTTACTAGTGCGTTGATTTGTGAAATATCATATTTTTCACTCCACCCCATATCTAACCACCACCATCTCACCTTTTATATCTTCGAACCCTCATTTATTTTCAAGTAATATCATCACCATCCAAAAACAAAATTTAAAAGAAAACAGACCAAATCCACAACTTACCTGACTACATATACATATCACTCGTATTAAAATTCACCTCACGGGGTCAATTAACAAACTCTAAAAATATTATTGTATATCAACATATCAACATTTGATTTTGTCAGTTTATCATCTAACAATCTTCAAATATTCATAACAATTTTACTGTATTTATAAATTCTCAACATATCTACAACTAAACCCACCATCACACTTGTGCTAAGACAAATCTAGATCTAGACAAAACTCTTATAATTCCCGAGGAAAACATACTTTTAGTCCATTTGGTTTATAAGTAGGTTTGGATTAAAATTGGAATTTGGTATAAGATTTGAATTTGGTATTGATTTATGAGAGACAAATGATGTTTAATTAAATATATTTTATAATAAATTTTAAATAATATAATATTATTTGATAGTAAAAAAATAGTAGTATATAATGTTCACACATTGAACCACATATAGAGAGAAAGAAAATAACATGGACCCACAAAAATTATAAATCAAGTGAAACCAAGCAAGATAACCAAGAATCAATTTCGAGTCCAATAATCATTCATTGAATCAAAAGAGGGAACCAAACATTTAATTAGTGTCTTGTCAACGACAAACCCAATCCAAGGTGCCGTACAAAACGGACCCTTAATTCCCATCTTTTATTCCCATCATTTTCACATGTCGGAAAACCACGTACACTTATCATCACCACCACAAACCACCATTAAACCATGCAAACACAAAAAGATCTAAGTTGTCGTGGATCTGAAGACGAAAATCATAAAACAAAGCCACATCATGAAAATCATATCCATAAACACCCACCTTGACCATCTTGTATGAGTTAAATCCGATTATAGAAACAAACTTAAACCACCATCCGTATGGATCTTTGATTGTTGGTTGGTATATTTGTTTTCGTTTATCAATATTATTAACTTAGTGTGATCTTATTAGAGTTGGGTAGTTCGAGTGAGGTGTGTGGGGCTGGTCGGTCGTCTGCAATGACTTTCGGCAGCGGTCAGCGATGGTTACCGGCGACGATGGCTGGATTTTTCTTAGAGGGAGAGAGTACAGATAGATGATAGATAATGCGTGTGAGATAAAGAGGAAGATAGTTTATTATTTTGGGTGTGTGTGATGAAGATGATATTTCACAAATCAACACACACTAGTAAAATTGGAAAGAAAATGAAATACTCGGCAAACCATAAGGACCAAAAATGTAATTTACTCAAAAACATATTTTTCATAAAAAGAAAAAAAAAATCGCCCAAAGTCCAAACTGAACAACAAATTTTGAAGTAGATCAGTTAGCTAGTTACTCAGTTTGCTAAAGACCTAAACTACATAACATCCGATTAGGCAATAAGTAAAATAAGGTCTACAAATTTTAATGCGTGTAAAGTCCTTTACCCGTTAAATCATATTTCATTCAAGGTCATCATAGTTAAATGTAACTTATAACTATATCACAATTTAGCTTTAAGACTATAAAATATATTCATAAATATTACCGTAAAACTTAGGGTGTTACAACGTCTATTTTCCTGGGTAAAACGATCAAACAATACGTTGTATTGTCGGGCGTGACTTTATGCCTGAAATTATTATCGAACCAACACTTGCGCTGCTGGAAACTTATTAGTGTATAAGTGATATGTATATTACTTATGCGGAAAGTGAAGGTTTTGTTGTTATGTACCCAACATTAGGTATAGAACTCATCAAAACTACACCGTTTTATTAAAATTATAAAAACCACAAACTCACTTCTTCTCCACAACAGAAGCAAATCAAGCAACCTCTGATCTCATCACCGCTTCAACCACGACCTTACTATGCTATCACGAATACCTATTCAACCAAAGGTACCTTTAGATGTTTGCGTCATCATTAATTTTATTTTCTTTCCACTTCAACCGAAACCTGCATCTTCTCGTTTAATCTCAAAATCCCAATTTGCATATGAGTTAGAACATCAATTTTGTTTTATTTCAGTGTTTATATTGTAAGATTAAGTCAATGAATATAAGAATTTTGATGATAGAAGATTATCATATGAACCGCACACCAAGTGTTTGATTAAATGTTTCAATTTTACTCCTATTTGATGGCAAGATACTATCAATCACACTATCACGCACCAAGTGTTCGATTAAATGAAGCACACACCAAGTGTTCATTTTCCAAAAAGGCTTTACCTTTTTATTGTTATGTTTACACTTTTGAGAAATTTGGGATTTGCTTATTTTCGAATACGTACTTAGTTTAAAATTTCAATTGAACTCGTTGTAAAGTTTAACAACATTATTGTACTGAATTTTATTCACCAATCTTCATGCCTAGTTTGAGCCGACTAGTCATTCACATCTTTCTTATGCTACTTCAAAGTTGCTTGTTGATGATGTACCCTCCGATTAGGTCGAAGGACTCCCCTTCGAGTCTAATCGCAACCTACATAATCGAAGGCTCTGGCTAGCCTACTAAAACTTTCTTGGACGTAAAACTAATCTCTTATGATCTAGTTACCAGTTAGGAATTCGCCAAACGAAGGTATAAGCCCTCCGGGGTATTCTTCAACAAACATAAGATGGAAAGAGGGCAAGACCAAGTCTTACCCACGTCCCCCGTCTTATCCATGTTCTCTCTTCTTCCTTGACTGACCCGGTAATTCAGGAAGAGTGGACATTAAGCCATAGCGGTTAACCATAAAATCATGGGACACCCCCATGATCTCCTACAAATGTGGAAACACTCCCCAAGGCTGTTTTCTTCCCCTATAAATAGTCTTGGACGAGTTTCAGTTCTGGTATGCAACCCATCCTACCTTACTTTACTATACTTTACACTTAAACTCTCATACCAATTACTTATTCGCACGTCGGAGGTGGTTCGCAGGGTCCAACCCCTGCGCAATCACTTAACGTAGTGTTTTAGTATTTCTTATTTCAAGTTATATCCGAGCTTGGCATAATCACAACACCCCTTATTTCCTTTGATCACCATCGAAGGCCTGGTAGTGCGATTTATTGTACAATCAGTGGCGCCATCCGTAGGACCCGCTATAATTAGTCCCGTTATTTCCAAGTAAAATAACCAGTCAAATACACTCGCTATTATTCCGGCATGTATCCAGAAAGAGAAGTTACACCCCCACCGAGTTTCTCGACTTTAACCCCTATACCCGTAACTGACACCAACAGCCTTCCGCCAATCACGGCCTCCACTTTTACCACACGATCTCACCCTGAAATAACGCCTAATCACCATGCATCCTCATCAGCTAATCCAGAATCTATCATTAGCCTTGCCTTCGTTGACGCTAATTACGAAGAGCTAGAGTCCTTGCTAAGGGCTCGAAGAAGGCAAGTAAGGAAAACGGAGTTGCGAAGGGAGTTAGAATCTTCCAGCGATGAATATGATGAGGAGATCGAGATGGAGCCGAGGCCTTCAGCTCCTAGAGCTAATCACCCAGTCCTGCGTATTGGGTCTCCTGCGAGTAGAAGGACCAATGGAAGGAATGTAGGCTTTGAGGGACGAGAGGACCCCCACAAGGAGAGAGGGAACGATTGTTGAATGCTCTAATGTGAGGAACCAAGAGAGGGGAAACACGGAGGCAAACCTACCTCCACTGCTAGCTGCGCATTTGGGAAGAACCGAAGCAGGGATTCCACTACAGCCCTCCCGTGCATCCGGTGTGGGAGGTAACCCATGTTCATTCCACACAGGAGGAAGTCTTCCTCCCGTCGGTATGTACCCCCAGTTTCCAGCTCAAAGTTATCCTCCAAACCTTTATCCCCCCATGAATGGGCAACCTAACAATCAATATCACTCACAAACTGCCGTACCCTATAACCATCCCATGATATACCCTCCGTATACCATGTATAATAGTTACCCTCCAAACACGAGTATGCTTCATCCTTTTTATCCTAATCAACCCTCTTCGGGGATACCCCCTCCTCATAATCCATACAACAATGTCCCTATGAACATACCACCTTACACCTACTCGTACGCAGAGCCTTCAGGCCCTGCGACACCTTTTGTAAGATGGATTGAAGACTATCCCTTACCGGATGGTTTAAAGATGCCTTAACATATAGGCACCTACGATGGAAAGGGGGATCCAGATAATTGCTTGCACTTGTTCGAGGGAGCCATAAGGATGCAAAAATGGCTCATGTCAGTCACCTGTCACATGTTCACATACAGCTAATAGAAGAAGTTCACGAGGACACACCTCATGGTGCACAACATTAAGCAGAGGGATAACGAAAGTACAAGAGCCTTCGTCACAAGATACACAGACGAAAATCTTCATATTTTGGGGTTACACGAAGACCAACGTATCTCTGGCTTCCTACACGGTCTCTGAAATCGAAGTCTGGTGGAATTCTTATCCACCGATCTCCCAGCCACGTATAAGGGTCTCATGGAGAAGACATACGCCTGGATCGAAGCCAAGGAGGTGTCCACCAACGGAGATCCTGTGGAAAGCAGGGAACATAGCTGAAAATCCTCAAAGCAATCTTCTTGGGAAGGACAAAGGAGTAAAAACAAGAATCAACACAGATTCTCTCCTTATAACAAAGTCCCTAATCATGGCCTGCTGGAAAGCTTGACGAAGTCCCCAAAAGAAATTTTGGATACATAGAGGGCAGGAAAGGATTTCGAACTCCCTCCTCGCATGACAAGCAACGGGAGGAACCGAGACATGACCAAATACTGCCACTTCCATGAAGATTTTGGTCACGAAACGAATAGCTGCAGAGAATTGAAGAAGCAAATAGAGGAAGCTATCAAATCGGGACAGTTGACACAACTAATAAAAGGTATAATAAAAGGGAAAAGAAAAGGTCGCCGACACCCCAAACGGGAAGAATTACGTCCATGAAGCTCCGATTCTTATGATTTGCATGGGAGGACCGAGTCAGAAAAGAAAAGAAATTGAGGAAGGAGCACCCAGCGTGGAGGAAGTAACGTTTCCACCCTTAATGGGTCAACCTCCCTTAGATGACCCCGTAGTCATAAAGGTCCTCACCTTCAACCGAGAAGTTAACAGGGCCTACACGGACTGCGAAAGTTCTTGTGAGATCATATACGAGCATTGTTTTTTGAAGCTCAAGCCTTCTATAAGATCGCAGAGGGTAGATTCGAAGGTACCTTTAGTAGGCTTCTCAGGGGAACACTCATGGCCTCTAGGAGAAATTCCCCTAGATGTAACCATTGGCAAAGGCCAACTCGCAAGGACGGAGACCCTCACTTTCGCAATCGTAAGGTCAGATTCCCCTTATAATCTGTTAATAGAGAGAACCGCCATGCAAAAGATGGGCATTGTGGTATCTGATGGATCTTAACACCTTGATCTGTGTTAGATTAATACTTTGAGTTATATCACTAAGTATGCGGAATCTACTTAGTAATAATTAGAAGTTTGATTGTGAATGAAACAGTTGTATATGAATGAGAATAATGTATGTATCAAACTGTTAGCTCCAATATTATTAATGATAATAACACGAGTGATCTTTGTATCACTAGGGTTACAACCTTGAAGCTCTAAGAAAAACGTATCTATAACCTTAACCTAGGACCTCCTTTTATAGCACAAGGAGTCCTCTTCTACAAGATAAGTATAACTCTAATAGAATAAGATATACACAAGATTTATTCTATATTTATCTTACACGTTTCCTAACAGTTATCCATAACAGCAGTGGTAATAATATGTACTAGCAGTGGTAATGAGTTTCCACTGCTAGTTCATTCTTCAGCAGTTGTAATCTTCATACTTAGCCGTGGTAACTGTTAATATAATTCCCAACAATCCTCCCCTAAACTTATGATTACCATGTAAATCAATAAGTTTCTTCAAGTAGTCATTAGATATAAGGATATGGGAATTCTTCCAAACACTTATCTTTTTTTTCTTAATTCCTTATCAGCTCTCACACTTTGATCATAAATCCTCTGTAACAGATCTTCTATGACTTCACTTCTTTCCCAACATCTAAGCCTTGCTGACATCATAACAGTTAAAACTCCAGCTCTCAATGGATATTCTTTCTCAGCTAACATAAACACATCAACTCCATCTTGAGTAGAAACATGATGTACAGCACTTGAATCATAGAACTTCCACAGAGTATTCATATTGTGAGCTTCAAATCTCCAATACCTATCACTTGGGTCAGGTTCATATAATCTTCTAAAGTGAACCCACAACTCTTTTGCTTTGACATCAACAAGTTCATCTTTCTTGAACTGATCTTGAACAATCCTCCACGAAGTATCCAAGTCTTCTCTATCACAAGATCTAACAACATCTTCAAAATCTCTGCAAATACTTGTGACATTTCCAGTTCTGATAATCTTCCATGCTACACCAAAATCATCAGAATAGATTTCCCAACCAACTACTGGATATTTTGTTTGTAAAGGTTCAATGTTAAGCACATCAGTCTCAATAAACATCATATTGGTAACTTGTTCTTCAGTCAACTTGCTAACACCTTCTTCTGCTTGAGATGACTCCCGAGTCTTCAGTATCTTAGCATCTTTTGATCCAAGACTCACTCCTGACCTTTTTGACTTTATTACTGCAGGTTCTTTATCCATGGGAACAAAATTACTATCTTGTCTTTTAACTCTGTAGTAAATACCTTCAATCTGATCATGTGACATTCCTTTGAATTGTGCCATCTTCATATTGCCAACATGACAACAAAAAGTCTTCATCTCAGCAATGATTTGTGTTTTAGTAGGTTGTCTTGGTTTCTTTTGACCCTTTCTAACTTCCCCAATGATATCATCAAGAGCCTGTTGATTCTTCATTTGAATGAAGTCCTTCAGTTGAGCAGACCTTTGATCTTCATCTAGAGTTGTATTTGCAATGAGTTCAATTGCCTTATTTCTTATCACTGGATCATTTGTAATCATGAACCCAATTTCTTCTTCTGTAGGCACATAAGTGAACATAGGAGGTTTCTCATGTAATATTGTTGGTGGAACAACAGAAAGTGGTTCTGCCATCATTGTATCCAATTTATCCAACCTCCGAGCTTCCATAAAACTTGCAATTTCATCTTCCTCTTGCTTTTTTTTCTTTTCAATCTCATCTGCTGCTAATTTCTCTGCCAATCTTGCATCAAAATCTATCTGAGCTTGATCTTTCTTTGAAACCTTTCTTGACTGCTCTTGTTCTGTACTAGTCACAACTGCTTTACCTTTTACACTTCTTATTCTAGCAGCTTCTTCTTCTGCAATGGTAACATCTTGACTAGCAGTGGGAACATCTTGTCTTGCAGTGGGAACTTGAAACTCAGTAGTGGAATCAAAATCAGCATCCAAACCATAATCTTCTCCAAAATCTAACTTCCTCCGCTTAGTCTCAGCATCTATTTTCCTCCCCTGTTTGGAAGAATCTCCCAAACCTTCACTAAAACCAGCAGATAAGGCATCTGGAGGTGAAGATGAAGAAGAAAACGCAACTTTGGCAGATCTTTTCTTCTTTAGGCTCTCAACTTCATCCTGTAACCTTTTAATCTCTGCCTTCATCTGATTAAGCTCTGTGGCATGATGTTGTTTAGTATGTGCCAGATCTTTCTCCAGAGCTTGAACCTGCTTGACTAATTTGGTACATAATTCCATCAATTCAGTTAGTTGCACACTGCCCTCAACACTTCCAACTGTGTTACCTGCTGGGAGAGGTGAATCATAGGGCATTGATTCAGGCTCTTCTCTAGTGGGACTAGGAGGAAGCCTTGAACCACCACTGCTTGTTCCTAAACCAAAAGGTTCAGCAACATGCAATGTTGAGATGAGAGGAGTTGGCTGTTTTTGCCTTCTCTCATATGTGTGAGTGATTGCAGGGGTATGTTGAATGGGTGGAACTATAATAGTGGGTGTGTGATGGGATACAACTGGGATAGTTGCATCTTCACCCTGTACCTTTGAAATCTTTGCAAGCATTTAAGGAAAAAGTGGATGAACCTCCCCATTCCAAAGTTCTGAAGCCTTACACATGTTTTGAAAAACTTTTGGCTTAAGACAGGGGGTTTCATAAATTCTTTTGTGAGGTTGCAGTTGAAATTCATTTAACACTGCTTGCACAAACCTTGGATACATCAAAAATTTATATGAACTCTTTACATTGCCTTTCATAATATTGAAAATAAACTTTAAAAAATTAAAAGTCCTATCAGTAGCCAAGCAAACCAAAGGGTAAGCCATGGTTGATGCAAATTGCTCATAAGATGTTTTCTTAGGACTTAGGACATGTAAAAGAGTATGAATGAAAAATCTCCAATGGGGACAAAAACATCCTTTTCTGAAAGTTACTTTTTGATTAGATGTATCATACCCCATGGAAGCAATATTTTCAAAAATATCTGAATTGGGTAATGTGATGATACCATTGAGATCATCCAATTGGAGAACTCTCCTCAAGGATGACTCAGTAACATCAATAGTTACCCCATCCACTGTGGCTCTAAGAGCTTCCACAGTTTCGTGTATGTCTCCCTGTTCAATAGTTATGGACTCCACAGTGTTCCAGAACTGTTTGATATGAGAAACAAATATTGTGGGATTAACAGTTAAAGCATACCTTATATGGGTTGTATTAAGAAAATCCACAATCTGATGGAAAACGGGGGCACTCTTCTCGTTTGACTTTTGTAAGTAGGCCACTTGGTTGTGCTCCTCGACAAAGTTTAGAATCGTCATGATTTTTGTGAAAGAAAGATAAAAGTGTTAGTAATCAAAGATAAAAATCAAGCCGTATGATGATCAATTTATACTAATAGGGTTTGAGGAGTGTGCATATTGTGAATTATCTTTAGAAAGAATTTATCTTTGGAAAAGAATAAACTTAAATTGGTAAGTGGATAATTCACAAAAAGTTACCCTATTAATAAGGAAACACGGTTATTTTACAACGGCTAGTGAAAAATAGATTACTGACACAACAGTTGTAACGGCTAGTTCACCAGTGGAAAAATTACACTTACAGTGGTAACTTGTGAACTAGCAGTGGTAAAATTTTCACAAAATATCAAAGAGCAGTGGTAAGTAAAACATGAAAACTAGCAGCTCTTATCATAGTTTTTAGCAAACTATCAGCTATAAACGGATTTGATATGTCTTTACCATGAGCCGTTTGCTATGGACTAGCCAACTCTTCATCACATGGAATATGGTGAGTTGATAACCATATAGTTTGTGGAAAACTAGAAGGGGGTTGAATAGTTTTACGTCATTTTAAAAGTTTATTACCAAAATATTTTGTAGGTTATTAATAACTTTCGATTCGATCTCAAGTGAATTCCAATGACAACCAATATAAGCAATTCTAATCAAGTAATGAAAGTATTGAAATGTAATGAAGAAAAGATAGAGTTAGAAAGATCAAATCACAACACGCGAATTTATAGTGGTTCGGCTACAAGGACACCTTCCTTGCCCTACTCCACTCCCCGAGTACCACACTCGAGAGTTTTCTTCACTATGTCAACAAACTACTTATGGTGGAGAAACCTTACACATCTTGGCTTACACGAGTTAACGACACTAAGCTAAATATCGAGTTCTAATCGTAGCTAGAACCAATCTCACGACTTCTTCAAGGCTTCACACCTTCTTCACAACTTCACAACTTATTCAATACTTCACACCTTCTTCACACCTTCACAACTTCACACCTTCTTCTATGCACAACTAATTCACAACTACTAAACTACTTTACAACACACCTAGTTTCTACAATCAACAAATTTACACAACACTTTTACAAATATCTACCACAACTATAATATGAAACTAGTTATTCACAACACTACTACAATTAGATGGATGTAGATGAGTGTTCTTCTTCTTGCACTTAAATGGATGAAGCTTTGAATCACTTGGAAACAAAGACTTATGAATTATATGATCAAAGGATTTTAGATCTATAAATGGAGGTTGGATCAGAAAGTTTATAGTGCAAAAAGGTGAGAAAAATGTGTGAAATGATCCAATATTTATAGGGCCAGAATTTACTGTTCTGGAGCGTGCCGGTCCCCTTAATTAGGGGCCGGTCCCCTTAATCATTAAGAGGGCCGCCTAGTAAAATTAAGGGGGCCGCCCTCCTGAACGTTGGAAAAGTTTTTCTGGATAAAATTTGCCCTTTTTGGTTGGAAATTTGGAATCATATATTTGTGGTTTAATATAGCATTACCAAAAATGATTTACAAATATATACAAAATGTTTATATCATTTTATAAGATGTTATGTCTTAAGACAAAATTTCCTTTGATCATGTAATGCATAAGATGCTTAGTTTATGCATACCTCAAGTGATATTAGATGTAGAGGTAAATATTTGTTACCAAATACTTGTTTACGTCTTAATCTTGACTTAATTTGATTTGAGTTTTGTGATTATCAAAACATAGGTTTATTGAGAGATATTAATAACCTTTTTAAACATTATTTATATCAACAATCTCCCCCTTTTTGATGATTACAAAACTTAAACTCATTAACTCAAAAATTAATTTTTAAACAAGTATTTTAGTGAGTTTATATTTACTTGTCCCCCTTTTTGTAGAATCAAAAAGGTTATGCCGACAATTTTCAAACGTGAAAAATTGACGGGTCGATATCTCCCCCTTGATGTGTACTCCCCCTCGTTTGGGGGCACCAAGAGAACGAGCTATGGAATGCTTTGCAAAAAAAATATTAGAAGCACAAGTATATGCATGCAAACATGTATAAGGTGATTAGAAAAAAAAATAAAGCATGTTTGAAAGAAATCATTCATATTAAATAATAGGTTGTGTCAAGACACAACATACAAGTAGCAATTTGGATTACAAGTAGAAAAGCTAGTTCACAAACTAACAACAAGGAAAATACATCATCATGGCAAGAGTACATGGTCTTTATAGAGCTTGCAAGCAAAAGGGTGGTAGAGGCGTTATTTATTAAGCATATCAAATGCTTAATTAGGAGAGCATGATGGTGATGATGGAGGAATGGGTGAGAATTGTGATGGAGGAATGATTGGAGAGGATGGTGGAGTTGGTGGTGGTGGTGGGTTGGTAAGCAAATGTTCAATATATGAAAACATATATTGAATTTCATCTCTAAGGCCAAAGATGACCGTGCGGTTATGGATGCAACAAAGACAAGTATCCCCATGGGATTCAAGTGGCCTCCAAGGCACGGGATTGGCAAAGAATGGTGGTGTAATTGGTGGAGATGAGAGATGAGCATCAAGTGGTGTTATTGGTGAAAGTGAGATGGTAAGATGGGTGGACATGGTTTCTTGTGTAGGAAGTGGTGATGATACTTGTGGTGACAAGTGTGAGTTGATGTAGTCATTGATTGATGAGGTTGAGGGTATGGAGGATGAGGAAGTTCCATGAGTGGAAGGTGTTTTAGATGGTGCATTGGGTGCACTTGGGGATGAGCATTTGGGTGGAGGTGATGGTGTTTTGTTGTCTTCATTTGTTAAGTCAATGAAGAGTTGTTTTGGGGGGATGACCACAAGTTTTTGTTTCTTGGAGGCTTTGGAGTGTGAGGTGCTTGGTGGAGTCATGATGATCTAGATGGTGAATGATGAGATGAAGAATGGTGATTGTGGAGGGAATTTATAGTATGGAAATGGTTGATTAAGGTATGTATTTGAAATAGTTGAATGAGATTCTAAAATCAGTTGGGTTAAAATGGGTAATGGTAGCTGAAACTAGAGAAAGGGTTCACAAGATGCAAAAGAAAACAGTGAATCCAGTTCCAGATGGCCGGTCCCCTTAATTGTATGCCGGCCCCCTTAATAATTAAGGGGACCGCCTAGGGAATTAAGGGGGCCACCCATCTGGTGTTTTCCTAGACGACCAGAAACCCAAAATTTGCAGAATTTGGTGATTTTTCAAGTGTGTTTTCCCAGCAAGTTCTATTAGAAGTATATACTCTAGGAATTATGATATATATATATATATATATATATATATATATATATATATATATATATATATATATATATATATATATATATATATATATATATATATAACCAAATTGCATGCAAATAAACATATTATAATCCATTTTGAATATAAGCATAGCATAACATTAAGTTAGTAGCATGATAACAATTAAAGTCTAAACATCATTCAAGAGATAAACAAGAAATAAGACAAGTATTTCCGAATAAATCGGACAAATAGCAAATCATACAAATGTCAAATAGAACCAAGTAATAACAAGTAGCAATACATCAATATCTCCTACTTCTTCTTCTTTCCAAGCATCTTCTTAAACATCTTCCCAACGGATTTGAAACCTCCTCGAAGTTCTTCATGCATTTGTTGTTGACGTTTGATGATAGACGTTTGACGAGTGAAGAGAAGCTCATCGGTACGTTCATGATGAAGGGGAATTTGATACTCGGTATCATCAATATCGGAAAGATCTTCAACAAAGGTCGTGGGGGATGGAGTACTAACACGTGAGGTGTTTTCCTCCTTATCATCATCGTCATCACAATGAGATGTAGAACCACGAGGCCTAGAATACAAAGGACCACGAGATTTTCCTTTGTCACTTCGAGCACGACGAGTACGAACACGAGTAAGTTGGTTCAAAGTAGGAAGGATATGAACGTAGTAGTCTCTTTGAAGATGTGGGTAATGTTCCATCACATAACGATAAAGTCGTGTGAGAAACATACCGTAAGGAAGATTGGCATTTGGGGTGTTCTTGGCGGACATGATTCGATGAATAAAAAGATAAGCCAAGTTGTATTGCTCTTCAGTAATAACACAATAAAGCATGTGGGCAATGCTCGCCGTGACATGATCACGGTGACCACCAGTACCAAACGCATTCTCTCGAATGAGTTCTTCACACTTCTTCATATCTTGGCTTAGCTCTTTGAGGAGGATTTGATTGGCATGAATATCGACATTCTTCGACTTGATTACTCGACTAGTCGTACGGCGTTCTAGTTCAACCATTCGACGAATGTCTTCAGGACTAGGAATCTCAGAATAGTAGGGGCCATCCTGAGGATGATATCTTTCAAGAGTGGAAAGATCCCATTCATTTGAGAAAACGGCTTGGCCGTTGTATGGGATTCGAAGAATTTGACCAAATTGAGCAAGAGTAAGAGTGATGAATTGATTTTGAATCATGAAGGAAATGAGGATATTACCATAGGGATCGGTTTGCACCATCACTTGGCTATAGAAATCGAGGACAAAACGAGGAATGATTGGTTCGTTGATTTGGAAAAGGCATTCAAAACGAATATTGGTGAACATTCGTTCGGTTTGATCATTTTCATAGAAAGATGGATCGACAATTCGTCCTTCGTGAATGTTTCTATTTTCAATAGGACGATAGAAACATGCAACTAAAGGAGACATGCCGGGAGTAGAAGAGACATTTGGAATGTATTGTTTGGTTTTGGAGACATCACCAACTGTGGTCTTAGGCATTTTCACCTAAACAATATAACAACAAAAATAGAATTAATATAAAAATAACTATCATGCATATGTTAAATATATATATATATATATATATATGCACTATATGTGGAACGAAATTCTACTTCGACAAAAAAAAAATATTCAATGAAGTAGTTTCATAATGTTCCTTTTATTTTGATTTTAAACTCATTTAGAATATATAATATCAAAGAGTATGATATCATAATTCATTTCGAAATAAGGCTAGATATATATTAGATTATATATCTTCCATTTCATAAGAGTTTGACACAACATAAGCTTGTTTAAAAGATTAAAATGCGAATTTTAGTTTTCAAAAATATCATTTCCGAGATAAACCAAACGCTCCCTTAACTAGATAAAAACATCCTAAAACATCAATATATATATTGATTATATATCTTGATGAAGTCTATTGATTCTAGTAGTATTAACAAGTTTTATGAACTAGTTTTAAGTTTCAAATAACTACATATAGTTATAGTTTGTTCATGAACCAAACGCCCATGTTGTCTTCATGAACCATTTTATAACAAATTGAAAAGTATGTTTTGATTGTTTAGAACGTTAAAACAATGTAATGTAGTAAGTTTTAAGTAGTTTTTAAGAGTTATATCAACAATGTGCCTCTTGAAAAATAAAATTCAACAAGGGTTTATGGGCGATTAATGATTTTGACAAAATGATATGTTATACTAAATTTGAGTTGCAATACATCATCCTAATCCTATGGGAAGCATTTGGTAGTTCAATTTCTAGCTTCTATTACACTTAAATTCGAATTAAAATAAATTTTAATAAAATGCATAATTATTGATTAGACACCAAATCGAATGAAATGTAATGAAATGCATGTTGGAAAACTTACAAAAGATGTTGTTATATGTTTGGGTGATGTTTGCCCCTTGCGAAACAACCCCGGATTGGTGATATGGTGGAGGATTTTGATTGTTTTGGGTGTTTTGGTTCGTACTCAGCAGCAATGGGGAAGAGATGAATGAGCAAATGGGGTGTTTGGGAATGGAAATAAGGTGGAAAATGTATTTGGAAGTGTCAGATGGCCGGTCCCCTTAAACATTAAGGGGACCGCCCTCGATAACAAGCCGGTCCCCTTAATCTTTAAGGGGGCCGCCTTTGAAATTTTCGAAATTTCGCGGAATTAGTTTCTGAAACAAAAATATGTATACGTATATAATTAGATTTATAATATATCAAAAATACGTAAACGTTTATTGGCACGATGATAAAATTCTTAACAATTTTTAATTACCGTTTCGATAATTAAAATATACCTTTGACAATTTTGGATAAAATGATCAAAGTGTTAAGTTGATGAAGGGTTTGAGGTGTGTTCGGGAATATGTGAATAAGTGTGTATATATATATATATATATATATATATATATATATATATATATATATATATATATATATATATATATAAGTATAAATGTGTGTGAAAAATGGGTTGATGGGTGAGGTTTGAAAGATAGTAGCGGAGATAGGATAAAGTCGGCGAGAGGAGTTTGTTTCATCCATAGTGTTCACGTGCGAAGGCGTTCTTGCATGATAAAAGTTCACTTGACCCATATCCCTTCATCATCATGAGTCTCCTAAAAGAGGACTTAATATAATAACGCGAGAGGGGAAGGAAAGGGTTCGATAAAGAACAATTTCCTGGAGTTCTAGAAAGTCAACTAATGACGTATCTAGGTTATGTGCAAGCAATTATATATATATATATATATATATATATATATATATATATATATATATATATATATATATATTTAATATATTAGGTATTAAGAGTATATGTAGATATAAGTATATATATGACTGAACAAATAGAGAGAAAAAGGCAAGCTATATCTATGCAAACAATGTAATCAACTAAAGCATATTTATCTAAGCATGGCAATGAGTTATGAAAGAATGGCGTACCCGGTGGTCTTCAAAAAAATCTTCAAAATCATCAAGATGATATATAGACTTCGAAAAAGTCTATGTTGAGAGAAACTTCAAGATTGCCTCAAGGAATGTTCATCTAGCCATTCGATCCCCATTGTCTCTTTGGTCCAAAGTTGTTTGGTCCAAACATGTTTAACATTTGACTAGGATGCATGAAAGGTGGTAGTATAACCCAAGGATTGTAACTTTGTTGGTAGTTCCACATTTGATTACTATTGTTATTATAGTTTTGCCTATTTTGGTTTCTTCTTGGTTGAGGTGTTTTAGACCTAGGATTAGGATTATTTGATTTTCTAGGTGGTGGTGTTTTAGATCTTGTCTTAGATTTAGAAGATCCTACCTCGTTTTTCAAAGATGATTTATAAAAAGCTTTTACTTCTTCATTGTTGGCAAGAGGTATTTTTCTATCATTATAAGTATATACTTAGGATTAGATTTTAGAGATTTTTGTTCGTTAGGTTCATTTTCAAATTTGACATTTTTAATCTCACTTATTGAAGCTTCATTTGAGTTAAATCCTAAACCGGTTTTATCTCCGGATGTTCTTTGAATACTTATTATTTTACTAAGTGAGTGACTACTATTTTCAAATTTATTAAGTTTGTGAATTTCTTCCTTAAGTATTTCGTTTTCACTTTTAAGCACTTGACATGATTTACATTCTTCAAAAATTTCTTTACCTTTTTAAGTTGATGTATTTTAATTTTTAGTTCAAGTACTTCATTTTCCATTTGATTGTTTATGTATTTTAGTGATTTGTTTTTGGCCATTACTAGTTGTCCTAATTTGCATAGCCTATTATATTCATTATCTAGATCTTTTTCATCTAATGATAAACTTTCATCACTAAAATATTTGGTTTCGGAACGTACCTCATTTGATGTATTCGCCATAAGACACATTTCTTCTTTTGTCGTTTCTTTCTCATCTTCATCACTATCACTCCAAGCACCTCCAACAAAAGCTCTTTGATTTTGATCTCTTGTCATCATTGGACATTTTCCGATGAGGTGATTTGGATCACCACACTTGAAACATTTTCTTACAATCTTGTTGTTCTTGTCATCTTTACTCTTCTGAAATGTTTTCTTTTCATCATGCGGTTGTCTTACGAATCTTCCTCACCTTTTGAAGAATTTCTTGAAATCTCTTACGGCCATGGCGTATTCTTCGTCATCACTTTCGGAAGATGAGCTATCTTCGATACTAGATTCCTTTCTAGCTTTCAAGGCGATTGACTTGCTTTGCTCTCGTTTTTCTTTGACCATTTCGGAATCTTTCTTAATGATGACTTCGTAAACTTTTAGATTTCTAATTAATTCATCAAGTTGCAATGTTGACAAATTATTCGATTCTTCAATAGCCGTCACTTTAGCTCGCCATTTTGGATGAAGAGCCCTAAGAAACTTCCTAACAAAATTCTTACTAGAAAAATTCTCATCAAGTGCTTTTAAACTTGTGATGATAGTGTTAAATCTAGCAAAAGCATTATCAATTGATTCCTCTTCCGGAATCGTGAATTGCTCATATTGTTGAACAAGTAGATCTATCTTATTATCTTTGACTTGACTATTACCTTGGTGAGTTATTAGTATAGAGTTCCAAATTTCTTTTGCGATTTCACACATAAAGATCCTTTCGTACTCTTTACGTGGTAGCGCATTATAAATAACCATTTTCGCTTCATTATTTTTAGCAAGTTTTCTTTTTAAATCATCATTTTGTTTTTCAAAAGGTACGATTTCATCTTTCTTAGTTTCGGGGTTATTTTGAATAGGTAAAAAATCACCATTAGTAATAACATGCCAAAGATCTAGATCTTTTGACTTCACATAAGTTTCGAATCGATTTTTCCAATATAAAAATCCATCACTTTCAAATAGTGGTGGTCTTTGCATAGATTGCCCTTCTAAATATTTTTCAGATTCCATAGATCGTTACAAGTTTTAAAATACAATATATTTTAAAGATCTTGCTAGGCGTGGCTCCTGATACCAATTGTGGAAAACTAGAAGGAGGGTTGAATACTTTTACGTCCTTTTAAAAGTTTATTACCAAAATATTTTGATCAGATGTATCATACCCCATGGAAGCAATATTTTCAAAAATATCTGAATTGGGTAATGTGATGATACCATTGAGATCATCCAATTGGAGAACTCTCCTCAAGGATGACTCAGTAACATCAATAGTTACCCCATCCACTGTGGCTCTAAGAGCTTCCACAGTTTCGTGTGTGTCTCCCTGTTCAATAGTTATGGACTCCACAGTGTTCCAGAACTGTTTGATATGAGAAACAAATATTGTGGGATTAACAGTTAAAGCATACCTTATATGGGTTGTATTAAGAAAATCCACAATCTGATGGAAAACGGGGGCACTCTTCTCGTTTGACTTTTGTAAGTAGGCCACTTGGTTGTGCTCCTCGACAAAGTTTAGAATCGTCATGATTTTTGTGAAAGAAAGATAAAAGTGTTAGTAATCAAAGATAAAAATCAAGCTGTATGATGATCAATTTATACTAATAGGGTTTGAGGAGTGTGCATATTGTGAATTATCTTTAGAAAGAATTTATATTTGGAAAAGAATAAACTTAAATTGGTAAGTGGATAATTCACAAAAAGTTACCCTATTAATAAGGAAACACGGTTATTTTACAACGGCTAGTGAAAAATAGATTACTGACACAACAGTTGTAACGGCTAGTTCACCAGTGGAAAAATTACACTTACAGTGGTAACTTGTGAACTAGCAGTGGTAAAATTTTCACAAAATATCAAAGAGCAGTGGTAAGTAAAACATGAAAACTAGCAGCTCTTATCATAGTTTTTAGCAAACTATCAGCTATAAACGGATTTGATATGTCTTTACCATGAGCCGTTTGCTATGGACTAGCCAACTCTTCATCACATGGAATATGGTGAGTTGATAACCATATAGTTTGTGGAAAACTAGAAGGGGGTTGAATAGTTTTACGTCATTTTAAAAGTTTATTACCAAAATATTTTGTAGGTTATTAATAACTTTCGATTCGATCTCAAGTGAATTCCAATGACAACCAATATAAGCAATTCTAATCAAGTAATGAAAGTATTGAAATATAATGAAGAAAAGATAGAGTTAGAAAGATCAAACCACAACACGCGAATTTATAGTGGTTCGGCTACAAGGACACCTTCCTTGCCCTACTCCACTCCCCGAGTACCACACTCGAGAGTTTTCTTCACTATGTCAACAAACTCCTTATGGTGGAGAAACCTTACACACCTTGGCTTACACGAGTTAACGACACTAAGCTAAATGTCGAGTTCTAATCGTAGCTAGAACCAATCTCACGACTTCTTCAAGGCTTCACACCTTCTTAAACTCTTCACAACTTCTTCAATACTTCACACCTTTTTCACACCTTCACAACTTCACACCTTCTTCTATGCACAACTAATTCACAACTACTAAACTACTTTACAACACACCTAGTTTCTACAATCAACAAATTTACACAACACTTTTACAAATATCTACCACAACTACAATATGAAACTAGCTATTCACAACACTACTACAATTAGATGGATGTAGAGGAGTGTTCTTCTTCTTGCACTTGAATGGATGAAGCTTTGAATCACTTGGAAACAAAGACTTATGAATTATATGATCAAAGGATTTTAGATCTAGAAATGGAGGTTGGATCAGAAAGTTTATAGTGCAAAAAGGTGAGAAAAATGTGTGAAATGATCTAATATTTATAGGGCCAGAATTTACTGTTCTGGAGCGTGCCGGTCCCCTTAATCATTAAGGGGGCCGCCTAGTAAAATTAAGGGGGCCGCCCTCCTGAACATTGGAAAAGTTTTTCTGGATAAAATTTGCCCTTTTTGGTTGGAAATTTGAAATCATATCTTTGTGGTTTAATATAGCATTACCAAAAATGATTTACAAATATATATAAAATGTTTATATCATTTTATAAGATGTTATGTCTTAAGACAAAATTTTCTTTGATCATGTAATGCATAAGATACTTAGTTTATGCATACCTTAAGTGATATTAGATGTAGAGGTAAATATTTGTTACCAAATACTTGTTTATGTCTTAATCTTGACTTAATTTGATTTGAGTTTTGTGATTATCAAAACATAGGTTTATTGAGAGATATTAATAACATTTTTAAACATTATTTATATCAACATAGTTTTTGGTAAACTATCAACCATAAACGGATTTGATAAGTCTTTACCAGGAGCCGTTTGCTTTGGACTAGTTGATTCTTATGTTGATTAGACATGGTGAATCAATAACCATTTGTTGTGTATCTGAGATACACACCTTATAACTCCAATATCTTAATCAATATGGGTTTGTTTTCTGCAAAATTAAGAAACACCTAACATAACCCGTAAAATTTAACCCAGAGTAAGTTTTTTACCAAGTTACTATTCATAAAAATATCTCTCCAAAGTCAACCCGATAATATCCAAATTTACTCCTCCAACCTACCAAAACAGATAAGAGTAAATAACCTTCATTAATTATCCATCGACCTTGACTTTGCTTATAAAAGGGGGGCTCATTAACACATCAGTTTTCATCAAAACTAATCTCCAACATCACAAACCCTGCACAAACATCATGAGCTGGTTTCCACTAATCTACATATCATCAGATGATTCTTCTGATGAAGAAATCAGTTATTGCTTTGACTCAGAGGAACCTTCTACTGGGTGGAGTAATTACTGTCCTCCAAGTGCTGCAACATCTACATCTTCCAACATGATGCCCAAAAAGAAGATTTCAGCTGCTCCTGCTCCATCCCTAGAGTTTTATTCAAGTTCTTCCTCTGATGATGATGATCCAACCTACACCTTGTCCAAGGAACTTGCAAGAGCCCTCACTACAGCTTTGGAGTCAGCCATAAGTAACATGAAGTGGCCTGCTGTTGAGAAGCCTGCACAATTGCCAAAGCCTCCCAAGCAAGTTCTGGGCCTTGCTTGTCCAAGAAAGCAACTTTCTTTTGATGACAAGAGAAAGAGAGCTTCCAAGGGCAAGCATGATGATGAGGGTAAAGGGAAGAAACCCATGGAGTAATTGTTCTGATTGTTTAGGTGTTTGGTTGTTGATCTTTCTGTTTTGTCATGTTATGGTTGTGTCTGTACTCTCTGAATAGTTGTACTTCATCTTTTAATGAATGAATAAAAGCATTATGAACTTTTTCTTTTATCACTGAGAGAGCAAATCTTTCCACTGTTGTATGATAATTTCCACTGTGCTTTAATTTCTCTGCATACAAGTTAGTAGAAAACCATACACACATATACAAACAATATTAGTACCTAAAAACTATCCTGTAACACTGAAAATATATTAGACATCAAATATTTATGGATTTAGCATTCCAATACCTGTTACCATGTACTGAAACCTACCCACATCAAGCCCTTTTGTTAATAAATCAGCATAGTTGTCATCAGTGTGAATTTTGACAACATTAATAAGATTTTTATCAAAACAATCTATGATAAAATGATGTCTAATTTCAATATGTTTAGTTTTAGTGTGTTGCACATGATTTTTAATAATGCATATGGTACTACTATTGTCTATATAGATAATGGTGTTCATGAAATTGTACCCATAATCCAACAATTGATTCTGAAGCCATAAGATCTGAGCACAACAGCTAGCAGCAACAACATATTCTGCTTCAGTGGTTGAAGTAGCCACCATTGTTTGTTTCTTGCACTACCATGACACCAATCTACATCCAAGAAATTGACATCCTCCTGTAGTTGACCTTCTATCCAAACTTGCACCAGCATAGTCACTATCTGGGTAAGTGATCAATTCCATAGGGGATTCTCTTGGATACCACAATCCTAGATTAGGATATGTCTTCAAATACCTAAAAATCTTCTCTACTGCTGTCATATGTGATGTTTTTGGAGTAACTTGAAATCTTGCACAAGCACATACATCAAACATAATGTCTGGTCTTGATGAAGTGATATACATCAGAGAACCAATCATAGATCTGTAGGTGTGCACATCAACATTAGCTCCACTAGCATTCTTCAACAATAGATGAGTAGTCTTATCAGCAGGGGTATTTGAAGGTTTTGCATCAGTAAATTTGAACTTCCTTATTATCTCAATCACATATTTGTCTTGACTGATAAAGATGCCTTCTTTACTCTGTTGTACTTGCAGCCCCAAAAAGAATATAAGTTCTCCCATAGAACTCATTTGAAATTCATCTTTCATCAGCTTTAGAAACTCTTTGCACATCTCTTGTTTAGTAGATCCAAAGATGATATCATCAACATATACTTGAACAAGTAGAATATCACCATTGTCTTTCTTGATGAACAAAGTTTGACCAATCTTTCCTCTATGAAACCCATTATTCAACAGATAAATAGCTAAGGTTTCATACCACTTCCTTGGAGCCTGATGTAAGCCATAAAGAGCCTTAACAACTTTGTACACTTTATTTGGGTGTTGAGGATCTTCAAAGCCTGGAGGTTGAGAGACATAGACCTCCTCATCAGTTGTTCCATACAAAAAGGCACTCTTAACATCCATTTGATAGACAGTAAAGCCCAAAAAAGATGCATAGGCTAGAAACAATCTAACAGCCTCAATCCTTGCAACAGGAGCAAAAACTTCTTCATAGTCAATACCCTCCTCTTGAGTGTATCCTTGAGCAACCAATCTAGTTTTGTTCCTGATAACAATACCTCTTTCATCTTTCTTGTTTCTGAAAACCCACTTAGTACCAATCACCTTCATACCATCAGGCAAATCACAAAGAACCCAAACCTTTTGAAGTTTGAACTGCAACAACTCCTCTTGCATGGCTTCAACCCAACTAGATTCTTCTAAAGCCATATAAACATTTTTAGGCTCCACTTGTGATAGAAAATAGAAAAACAAACATTCGTTCTTGTTCCTATGCTTCTTGGACTCATAAACATCACTAATGAACCCATGAACATCATTTTTCTTTGTTTGTCTTCTAGTCTTCACACCTGATTGTAGCTCACCAATAACATTGTCAAGTGGATGCACTTTATGAATTGAAGTATGTGATGTGCTGGGAATATCATATGTTGTTGGCATGTTTGAGATCTCAACATCATCACTGGGTGATTCCTGAGATGAACTTCCCACATTTGGACCATCAGTGGAAACTTCTGTTGTAGCAGTGGGAATTGAGTTACCACTGCGAGTAGGAATTTCTTTATCCAAAACATCAAAATTCACACCATCTGCATCACTTTCCTTTTCAGAATTCTTTGAAGGTTGTGAGTTTTCACCATTGTCAACAAAGTCCCAAAGTGGCATAACAATTTGATCTTAATCATCTTCATCATCTTTGCAAGATTCATCTTCATCAATGAATTCTTCTGATTCTTCAAGATATTTGTCTCCAGAACTTGAAGTAATAGGTACATAATTCATTGTATTTGATAATGTCTCAAGATCAAATAGCCATTCTGGTCCTGAACCTGCTATGTTAGTTTTATTTTCAAGAAACTCAACATGCAAATTCTCTTCAATCTTCTTTGTTCTTAAGTTATAGACTCTAAAAGCCTTGCTAACCATAGAATATCCAACAAAGAAGCCTTCATCAGACTTTTCTTCAAATTTACCCAGATGATCAATGGTATTGATAATTGTAACATGACATCCAAATGGCCTCATAAATTCCAAAGTTGGGGGTCTTCCTCTGAATAGCTCATAAGGTGTCTTGTTCTTTGTTTTAACCACTAAAACACTGTTCTGAATGTAACAAGCAGTGTTAACTGCTTCAGCCCAAAAACTCACTGGTAGCTTTGAATCAGCTAACATGGTTCTAGCAACCTCAATTAGTGTTCTGTTTCTTCTTTCAGCAACTCCATTTTGTTGAGGAGTTCTTGCAACACTAAATTCTCTCTTAATACCTTTGTCTCTGCAGAAATCATCCATAACTTTGTTCTTGAACTCTGTCCCATTGTCACACCTGATGATCTTGATCTTCTTTTCAACTTGATTTTCAACATCAGTGATGAATGTCTTAAGGATGTCAGTGGTCTCATCCTTGGTTCTTAAAAAGAAAACCCATGTGAATCTACTAAAGTCATGAGTCACAACAAGACAATACTTCTTCAAATTTATGCTGCTCACAGATGTAGGACCAAACAAGTCCATATGCAACATGTAAAGTGGATGATCAATAGAATTGTATGCCTTGGTCTTGCATGAAGCTCTGTGTTGCTCACCTTTAAGACAGGCAACACATGTTTGGTCATTTTCAAATCTCTTCTCTAGTAAACCTCTGACTAGGCCATCTTTTACAATCTTGTTAATGGTCTTGAAATTAACATGACCAAGTCTTTTGTGCCAAAGCATGGATTCATTCAAAGTGGCTTTTGCAAGCAAGCAAGTAACATCATTATTAGCCACTATATTCTTCATATCTATGCTATAAAGATTGCCTTTTCTAGGGATTTTAAGCAAAATTTCACTTTCATCAGGGAGCTTATAATCCTTAGATAAGATATAGCATTCATCTTCTGTGAATAGAACTCTATGCTTTTTGTCACACATCTGTGACACACTGAAGAGGTTGTACTTGAGTTCTTTCACATAATACACATTCTCAAAATCCAAGTTTCCAGCCTTGATTGTTCCTTTGCTGGAAACTTTGCCACCAATACCTCCTCCAAAGCTGACAAATTGTCCATCATAAGGTTTGAAATCTGAAAGACAAGACTTATTGCCAGTCATGTGCCTGGAACATCCACTGTCTGAGTAGCCTTGATCATCTTTAGGCTTTGAATGTTCCTGCACATAATATAAAGGAATTAGTTCCTTTTGGGGACCCAAGCCACAAATGACTTGGATCTGCCTCGTGTATCAATATAATTATATATGTCAAAGGTCGTTGATTCACCATTGGGATTGTTTGAGGTGATAGTTCCTTTTGGTTTCCATTCCCAACGTGCTGAGCCCTTAACAGCATTTCCCATATTTACCCTCTTATTGTTCACAGAACCACCAGTGGAAACCTTTGGCCTTGCAGTGGTAACTGCTGGCTTAGCAGTGGAAACTTCTGGTTTTGAAATTTTGGGTACCCACTTGTGATTACTGTAAACTTTCTTTTAAAAATAGGTCTTTTTCCCTGTTTGTGCATATTTAACAAAAGTAGTAATTGGTTTGGCACTCTTAACAGAGGACTTAGGGTAAACTCTGTTTTTATTTCTGGCAGTGGCAACTGCTGGTTTAGCAGTGGAAATAGTTTTGATGCCAGAGTTAAGCAAAACAGACCTGGGAATCATCTTGCTTAGTGGATTTGGGTGAGTTAAGTTATTAGCATTATATCCATTCACCCTGGTATTCCCAAACACTTCCCTTCTACCCATGTGATAGTTGCAATTATAGTGAAGATGATCGAAACTACCACATATGTAACAAGGTTTATTATTAAACACAAAGTCACTGCCTAATTGCCTAGACTTAACAGGATTCGAACTCCTCTTATTCCCTCTAGGAGTTGTTGACCTGCTTCTGTACATCTCTGCATATCTAGGAATGGGCCTAGAGTAATTAGGTTGTGTCCTAGGCTTTTCATTGACACCTTCAGGAATACTCTTTTTAACATCCACTTGAACACACTCAGGAATACTAGTTTTAGACTCAACATTCAAACATTCATCTTTAAGAGATGAGTCACTAGCACTATCAAATGTATCAACCTCAACCTGAACCTTTTCAATAACAGATTCTTTAACAAATTTTGGTCCATAGGTCATGGTTGGTACCTGTAACTCTTCTAATCCTGTGTGTGCTAAGTCAATACCAGGAGGTGATGGAACACCTCTTAGAGGTGGTGGAACTGATTTATATCCTACTCCTGATTTGGCTTTGTTTATTACTTGGGCCTCTCAAATTTTGTCAATACACTTGGATTGATGATCTAGTGTATTACAAGTTATCTGTATATTCTCATTGGCCCTTTTAACCTTTTCTAACTCTTCCCTAAGAGCCTTGTTTACAGAAACCTGATAATCTAAGTCTTTTTTTAAAATAGCAATATCATCATTGAACTTAGATTCATTGGCTCTATAATGCTCTAATTGTGTTTTTAAAACTGCTAGACCTCTTTTATGATTTGCTAAGTTATAGTTAGTGTGACTTAACTCTAGCATTTGTTCATCATATTGTGCATTAATTTTCTCATACTCTTTTAAAGCCTTACAAGTTTTAGAACAAGCATTAATTTGTACCTCAGAGTCAGAAAAAGCCATTAGTGCAAGCTCAGTAGCAATCATTGCAGACTCTGAATCATCTTCTTCATCCTCAGCCATATAACTCCAATCATAGCTCACTCCATCAATGGCCAATAGCACCTTTGACCTGTTATCAGACTCTGAATCATCTTCTTGTCCTGCCTGTACCAAGTTGACCTGTTATCAGGCTTCCTTGGTTTCCTGCCTTCCCTGGCAAAGTGCCCCTTCTTGTGACAGTTGTAGCACTCCACCTTCTTTTTGTCAAAACCTACAGTCTCATTGCCATTTATGGTGATCTTCCTACCAGTCTTCCTCCAAAACTTCTTTGCCTTTAAGCTTAGTAATGCAACCTGCCATTTAATGTCCATCTCCTCCAAGTCATCCTCATCAATTTGATCTAAATCCTCATGCTTGAGAATTGAACCACTCATCTGACTTGACAGAAAGGCATAAAAGGTAGAATCACTAAGACCAGCAATCTGTCTTTTTGAACTAGCAGTGGAAACACCTCCACTGCCAGTGGAAACAACAACATTAGCATCATCATCATCATCACTATCACTTTCTCCATCTAAACTATCATCAACAGATGATGATGATATGAGTGCCACACTTCCTGATCCTGTACTTAGTTTGCCAGCTTTCTTCAGTCTCTGTTCAATAACCTTGAAGTTATTGTACAAATCATTAAGCTTCATAGTCTCTAAATCTGGCTTGTCTTCCCACACAACAACATTAGTTCCAAACTCAGAGGGTAAACTTCTTAAGAACTTTAGATTGAGGTCTTCCCTTTCCACCTCAATTCCAAACATAATGAGTTGAGTAACAATCTTTTGTAGCCTTGTCAAGATGCTATCAATAGATTCATTACTTGTTGAACCAAAGTTTTCATAAGTCTGTTTCAGCAGGGTCTTCTGAGTCTTCTTGGTGGAATCATTACCACCAAAAACATTGCATATCTCCTCAAACAAAGTTTGTGCAGTCTTGTGCTTGCTGAATGCTAGAACTTGATCTCTGGGAAGTGTCATCAGCAGCAAACCTCTGGCCTTCAGATCATTCTTCATCTGAAGTCTTTCATCATTGGTAACAGGTCCAGTGTTAACTTTTAGTACTTCCTTGCCATTAATAGTTTCTGAGGTAGTACCAGGTTTGAAGGAATTTCCAAACAGAATGATCTCCCACAGTGCATTGTCTTGCACCATAAAGAATTGTTCGATCATTAGCCTCCACATCTTATAGTCATTCAACTTACGCTTGGGAAGCTTAGCAGCAATGTTAGATTGACTAGTTTCTGTCTCCATTGAATCTTATGAGTGAACTTGGGGTCTTTTAAATCAAAGTATCAAAGCCTGGCTCTGATACCACTTGATGGATCTTAACACCTTGATCTGTGTTGGATTGATACTTTGAGTTATATCACTAAGTATGCGGAATCTACTTAGTAATACTTAGAAGTTTGATTGAATGAAACAGTTGTATATGAATGAGAATAATGTATGTATGAAACTGTTAGGTCCAATATTATTAATGATAATAATACGAGTGATCTTTGTATCACTAGGGTTACAACCTTGAAGCTCTAAGAAAAACGTATAACCTATGACCTCCTTTTATACAAGGAGTCCTCTTCTACAAGATAAGTATAACTCTAATAGAATAAGATATACACAAGATCTATTCTATATTTATCTTACATGTTTCCTAACAGTTATCCATAACAGTAGTGGTAATAATATGTACTAGCAGTGGTAATGAGTTTCCACTGCTAGTTCATTCTTCAGCAGTTGTAATCTTCATACTTAGCCGTGGTAACTGTTAATATAATTCCCAACAGTATCCACCATACATGCATCAATCAAGTTCCAAACAGCCAACGGGATAGGGACCGTACTATCCAATTATAACAAGAAAGGAACACCAGAGGCAGGAAAGAAGATTAAAGAAAATCCTCAGGAGCCTCCGAAGGTTATTTTGAGCTGCGGGGACCGAAGAACGTATCGTGGTAAATGAGCTTCATCCGGAGCAAACAATAGTAATCGGAAAACAACTCCCTGTCACCTTCAAAGCAAGCCTGGAAAAACTCTTGAAGGACAACAAGGATATATTCGCATGGACATACTCCGATATGACAGGGGTTTCGAGAAGTCTCATGATTGATGGTAAGCCCTTCGGAACAGAACACAAACTTAACGAGTTCAAGCACATTGAGCCTATCAAACAAAAGTGTCGGAGTCTTGTGCCTGAGAGAAACGCCGCAACCTGCAAAGAAGTAGACAAACTAGTACAGGCAGGCATACTCAGAGAGGTAAAATACCAAACGTGGGTGGCTAATCCAGTTATGGTAAAGAAAAGCGACGGGGGATGGCGTATGTGCGTTGACTTTACTGACATCAACAAAGCGTGTCCAAAGGATTGCTACCCCCTCCCAGAAATACATTGAAAGGTGGAATCCTTATCAGGATTCCGCTTGAAATGCTTTTTAGACGCTTACAAGGGATACCATCAGATACAAATGGCAGTAGAAGACGAGGAAAAAACGGCCTTCTACACGGGAAAAGGAGTTTACTGCTATAAGAAGATGCCCTTCGGTTTGAAAAATGCAGGGGCAACCTACCAGCGTTTTGTAGATAAGGCCTTCAATAAGCAGATAGGAAGGAATTTGGAAGCGTATGTTGACGATATGGTCATAAAGAGTAGGACAGAGGAAGACCTACTCTCCGACATTCAAGAAACCTTCAACCAGCTGAGAGCCATCAATATGAAGCTCAATCCGAAGAAATGCTCGTTTGGTGTCGAAGAGGGGCAATTCCTTGGGCAATTAATTACAAAGCAAGGAATCAAAGCAAACCCTTCGAAGTTAAAGGCTATCACCGATCTGCAAGCCCCAAAGACATTGAAGGAGGTACAAAGCCTTAATGGAAAGCTGGCAGCATTGAGCAGGTTCTTGTCGAAGGGTGCAGATCGATCACTACCATTCTTTAAGACCCTTAAAGGATGTATGGATAAGAAGACTTTTAAACGGAGTGTCAAAGCTGAAGCTACCTTTCAAAAGCTGAAGGAGTTCATGGAAATCCTACCGACACTCACAGCCCCAATTAATGGAGAAGTATTGTACATGTATATCGCAGCGTCATATGAAAGTATTAGAGCAGTACTCCTAGCAAAAAGAGAGAATAGGCAAGTTCCGATCTACTTCGTCATCCAGGTTTTGCAAGGAGCTGAATTAAACTACCCAGAATTGGAAAAGCTAATTCTTGCTCTAGTTCACGTCGCAAGACGCCTCCGAAGGTATCTAAATGGGCCATCAAACAAATACTATCGAAGCCCGAGAAATCGGGAAGGGTATCTAAATGGGCCATCAAATTGGGAGAACATGAAATAGAATACAAAGGGCGAAACTCCATAAAAGGTCAAATACTCGCAGACTTTATCGCTGAAACCCCTTCCGAGCCTAGTAAAGATAAAGAATCTCCCAGGAAGAGGCCTTCGAAAAAGGAGTATAACTGGAAGTTATACACAGATGGAGCTTCAAGCTCTGACGGTTCAGGAGCAGGGTTGATGTTAGTCAACCCAGAAGGGAAAGAATACACTTATGCACTGCGATTCGAATTTGAGGCGACTAACAACGAAGCAGAATATGAAGCTTTGTTAGCAGGCCTACGCCTAGCTAAAGACATGGAGGTACGCAACCTTTCAATTTTCGTCGACTCGCAGCTGGTCGCCAATCAAATTAAAGGCTCCTATGAGGCAAGACAGTCCACTATCAAACAATACCTGGATAAAGCAAGAGAAATCTTAAAGGGGTTTGAATCCTACAACATCGAGCACGTACGAAGAAACCAAAAATAAAAAGGCAGATGCGTTAAGCAAGCTAGCCTCAATGGCCTTCGCTCACTTAACCAAAGAGGTCCTGGTTGAGGTGTTAGCTGACAGATCTATCCAAAGGAAAGAAATATCGGATGTAATAACCGAGGAAGAAACCAACTGGATGACTCCTATAAGGGAATACTTAATAAGCGGAATCCTACCGGAAGATCCAAAGTTAGCAAGCAAAGTTAGAATCAAAGCTCCTCAATACAGGCTAATAGGAGAGTACCTCTACAGAAGGTCTTTCTTATCTCCTTGGCTTCATTGTGTCGGACCCAAGCAAGCTGCAAACATAATTTATGAGGTTCACGAAGGATCTTGCAGCCTACACGTAGGACCCCGCTCAGTTGTCTCTAAAATAATGAAGCTGGGGTACTACTGGCCATCAATGCACAGGGATGCAATGGAAATAATACATAAATGCGAGGCGTACCAGATTCACTCGAAGGTCCCAAGACTACCTAAACAAGATATGACTTCTGTTACATCTGCATGGCCTTTTTCCCAATGGGGGAATCGACATACTAGGACCTTTGCTAGTAGCGCCAGGAGGAATGAAATTTATGGTCCTAGCTATCGACTATTTCACCAAATGGGTCAAAGCCAAGCCCTTGGCATCTATGACAGGCAGACACATGGAGAAATTTGTATGGGAACACATCATTTGCCGCTTTGGAGTCCCTCACATCATCATCTCTGACAACGGGAAGCAATTTGCCGAAGGAGTATTCCCTACTTTTTGCAATGGTTTAAAAATCAAGCAATCATTCACGTCCGTGTATCACCCTCAAGGTAATGGCCAAGTAGAAGTTACCAACAGAGACATTATCAATGGAATTGAAAGAAGGCTAGGACGAAGTCACCATGGGTGGGTGGACGAGTTACCCCAAGTTCTCTGGGCCCATAGGACACATCCTAAGTCTAGTAACGGGGAACACCTTTTAGCCTGACTTATGGCACAGAAGCCGTCATTCCCTCAGAGATAAGCGTGGAAACGGAGCGTATTATGAGTTTTGAAGCTTCGAAAAATGAGGATAAGCTTCGGGAAAATCTAGATTTACTCGAAGAGCGAAGAGAAATAGCCTCCATCAGAGAAGCTGTGTACAAGCAAAAGTTGGAAAGATATTACAACAACAGGGTTCGGCCTTCGAGCTTCAAGCTAGGCGAATATGTCCTTCGACATAATAGCGCAAGCAAAACCGAATACCAAGGAAAGTTGGGACCAACATGGGAAGGACCTTACATAGTAGCAGAAGCCTACGGCAATAGAGCCATAAACTGGCCACAATCTTTGGGGATGAAGTTAACAGGACATGGAATGGCACCAACCTTCGTAAGTTTTACATATAAAACTTACAACCTTTCAGAGAATTTGTTTATTTCAAATTTATGTATTGAACTCTTCTCATTCGGGGAAAGAAGCATTAATGGTAGGCGTCTTAGTATTCATTTCATAAAATAATGTAATCCTCCCTACCCAATTAATGATACAACGTATTTCCCTTAAATCTCTTATTTTGTTTTTTACAAAAAAGATTTATTCAGCCAAGTACTACAAGTTTCAATGTTCGAAGGATGATATTTATGTTTTGTACGTGACATCCACTATAATTCACATTGACTTTCCTAAAACGTGTATGGGCATTCGAAGCCTTATGACTATAATGATAAAGATGGAGTGTGTCGCAACCCTCTGTCAGCAGTTAAATTATACGATTGCTTAAAAATCTTGGTTCAAAGTACACACAATAAGGATACTCATCTACAGTAACATTAGGTTTTATATTAACGTTATTAAATAACATTGAGAGAAGAGAATCATATAATTGAAGGATGAATAAAAAGAACATCCTATGGCAAGTAGATAACAAAAAAGCAAGCATCCTAAAAATCAAAGTAGCAAGGAGAAAACATGTTCGGAGGGTACAAACCACCCTCGGGATAAACCATTGCCAACAAGGCAGTATTTATGCATTCTTTGATGAATGGGGATCTTCTTGACGAAAGGGAGACTTCACACCAGAGGCCCTCCTACTTGGAGAAGATGGTTGAATCCTACAGGGCTTCTTCGATAGCAGGTTTTCAACGGAAGCCATTGGATCTTTGGTCACTTTAGAAAGAAAAGGAAAGTCTGTCGAAGCATACGCATTACTGGCAGCATCATATTCCTATTCATGCGAAGGGAGATAGTAAGGAACCTTCGAAAGGATCACAGGCTCTCCAGTCTCAGCAATTTCTTCCAGAGTAGTGCATTTACCATGGAATAGGGCAGCATTCATCAAGTTGGCCACCACTTGTCCGACTTCATCACTATGATACAACTCCATAGCAATGTAAGGAATAACCTTGGCTACAACCTCTGCCCTAACTTTCTGGAGACTTTCACATTGAAGGTTTAAAGCATCTGCCTCCTGTTGCAATTTGGTTTTTTGCTCCATGAGCATATTCTTTTCGGATTTAAGACCTGCACGCTTCGACTCAAGAACAGATACTCTCTCTTTTAGCCCAATCGTTTTAGCCTCCTCCATCTTGAGCCTACCACACTAAGCTTGGGCTTCCTTTAGTCGAGTGGCAAGCTTCATGGCGTTGGATCGAAGATCTTGCACATTTGGATTCTTCTCAATATCCTTTGTAGCCCTGTCACACTTGGACTTCAACTCAATAATCAACAGCTCCCTATGTTCCTCTCGAGCCAGAACTACATTCAACTCATCCTTAGCATTTTTAACAGTCCGAACCAACTCTCTTGTTCGGATGTTGAGATGATTATCTGGAACAGCTTGCCTTGTGTAGCTTTTGTCGTGAAGATCACACAATTGCTCTATCGACATATTGTCAAGGACACTCTTCCAGCGGGCTGGAGTAACACCTTCAACCAGGCGGTGGCAAGCGTAGGAGTTGGGGAGTTCCTTTGTGTTAGATAACCCTGCACATTTTTGAGTTAGGAGCTGTTTAAAGCTTTAAATTTATTTTGCGGTGGTATTTAGGTCATAATAAGCTTTTACCATGAATATCTTCATCATCCGAATTTTCGGAGGGTACTGAAGCAGCAGTCTTATCCTGGGAGGCAATCTTCTTTGTAGCTCTGGATAGGAGGTGTTGATATAAATAATGCCTAAAAACATTATTAACATATATCGATATCTCTATGTTTTGATAATCACAAAACGTAAACTCATTGAACTACAAATTATGACGTAAACAAGTATTTAGGCGTAAATATTTGCTTTAGCATCCATATCACTTAAGGTATGAATAAACAAAGTGTCTAATGCATTTTATGATCAAAGGAATTTTTATTTTTACAAACCTTACATTTTATTAAAGAGGGACAAACATTTTTAAACTTATACAAAACATTTTTGTATTTATAAGAAATGTTTTATTCAAAATAAATATTTTGAATTCAAATTTCAACCCAAAAAACGGCTAGATTCTTCAAGAAAAACCTCCCCCACAAAAAGACAAAAAATCTGAAGAAAAAATTTTTTTTCTTAGGCGCCGCCCTTAATTATACTAGGCGGTCCCCTTAATTATTAAGGGGACCGGCACCCAACTAAGGGGACCGGCCACGCTCCCCAACAGTATTTTTCTCCCTATAAATACTGGTTCATCCCACAGAATTTTCTCACCTTTTACACCTCAAAACTTTCTGTTCTAGATCTCATTTCTATTCTCTAAAATCCTTTGATCATACATACATAAATCTTTGTTTCAAAGTGACCCAAACCTCTACCTTTCAAGTGCAAGAGAAGAATACTTCTATCCCCTAAGACAAGAAGTATTACAGCTTGTTGTGACCTCCACATACAAGTTGTTGGTGCATCATCAAGATTATTTACATTATTCTTTGTGAAGATTGTTGTGAATATTTGATTGTAGATAGTTGTGCTAGGTATATTGATTGTGTGATTAGTTAGTTGTTGGATGTGAAGAAGAAAAGTTAGGAATTAGATTGTAGTGAAGAAGCTAGGTGTGAAGGTGTTAGTTGTGAAGAAAATTGGTGTGAAGAAGATAGGCGTGGAGTAGTTAGTTGTGAAGTAGAAGTTGTGTAGAAGTTGTGACTTAGTTTTGAAGAAGTTGTGGTGTGTAAAGTGGTGTGTAAATTGGTGTGTAAGGTTTTCTCCGCCATAAGGGAGCTTGTTGACATAGTGAAGAAAACTCTCGAGTAGGTGACTCGAGGTGTGGAGTAGGGCAAGGAAGGTGTCCTTGTAGCCGAACCACTATAAACCCTTTGTCTCGCGGTTAGATCTTTCCATATCTTACTTATTATCTTGCTTATATCGTTATTACTTTTGTAGACGTAGACGTATATATATATATATATATATATATATTTGCTCATATAGTGCTAGTATTGATTTTACTTAAAGATCAAACGAAAGTTTCATTCACAAAACAAAGTTTTTACAATTAAACTAAAAAGGTAACATACATATAATTGATCATTTCGATCAAGTAAAGTTTTCATACAAAATATAACTAAGGATTACAAAATAAACGATTACTTACTTATCTCTCGTATATAGCTATAATTGTTTATATTGTGCATGTGTTGATTTCACATACTTAGCTTATATTATTATTGTTCATACTTAGATATAGTTGTTCATATTGTTCAAGATTTGAGTTCACATAAGATTGAATCAAAGTTTTAAAAGCAAACAAGGTTTAAAACTAAACTAAGTTTTCATAATAAAATTAAAAAGACGTAAAACTATTCAACCCCCCCCCCTTCTAGTTTTCCACAGGAGGGTTGGTATGTCAAGTTTTCTATTAATTGGAGGCTTTGCATCCTTAATTTAAGTCCCTTTCCTTTCACGAACCCTGTCAGCTATACCAGAGGTTCCGGAGTACGTCAGGGGGCCATCATCGGAGGAAAGGATTTCCACATCAGGAATGGCTTCAATCGCCAAAGGAGCCTCCTTAGCATTGAGGGGAACCACCCCTTCAATTGATGTCACTGGCTCCAACACCATGGCATCCACGTCATTATTGTTGACTGAAACTGAAGGAGAACCCACCCCGTATCTGAATTCTCTAGGATCCCTGGGAATGAAGCTAGCCTCCTTTGCGCCATCAGATACGACGAAGTTTCTAAAAACCATTACTGCAAAAATGAATAGATACATAAATATATCAGACATATTATTCATTTATGTTAAGTTACATATACATACTTTGGCCATCATAATGGATTTATGGCAATAAGGGATATCCTTCCCAACGGTCTACAAGACCAGCCATAAAGAGGATGGGTTCTGGAAAGGTTTGCACATCAATGGGGTGTCTGGCGAGACATTGGTAAAGTGGATCGTCTCGGACATTGAGGGGATTTTGATCATTGAATTTCTTGCGATCGAAACGGAATGCTTCATTAAAGAGTGCTGGATACTCCAGAGGTATGATTGTATCTTGAACATAAAAGAATTTCCCTTTCCAATTGGTTATATTTGTAAATGGTTTGGTGATCAACACGGGCACATCTTCATCATTCCTTTTTGACAGTGTTAGCCAATCTCCTCCGGGACATAGGTTAAGGAAGCCTCGAAGCACATTTAGTGTGGGCTCATACCCATAGGCCTTACACATTACTATGTAGGTAGTAAGTTTGGCTAGACCAAAAGGATTAAACCTTGAAATATGCACCTAATAATATTGTAGTAACTTTAGAAATAATGGATGCAGGGGTATTCTTAGATTTGACCGGGTGAAAGCATGAGTATATAAACCCACATACCCTTTTGGGGCGTTGTAGATGCTCTGATTATTTTTTGGGAGAATAACTTTGTATTGTTTGGGTATTGGGTAATCATCTAGAAAAAGGGCTAGGGCTTCTCTTGAAAGAGTACATTTTTGTTGTCTTATGATATGTTTAGCGTCCATACTCATGGCTACCCAGTGATACCTAAAGGGCCTAACTACAAGATGGGAGAAGAGGTTACCTTTTGATTGTTGCAGATGAGCACGTCACAACTTTGTGAGGGTTGCAGTGGAAAAGGGTGTGTAGTTTAGAATTTGAGAGTGCATCGGTATTTATGCTACACGTGATTATATCTGCTAGACGCTTTAAATTTTGAAAGATGGTTGAGCTTACTGATAATTATGCCTAGGGCTGGCATAACAGGTCACACGAACCTGTTAAGACACGAACCTGTTAAGGTCAAACACGAACACGACCTGTTAGCTTATCGTGTCATTTTTCTCAGACACGAACACGACACGAAAATAAACAGGTTAACCTGTTAAGAACCTGTTAACATGCATATTAGGTTTTTTTTTGTTTTTTTTTTTTTTTTTTTTTTTTTTTGATATTGATATGGATCTGGAATTCTGGATCTGAACAAACAATTTTTTTTTATTACTCATCAAGAACATCAAGAACAACAACAACAAATTAGAGCAACAACAAATTAATATAGATCTACACATCAAGAACAACAACAAATATATCTAATCTCGTGGTCAAATAATTCATCCAAACACCCTCAAAAACATCACTTCGACTTCGAGATCAAGATAACAAGAATAACAAGTGATAACATCAACAATAAAAATAAACCACAACAATAATTGCAGTCAACAATAACAATAGGAACATCAAGAACATCACTTCGACTTCGACTTAGTTTTCACCCTCAAAAACATCAAGAACATCAAGAACATCACAACAATAATTCATCCAAACACCCTCAAAAACATCACTTCGACTTCGACTTAGTTTTCACTAGTCACAAAGACCCAACCCGAGACCACTAAGGCCTCGGCGTAGCTCAACCGAGCTCAACATCAACCCAAACGGACCCTTAGGGTCATCGGCATCACAAGAAAGGACACAAGAACTCGTGCAAAACATGAAAAATGAGGCGCGCTTGATTATTAACGAGGTCAAAAGAAATAAATATGGGCGCGTGTAGTATTGGATCGAGAAGAGAATGAGATGGGGATTCTAATGGTGGTGGTCGTGTAGTGTGGTGGCCGGCGGTGGAGCTGTGGTGGCCGGATATAGGGGCGGCTAGGTTTGGTTTATATAAGATGAAGATGGGATTGGGAGAGAAGAGAGAGAATAGAGATGGATGTGTATTGTGTTATGTGTAAATGTGTTTGTTGTTCCAGGTTTTGTCCACCACAAGTACCAAAATTAACAGGTCTAACATATAATATTAACATATAATATTAACAGGTCATTAACAGGTCTAACAGGTTTGACCTGTTAAGACACGAAAATTAACAGGTCTTAACAGGTCTGACCTGTTAAGACACGAAACCTGTTAAGGTTAAGACACGAACCTGTTAAGAACAGGTCGTGTCGTGTCGTGTTAACAGGTTTCGTGTCAAAATTGCCAGCCCTAATTATGCCGTTACAATTTTTTGTTCAACGGATAAGTCATAGGCATGCACATTTAACGCGTCTTTGTATTTCAAATATTCATCCTATCTAATTTCCGAGGATATATAGAAAGTGTTGAATTATGATAGAGTCGTAAGCAATATATTCTTGCACGCATACATCACTTTCGACTGGGGGGCTTGATGATGTACCCTCCGATTAGGTCGAAGGACTCCCCTTCGAGTCTGATAGCAACCTACATAATCGAAGGCTCTGGATAGCCTCCTAAAACTTTTCTTGGGCGTAAAACTAATCTCTTATGATCTAGTTACCAGTTGAGAATTCGCCAAACGAAGGTATAAGCCCTCCGGGGTATTCTTCAACGAACATAAGATGGAAAGAGGGCAAGACCAAGTCTTACCCACGTCCCCCGTCTTATCCATGTCCTCTCTTCTTCCTTGACTAACCCGGTAATTCAGGAAGAGTGGACATTAAGCACTAGCGGTTAACCATAAAATCATGGGACACCCCCATGATCTCCTACAAACGTGGAAACACTCCCCAAGGTTGTTTTCTTCCCCTATAAATAGTCTTGGACGAGTTTTAGTTCTGGTATGCAACCCATCCCACCTTACTTTACTATACTTTACACTTAAACTCTCATACCAATTACTTATTCACACGTCGGAGGTGGTTCGCAGGGTCCAACCCCTGCGCAATCACTTAACGTAGTGTTTTAGTATTTCTTATTTCAGGTTATATCCGAGCTTGGCGTAATCACAACACCCCTTATTTCTTTTGATCACCATCAAAGGCCTGATAGTGCGATTTATTGTACAATCACTTGTCATACCATTATAGCCTAACATCTATCTACGTGTGTTGTTTTTTCACCAGGACATTTTAGTCTGAGCATCGCAACTGAAATGCAAATGCAAACCCGTTTAATTGAATATATTGACACAAATGGATATTTGGTCGACCACCAAAATACAAAGTATGATATTTGGGAGAAACCGAATGAAGACCGAGTGAATATTGGATGTGATGAAATTGAAATTAACGACGACAACATTTTGGGAAAGATGTTTAACACACCCGATGATGCATTTACATTTTATAATCAGTATGCCTTCCTACACGGGTTTGGTATACGTATACATAAGGATTATAAAAATAACACGACAAATGAGGTTTATAGAAAGTTATATGTTTGCAACTAAGATGGTTTTAAAAGACATAAAGGTAATAGTTCTAATGAGGTATCTAAGAAACGTTGAAGAGATGAAAGGACCGGTTGTAAAGCGGAACTCCAAATTTCTTAAACAAAAGATGGGACCGGTTGTTATTCAATTTGATAAAGCCGTCGACACTCGCAAAGCGGCTGAAGAAGATGAAGACTTCAAGACTATGCACTCGAAGCCAATTCTTTCATATATTCACCCAATAGAAGCAAAAGCATGTAGTTTGTTAGTATTAATCTTGTTTCTCATTAGCCACTTTATTGCCAACAAGCTACCACATGCATATAATTTTGAACATTATTTTGCAGGCAAATGTTATACCAAAAAGATATTTGAGGTTTTCCAAAAAGAGTTGACAGAAGCAACCAACAATTTAACTCACAAGACTAATAGCAAGAGTTTGGAGCAAACTAGTTATTGGGTCTGGCAAGTGAATGTTGATAAAAATATTGGAGAGTCGTTAACTTTCGCTTCTTGGATAACTTAGATGTCACATGTTCATGCGCCATGTTCAAAACACATGGGATATTATGCAAACATATCCTATATTTAATGAAGAAAAAGCATGTCGACTTGTCGAGACCCTACCTGATCATTATATTTTACCTTGGTGGACATTTGATTGTAGTTACAAAGCTAGTAAAGCTAGTGTTGGAATTGAGGAAACAAATTATGAAAATGGCGTTAGTGCGCTTGCCTTATGGTATGTTCAAGCTAATTTGACCAAGGCAATTGAACAATCAAGAGACGCGCCTTCTGAACTAAAGAGACTCAACAGTTTTCTAGTGTAGAGACTTCGTAAGTAGAGATGATGCCTCAAATATCAGTTCGAGATCCATTAAGGATTCGATGGAAGTTATCATCTTGATGATAGAAGTATTCATGATATCATAGTAAGGTCGTGGTTGAAGTGGTGATGAGATCAGAGGTTGCTTTATTTGCTTCTGTTGTGGAGAAGAAGTGAAATAGAGAAGTGAGTTTGGGGTTTTTATACTTTTAACAATGTAGTTTTGATGAGTTCTATACCTAAGGCTGGGTACATAACAACCACACCTTCACTTTTCCTCAATACTTATATGTTTTCTTATGGAAATAATTATTTGTTTTATAAGTGGATTAGAAGAGGTATGTGCGTAGCTTTATAAAAATGCAATGCTATTAGACATAGTGAGACTTTCAACCAACTTATATATCAATGGGTCAATATGGGTTATATTTAATCCTAAACGTGTTAAATTGGTAACATTATGAAATTAGCACAAGAAGCGTGTCCAATGCATCCATTAGAATGGATAAATCACTCGGGTTTTTTTTTTTTTTTTTTTTTTTTTTTTTTTTTTTTTTTTTTTTTATAACAATGCAATGTTGGTAGGATGTTAAACGTACAAGTTATTCACTTTAGCAAAAAAAACCATTTGAGAGTGCTTGCGAGGCAGTATTTACCTAAAATACATCCCTGTAGAATATGAACATCTAGATTCGGGTGGCCTTAATTCATGGTAGATGATATCCATGTTTGAGTTAGATTCAAGAACTAGAGAAAGAGAGAGTTTGGAACCTTGAGATAAAAGAAGAAAGAAAAATTAGATTAAATGAAAGGCTCACCCTCTCCACATGTGGAGAGGGATATATATAGTCCCTACAAGATAACTAATAAAACACCCTCACCCGGGCTGTGGATCAGGTATACAGTGGGTAAAGACCCGTCCTTCTTCCACGGTGTTACTTAATCTAAAACTAACTAAATATTAAACTAACTAATAACTAGACTAACTATGAGCTAACTTAATGCTATTACAATATTAAGGTGACCGAGTCTTTTATAGGAATATTTGTATTCCTAACAATCTTCCCCTAAGCGAGGTCACCTTGGAAATTAAGCTCTTTGATCTTCTAGCATTTTGACTTCAAAACATGTCTTAATAGCTCGTAGTCTTTGATTCTTCAATGTCTAGAAACTTTGTGCATTCAGCAGAGTTATTATGATGACTGTTTGATCGTCTTGGATGATCTTTGAGTATTCTTCGATTTTGTCATCCAACATTTGTTTCCCAGTCATCTTTCAGCAGTATGTTTCCTTGTGATGTGATAATCTAAGAGCCGACATGCTCACACTATTTGGTGTCATGATCTTTAGCATCAGAGTTTGCAGAAGCCGTGTTAAAGGTCTTTTAGGTTGATCATGACTTTGTTGAATTGCAATGATGATGTAGTGTGAACATGTGGTAGAGGTTTGGCATCTTTTCTGCGACCAGCTACATCAGTTACCAGCTACAGTATTCCACAGCTACAACCGCCAGAAGTTCCAAGACCGCACCTAATCGAAAACCCACAGAGGGCTTTTTAAGATCGTACCGTAGCATATCAATGATTAGGTGAGTCGCTGGAGATCACTCCACGACTGTAGACTGTTTGAACCCGCAACCTGCCACAGCATTCCACAGTTACAACCGCCAGAAGTTCCTGCATACGACAGTTAGCAATAAAACGTCCGGTACTTACAGGTTTGGACTTCGAGATTGTTAACAGCATAGTGTGAAAACTTTCTCTAATCCTTACCAAGACCGTTCCTAACCGAAAACCCACAGAGGGTTTTTTAAGATCGTACCGTAGTATATCAACGATTAGGTGAGTCGCTGGAGATCACTCCACGACTGTTGATCATTTGAAACCGCCGCGACCACTAAGCGTAATCCACGAGGAATTACCTAAGTGACCTGCTTTCAGGGCTGCTTGATGTTGACCCTGGCAGGAATTTCCATTCAATCATTAGGAGTTACATGAGTAACATCCCTCATAAATGTTCTGGCAGATTGCTAAGATCTGCGTAGGACTCATGAGATTACAACTGGTGTCCTTAATGTTGAACAACCATTGTAGAAATAATTCGTGTCCCTATGAGATCTTATTATGCATCTCGAGGCTCTAGACTCAATAAGTGCATTTGGTTTTCCTATGCGGAGATTAGGGAGAGGTCTCCTGCTTCAATATCAACCATCTCTATGAGATAAGTTGATAGGTTACACCGGTTCCCCGTGAGAATGAAACAAGCTCTTTTAAGAGAACTTGAGTAGCTTAGAAGGTTAAGTGCAGCGCGTCACTGGGTCCATGACGTCTTGATTTCAATACCGATGTTGCCTTAGCAACCATCAGTAGATTATGAATTGAACCCGGTTTCTGCCCTAAGGTTGAATAAATGGAGGGCTATTTCTTTTCACCCTTTCTCATTTCATTTCTTTTTAATTCTTCAACTCCTTCTTTCTCCATTCACATTTCTCCTTTTTTTCATAATCATACCTACGGACTTTCTAATACTATCTAGATGGTATTGTCCATGGGTAGATCCCTCCGGCTCTGGCGGATCATAGGACGGTTTTCCTAACCTTAGCCACCTTATAACTTCATGACTATCCTATGTTGCCGTAAACCAAATCATTGAAAATTTTCTCAACGTGTTTATGAGTGAAAAACACATTTTGTTAACACGTTGAGAGTTTTGCCATTTTCAAATGCTCCCCCTTAACATGTGCTCCGATGTTTTGAAAATAAATTTGCACATGTCGGGAAGAGTTGCACTTTAGAATTGGTCCACCTTTGGTAAACCTGAACAGGCATTCGAGACACGCTTACATCACTAGTTAGACTAGCTTGAAGTTATTACCCGGCCTGGTCAAGTCCACAAAGGTTTCTCGAAACGGTACACTCTACTCAGACAAGTCCTCTTCGAGACACGCTTACATCACTGGTTAACCCAGCTTGAAATTATTACCCGGCCAGGACAAGTCCTTTCGATTGATGACTGTTTTTGTTTCGTCAATTCATTGGTGAAGTCTGAGCCTTGCTCACACAAGATGTTTGCTAAAACCTTTTAGTTAATTCGCTCCCCCTTAATATGTGCATCGATATACGAAAGAGTTTAGCACATATGGGCGAGCTTACATTTTCGTCCAAACATCACATTTTATCAGATTTCATATTTAAATCACATTCTCTCCCCTGATCAAAAATTTCAATCCATTTGAGATTTGTGATCCCAATTGATTTAAATAAGTTAGAAAATGCGGGAGAAAATGTGTCCAATTTAATGTTTTATGATAATGGAACATACTTTGCTCCCCCTTAAACTAAGAGGGGAATTCACTGCTTATTTTGCACAAGACAACATTTAGGGCACCACCAGCAAAACGTCCAAATATTGTAGATCCCCACATGGCGAGATCGGAATAAGTATTGCTATGTTTTACTGAAGGTGGTGGAGGTGAAGTGTTGTCCTTGTCGTTGTTGCCGATGTTGTTGTTGTGATGAATTCTGAGCCAATCAATAGAGTTTGAACGTCCGAACACATGGTTCGAGCTGGAACTGGCACATTCATTTTGGCTATGGACTCTGCATAAGAATATCAACAAAGATATACATACATACAGATACTCTATACCTTAATAGCTACCATTCAGCAGCTTGCCACATAATAATACCAAATTCATTTAATCGAATCATAGTCAGGAAATACGTCAAACTACTATCTAGCATGATGAGCAGATAGCAATCATGCACATGGAAATTCATACAGATATCAATATTCAACTCAGGATCTTAGGAACATGATTCAAGCATGATAACATTATACCTAAGCAAATTCTGAGAACATATGCACAATATCAACAACACTTAAGCCGAAACAAGCAACATTTGAAACTCATTCACTTAGAACATACAAATGTCATAGGAGAATTCAAGAACATCAAACACCATTGGTTTTCAAACTTCTTCTAGGCTTTGAGTCTTAACGTATTTAGGGGATTATACGAGGATACCAAAGTAACACAAATGAACCTTCTAGGTACATAAAGCTAGGAGACTATAAGCAAGTTGCACATAATGTCCTAAACTTTCTAGCAACTAACACATTTGGCCATTTGATATAAATTTTAGCAAGATCCTCTTCAACTAAACCCCATTAACCACAAAACCAAGTATGAGTTAACCACGAAATTCGTTTAATGGTGTAAAATTTTAATTCACTCTCCCCATCAATCAATGACCATTTCTAGTCGTTGATTGAGTGACAAAAATATTTTATGAAAATCCAAGACAAACAAATTTCATACAACAAATATTCACCAAGTGTCTCAATAAATAATTTTCAGAAGAATCATAGAATGAAAACTATTTGTATACAAAGAAGACTTCTCTTCTTTTTCAAGAAATAATGCACTGAAACGTACATTAGATCGAGGGTGCATGAATATAAAGTAATTCACGCTCGGATGAACGGCACCCTTGTTAGGAACAACCGTCTTTTTGGCGACGTGTTTTCCTTAGTTTTGAAAACCGGGTTGCTATCTGAAGTAATAGCAAACCATTTTTTTTATTTATTTTTTATTTTTTATTTTTTTTAAAGAAAATATTGAGGATCGACATGTTTTAGAAAAACATTTATTTGAAACCGAAAAACTCTTGCTCAAGCATATGTATGATTCTGTGTCATTGTTGAATGACATTTCTAGAAACGTACATAATATTGATTACACAAGAGACATGTCGAGAGAATAATATTTTTGGAATTTTTTAAGGATTTTTCAAAAATTTTTATGGTTTTTATAGGTTTTTATATTTTTCAATCTTCTTTTTGTTTTAAACTATGTACAAAGGATAGGTGAGGCAAAATATATACAAGGATACGAACCAAAATTATTACTCCTCAGCTTCCAGAAAATTCTCCGCTTCCATCATTTGACATGCTGAAGAGTAACGTGAGCACATTTAACCAGGGATTAATTCAGGCATTTCACTCTCCCCTAATTAGTGCTCTCCCCCAATCTTGACAACCTTTCTGATGAACACCCACAATAGAAGGAAGACTTTGGATGAACACCCATAATATGAAGAAGTCTTTTGATAACCAAATACATGCCGTCTTTTAGTCTTCTAATCACATAGCGGAGAATGTAGAGAAGACTGTAGACACGACCTTCTTCAAGATTGCCCAATATGGAGGAACAGAATACCAACCATCTTCATCTCACCAAATGCCTTCCAGTAACCTTACATGTAACCCATTAAACCCTTATACACATGAGATGATAACACCCAGCAGAGAATGAAGAATAGACTGCGTCCTTGAAGTACACATTTTCTCTCCCCTGATGGTTACGATTAATCAACCCATAACGTAACAGTGAAATGTTAATACCAAGGTGACAAGTTGAACCACTGATCATCTCTGCGGCTTTTCAAGACCGGAATACACGATTAAGCCCGATCACGTGAACCTTTTATGCGTCCTTGGTGTACACATTTCTCTCCCCCATGATGGTTACTATTAATCGGAATCATCATCACAATGTGTACATGTAGCCTAAAGACGAATACATGAAGCATTGCCTAGAAACCCTTTGTTATAGATTGTATCAGCCCGTGAGACGAAGTCGATTAGCATTCCATGACCATGTTCTTCAACACCTTGATAGAGAGGAAGATGTAGTGTTGGAGAACCATGGTTTGCACGACTCCTGAACTGACGTATTCAGGAGTCGTATGACCATTTCTCAATCATCATCCAACATGTAGATTAATATTCACCCTTTCCCCCCCTCAAAAATTGCATATGCCAGCCAACTGCAATTTTTGATGATTGAACTAGTGAATATGAATACCATCAACGGTAGGAAGCTCCACTTGACGGTTCTTGAGGACTTACATGTTGTTTATTCACCCTTTCCCCCCCTCAAAAATTGCATATGCCTGACGAATGCAAGTTTTGGTTGAATAAGTGAATAATAGAATACTCCAATATGCGCGGATCCACTTGAAAACAGAATAAGTACGGAAAGAGCATGAACTTGTTGATGAGAATGGCCATAAATAAGAAGATTCCTCTTCTTTTGAAGATAAGGCGCACTGAATCGTACACCTTTCTTTTCTTTGATGAACGGGGCCTGAAGTGTTGTCACCAGACACCATTATGATGAAGTTGAGGACCGAGGCTTGAACTGATGTGTTCAAACGTCATTATGATGAAGAACGACGCCTGAACTGATGTGAACAGACGTCATTATGTTGAAGAGCGAGGCCTACACTGATGTGTGTAGACGTCATTATGTTGAAGTACGAGGCTTGCACTGAAGTGTACAGACGTCATTATCTCTCTCTTTTTACATCTTCTCTTCTCTAACTCGTTACCAACCCCATTATCATTCTGTCGGCTTGATATCGTGACCACTGATGGAGAAAAACCCAATATGATGAACTTGATACTGAAGTAATATGACCCAAACTTGTGACTTAAACTTGTACTAATGCGAGACAAAGAGCGGTGTAGAGACTTCGTGCAACATCGAATCCCTAAGTACTCTATACTCTTCAACCAACCAACCATCAAGTATAAGAAGTACATCACCTCTTGGAAATCCACAACTTCGTGTGACACTGAGCACTACAACGTGACTCCTTAAAGTGATAGTTATTTTGCAATAGAGAGAAAGAAAAAAAATAACTAGATATCCAAGTCCTTGTCGTTGTATTGAAAGCTCGAACAAGGATCTCGAAGAATCTTCATCCAACCTCCCTGATATCTTCAGATACTAAGTACACGCACCCATGAAATTTTACTTCAGCCTCAAATAAATAATACTGAACTATCCCCGTAGTCACATTTTTGTCAATTCAATGCCTCAATCCAGCCATTTGTGATGTTATGGCTGAACTTTGATAATGGTTTTAACCCGATCATGGTCAAGAGCTCATAGCCCATCATCACGGGATTTTACAAATCTATGGTTTAAACCGAGAAATAAGTTCTTTCGCGGGATTTTACAAAACCAAGAAGAAACCGTGAGACGGTAACAGGTTGAATGTGGCATGACTGATTTGGTAATGACAAGCATCAGTTTGGGTTAAGAATATCATGTGAGAATTACAGATCCCATCACAACTTTTAAAGTCTTTGTCCAACTAACCAACCTCGAACACAAACAATTGTGAGCACATGATGAAGGAACCCAATATACCAATCTTGAAAATGAAGTAGAGTTACTCAAATTTGTTACCTAAGCTTGCATTGTTGTTGGAAGAATGGTGTAGAGAATTTGTGCACCATGCAAATCTCTAAGTACTCAATACTATCTTGACAAAGTATGAGACAATCATCACCTCTTGCGATTATCCACAACGTCATCTACGTGTGACACTGAGTACAATAACGTAACTCCTTTAAGTGATAGTTAACCAGGTCTTCAACCATCCACCCCGACTTCTGGAAACTAGATAACCCAAGTCTTCAACTTACATCATATGCGCGAGCAAGTTATCATTGAAATCCTGCATCCAACCATCCCCGATTTCAAGATAAAATAGGTAGACTCTTTCGTGAAATCCAACTTCACCCTCAAGCAAGGAATACCAAATTAGCTTCGTGATCATTTTGTGCGGATGAGCTATCAAAGTGAGAAGAAACATGCGCAAATTCTTAGGAGTGCCCATGACTCATAGTCAGACCAATCAAACATAGCTGTCTGACCCAGCTGCTTGAATGTCATCCGAAACAGTTGACATCTCAATATCTTCAAACGGGATTTTACAACTTATGTGACTTAAACCGAGAAATGTTACTTTCTAGGGATTTTACTAAAGTCAACAAAAAGAAACCGGAAGATATATTCAGCAAGTTAAACTTAGAGAGAGATACCGGATGAGTCACAATTCGCACTAAGTGTCAAGTCGTGACAAGTCAAGTTACAATATATCAAATTGAGATTAGTCAAGTCGTAAGGATTAACTCACAACGTCAGATAACAATTTGATTAATCGAAACGACTTAAGTTACAACAATTCACTAGTTGCAAAATGATTAACCAATCACACGAATCTCATCACTTAGTAACTTGTCAATAAGTTAGAGATAGTCGCTAAAGAGTGAGCAAACCTCTAGAGACTGACAGGAGACGGAATCGCTAGGAAACTTGCGCAAATTCTCCCCCTCAAAAAGGACATGCAATGACCTTTTTGCCAAAGAACTGAAAGTCTGTGATAGTCGTGAGTTTGTCATGCGCAAAGCAGATACATGGAAGGAGACACATAAACCTACTGCAGAGAAGATGGTGATAAAGACATGCTTGTAGTAACACCTTGCTGGACTCCTCATCAATGATTTAGCAGATTAATGATTCATTGTAGTTCGGAATATGCTAGACCACTGGATGAAATGTGCTTAACTATAGAGTGAGTAAAGGGTTAAAGCACGTCTCTAAACAAATCACCACCTGTCTTTAAGTCTGACCATCTCTTGAGAAGTTCTTGTACTACAATCCCATTAGAAGCTTGAGAAACAACAATCTCTTGATGAAGCATGATAAAGGACAAGTTAGAGACTTATACTTGCATTAAAATCGTGATTTAGAACCTATATTGAGCACAACAACGTAACTCCTTTAAATATAGGTAGTGACATATACCCAACTTTCCATCCTTAATTGTATATATCCACTTCTTGAACATCCAAGTCTAATCACCTTAAATACACTCGAGCAAGGGTCACCAAACATCGTGCGTCCATCCATCCCGAGATGTTTGTGACACTAAGTATGCCAACCCGTGAATTAACACACCAACCAAGTCACCGTAATTTCCCAATTCCTGCTGTTCTTGAAGCACAAACTTATCCCGAAGATAATAGTCAGATCCCGTAAGTTTTAATATGTCAAAAACCAAGTCCAGCCTATCGAATCTTTCGCGGGATTTTCTAAAAACATCAAGAGTAACCGTGAAATTAACAAGAACATCTAAGGGTGAGTTGCAATACTAATCTTCAAAACTTAAGTCAACAAAGTCAAGTATCAACTTGATCAAATTGCAGCAAGTCAAGTCGCAGTTTGAAAAATCGCAACAAGTCAAATTGCATACAACCAAATTGCAATACGTCAAATCGCAAGTATTAACTCGCAACGTCAAATCGCAATTGGTCAAATTGCAATCAGTCAAGTCGCAACAAATCAAAACGCAATTTGACGAACCGCAATTAATCAAATCGCAAGTTGTCAACTGTAGCTCAAGTCGCAAAAATTAAATTGCAGGCTCACTCAAATCATAGGCATCCACAATGCTGACAAGCTTAAAAACTCTGTAATCACGTCGACATATATATATACCCCGAAATTATATCCACTAAACTCGAGAATATCACAACCCAGATTAATATTCAATCCTGGATTCTTGAAGCTCAAACAAAGTCGTTGCCCAAAATTTATACTCAATCCTGATACCAGAATGTGATTTTATGTTAAGAGTGGTGATAGTTTGTTTTGACAAGGTTATATGTTGTTTAGTTGTGATCTTGATTCGGTTGATGCAAGTTTTTACGGTGAAATTTTTGGTCTGAAAACTTAAAACCTCAAAAACTTCACTCCGAAGGTGATTTGGGCCTCGAAAAATTCGTTTCACAACTTTGTGGTGAAACCTCACAATATTCAACCTGTTCCGGACGTTTTGACAGCTAATTCGCTGAAAACGGAGTTACGGATCAAAAGTTATGACCGTTTGAAGTTTTGACGTAAAAAGTCAACTTTGGTCAAACTGATGAGCAAACCGCAGTTGACCAAAGCTAACCGCAGTTGACCAAAGATAACCGCAGTTGACCAAAGATAACCGCAGTTGACCAAAGCTAACCGCAGTTGACCAAAGGTAACCGCAGTTGACCAAAGCTAACCGCAGTTGACCAAAGATAACCGCAGTTGACCAAAGATAACCGCAGTTGACCAAAGCTAACCGCAGTTGACCAAAGCTAACCGCAGTTGACTAAAGATAACCGCAGTTGACCAAAGATAACCGCAGTTGACCAAAGATAACCGCAGTTGACCAAAGATAACCGCAGTTGACCAAAGCTAACCGCAGAATAGAGACAAAACAATCACTTTCGTCCTTTTTCGTCTTTTTCCTATAATTGAGTTAATCTCAACCAAGAAACAAGCTAATCTCAACCAAGAAACAAGCTAATCTCAACCAAGAAACTTGCACTAAATCACATCAAACATCAAACTAATCAACTAATTCAACCTACCCAAGTGAAAAGTTAAGTACTACAACACCTCAAAACACAACAATACCACCAAATCATCAAAATCACCACAACCAATAATCAATTCGAGGTGTATTCATCAAAAAAAAAATTCGAACCAACTAAACCAAGCTACAAATTAGAGCACCAGCAATCCTAGGATGAAACCATGGCTCTTGATACCAATTGTAGAATATGAACATCTAGATTCGGGTGGCCTTAATTCATGGTAGATGATATCCATGTTTGAGTTAGATTCAAGAACTAGAGAAAGAGAGAGTTTGGAACCTTGAGATAAAAGAAGAAAGAAAAATTAGATTAAATGAAAGGCTCACCCTCTCCACATGTGGAGAGGGATATATATAGTCCCTACAAGATAACTAATAAAACACCCACACCCGGGCTGTGGATCAGGTATACAGTGGGTAAAGACCCGTCCTTCTTCCACGGTGTTACTTAATCTAAAACTAACTAAATATTAAACTAACTAATAACTAGACTAACTACGAGCTAACTTAATGCTATTACAATATTAAGGTGACCGAGTCTTTTATATGAATATTTGTATTCCTAACAATCCCAAAGCAATTGATAAATGGGCTTGGGGAATTTTAAAATAATAAACTCTCTCATCACCACATAATATACGTACGTTAAGAAACGCACGGAAATTTAATGAAGACAAAATGTGGCACCTTCAGATGGGTTGACCGTTTACTAGAGTGCTATTAACCGCACTCAGGTGGACCATTGTAGATGGCCTAAACTTTGCACTAAATATTGTTTTAATATAATATATAGCAATAATATTATTAAGAGCAATGCTACATTCACAAAAAGTTTACAAAATTATATCCACAAAATGAGTTGGCAAGTGTAGTGATCTAATCATATTGCATAATATTTTATCTCTATTACTTTTTACCCTCCACATCTAGTTGATAACTCCTTTTTTGGATAATTTTGTAAAATTTGTGTGGATATAGCATTCCTCTAGTATTAAATTAATGGATGATCGAGATACAAATGAAAAAATAAATTGAATACAAGGTTGCAAGGGAAACATTTGCATTTTTATTACATTGAAACATTTACACTTTTGGAGGTGGGGGTGTCATCACTTGGAGGTGGCGGCGCCAATTGCTTGGTCACATGGGATTTGACGCAAGTGCAAGTCATGGTCTTAGGGCAATTTGATGATTATTATTCATTGCAGAAAAATAGTACATTACACTTTTGTACTACTATGTTAATGCAAAAAGGTATGCATAATGTCTACATTAGACATGCTTTGAGGGTTACATTTAGCAGTATCCAATTAAAATAGTAGAGTAAATTTCACCGATAGTCCCTAAAGTTGTCGAGTTTTGCGCGGATCATCCTTAAACTAATTTTTTTGGCATTTTCGTCCCTGAACTCCTCATTTTTTGCGTGGTTGGTCCCTGGAACATACTTTTGGCTAACGGACGTTCATTTGCAGCGTTAGTTGACTAGTCAGCTGGGTTTTTGGTCATTTCATATTTTTATAATGGCGCATTTGGTCCCTTCCCCCCCTTTTTCTCGCCTATCTTCTTGGTAAACGTTCAACAACTGGTCAGCCTATTTATAACCTCGTTTGTATACACTAGATGACTCACCAACACAGAAATCCCTTTGAAAAAAAACACAATTAAAAATGGCAGCCCCAAATGAAAATGGTTGTTTTCCAAGTGAAGCTGACGAATACGAGTTTGTCTTAAACAACGCCTTGTTGTGGGACGCTGTGTTCAATGAATTCAGGTATGATCCCGTATTGGAATTTGGTAATTACAGGCAGGTTAGCACCGTTGTTAGGACACAGATACTGAGGTGGGTTCGTAGATAGGACTTTTACTGGGACGAGGTTTTGGGGTTGAATGAGGAAGAAGATATAGACGAGCAGGAGGAAGAGGAGCTGGAGCAGCAGCAGGGCGTGGTGGAGCAGCAGCAGGGCGTGGTGGAGCAGCAGAATAGTGTGGTGGATCAGCAGAATAATGTGGTGGATTAGCAGCATAATGTGGTGGAGCAGCATCATAATGTGGTGGAGCAGCAGCCAAACCTGTTCGAGGATAGGTTGAATTTGGCAAGCAAGATTACGGCTCTTGAAATATTCTTTAAAGAATATAAAGAAAGGATGGATAGGAGGGGAAATGATGCAAGCAGGGCAGAGAGCTCTGGGTCGAACCGGTTGGGGTGAAAGCTTTGAATGATTATGGTGTTTCTATGGTTTTAGTATGTTTGTAATATGGTGTTTATCTGATGTATGGAATGGTGGCTACTTTATAACTCTATCAATAAATAAATATGAAGTTTAATTACTAGTCATTGTTTATGGTTGATTGTGAATGTTTGATTGGCAACTCCATATCAAGGGCTGTTCAAGTCAACCACAAATTACTCTAATTGTATCTGCTGTAAACCCTTATCATAAGGAAGCCATGAGTTGCAGAATTTGTAAACTAGAAACATGAATACCATTAACCATTAAGTCATAAAACTAATCACCATAAGTTAAGTCTAATACATTAGCACCATTCATAGTAAGTTAAGAAATATTTACAACCATCATCAAAAGTGAACAAGTTTTTCAAAAGCATAAGACATGATACATCATCTTCATGTTGCCTTGCCTTTCCCCTTGCCCTTGCCTTTCCCTTTGGGTTTATCTGTTGCCTTTGCCTTTGCTGCTTTGACCATGATCCTGGTCACATTTACGTTTCTTTGCTGGGATTGGCTCCTCATCTGGGACAAGCAGAGCTAGGACAGCAAGGTCAGCTGGGAGAGGCAGAGCAGGTGGAATAACTTGGATAGGTACAACTTCTATTGGTGAATCAGAGCTTGTAGAATCGGCTATTGAAAACTCAGAGGTTGAACCAGACTGAGTTTCTTGCTGTTCAATTAACCAGTCAAGCAATCCGGGTGGGATTGAGTAACCACCAGAACTTAAACTAGAACTGCTGGAAGATGAGCCAATTGGTCCTGGGTCACATTAATATAATTGGTACTGTTAGTGTTCAAAGGTTTGCATCAAACTACATTAATGTCTTTCTAAACACATACAAGCAAACAAATGAAGGCGAGGAGTGAAAAGTTTGATCAAATCATAACATAATCTCAATATGGTCTTTCAAATCTTAGTGTTCAAATGTAGGCATGCAACTACATTATGGTCTTTCTAATCTTAGTCAACACATACAAGCAAACAAATGAAGGGGAGGAGTGAAAAGTTTGATCAAATCATAAAATAAGGTGACTATGGTCTTTCTAATGTTATTGTTCAAATGTAGGCATCAGACTACATTATGGTCTTTCTAATCTTAGTAAACACATACAAGCAAACAAAACCCCCAAATGCTGTCAGTAAAAACAAGGTCAAATATGTTAAACAGGATAAACAACAATTAAATGGAGCAAAAGATGTATCAAATGATCAATAACAATTTATAGTTTACATACCTGGACGGGTTGGGGGAGCTCATTGTGTTGATTTGTTTTTTTTTTTTTTGGAAATTTAGGGTTTGATCGGGGTTAGTTACTGTTTGAGTGTTATATGTTTAATGTAACCAAGTGTGTGTTCAATACTCTAAGTTGCTTTTTATAGTAGGTAAGTTGTTTGACTTTAATTAGTCAAACAAATTGAATGGCACATTCAATGCTTGTTCAACAGATGGTTGAAAGTCAAATTTATTGCTAGATACACTTTGTATTTAATTTTTAAGGGCACACAGAGATAACACATTACAAATGTGACACTGTAGTATTGATCCATTATATTCTTTTGGTGCTGAGTACTTCTGCATTGGTGGTTTGTGTAGGTCATCTTGTTTGACCAAGTTGACAAGCATTGACTTGTTTACTCTTTCAATGTAGCAGTACCTACTTTAATTCTACCAGTATCATTTTGTTTGAGCAATACCTTCTTTAATGAATGGTCACATTTAAGTTGAAGCTCATAACAGTTATTATACACAAATGAAGGAAATGATGAAATTCATTTCATGTCATTAAACTAAAACAGATTACACAAGATATTCAAACAAAACAGACATATAACCATTTTCTGTTTTTTTACACAAGCAATCCCCAAAGCAGGTTATACTCCTCTTCTTCTTGTTGCAGCCTCTCTTGGTCAGCCTTTGCAAAAGCTGCTTCTTCCTCTAATGCAAGGTTTAATGCTTCTTCATCTAAACTCTGCTGAATTTCATCATCAACAGCATTTCCAACAACGTGCATCTCAAATTCTGCCTTTTCTTCTTCTTCCATCAGTTTCATTATTTCTTCTTCCTCTAAAATTCCACTACAACCAGGAAGCGTATCTTTTTTGAATACCTTAACTAAGTTTTTCCTGGTAATGTTAAGATAATGGCCTGATTTTGGTGGAAACACAGAAACATTACGAAGAATCAAAGCAGCTCCTACAGTAATATCCTTTCCATTATCCCCCTCATTAATGATGTATTGTACCAGATATTTCACCTGAGAGATCTTTCACAGTAACTGTAAGATCTCCAAGCATGTTTGGGGTGCACGACTTTATTATAGCAACAACATGTTCAATTTTCCCCTTATTGATAAAGCTTCTGATATCACCTAAACATCCAATTACAACCCCCCCCCCCCCCCCGTTAACATTCACATAGTCCACGGCGCTAAGCCATGCCCACGTGTAAAATCCTCATCCTCACCCACGTCTTCAACAACTTTCCTCATATACTCCTGTGTGGAAATTATAGGCACGTCTCCACCTATCCGAGTTTCCTCTAATTTACGTAGCTTCACCCTTTGATAGACACCCGCAGGACCCGGTATGATCTTAACAGGATCTTGGCCGGAAATTTCATCATTCTGGTGACCTGATGAAGCACGTGGTGAGTTACTCATGTTGTTGTCGTTTTCCGTCACACCAAGAACCTTGTTGCCAATTGATACTGTCCTTTATGTTGGTGTTTGTGAGGGCCTATAACGCGATTTTCTAAACGGGGACTATACGTGCAAAATGTTTTCCCAAATCAGGGACCTAAAACGAGATGAAAGGGTTCAAATAATTCTCATTTGCCGAGCTTTTTAATTTCCACGCCAATTCTTACTACCTCACAGAGTGTGTGTTTAGTCCCTGAATTACTGACCTTGTTTTAGCATTAGTCCTCCAAATACTCATTCTATGTTAGTCCTTTAGGCATTTTTCCTGCCAAACCACCATGCCAATGACAACTCTCAGTTGTACCTATAAAACATGGCCCATTGCCCTATCCATTTGCATCCAACAATTCCATATGGCTGAAAAGAAAAAGAGTCTGTTCATTGAAACCCACAACTCCCAAATGGAACAATCAAGAACTAAATGGGCATCAATGCTGGCATTTATCGAAGATGTTGTTGACCATCTCCCTGAATGGTCTGATGAGGGCAGTGACGATCGACTCAACTTCACTGAGCTATGGTTGAACAGGATTCATGAATGCCACAAGTTCAATAATCTGCTGAATGCCATTAAAAAAAACTTAAGGGAAGAAGTTGACATGCTGGAAAACAAGGTTAGACATCAAAAGGTTTGTCCAATCAAGGCATGGGCAGATTGGAATGAAACCTTAGACAGCACACTTGTGAAACTAACTAATGGTGCAGTTAATGTGCCAAAAGTTAATCATGAAATTGTTGCTGATGAAGTTGTTACTCCTGAAGTTGTTGTTGGTGAACAGGTGGAATCCAATGGAAGGCCTCTGAAGAGGAAAATGGTGTATGCTGGTGACAAGAAGGATTTGGAAACCGATGGTTGTTTTTATTTTTAGTATTAGGTTCTTATGCCTTGGGTGTGGTTATTATGGGTTGCTTCAATTAATGTCTTTTGTACTCACCTATTATGCTTAATAAAAATAAGTTATTGTGTATCTGTTGACTGATTGTATGTTATGGGTTGTTATGGGTTGCTTCAATACATAACAATTTCCAGAAACATAATTCATACCATTTAAAATGAAAGCTAACAACACACAAATATGTTACTTTCATACTGTTTAAACATTTACAAATATAACTTTCATACTGTTTGATCATTTCCAAACATAACTTTCAGACTGTATGAAGATTTTCCTAACCAGGTCTTTTGCCATCTGAGTATCTTCTTCGACAGTCAACTTTACAGATAACATCACACTGAGAGCATGTGTTGGCAATGGGTATTCTTTCTCCACCAGCATGTATATGTCAGTTCCAGCTTTTGTAGACACATGGTGAACTCTACATGTATCATATAATATCCATTTCAATGATGCTTCATCTGCAGTAAACTTCCACAATTTGTCATCTTTATCTGGTTCAAAAAGCCTATTCAAGTGAACCCATAGCATTTTTTCCTTGTCATCAGCTATCTCTGTTAACTTGAACCTTTCAGTGACTAAACTTCATAGCTTGACCAAATCTTCCCTGTCAAATGCTTTCATCATATCTTGAAAGTGTTTGTATACCTCACAACGATTTCCACATCTTATTATCTTCTAGTATTTTCCAAATTTATCAGTGTAGATCTCCCAGTCAATGATTGGATATTTGGCTTGTAAAGCTTCTGCATTCATACCGTCATATGGAACAATTTGCATCATATGCTGAATCTGATCTTCACTCAAATCTTGTTTATGTTGGCCTGCAACAAACGTTTTTTGCTTCTTAGAAGACTTTGATTCTATGTGTGAACCACCTCTCTTCAATCTTGTACTTTGTTCTTCTAAATGCATTGGAATAAAGTTGGCAACCTTCCTTTTGGCAATACCGTGTAGCTTTACAATTTCGTCAAAGGATTTGCCTTTCAGTTTACTTGCAGTCCAATGATCTTGATTGATGAGATATCTCTTCATACCGCTCATCAACTGTGCTTGAGTTTGTGGTTATTCTTTTTTGCTTCTGCTTTCTTTGCAACATATTTCTTTTTAATATTGTTGAGTAGATCTTTAATAGGTGATGAGGCGAAAAATGATCCATTTTTAGGGGGTCATTTAAGCCCGAATCCGAATTTATTTGATCAAATATTGCCCTAAATCAATCCTTTTGTGATTTTAGGTACTTTGGGAGTGAAATCTGGAAAAGGAAGCAATTCGGACGTTTTTGGAGCATAAAAGTGAAGAAAACGCCAAAGTCTTAATTTTCCATGCTGGGAACAGTAGGTGACGGCGTCAAGAGTAGTTCCCTGACGGCGTCAAGAGTAAAATTCCATGACGATCCAGAAGAGATTTGACGGTGTCATGAAGGTAGGGCGTCAAGAGTAAAAGTCATGACGGCCTGGAAATGATTTGTACTTGACGGCGTCAAATGTAGATCTAGGCAGTCCGAGGATTGTTTTGGCGGCGAGGTGACGGCGTCACCTAATTGGTCTTGACGCCGTCAGACCCCTTTTCCTATATATAGTTTTCTAATTTTTCACATTTAAAGAGAGAAGTTTTGGGGAGAAACCCTAAGTACGATTTTGGTGTAACTTTACAGGTTTTTCAAGGGTTCTAACCCCTTGATACCTTGCATGTTTAATCAAGATAAGTGTTCTTCTAATTCAATCAATATGTCTATGTGTTGGTTGTCTATATCATGTTCTTGTCTTAATTCCATCATGCTAGGCTAGATCTATCTTGTGTTTGCTTAGATCTAATGAAACCTAGATATTGATTATGTGTTGATTACTTGTTTATTCTTGTCTTGGATGAATGATTTATATGTTAGGCTTAAGAAAACTGGCAGATCTCCAATTGGTAACATGCTTGAACGTCTTAAGAAACATGAACCAACGCGCACTAGGTTTTTATTGGTTGTATTTAATGCATGAGCCACTGTTTACAATCCATATAGTTGTGCTGGGCATGGTGTAGGAGGAGATAAGAGCTCATAGAATTGGGGAGTTATGTGTGCCACCCCATGAATGGTATTAAGGAATACGATCCGTCATCCATGCAATTATAACAAGTAATTAACGTGTAAAAGATATCTAGGGAGTAGTGAAATCTAAGTAAACACATTTTCTCCAAATACTGCTCACAACCTTAGTATAAATTAGTTTATTTTCATTTCTAGTCTTTTATTTTGATTGCATCTTAGTATTGGGTTAGTTGATTAGCAACTAATTCCGCCCAAATCCTTCAAACCCGAGATTTTAAATTGCTTTCCATAAAATATAAAAACACAAAAATAATCATCCCTCACCTTTAGAACTAGTATTTAGGCTTTCTAATCCTAGCGACACTATTCCTAAGCTGAACGATCAATCCCCCGGTACTTGTCACTATACTATACTACACTGCCTGGTGGGGGTTGTAAGCTTCTCGAGATCCCTCGAGAGGTAAAGCCTGTTGCGATTCCCACGCATCAAGTTTTTGGCGCCGCAGCCTGGGGAATAGTTATTGTCTAGGTTAGAATTTCTTTTTATTAGGTCTACTTGCTAGATTCCTTTCTAGTAAGATTTTATTTTTTATTTTTAGGTTTTCTTTAGTCTATCTTTTTCTTTGTGTGTTTGTTCATAATTTTCATTGACTATTCCGTTCACCATTATGGAGAACGTGAATCCACCAAGTCCGACACTTGAGTTTTACCAGAAAAAATATAATTACACCAGTTTGGATATACCAAGATGGACGAATGAAATGAGGAGGACAGGATCTTATATTGATTTTATTGAGTACCTTGAGAAAAGAGGCCAAGTGCATAAGACTTTTAAAGAATTCACCTTAGGAGCTCCATCAACCCCTCAAAATGCCTCACTTAGTGAAACCTTTGCACCATATGAGCCTTCACCTAGGATAGTTTCGTATGAGCCACCTAGATGCATGTCATGGTTAGGCACTACCATAATACAGGATGAACACATAGGTGACCTTGATGTGATGGAGGATGTAGCCGAACATGATCACATTGATCAAAAAGACCTAGGTTTTATGATCGATGATGATGAATCTCAAGAAATAGATGATGAATCTTTTGGGCAATTTGTATATAGCAGTCAGAATATTGAGGATGATCCTTATGATTCGGATATAGAAGTTGAGATGCCTAGAGAAGCACGTGAGATACTTGGGAAAATGTTAGGGTTAGATTATAATAAAACACATGTTGAGGATATAGGTGATCGTGACATAGGGAATGATGAAGTAAATAACATAAGCTCACTGAGTACCCCACAAGTCCTGCCATCATTTGAGGCACACATACCACCCGTAACTTACCCGGAAGAAGTAGAAGAGACTATAGGAACCCCAATAGAGGTAGAACCCTTGGACCAAACACAACTAGAGGATATAGGTTTGAATGCTTATAATGATAACCTTACTCTTAGTTCTAGGGAAGTTCCTAGTTTTGATGAACCGGAGCCTCAACCAAAGCCGTTACCTAATCTTCCATCTTTAGATGTGAATTTAGAAATTGAAAAAGTTCCCGATCCACCCATCAAACCATATAGTCCAGGTAGTCTTAGGATAAAGGTAGTGGACTCTAATCCTTGTAGAGAGGAAGCCAATATAGGAGTGGAAAATGACCTTACATGCTTACATCACCCATTTATGATTGATCACAAGAAACATTATGGGTTTAAACCGGGTTTATTAGGTCAAGATGGATTCCCAACTAGGAGTCTCTTGAAGTTGATTGAAAATAATCCCTTTCTAGGAGAAAATCTTAATCCACCCATTAACCCGATTGAATTAGGTAAGGTTATGATGATAGGAGCACACCCCTTTGAGCATATAATTCATCCACCACTCTTTCCTCACGAGGCATATTTACACCCTAAGGGTGTGTATCGCTACTTCCACCCGCACTTAATCCTAAGTGTAGGGAAAACCTCCCCTATTTCCGTTAAATAAGGGTAAAGTCAGGCTCGTGACTCGAACAAAAACAAGCGCTTCTTGGGAGGCAACCAATGTTTTGTATGACTTTATTTTGTTTGTTTGTTATTTGCTTCCGTATGCATGCTTTATTTTTTTATTGTTGGTAGATCATGTTTCTCAATTAAATAGTGGGAATACTTTACTTTGTTGTTTTGGCCTAGTTTTAACTCCACCTAAAAGTATTTTTGCAAAAGATAAGTGTAAGGGGAAACCCCAAATATGTTTTCAAGAAACAAACCGATCATGATTCTCCACAATATTAAATGAACACGTATATTCGTATTTGTTAGAGTCAAATGCTTGTATTGAGTCATAATGAAGTTTTGCAGGATTTTCCAGGAAGTAGGACCAAGTTTTTCCAGAAATTTTCCGGAAACTTAACATAAGAATTTCTGCAGGTCAATTCTAACGGCGTCAGGTGTAAAAATCTGGAAATTTTACCGGTTTTGTTTTTCTAACGGAGTCTTATGGTTTTTGTGAATTATTAAGTTTTATAATCTCCATGAGATCTGCAAACTTCATTCCACAAGCATTATATCTTATCTTGTTTTCTAGGATTTAGTAACTTATATAGGATGCCGCCGATTTTACGCGAGGTTGTCTTGTCTATTTTGTCAGGTTTTACAGGTTATGTATGACAAGAAGATGATTTATATTCTGGAAGGGAAGCTTTGATTGTTCATTTTCTTGGAAGAAGATTTAACCTGGCCATCCTATTAACCATACCGAGCGAATAAGGGGAGTATTTGATTTCATTATCTTTACTTTTTCACTTTTACATTCTTTACTTGAACATTGGGGACAATGTTCATCTTAAGTGTAAGGGGAGGGTAAAAAGATGATACCTTACATATGCACTTTCGCTTGAGTTTGTTTTGTTTGATGGTAGATGTGTAATAAAACTATAAGAAATACTTGTTAGTGCAATTTTAGCGCCAAATTTAAAATTTTTTACAACATTTAGGAGTGAAACTTTAGCCATAGCAAGCGTCTCATGGATAGGAGATTGTATGATTAGCACATAACCGTATATTCAGAAAAATTTTCCACCCAAATATGTGAGGTTCGCCTTTAGATTTGATAGGAAAAGCATTCATTATTAGTGCTTATGAGTGTACCGGTAGCATTTAGATTCTAGAACTTGCGTTAGTGATGCATCCCGAGACCGCTAGTGAGACTACATTCGTGTGGTAGGATTTACTACATGATAAGAGGCATTAGGATCACCCTTGTGTTAAACCCGTATTATAATTACTTGACCATTTAAGTCATATTACTTGGCTAGTTAAGTCAACTAATTTTTCCCACACCCTTAGCGTTGTACTCATTTTTAGTACACGATACCCCTAGTACACCCCTCCGAGCCTATCTGTTCGTTTCTAACTTTAAGCATTTTACTTAAAGGAAGAATTTGTTACACCCCACTTAAATGTACAACCAAATCGCCTTAGCCTTCCGTGTATGCGCTCATTTTTAGTGCATTATTGTTATTTGTTAAACCCTAAGTTAACTTTCTAATTGATTACATGGTTGCTAAGTCGAGTCATATCCTTGTACATATTGTTTTGGGACGATTGGGACTCATGGGTAAGTACTTATTTTATGGAGTAATGGGGAAGAACATAATATTATTACCCCCATATGTACGTTAATCTTAAAAGTGCTCCAAGTGTTTTGATTTTCTTAATTCGAGTCATTAGATTAGTTTAATGTAAAGTATGTAAAGATTCAAGTGTAAGGGGAATGTTCATTCCCTATGATGTATTATTTTGGATGGTAGGATAAGAGTGTATTCAAAAAAAAAAAAAAAAAAAAAAAAAAAAAAAAAAAAAAAAAAAAAAAACATACGGACTATCATCCCTTTTCATTCTATGTTTATTTTATGTTTTTGTTATTTTTCATTTATTAGCTTAAGTCGAGTCTAGTCTTGGCTTAGCAACGCCATATTGTACATGTGATTGACCAAGATTGTTAACTCGCCACCAGTAAAACTTCCTTTATCCAACAAAACCGTGTATTTCATATCCCTACACCTAACGTTACAACCCATTTTAAAATACCTCTTTGATAGTTTATCCTAGGTGCTTACGCCATGTGGTGGAGGTTTGATTCTTTCCCAAGCCTATGGTAATCTATTTTGCTATGACAGGTAGTGAGAGATATCATCCGTTTCCATATTGTAATTTACACTTTATTACACCCGAGAGATGTGAGTATCTAAACACTATTTGTGAGGTGCTTGTGTATGACCTCCGTGCTTGTCTATTGGTCTTTAGTGGAACGATTATTTGTTGCAATTACTTTTATATTAGTGTTAAATGACCTCTAACTTGTCTTTTGAGTAGAATAAAAGCACATTTGCTTGAGGACAAGCAAATCTCAAGTGTAAGGGTATATGATGAGGCGAAAAATGATCCGTTTTTAGGGGGTCATTTAAGCCCGAATCCGAATTTATTTGATCAAATATTGCCCTAAATCGTTCCTTTTGTGATTTTAGGTACTTTGGGAGTGAAATCTGGAAAAGGAAGCAATTCGGACGTTTTTGGAACATAAAAGTGAAGAAAACGCCAAAGTCTTAATTTTCCATGCTGGGGACAGTAGGTAACGGCGTCAAGAGTAGTTCCCTGACGGCGTCAAGAGTAAAATTCCATGACGATCCAGAAGAGATTTGACGGCGTCATGAAGGTAGGGCGTCAAGAGTAAAAGTCATGACGGCCTGGAAATGATTTGTACTTGACGGCGTCAAATGTAGATCTAGGCAGTCCGAGGATGTTTTGGCGGCGAGGTGACGGCGTCACCTAATTGGTCTTGACGCCGTCAGACCCCTTTTCCTATATATAGTTTTCTAATTTTTCACATTTAAAGAGAGAAGTTTTGGGGAGAAACCCTAAGTACGATTTTGGTGTAACTTTACAGGTTTTTCAAGGGTTCTAACCCCTTGATACCTTGCATGTTTAATCAAGATAAGTGTTCTTCTAATTCAATCAATATGTCTATGTGTTGGTTGTCTATATCATGTTCTTGTCTTAATTCCATCATGCTAGGCTAGATCTATCTTGTGTTTGCTTAGATCTAATGAAACCTAGATATTGATTATGTGTTGATTACTTGTTTATTCTTGTCTTGGATGAATGATTTATATGTTAGGCTTAAGAAAACTGGCAGATCTCCAATTGGTAACATGCTTGAACGTCTTAAGAAACATGAACCAACGCGCACTAGGTGTTTATTTGTTGTATTTAATGCATGAGCCACTGTTTACAATCCCTATAGTTGTGTTGGGCATGGTGTAGGAGGAGATAAGAGCTCATAGAATTGGGGAGTTATGTGTGCCACCCCATGAATGGTATTAAGGAATACGATCCGTCATCCATGCAATTATAACAAGTAATTAACGTGTAAAAGATATATAAGGAGTAGTGAAATCTAAGTAAACATATTTTCTCCAATTACTGCTCACAACCTTAGTATAAATTAGTTTATTTTCATTTCTAGTCTTTTATTTTGATTGCATCTTAGTATTGGGTTAGTTGATTAGCAACTAATTCCGCCCAAATCCTTCAAACCCGAGATTTTAAATTGCTTTCCATAAAATATAAAAACACAAAAATAATCATCCCTCACCTTTAGAACTAGTATTTAGGCTTTCTAATCCTAGCGACACTATTCCTAAGCTGAACGATCAATCCCCCGGTACTTGTCACTATACTATACTACAACGATCAGGTACACTGCCTGGTGGGGGTTGTAAGCTTCTCGAGATCCCTCGAGAGGTAAAGCCTGTTGCGATTCCCACGCATCAATAGGATTGTCTTTGATATGAACTAATGTGTGTGTCGCTGTTTCATCAACGTTAGGGGTACTAGCAGTACAAACATATCCGCCACCAGTACCAATATGTTTAACAGCATCATTAACAGTATCTGCACCATGACTCTGTGCACACTCATCAAACTTCATCGGTTTTGAAACATCATCCAAATCAAATTCCACCAAATCTTCTGAACTATCACAATCAACAATGGTTGATTTACTCTTACCTTTACTGTCCTTCAGTTTTTGGCGCAACTTCTTTACTTTTTGAATCAACTTGGTATAAGCACGAGCATAAAGTTGCTTTGTATTCTTCAAGTTTTCCTCAAACCCAGTAACTCTGTCTGACAATTTTGTACACATATCCATCAACTCTTTGTACTTCACACTACCTACATCACTTCCATCTGTGTTGAGTTTAGGGACAGGGGAACCATGAGGCATATCCCCCATTGTATCGTGCGGCATGAGGTTTGCATCACCTGAAGCACCATCATGAGAACTTGGATCATTAGATGTTTCCATGGGTTGGGTGTTATCATTCTTACCACTTGCCTGCCCAGATTCCTTGGGTGTGAGTGTAGTGGCATCCCGCAGCATTGTCTCACAGATAGGCTCATCTGCTACATTTGGTTCAGTTGGAGATATGGGCTGAGGTACCACATATTCATTTCTGATTCTTATCGTAAATGTCTTTGTAACTTGAGTTTCTGATGATGATGGACCACTAATGGGTGTGTCATGAGACTCAACTTGGGTTGCAGATCCTTGACCCTCGAGTGGTGGAACAATCATTGATAAAAACAGTGGTGCTTCTCTCCCATTATAACCCACACAAAGCGTCCTCATATTCCTAAAAACCTTTTGATTAAGGGTTGGAGTTTTAAGAATGGTTTTGTGAGGTTAAAGCCGTTTCTTGTGTTTGTTCAAAATAATTTGAATAAATCTTGGATACATTAAAAATCTGTATTTGCTTTTCACATTTTTCACCATACCATCAAAAATCAATTTTGAAAAGTTAAACTTCCTTTTTGTGGCCAAGCAAACAATAGCAGTTGCTATGTTACTACTAAATTGTTCCCAACAAGTTTTCTTTGGACTTAAACAATGTAGTACGGTATGAATGAGAAATCTCCATTGAGGGGGGGATTGTGGTTTTTGAAAAGTTAAGTTATCAAAAGTTAACCCATACCCCTTATAGTAAAGATTTTTAAAGATTTCATCATTTGGCAATGAACAAATACCCCCATTGTCTGATAGTTTCAGATGCCTCCTAACAGATGACTCAGTAATAGCCATGAATATGCCATCAACTGTAGCAGTTATCTCTTTTTCTCCATTAGCAAGTGTTTTGACCTTGGCAGTTTGCCAAAACTGATTGATTTAGGAAACATAAATAGTAGGATTTTGTGTGATAGCATACCTTATGTAACTTCTATTGAGAAAATCCACAATCTGGTGGAACACTTCACTTCCCTCTGGTTTCTGTAAGTAGGCTACCATGTTATGTGTCTTACAATTTTCCAAAATCGCCATTAAGGTTGTTAAAATTTTGATTAGGGTTCTGGGTTATGGTCGTTTAGAAGAGTATGTGTGTTTGGTAAACCCAATTGAGATGATATGGATGTGACTTAGGGTTTTGGGAAAGTCAAATGAATTAAACTTTTGTTTGTATTGTGAATTAAAGAAAGATTGTGAATACTCGAATGTGGTGAAACCTATATGCGAACCAATACACACAAAATATCTCAACGGTTATTAATGCATAACGGGTATTCCCAAACAGTACCAAGGGTTACCCAACCGTAGTAAATTTGATCCTACCAGTACCAAATACACCCATGGCTTTATTTGACTTTTATAAGTCAACTTACAATCAGCACGCAAAATTACAAAGTGTTATATAACTAGAGATATTGTAGCTACTAACTCCAACTAACAAAAGGCCAAATGATGTAAAGAACACAAAATAGCCTTGTTCATTCAACATAAAATAAATTTTTTATTCAACAAAAATTAAACATTACATGATACACTTAACAATTAAACTCGGGAGATTTTTCGGGATCAAATGACAAATGAAGGTTGTCATAATCCAAATGCTCATCATCTGATGACTCTTCTTCTTCGTCAGACGCAATATATTTGCGTTTTCTGTATGCCAACATCTTCTTCCAAGTGTATTTACTTTTCCTACTTGCTTTTCCTCTAGCAGCTTGTTCTTGTTTTTCAAACTTTATCAATTTTTTTTGCTGTACTTGAATCTTTTCTTTAAAATACCAATCAATTGTTTCTTCAAATGTCGGTTCTGGTACTTCCTCACTTTCTTCTTCTGCCTCTTCTAGTTGTTGAAGTATTGCAGCTTTTTCTTCAATGTCATTTGTTTGCACATGTTGCATTCCTGGATTCTCTTGCATGTTAACATCTGCTTCATTCACTTGGACGTTAATTGTTGATGTTGATGCCATTTTTTTGATATTGTATAGATGTAAGTTGTTTTGAATGAGTTTGTTGTTTACAAATGTTCCAATTTATAACCATTGCTTAAGGCAACTGAACGGTTTTTTTTGCTTTGGAAAAGACACACGGCTTAGTAATTTATTGTTGAACGTTATATACTACTAGTTTTGATAATGCAAACGGAACATAGGTTCAACAGACATTTATTACACATTTGATATCCTACCAGTACTAAATACACCCACCAGTACCAAGTTTTTTTCTCAACAGTATTAACCCAAATTGCTTGAGACAATGTCTTTTGAACTTTTTCTTGTTATGCTTACTTGAAATCACATATTTTCTATGTGTTGTCTAATTCATTTGCATTTCCAAACTAAGTTCTTTGAATGTGTCATTTTATAACATCAAAAGGTACTGCCCATGCCATTAACTGACTTTTATAAGTCAACTTACAATGAACACTCAAATAACAAAATCTTATATAACTAGACTTGTAATCCTTAATACGACCAACAAACAAAAGTCAAATGATTCAAAGATAGAAAACCTGCATATTTACTAATACTAGATGAGTATCTTACTTTTTACAACCAAAAATTTGGAGCATTTCCAAATATAACTTAATGTCAAAAAAGTTGGACCATATCCAACTATAATTGAATGTACAAAATAGCAGCAAAAGTAATTGTTTATAAACATATAATTAGAAGGACCCATACATCAAGTCAACTTCAAAACCATAAAACAGCTGGAGCAACTCGAGCTCTTAAACCAATTACGACTCCAGTCATAGGTGGTGGCCTCTTGCCTATTTGAGCTAAAGTTGATGGAGGAGCTTGTGATGGAGCTTTTTTCTTTTGCCAACCTTTTTTTGAAGAACAAGGAGGTCCGCCTCTGTGTCTTTTGGGAGCTGGTGCAGCAGCTGAAGTGGAAGCTTTGCCTCTTGGTCCTGAAGTTGATGGAGCTTTTTTCTTTTCACCACTTGTTTTTGAAGAAGAAGGAGGTCTGCCTCTGGGTCTTTTGGGAGCTGGTGCAGCAGCTGAAGTGGAAGCTTTGCCTCTTGGACCTGAAGTTGATGGACCTTTTTTCTTTTGTCCACCTGTTTTTGAAGATGAAGGAGGTCTGCCTCTGGGTCTTTTGGGAGCAGGTGCAGCAGTTGAAATGGAAGCTCTGCCTCTTTTGTGAGTATTGGAAGGTCTGGATATCTTTGGAACATCTTCAGCAATTGAAGCTGAAGCAGCTTCATCTTTCAGAGCTGTGGATCTCTTTGAAGTGGAAGGCCTGGATATTATTGGAGTAGTTCATCCTCTTCAGTTGACACACTAATCACCTCATTTGCAACATCCTTTGCAGTACAAAAATTCCTCTTCACTGGATACTTCCTCTTCACTTGGAACACCCTTCATTGCCTTCGAGTAGCACTGATACTCAAGGTTTAGCATCCTCTTTTCAAGCCATTGTTGCTTCCTTTCAAGGTGTTCAATCCTCTTGTCAACGGAAGCCACTTCTTGAGTGGATTTTTCACTCCCAAATCCGTAATCTCCTCGGTAAAAGTACACCTCCTCAATTGGTTCCATCCTTTTCTAAAGGATGGAAATCTTCTTCTCAAGGTTTTCAACCCTACTGACATAAACCTTATCCGGATGCTCATCTGAAACATAATAAGTTAACACAGGTTAGATTTAATACATATATCCAACCAATATGGTAACTCTGTTTTTTAGACATTCAAACACCCCCTAAAGGGCTACACTAGACAATGGGCACTCATTAGGTCAAATACAAAGCCCCTTAATTGCTAAAGTCAAACACCATTTGCACTTTGAGTAATGCAGTTTGACTTGCTAAAGTCAATATGGATAAACACGTTGGTAAATCATAAACTAACCTAAATCATTCATTAGAGCCACAACAAAAGGGCAAATGAACATCAAAATGGTGTAAACACATTCTCAAGGTTTGCCATTTTAAATAAATACCAAAATGCATACCTTTCTTCTCCTCTGCTGGCTTTCCCTCCATGGGTTTTGAGGTCTGACCCAACACAGCTTCAATGGTAGGAGATTCCTTAGTAGGTCCTTTTTTGAGAACTGTCAAAATAAGATGGAGCAGATGATAAAAAAAGGTCAACTCAAATCATTTACTATAAATTTAACTATAAACAATAACAATGCAACAATGTGCTAACCTTCCACCATAGCATAGTTCCATAAGGTGTCCAACATTTCATCAGACACCTCATCTCCTGGCTTCCAGCTATCCTTATAGGTTTCATAAAGATAATCTTTCATGTCTTCAGTCAACGTAACTTTGCTCCAATCTTTGTCGGCCATTGCAAGAATCAGGCGGTGTATGCGATTATTTGTGTGTGACAATGATAGGGTTGCGATGTAAGAGGAGGAAGATGATCGGGTTTGTACAGTAACAAGTGAACCAATACGCTTGTAATAGCCGTTTTATATTCAGGGACCAATCCTTGCTTAAGGCCATTGAAATAATGTGAAATGACTAAAAACTCAGCTGATTAGTCAACTAACCCTGCAAATGAATGTCCGTTAGCCAAAAGTATGTTCCAGGGACCAACCACGCCAAAAATGAGGAGTTCAGGGACGAAAATGCCAAAAAAATAGTTTAAGGACGATCCACGCAAAACTCGACAACTTTAGGGACTAACGGTGAAATTTACTCAAAATAGTATAATTTTGTCTAAAAACATAGTAATTCAAGAAATTTTTTTAACAGCATCTACAATGCAAAAAGTCTTTAAAGATTTTTTGCATTTAATGCATTTAATGCTTCTTATGTTCAATGCAAAAAACTTTGAGGAAAGACTTTGAGTTTGCCAAGTCTTTCTACAAAGCTTTTCAAAAAGCTTTCACTACAATGCCAAAAAACCTTTCAAAAGACTTTTGGTAATAGTAAAAAGCTATTGATGGTTTGTGCATTGTGGATGCTCTAAGTTCCGTTCGATGCTAGTGATACAACACAAACCATTCCACGTCACCGATCCACAACCTCCTTCTAAACACTCAATCCAACCATTAAACCCATCACCCGGATCCCCAATCTCAACCGTCCATTTTCATTTTTCACTATCCCGCTTCTTTCACATTCCAAAATTCAAAAATACCTCCCAAAAGTGTGTTTATAAAAACCCACATCCACATTTCACCAAACATATCAAACTTTCATTCAAAATCAACCAAAACCCAAAAAAGAAAGAAAAAATGTCAGGACGTGGTAAGGGAGGAAAGGGATTGGGCAAAGGCGGAGCAAAGCGTCACAGGAAAGTGTTAAGAGACAACATTCAAGGTATCACAAAGCCTGCTATTCGTCGTTTAGCTCGTCGAGGTGGAGTCAAGAGGATCAGTGGCTTGATTTACGAAGAGACCAGAGGCGTTTTGAAGATTTTTTTGGAGAATGTCATCCGTGATGCTGTCACCTACACTGAGCACGCTCGTCGTAAAACTGTCACTGCTATGGATGTTGTTTATGCTCTCAAGAGACAAGGCAGGACTTTGTATGGATTCGGGGGTTAGGTCAATTAGTATTATGTTGTCACGATGTTCTTTGTACGGTTTTAAGGATGATGTATTGTGTAATTGAATGTTTATCTATGAAATGAATCTGAATTTAGCTATTATCTTCTACTGTGTTTATTAGTGTTGATGTTTATTATTATGATGGTTAGAAGTGTATACAAGTTTTCATTTAGTAATATTTAGGAACATTTTGATCGGGGATCTGTAATTGACTAATTCATGTTATATGCCTAATTTAATAGAAATGATAATGATAAATTTTGATGATCTACGTCATGTTTGTGTGTGGTCACAGATTATGAGTTAGCAAATGAATGTATGGTTTCATGTTGACGTTCTTGGTTGCAATCTGCAAATAATGTTATCAAAGAAGGGAGATGAAGTGGTGTTACTAGGTGAGGGGTGTCTGGTGTTTAACATAGATGGTGCAGTATGTTGAATTAGTAAACACGAAAGTGCAGCTAGGTGGTTTCTTGGACGATGTCAGCGCAACTGTGAAATGTGTCTGAGTTTCTCATTTACCATGGTGGATAAAGGATACACCGAGAAATATCAGATCAACGCTATATCAGGGAGGGTTAAAAGAAGATTATTGGATTATGGGATCGTGGCACAGAGATTTGAAAGCATTTCTATTTTGGCTGCATTAATGAATTGGGTATATGCTTGAATGGACATAAAAGTGGTTCATTCACAAAAGTACTTCTGGCTGCTGCTGATACCGTATCATGAAGATTGATGGTGTGGTGGAATGAAAAACGGAGGTGAAATCCACCCAAGAGTGAGCTAATGCTTGAAAGTTACTTGCATATATTTACTTAAGATTTTCGATCTGAGAAAATTCATTTTGTTGAGATGGCTAATGGGAGCATAACAAGTTCTTGATGTTTTCCTCAGTGTGTAGAGTTGCAAAAAGGGAAGATATGCTAGGTAGATTGCTGTGAATAAGTGATAGTGTGTTATAGTATAGATTGCTGCTGAAAGGACTTTTTCAAATTAGTACTTCATGTTTGATGAGGCAATGCTCTGGTATGACAATACGAACTTGCCGATCAATAATGTGTGGACTGTGGACAGTCTGGTTTTCTGATAGACCATGACGGCTTGTCTGTGTGTTGTTGGTTCGTGTATTAGCTATACTTTTATTTGTTTTTGTTTCGAGTTTGTGACATCAACTATGCCTTTAACGCATCACAGTAGTTTGGGTGTCATTATACCAGTATGTGGTTTGGCTAAGACCTTTGTGTGGGTAGTCTGTATTTGAACGGTTCCCCGTTAGCAAAGTTTTTTCTTTATTTATTTATTTATTTATTTTATTTTATTTTATTTTTTTTAAACAGTTGATAAGGCGGGAAGGCCAGTTTACGGTCATATTGTTACGACTTGTGATGATATTTTGGGAGAATGTTATCCGTGATGCTGTTACATTGACTGAGCATCGTATGTTCTAAGGCACGGAAGAACTGAGGATTTGGTGGTTTAGAGATCTCAGAGCATTTTCTTGATCATGCATTTTCTGACTTATTGCTGAACTAGTTTAAGGGTGATTATGTGTGATTGAAGAAATGAATCTGATAATATATGCTATTGCCTACTGTCAAGTTCATTAGTAAGGAGATAATAAACAGTCAGATTCAAGTAATTAAGGTTAAAATTGAAAAAAATGCAGCAAGTTAAATAGCAAAGAATATATTGCAATTGTGGACCGTTTTTTATATTTTGTTTATGTATCTGTAAACTATGAGTTGAATCAGATTCGTATTAAAGGTGCTGAATTATTGATTGTATCTGTGTGTTCATGTTGTATTGTAAGATAAATAAAGAGGTTTTACATATTACACCCAACTGATGAAACAACTCAATCATATCCCACATTTATGATTGCTGTCTTGCTGATATGGGAAAGTATAATCTTACAGAACCGTTTCAACTAGCATCGTATTATGTCAGATATTATACGTGTGTATGTGACCTTCTAGTATAGAATGACAGACGTTAAATTTCATCATTTATTCATGATATATACAAAATATTAGTGGGAGAAGTGCATTAGTATTTATGCTAGATCACAATTATGCTGAATTTGAAAGAAATGTTCTTGGAAGTATGTTTCACATGCTGAGATTCTCTTTTCTGTGCATACATCTTTGTTGTGGCTGTCTTTTATTTTATCGTAGATGATAACATACTCACTAAAGCCTGGCCGCTTATTAGTGTGTGTGAATTGCAATGATCATAACCTTGGGACCATATCGAAGAGAAAAGAAATGTGTGGATATGTATTGCAGTATTGTTGATGTTGTAATCTTCTGCAAGTACTTTGACACTCATGTAGTTTAGTTTGAGGTTGTAGTTCAAATATAAATCAATGTTGATTGTATTACAAAAAGAAAATCTTGTTTTCAATGATATCATTTTTGAAATTAATCATCTAATCTTTGTATATATATATAAAAGTGTGGTTGATCACTTGGGATAAAGAAATGTCTTTCTAAAGGGCTGGTGCCCTCAGGTAGGAAGCGTATTATCAAGTGCATGCCAAGCAATGTGGCTATGTAGAACTCCTTGCCAAATGGTGGTGGAGGTTCCAATCAGGTTCTGTTTCTTTGAATGCTAAGAAAGAATTGAAACAATATCTTGGTCTTGAAGTTATGTAAGCGACAAAAGGAAATTCCAAGCACTTGCCGCCAAGATTAATTTAAATAACTAATATTGATGATTTACAAATAAGTAAGTCCAAAAAACGTCCTAATCAAACAATATGAAATATAAGTATGGCATCATTTTGTAGGATATGCTCCTTGTCACATCTGAATTAATAAGATGTTCCTATCAGTTAACATAAGATATAAAATATTGATCATATAACCAATATCGGTTTAAATTCTCAGGAAAAATGATTTGGAAACAACCAAATTACATTTGGACCCTCGCTGGTCACATGTTGAAGCTCCTGAACAACTTGTTGCGTGAGAGACTAAGAGATATGTTTGTATTAGTCTAAAGAAACATGCATGTAAAAAGATCCAATGTCATGTAAAAATAAATGTATGTGTATGGATTGGATGTACACGCTAAATAGTCTTTGAGCTTCTTCCATGGAATCATCAACAATAAATGATATCAAAAGGCATCTACACAATGGTTTTACCAAATATGAAAATGATTTTGTAATTCATGCTTAAAAACAATAGCCAGAAGAAAACATAAATTAAAGGAAGCAACTAAACAATAACTGAAAGAGTAGAACTACTGATGACAAATCTTTATAGTATGCTTAATCACTCTAAACACATAAATGGTTTATAATTAAGGCAGAGGTGGTTTTAAATAAGTTCGCCACTTGTCAATAAATGGAAACTCATCTGGATGCAAGCTTGGAAGTTCGCGATCTTGAAGGGTGTTTATTATCTGTGCAGTCTGACCGAGAAGTTGGGCTGCAGCATTAACACTCGCCTCCCTTTTCTCTATCACTTTTGTGTGGCATTTCATAGCAATTACTTGGGGTAAGTTGGTGAGACAAGCAGCCAATATATCAGAAATCATTGATGATAATTCCAAGAATAGTTCCTCCTGGCTAACTTCATCAATATCAGTGTGGTACGAAAGCAAGATTGATTCGGTGATACGATACATTGAGTTGGCAGAAATAGACCTATAGACGGCATTATCATTTACACTTCGAATATCCATACTATCCACCTCATTGACCATGTTTTTAGCTGTATTCTTGAACCATTGAAGAATCATTCCTGTTGTATTTAAATGAGAAGGGTTTTGCAGCTTGTTTCCTAACCATTTGTGATAAACTTCAACTTCTAGCCACAACATTTTAGCTGCATTTTGAATGCTTGCATAGTCATCGCTAACATTGAGGTTTTCTTCCACAAGTGTGACATATGAAAGACCTTCACTCACACTACTTAGTAAGCTATCAACAGTGTTGTTTGGGATGTTTGGAAGAGATAAAGAGATTGTTGTGAGAGTTATCACTGGTAAGCTCCAGCAATCAAGATGTTCCACTGAAAGTAAAGGTGGTACACAACAGCTATCAAACTTTTTAACTCCTTCAAAACCTCTAGAGTTCTGTAAAAGTTTCATAAGATTGACTGGTTGTCGCTTCTCAGCCTTTCGGATCAAACGGTTCACTGATTTTGTTATGCCTTTTAATGTTCTCTCTGCAAGCTCCATATCATCCTGAAGTTGTAACACGTACCGACTTAGATCTTCTTTTTGTTTGAGTTGATCAGGATTTTTTACTAACCCTATACGAGAGGCACTAAACATGGACTGAATCCATTTCCAACAGCGTATAAAATACAAGACACATATCACAAAAAAACTCGGGATCAGAGCTATCACCTTGCATACTACGACAACTGTCTTCTGAAATCCTATACAAAAACTCAGAATCTGAGCTTTTAGATTTTGGATGACAATCTTGCATCTGCGGCTACTAGATGGAAAAAGAACACTGCTCTGTTTCCAATCAGACAACTCTTGAGTCCAGTAGCTCTCTACTTTAAAGACCTTAATATGGTTCAGAATCCATTTAGTGGACATCTTAAAGCTTGAGGTTGCAAAACATCTCGAAAGTGGTGCAATTGTACCCAATATGGCTCCAATAAACTGTGTTAGGAGAATCACTAACATTGACCGCTTATAATCCGATAGATAGTCCGTCATCCATGGATATATGTAGAGCATAATACCTATATGTAACGCAGTACTAGCAACACATATCACCCCAGAAGCAGTGGTCGTAGCAGAGCAAGCAGAGATGAATTGTGGGCTGCCGGTTCCTGCCATTATCCAATGGTTGCTCACATGTAGTTTTAGCTTCTCAACAGTTAATCTCCCAGTTGGCTGTTGCAACTCTAAGTCCTTTAAAGCTGTTTGACGGCCTGTTTGATATTTTGATTCTAAATGTTGTTTAGACTTCAGAATCGTTAAAGCTGAACATATATGTATTAACAGCAACACGAGTAGCATAGCCACATAAATGGCTGCTATTACCATACTGTAATCAGTGGCAAATAAACGGGTGCTCATTTGAATGCAAACATTCACAATCAAGGTTATTACCAGAATATTCAAAGCTATGATGTTTGCGAGAAGTTCCTTGCTGTCCATTGTTGCTAGAGATGGCAATGAATTAGCCATCATGGTGCACATGAAGGCCAGGCTACCGAGTTTCGCCGCCTGGTCCACAAGACCTGGCATTGGATTGTTCAGATCCATGGGTATCTTCATTGCAACAGCTATCACAGTGAGAGAAGCTGCATTCAGTGTGAAGTATTTACACGGGAACCATAGCTTTCTGTATCGTAAACCATGTAATAAATCAACCGCCATTGCTAGGATGCAAAACACAGACGCTAACGCGATATAGATCCCAATCCATGGCATAGGTTTACTATAAATGTTTTGCTGATCTGACTGATCCATCAACCGGATCAAGAAACGGTAGTCAATGGTTTCTTTGCATGACATGAGTTGTTCCCAGACGTGGTTATAATAGTCTTGCCTAAAGTTACTCATAATTATCTTCTTTACCAGTTAAATGAAATGATGAACTTTATATATAATTGGGGTGTAGAATTTGTCTGAAAAAATATAGAAGGATAAAGGTAAGGAGAAGAAAAGGAAGAGCCTGATGGCTTCAAGACACTACCTCTAAATGCTTATTTATATATGAAAACTCACAAATAAACAAAATCCTGCTCTTTAATATAATTGGTAGATTGACCAAATGAAATTTCCATCCATTTTCCAACAAATGTTGGATGGTGAGTCTGAATATGACATGAACATCACATAGTATATCATCTTATTAAAACAAAAGCGTCACTATTGGATTTTCTGCTGAAAGTAAATAAAAGATGACAAATCTTCCACATTAGATAATGATACTTTAGAGTGCATTCACGGAGGTCCAAAACTATATAGCACGTGTCCTAGAGTCTGTTCCTAGAAAGAACCCCGATTAGGTGTGTGATTAACTTAACACGTACTCTTGAAAGTCTTGGAAGTTATTGTTTCTATGATTCTATCACGGCCGGAGATCAGGGAAAAAGTGTGAGTGGGGACGTGGGGTGGGAAGCTAATGCTCAACTAGCAAGCAGTATATATAGCACATTAGCACTCCTCGCCAAATGGTGGTGGAGATTCCAAACAGGTTATGTTTCTTTACTAGTAAATGCTAAGAATGACTTGAAAATATTCAGCTCTTATATAAGTACTGAGACACTGACCAATTAAAGGAAATTCCAAGAAATATCATATTGAGCTCTTGAAAAATATATGAGTGCTTGACATGTATCAATATAAGCTCCTATCATTTAACAGAAAATAATCAATACAATCTACAATATGGATCAATACATCAAATTAACTTTGGTTTATACACTTCTCAGGAAAGTATATGACTTGTTGAAACTAGAAAACTACATCTGGATAAACTGGCCGGTTACATGCTGGTATTCCTGAACCAATCGTGTGAGAGAGATGTTTTCTTCATTTCTTTGTGGTTGTCTGACATCTAAAAACAATATAACATGAAGAAATAGTCTAAAGAAACACATAACACAAGAGCAGTCACCAAACATGAATGAAGATTTAGTGAGTGTTTACCGCATCTTTGTAAACTTGTAAATGTGTGGAAAACTGTCTACAAACATGAATGAAGATTTAGTGAGCATATAATGTAGTTACTATGGTAGCGTTTAGTTGGAAAACATTTTCTTTCATTTCCTATTTCTTGTTTTGTAGGAAAAGGGAGGGGAGTTTGATTTCCACAAAACAATGGAAAATTTAGAAAACGCGTTTAGTCTCAGAAACATGTGTTTGTGTTTTCCATTTTCCAAAACTAGAAAACATGTTTAAATGTTGTTGTTTTATATCTCAATTAACTATTCACCTTAGTCATATTATAAAAACATCTTCAAAACACAAAAACAAATATTATAAACTAACCAACTAAATTATAAAATAACTAAAAAAATCTAATACGAGAAAATAAAGAAATTAAAAAAGTAAAACATAATATCAAATAACGTTTTCGACTGTTTTTTTACGTTTTTGTCCAATATTTTACATTTTTGTCCGTTTTGTTTTTTGTTTTTTTACGTTTTCGTCTTATTTTTTAAGTTTTCATAAGATTTTTTACATTTTCATCCGGTTTTTTACATTTTCGTCAGCTTTTTTACGTTTTCGTCCGTTTTTTTAAGTTATCGTCCGATTTTTTGGGGTTTCGTCTGTTTTTTTACGTTTGCGTTAGATTTTTTAAAGTTTCGTCAGTTTTTTTTTACATTTTCTTCAGTCTCTTTACATTTTCATCCGATTTTTTATGTTTTCATCTATTTCTTTACGTTTTTGTTAGTTTTTTTAACGTTTTCGTCCGATTTTTTATGTTTTCGTCCGTTTCTTTACGTTTTCGTCAGTTTTTTTTAAGTATTCGTCCTATTTATTACGTTTTCGTCCATTTTTTTTACGTTTTGCCAGATTTTTTAAGTTTTCGCCCGATTTTTTATGTTTTCATCCGTTTTTATACGTTTTTTTTCAAAATTTTTTACGTTTTTGTCCATTTTCTTATGTTTTCGTCCATTTTTTTACTTTTTTGTTTGAATTTGTATGTTTCCATACGCATTTTTACATTTTTTTAAGATTTTTTATGCATTTGTCATTTTTTTAATATTTTTGTTTTTTATGATTTCTTCCGATTTTTAAGTTTTCTTTCGATTTTTCACGTTTTCTTCCGATTTTTTACGTTACATCCGTCTTCGTCTGATTTTTATGTTTTCATCTTTGATTTATGTTTTTTTAGGTTTTGTCTAAAGAAAACGTAAAAAAATAGACGTAAATATAAATAAACGAAAGTAAACGCAAAAAATGGATGAAAACGTAAAAAAACATAAAAGAACGGACGAAAACGTGAGAAAACATAAAAAACGAACGAAAACGAATGAATATGTAAAACACCCCAACAAAACGTAAAAAAACAAAAATGGATGACAATGTAAGGAAACGTATGAAAACGTTAAAAAGGACAAAAACATAAAAAAAAAATCATGCGAAAACGTAAAAAAGAATAAAAAAAACGTAAAAAATCTGACGAAAACGTAAAAAAAAGGGCGAAAACGTAAAATATCTTACGAAAACGTAAAAAAAAGACGAAAACATAAAAAATCTGTCGAAAAAGTAAAAAAATGGACGAAAACTTAAAAAATCAGACGAAAACGTAAAAAATCGGACGATAATGTAAAAAATCTGACGAAAACGTAAAAAATCTGACCAAAACATAAAAAAGCAGACGAAAACCTAAAAAAATGGACAAAAACTTAAAAAATCTGACCGAGAACGTAAAAAAACTGACAAAAACGGAAAAAATCGGGCGAAAACTTAAAAAACCTAACAGAAACGTAAAAAAAACGGTCGAAAACGTAAAAAAACGAACGAAAACGAAAAAAATCAGACTGAAACTTAAAAAACCTAACAAAAACGTAAAAAACGGTCGAAAACGTAAAAAAACGGACGAAAACGTAAAAAATCTGACGAAAACGTAAAAAAACATACGAAAACGTAAAAAATCAGACGAAAACGTAAAGAATGGGACGAAAATGTAAAAAATCGGACGAAAATGTAAAAAATTTGACCAAAACATTAAAAAAAACGGACGAAAACGTAAAAAATCGGGCGAAAACGTAAAAAATCAGACGTAAATGTAATAAATCTGACGAAAGCGTAAAAAATCAGACAAAAACTTAATAAATATGACGAAAACGTTGAAAAATGGACGAAAACGTAAAAGATCGGACAAAACCTTAATAAATCTGACGAAAACGTAAAAAAATACACGAAAACAAAAAAAATCAGACGAAAACGTAAAAAACCTGACGAAAACGTAAAAACGCATACGAAGACGTAAAAAAACGGACGAAAATGTAAAAAATCGGACGAAAACGTAAAACATCTGACGAAAACGTAAAAAAATGGATGAAAACGTAAAAAATCAGTCGAAAACGTATAACAAATGACGAAAACGGATTTGGGGTATTTTAATGGAAAATAGGGGAAAACAAAAAAAAAGTGTTTTGTAGTTTTGTGTATTAAAGTTGGAAATAGGAATTTTGTGTTTTGTAGAGAATTTTATTGGAAAACACTAATTTGAACGCGATCTCTGTTTTCCTTGTTTTCCACAAAACATTTTGTGGAAAACAAGGGTGTTTTCCCTCAACTAAACGCACCCTATGTGATTTATGTTTGAGAATGCTCTATCCAAACAAATAGTACAAAGGATGTTACATAACTAAAATAGTTATATGATAGATTTTTAAGTTATAACAATGATCATTATGATACGAAACATCTACTAATAGTATGTCTAAATTTGGGTTATTAAACCGATTATTAAATATCAATGTTTTAAAATAAGATAATGAGTCGGATAACCGATTAGAGTTGGTTATCCTACATTTACTTTCTAAAGCTATGTTAAGTTTGTTTTAGTGACTTAAACTGAATTGATTGCTCTAATAAAACTTTAACTTCCTCAAGCTTAAAAGTATTGATGATTTTTTCTTTAAGAGTTTAAGTACTATTTGGGATAAGCCCATAAAATTAAAATGGGCCGGTGGGCTTTTTTTTTTAACAATATCACAAGACTGGCGTTGGCCGCCGCGTTACAGGCGGACCTGTTTTTTTTCTATTGTTTACTTTCTTTTGTTTTTTACGAGTGGATTTTGCGTAAATAAATCACATTTTATTTTTGTTTATATGATATGTATTTTATTTATTTATTTATTTATTATTTTTTTTGCCATCATGTAAAAATTATAATGATTTTTTAAGGCTTTTGCTATTTTTTTTATGTTGGATTTATACCATTTCTAATTTTTAGAAGTAAATGGGAATGGCGACAGGCGGTCGCGTTGCGGGCAGGCTTTTTTTTTTTCATTTTTTTTGGGCAGGCCGATTTTGTAGAAATAAAGTAGAATAAACTTTTATTTGATCTATTGATTGTATTTCAAATGGTAATGGCATATCGTTTTATCGGTTCATGTAGTTTTAGGAAAGGTAAAACACATAAAAAAGGCAAACAACCTAAATAAAATAAAAATGGCTCATAAAACAACTGATATAAAGCTCAAGTTCATGACTACAATTGTGTAAAGTAAACTAAAACAAAATTTGTAAGTGACCATCTTCAGTTCTATTATGCATTTAAGTAGAAAGTAGGAGGTTGTTTGGTGCGGCGTTTGTCGCTATTTTTGGCTATGAAATATATGTTTTTTGAATGACAAAGGTGTTGCACTGGGGCTTTTTGACGTTGATATTTGTTTCAAATAATTTCCGCCTTTTGAAATTTTCGGAGTGCGTATCATTAAGCTAATGTGTCTTATAGCATACCAATACTACAAACAACAAATAAAAGTCTCATGTAATATTGTAACAACCCGCATTTTCAGGACATTTCTCCTATTCACTATTCATCAGTTACTATTCATTATTTACTATTCACCGGTCACTATTCATCATTTTACTATTCATCATTTTCGGAGTCAGTTTGTGATTTCGAGAAGCGTTCAAAAATTTTACTATTCATGTGACACTATTCATTTCCGGAGGGAAATCACTATTCACGATTGCCGTTCATTTCATCGTAAACTGAGTTTACGAGTCTTCCAATTCGCGTAACCAATGTGGTTTGGCTACAAATTCATGCATCCTTCATTTATGACATTTCATATAGACTGGAGTAGTCTATATATATCATCAGTAACATCATCAGTACTTTAGGCCCTACATGGATATGCATTATTTTCATTTACGTATGCTTAATTTGTAATTAACGTTACCACTCAGTTTTTACTACGAACATATACCCAATACTCCTGACTACGATCCTAATATATTTTCATACTCATTATAATAATATAAAAAAATTATATTATTAATTTACCCGGTGTTTTGAAATCAATTACTATATTTCACGGTCGGAGCTTATAACTCCGTCGGTTTGCGAAATTTCAACACGATAATTATTTTAACACCCGATTATCATCAGGAATAATATTTTACAACTTTTACAACTTCGTCATATTTTATTTTATCGCGTCATAATTTATTTCTAGTTAACTCGGTACCCGATAACACCTAATACACAACAAAACCAACTAATACCTACACTTTGGGGACAACTTTATTAATTAGCCACATTCTTTTTCCTTGTTTTTCTCTTGTGTGCCGCCCCCCCTCCCCTAGGTCCAAGACCTCATTTATTGTATTGACCAAGACCATAAGACTAGACCAAAAATATCTACTTAAATCATTCATTTTTTTTTTTTTTCATTCAATACACAAGATACTAGCCAAAAACTCTCTCATTTTCCCTCTCTATACAAAAATTTCGGCCAAGAAACAAGAACAAGCAAGACATCACTAATTTTTCAAGATCCAAGTGTGTATCAAGTCATATTATTGATCTTGTTAAGGTTTTGAAATAAAAACCTCAAGATTATTAAGTTTTCTTGCTCAAAAACTCATCAAACCTTCAAGTAAGTTACTAACAATCTTTTCTACTCTTTTAAACATCTATTTTATATATTTTCATGATCTAGTAACAAAACATGCAAGTATGTAAGATCCATACCACTTATTACTCAATTTGTTTTTATAAACTTAGATCTATAATTTTTACTAGCAATCTCATTAGATCCACTAAGATTGGTGATGTTTAGGAACCCATGACACCCTAAGAAGGTGTATGGTAGGATTGGGTACTTGTGGAGTTGATTTGAGATAGTTTGGGTAAGATCTAAACAAGTCTTGAACTATAAAAGTTGATTTTTCAAACTATATATAAGGTTCTGTCCATTCTTGTAAAATCTGGAAAGATCAGTGGGTTTTGGGTAACTTTGGACCAAAGATTTAGAAAATACATTCCGAAACGAAACTACGGCCGAAAACGGGGATAAAATCCGAGTTACGACGAAAAAGATACGCTATTTTCAATTTTAACGACGAAAACTATTTTCTGAAAAATACCTTGCTGTCCCACGATTTTCTTGGACTGTTTCGAGGCCTAAAACTTGATCTAGCCGTCCCGACTTATCAAAAATATATTAGTATGTTGTCCCACGATTCCGGGGATATAAAGAACGTAGAAAACGAGCTTATAACGAAAAAGATACAAGCGTTTGAACTTAGACGAATATATATATTTTCCATCAGCTTTTCTATTACACTTTTTGCCGCAAAACTGTCTTTGCGAGACACCACCTTCTCGGCTGTTTTTCTTAATGATCGGATCAATTTGAGTCTGAGCCGTAGTTTTATGAAATCAAGATCTTCCAACAAGCTTTTCAAATCATTTGGCCGTTCGTCAAATAGACTTATAACGAATAAACTACGACCTCATCTATATACCCGATAAACTATATATATTTTGACAGCTTTTACTATAATGAAATTTTCTAAGTGTTGAACATAATACTTTCAAGTAACAACAATAAGAGTTGATTTTCTCATCGATCGAGACCCGTATCGCCAAAAGCTAAATGACACGACTTCTAGATATTGTTACAAGGTTTTCAAAAACGCCGAGCTTGACCATTAACACTTAACGTACAATATTTCGCGACTTGTTTTGCGAGGCCATTTTGGGCATATTTTCAAGTAACGAAAATGCTATTTTTGCGACGAAAACCTTATATTTGCCGATAAGACACCAAACAAGGATCGTGGAGTACCGTTTCAACCTATTTCCGTGAAAAGTGGTTATTAACCTAACGAGACGTCAAAAACGTAATTGTCGACGATAAACGTTATTTTCAAAACTAATGAGTGGTATCGATAACATACGTATTTGCATGTGTAGCATCATTTCGTTTCTTACATTAGACTATCATTCATATTAGGTTGCGATTAGAGATCGTGCCTCATTTCTGTGTGTTCATTGTTGTCATCGTAGCTATTGCACCAGGTGAGTTCATAACCCCTACTTTTACTTGTTTTACAACTGTTTTGGGGGAAGATACATGCTCCTTACTATTTGAATTCAATGCTCGTTTTACTAAAACGCATTACTCGCTTTACATAGTTGATTACTCAAATATTTTCAGCTTTATCTAAATACTTGTTGATTATCCGAGTACAATATTATTCACTTGCTACCTACTTGCTATTTACTCATGGACATGAGTGCATAAATTTAAACTATTTACTGATTGCCAAATATTGCCTAAGTTAAGGACCGGTAGCTACAATATCCTAGGTATGTTTGATAACCTAGAAGTTCTTGGGTATGTTTGATTACCTACAATATCCTAGGTATGTTTGATTACCTAGAAGTTCTTGGGTATGTTTGATTACCTACAATATCCTAGGTATGTTTGATTACCTAGAAGTTCTTGGGTATGTTTGATTACCTACAATATCCTAGGTATGTTTGATTACCTAGAAGTTCTTGGGCATGTTTGATTACCCACAATATCCTAGGTATGTTTGATTACCTAGAAGTTCTTGGGAGCGTAACCTCCTGCATATAGCTAGAAAACCTTTTCGGTGCCTTGAACTTAGTGCAATCAATATTCTTTCCTAAACTGGTGCTATGAAACTTTGTTTGTTAAACTATTTATGCGTTTTGCTGTGGAAACATTCTTTTAAGCACACATGTCTTACTCATACTATATTTGACAGTGGATTTACGATGCCTTTGCGGGAAAACACTTGTTTACGGAAAATACTTGTTTATTAAACCTATGAACTCACCAGCTTTATGCTGACGTTTTAGCATGTATTTTCAGGTTTTAAGCAATGGCACGCTACTGGAGGTTTTGGCAGGGCATGGCATGGTCATAGAAGACTCTGATATTCTCATGGGGACCGTTTTAAACTATTTTAAAGGCCTACTTCCGCACTACTTTTAAAAATGTAAATTCAACATTTTGATTTAGTTATTTTATTCTAAATGATTCAAGTGAAAACCCGTTTTGAACCTGTGTTGTAATACCAATTGAGTTACACCCCAGCTGCTTGTATGCTTCCGCTGGACCCGATTTCTGGGGGTGTGACAGATTGGTATCAGAGCTTCGGCTATAGCGAACTAAGTGTTTTTAAAACCTAGACTATAGCTACTTTTACGAAAAACTTAACCCTATGACCGTCACGTGCCTGCCTGCCAAGCTGAAGCCTCATTGTGGTTTGTTGCTGACTTAGGTGATGAGATTTGCGTCTCATTATCTGATTTATTATATTCACTTATTCTAGTTGATTACTCTCATTGTCTTTCATATAAGCATGCTCACGTATCATATATGTCACCGTGTTATGTTTTTCCTTGCATAGTTTCATCATTTGACCTCGAGTTTGGTCACCTGCTTTTGTCTTTCAGAACGTCTTGGTACTTGTGAAGGACATGGTATTAGTATAACTGAGCTGAGTATTTCAAAATTCATGGAACCTCGGTGGAATATAGACTGGTCATCTATATTCAACCCGGGATAGTGAGATATAGGCTGACCACCTATGTCTGACTCAGAGATGAATTTTGCAACACTGAGAATGGTTATAATAAGATTATGTCTGGATTGAATTCTCAACTCATTTCCAAATGTTTCATTCATGTGTGTGTATACTCTCGTTGTTGGAACCTTCATACTTTTCATCACTTCGTAAACCACCGATTGGAAACATGTCAGCTAGTCAATTTATTTCATGAACTTTCATATTTTTGCACAATACACTCATATCACAGTATTTTCTTGTGTCACAATCTTATTGGGTTGCAGTTGTCACAGTCTCTTCCCTCCTCACCATCACTATCATTTCTTTTCCCCACCCCCATATATACAAAGAAGTAGGTGACACTCTATAGATTCCGATGTCACTCATCCCTCACTACTCCCTATATTGATAAGTGGATATTATCAATGACCTCCCTAGGAAAGACTTTCTATACCTTCTATGAGGATGATCCTTCGGTACCTTAAGACCATTCAAAACTCAACCTGAATCTCAGGATATCACAAAACCATCCGAACCACTATCACCGGCCTGATCACCAAAATTCTATAATCTGGAAAGTATTGGCTTGACTGAATTACAAGATTCATTTAGATACGAGTGCTCACTAAGCAACACCATAGAGATAAATTCAACCTTTTAACCGAGACTATAAATTGAACATGTCCTCACCAATAGCCTTTATTCAAACATGTTAGACACCTATGCATTTGTGCATACATACATACCTAGCTATTTTATCCACTTAATACTTGCACTTTTAAAAGGATTTTTCTCCAAACTACCATTATACAAAACATATATCTTGTAAGAAACACTTTTCTGATGCACTTATTTTGACAAGCAAATTCCTTTTGGCTAATCTTTTACAAAACTATTGAATGTTACAAAATTTTAAACATCGATCTTTGGTAAACCATATTATCCACCTTATGTTGAAAATTTTCCTATATTGCATAACTACTAAATTTTGAAACATCAAGAAGGATATTACCTAAAAAGCCGTTTGCTTAAACTTATAAATTCATTTATTCGGGGAAGGTTTATGAACAAAACACAATCTCAAAACAAACTTTGAAAATCAATCACTATATTACCACACTTATACCTTTAGGAGTTTGTGAGTTGATGACCTATAACTTGGGGAAAATCTTAGTAATGGAGACTAAGCACCGTAGGTGGAGAACGACTCAATTCCTGACATCCTGCAGAGGATCACAACCTTATCCTAACCTATCACTTTCAACAACACCCCTTTTACGGATTTAACCCTGTAAGTCTTTCAAAACAAGATTCATGATACCCATTTCAATTATTCCTAATAAAGGAATTTGATTCCACCTCAACTCCTAGCGATTTCATTAAGATCTCTTTGGAACCACACCACCTATTACCTGTAGACCAATGGTCAGAATTTGAGATTGATTCAAACCTAGGGAGATATGCCCAAATCGGGTGTGATTGACACCAGAAATGGTTGGATTAACCATTTGCCATAAATCAAATTCAGTTGCAACCATAGTTATCACACGAGCTTAGAGACTACACCATTCGAAGCACTCTATGGTCGAAGTGCCAACATCCATTGAAGGATCGAAATTTGGAAAAGCCCAACTCTCTAGTCCAGTAAGCATTCATGAACTCGATATACACTGGACCATTCAATATTTCTGACAGAGTAGGCCTGGTGGCCGTCAGACTTGAACCTTGTTAGAGCTCAATAGCTTACACGATAAGAACCATCATCTTTTCACCAATACAACTTCAGAGACCAACACAAACTGAACTTCGGGACGAAGTTCCTTTTAAGGGGGTGAGACTGTAACAACCCGCATTTTCAGGACATTTCTCCTATTCACTATTCATCAGTTACTATTCATTATTTACTATTCACCGGTCACTATTCATCATTTTACTATTCATCATTTTCGGAGTCAGTTTGTGATTTCGAGAAGCGTTCAAAAATTTTACTATTCATGTGACACTATTCATTTCCGGAGGGAAATCACTATTCACGATTGCCGTTCATTTCATCGTAAACTGAGTTTACGAGTCTTCCAATTCGCGTAACCAATGTGGTTTGGCTACAAATTCATGCATCCTTCATTTATGACATTTCATATAGACTGGAGTAGTCTATATATATCATCAGTAACATCATCAGTACTTTAGGCCCTACATGGATATGCATTATTTTCATTTACGTATGCTTAATTTGTAATTAACGTTACCACTCAGTTTTTACTACGAACATATACCCAATACTCCTGACTACGATCCTAATATATTTTCATACTCATTATAATAATATAAAAAAATTATATTATTAATTTACCCGGTGTTTTGAAATCAATTACTATATTTCACGGTCGGAGCTTATAACTCCGTCGGTTTGCGAAATTTCAACACGATAATTATTTTAACACCCGATTATCATCAGGAATAATATTTTACAACTTTTACAACTTCGTCATATTTTATTTTATCGCGTCATAATTTATTTCTAGTTAACTCGGTACCCGATAACACCTAATACACAACAAAACCAACTAATACCTACACTTTGGGGACAACTTTATTAATTAGCCACATTCTTTTTCCTTGTTTTTCTCTTGTGTGCCGCCCCCCCTCCCCTAGGTCCAAGACCTCATTTATTGTATTGACCAAGACCATAAGACTAGACCAAAAATATCTACTTAAATCATTCATTTTTTTTTTTTTTCATTCAATACACAAGATACTAGCCAAAAACTCTCTCATTTTCCCTCTCTATACAAAAATTTCGGCCAAGAAACAAGAACAAGCAAGACATCACTAATTTTTCAAGATCCAAGTGTGTATCAAGTCATATTATTGATCTTGTTAAGGTTTTGAAATAAAAACCTCAAGATTATTAAGTTTTCTTGCTCAAAAACTCATCAAACCTTCAAGTAAGTTACTAACAATCTTTTCTACTCTTTTAAACATCTATTTTATATATTTTCATGATCTAGTAACAAAACATGCAAGTATGTAAGATCCATACCACTTATTACTCAATTTGTTTTTATAAACTTAGATCTATAATTTTTACTAGCAATCTCATTAGATCCACTAAGATTGGTGATGTTTAGGAACCCATGACACCCTAAGAAGGTGTATGGTAGGATTGGGTACTTGTGGAGTTGATTTGAGATAGTTTGGGTAAGATCTAAACAAGTCTTGAACTATAAAAGTTGATTTTTCAAACTATATATAAGGTTCTGTCCATTCTTGTAAAATCTGGAAAGATCAGTGGGTTTTGGGTAACTTTGGACCAAAGATTTAGAAAATACATTCCGAAACGAAACTACGGCCGAAAACGGGGATAAAATCCGAGTTACGACGAAAAAGATACGCTATTTTCAATTTTAACGACGAAAACTATTTTCTGAAAAATACCTTGCTGTCCCACGATTTTCTTGGACTGTTTCGAGGCCTAAAACTTGATCTAGCCGTCCCGACTTATCAAAAATATATTAGTATGTTGTCCCACGATTCCGGGGATATAAAGAACGTAGAAAACGAGCTTATAACGAAAAAGATACAAGCGTTTGAACTTAGACGAATATATATATTTTCCATCAGCTTTTCTATTACACTTTTTGCCGCAAAACTGTCTTTGCGAGACACCACCTTCTCGGCTGTTTTTCTTAATGATCGGATCAATTTGAGTCTGAGCCGTAGTTTTATGAAATCAAGATCTTCCAACAAGCTTTTCAAATCATTTGGCCGTTCGTCAAATAGACTTATAACGAATAAACTACGACCTCATCTATATACCCGATAAACTATATATATTTTGACAGCTTTTACTATAATGAAATTTTCTAAGTGTTGAACATAATACTTTCAAGTAACAACAATAAGAGTTGATTTTCTCATCGATCGAGACCCGTATCGCCAAAAGCTAAATGACACGACTTCTAGATATTGTTACAAGGTTTTCAAAAACGCCGAGCTTGACCATTAACACTTAACGTACAATATTTCGCGACTTGTTTTGCGAGGCCATTTTGGGCATATTTTCAAGTAACGAAAATGCTATTTTTGCGACGAAAACCTTATATTTGCCGATAAGACACCAAACAAGGATCGTGGAGTACCGTTTCAACCTATTTCCGTGAAAAGTGGTTATTAACCTAACGAGACGTCAAAAACGTAATTGTCGACGATAAACGTTATTTTCAAAACTAATGAGTGGTATCGATAACATACGTATTTGCATGTGTAGCATCATTTCGTTTCTTACATTAGACTATCATTCATATTAGGTTGCGATTAGAGATCGTGCCTCATTTCTGTGTGTTCATTGTTGTCATCGTAGCTATTGCACCAGGTGAGTTCATAACCCCTACTTTTACTTGTTTTACAACTGTTTTGGGGGAAGATACATGCTCCTTACTATTTGAATTCAATGCTCGTTTTACTAAAACGCATTACTCGCTTTACATAGTTGATTACTCAAATATTTTCAGCTTTATCTAAATACTTGTTGATTATCCGAGTACAATATTATTCACTTGCTACCTACTTGCTATTTACTCATGGACATGAGTGCATAAATTTAAACTATTTACTGATTGCCAAATATTGCCTAAGTTAAGGACCGGTAGCTACAATATCCTAGGTATGTTTGATAACCTAGAAGTTCTTGGGTATGTTTGATTACCTACAATATCCTAGGTATGTTTGATTACCTAGAAGTTCTTGGGTATGTTTGATTACCTACAATATCCTAGGTATGTTTGATTACCTAGAAGTTCTTGGGTATGTTTGATTACCTACAATATCCTAGGTATGTTTGATTACCTAGAAGTTCTTGGGCATGTTTGATTACCCACAATATCCTAGGTATGTTTGATTACCTAGAAGTTCTTGGGAGCGTAACCTCCTGCATATAGCTAGAAAACCTTTTCGGTGCCTTGAACTTAGTGCAATCAATATTCTTTCCTAAACTGGTGCTATGAAACTTTGTTTGTTAAACTATTTATGCGTTTTGCTGTGGAAACATTCTTTTAAGCACACATGTCTTACTCATACTATATTTGACAGTGGATTTACGATGCCTTTGCGGGAAAACACTTGTTTACGGAAAATACTTGTTTATTAAACCTATGAACTCACCAGCTTTATGCTGACGTTTTAGCATGTATTTTCAGGTTTTAAGCAATGGCACGCTACTGGAGGTTTTGGCAGGGCATGGCATGGTCATAGAAGACTCTGATATTCTCATGGGGACCGTTTTAAACTATTTTAAAGGCCTACTTCCGCACTACTTTTAAAAATGTAAATTCAACATTTTGATTTAGTTATTTTATTCTAAATGATTCAAGTGAAAACCCGTTTTGAACCTGTGTTGTAATACCAATTGAGTTACACCCCAGCTGCTTGTATGCTTCCGCTGGACCCGATTTCTGGGGGTGTGACAAATATATAGCTCTTATTTGATAATTATAGTCATTTAAAGTATCAATTGAATAAATGGCACAACAAAATTGACCATTGATATCAACAGTGCTTACAACTCCTAATGTCCATGTCAAAAAGTCTATGTTAATCGATTTACAGACGGATTCGCAAATGCACATATTCACTGATACAACAACACCAACTTGTGGCAAACAAATAAGACCACAACAATATGCATCAGTGAAGGCTTATAAATACTATAGAAAAGTTATTAACCTTTGCTCCTTGCACAACAAAAATCCAGTATTATTAAGCCAAATTTTCACCTGCTTGCCCCTCTCATTAAAATTGTATTTCTTCCCACAAACATGTTAACACGTCTAGGCCATCTGGCTCAGTTCAGGTTCCTAGTGACTATTTTGCCTTATCATGCTTAAGCCTTACAGCTTCACTCAGTCTTCCACCTTTGGCCACAGGTCAAATGTGGTCATGTTTGTAACTTTTATTTTGAAGTAAAAAAATCCCACTGTTAAATGGGTATGCTGCAAAATGAAAGACAAAAACTAATTTGCAAGAAATTACCCAAAAGAAAGGAGAGAAAAAGAGATAAAAATGCACATACCTTCACACTTCTGATCCAACCTAAACTTATTGAATCAGTTTGTACTATAACAAAAACAATGTGCTGACATAATCGACCAACTGAAGTCAATAAGCGCATAATTATTAATTGACTAACTATTTTCCTTTAAAACGTCTCTGACCTTAAACAGATTATGTAAGTGAACTCTGGTTTGTCTACTTTTCTTGACTGCCAACCAACAAAATAATTAAGCTATAAAATAGTGCACGTACCTTTTTAGTCTTTTGCATCCAAAAACTCCCACTCATTTCAGATCTTGTTGACATGCTGTTACCAATTGCCCCTCAATAAGAATAAAAACTGAAAATACCTAAGGATCACCATCAATCTCCAAACAAAATGTAGAGCATTGATTGGCATGCCTAATTAGTATGCCTAAGGACCACCATCAATCTCCAAATAAAATGTAGACTCGTATATGATTTGTTTTCAGTAAACTTAAGATAGTGCATTCCATAAAGGCAAAGCAAGCGTCACAAAACTTTCTTTATATGAAAATACGTTTGTGGGAATCGGAGACAAATTATTCTAGTCTTTTGAGATAAAAAAAAACTGGTCAAACCTCTTTTGAATTTCCAGCATCGGCTTATGGCCCTGAGGACTTCCCCTGCTCGCCATAAAATCCCTTCAAACATTTGCGTACTTTCTGAGAAGTCAGAACAAAATGGAACAACATCCAACAAATAAATAAAGCAAATTTGATGCAATAACAGTTTTTGGATGCACATTTACAAAAACGTAAATGCATCTTTCACAATAACTAAATATCAGCATATCGAAATTCATCCTAAAGTTGTAGCAAGATACTCCAAATAGACAAATAAAGCAGCCTCAACTGCACCACCACCGGCAACCACCTGTTTCAACGATTCAAATATTTAGTACATAAATCAAGAAAAATTATAAAATGACATTTTACTAAGGGAGGTGATTTGCACACTTCCTTAATTGATTGACACACTTTAAATTATAGTGTCTTGACATTTATACCCTCACATAGTGAAAATGTGTAAAGTAATGTGAGGGTATAAATGTCAACACACTCTAATTTAGAGTGTGCCAATCAATTTGAAGAGTGTGCAAATCACCTCTCTTTTACTAATAATATCAAGTGATTAATATTCCAAGGTTCTTTTGACAATAGATAAAGCATCCTGCATGGCCCTATCCATCTCATCAAGCATGAAGTCATTAGCACCTCTGAGTATGACAGAAACCTGTTGAAATCATTTATTAAAATAAACTTAAAAAAGGTCCGAACATTTGCATAAAAATTTATGGATAACATCATGTGTTTAATATTAATCTCTTTATTTTAAAAAATTAAGAAATATGACATACTGCACTCGAGGTTTTGGTTCCCTTTATCATTATAATATCATCATCTACAATGCGCTCTTCCACCACTTCATCAGTTTGTCCAAGAAATGATGAATCATATGTTTCCTCTCCTTCCATGTCAGCAAAAGTTGACACCTGAAGCAAATCAAAAAATGAAAATCAATTTCAATAATAAAAATCAACATAAAAATAATCAAGTTAAGACTTAAGACTATTACCAAAGTTGGACCAGTTGCCTTTGCTACATGGCGTAAATCCTCCTTTCGCACACGTCTAACAGCAATTGCACCACCCTCCACAAAGTACTGAATTTTAACACACCAAATATTATTAAATAAACCACATGTAGAGAAACCGTCACATTGTCAAAACATGATCAAGTGTAAGCATTATACCTTGACGGCCTTCGGTTCACCCTCGCACACGATTCCAATACATCGGAATCCTGAATCAAACCTGCAATTAACACAAACATTATAAAGATCCAAACTTTTTAGTCAACACTATTACATATTCCCAAAGGAAGGCTACTACTTTTAGGGAGAAAACGCACAATCTATTATGGCCTGTTTGCTAAATTTTGTAAGATTGACTGGTGAAAGTCAAGTTTAATACTGAGAAAAGATTTCATTTAAGTACAGCTGCTGTTATAAGAATGCTCAACATTCTCTTGAACATTTTTTTTGCTCAAAGACGAAACCAAGATTATCAGATCTATTCTATGCTATAATAATGATTGCCTTAAGTTGATGGTTTATTTTAATCGGCATAAACATATTCACATAAACTCTGTTATAGTCAATAAAACAAAGTTGTCAAAAGGAGTATGCCACGAATGGAAAAAAAACAACCCACAACCAAATGGCCCTAACAGGCACAGATGCAAAATGCACTCGCTTGTAAATCAGCTCCCATAGCCTAAGAATACACAAACTCCTGCTTTACATACTAATTGAACGAAAGCAAACTATATTTTATCATTTCGCAACATTAAGCCTACTAATACATTTTTTTATTGGAAGCTAGGTATCACCTGTCCGTAATTCGATGGTCAATAGTATTATCTATTGGTAGATTAAACAAAGAAGAGGCATACATTTACAATAAAAGCGTATAAGAATGTGAAAGCGGCTAAAAATAAGCATATCTATAATTCTTGGCTACAATCTTGGTGTTAAGAAACCATTTTTAGTACCTCTCTTGTGTAAGGATTAGTATTTTGTAACACGCCCTCAACCGCCTTATAATCGATCTTCGAAGGCTCCTTGAGTCAAATGAAACGATCTTATAGACACCACATCTTTACATGTTGCAAGTTCATGAAAAAATATATTAGAATCTAAGAATGTGTCTACGCGAGCAACATAAATAACTAAGCTTCAAATTATAACTTATCTTTAGAATGTGAAACACCTTTTCTTTGCGGTATCCTATCCAAATCCAGCGATCCACAGCCTTTATAGATAACACGCCTCCCGACACACCATCTGCTAGAAGCAGACCGTACCTGCCAAACAGAACGGGTAAGTATAATGATAATGCAGAAAAAAAAATCTGGTCAAAATTATGCATTACTGACCAAATGACATTTACCTTGAACTTCAACATCGATGAATTTCATACGCTCACTTTTTGTATTAGCCACCAACAAAGGTCCCTAAGAACACGCTCGTCCATGATCGGTATGAAGAGGTTGTGCTATGGCTGATATCAACACATTTAGGGAAAAAAAAAAACACAAAATTCAGGCATAAGAATAAACTGTCAAACTATATTATAAATTAAGGAAACTTTCTCACCGTGACAATTACGGCTATTTGATCCAACAAATTCAGTCTCCGTTGCACGATAAATGGCTTGATTGACAGATTTCCAATCTTTCAAACTACCATTAACAACCTCTGCCAATATCTGATTCATTAAAACATAAAGACATCGAAGGATCGATAAAGAAATGGTAAAATCAATAAACTCCGGTTTGAATTTATACAAACATAAAAACTGAGAGCGTCTAATTTTTCTTATATAAATTCAACCGTTAACAACAGTCTAGGATTTGCACCACGCGGACCAAAACCAATAAGCAGCGAACAATCGTCAAACGTACTAAAGCAAACCGGGTTTTCTGGGCTTGCAAAAGCAGGATAACGAAAATCTACAGCAAAAGAGAGGATAGAGAATGATACATGGGAATCGCACCAGGCTTTACCTCTCGAGGGATCTCGAGAAGCTTACAACCCCCACCAGCAAGTGTACCTGATCGTTGTAGTATAGTATAGTGACAAGTACCGGGGGATTGATCGTTCAACTCAGGAATAGTGTCGCTAGGATTAGAAAGCCTAAAAACTAGGTCTAGAGGTGAGAGATGATTCTTTTTGTATTTTTATAGTTTTTTATAAAGCAAGTAAAATCTCGGTTTTTTTGGAAGAGTGGGCGGAATTAGTTGCTAATCAACTAACCCAATAACTAAGATGCAATCAAAATAAAATAACAAAAATGAAATGAAATCTAATTCATAATTTGGTGTGAACAATAATAGGGAAAGTTGTGTTTACTTAGGTTTCATTACTCCCTAGATATCTTTTACAGGTTGATAGTTTGTTACAATTGCATGGATGACGGGTCGTATTCATTAATACTAGTCGTAGGGCCGTGTACAATATTCCCTAACTCTATAGGATCCTACTTCACTCCTATGTCGAGCCGTTAGAAGCTTCTAACATGGGATCATTAGAATTCTCCTACGCATTAAATACAACCAAAAATCATAGTACACCTCTGATCATGTTTCTTAAGACGTTCAAGCATGTCACCAATGGAAGTATGCCAGTTTTCTTAAGCCTAACATAGAATACAATCATCCGTAACAACTATAAACAAACAATCAACCCATAATTAACATCTAGGTTTCACTACATCTAAGAAAACACACAAGAGATCTAGCCAAGCATGTTAAATTCAAGACAAGTGTAAGATATATTCAAACAACACATAGACATATTGAATGAATTGAAAGAGTACCTATCTCAATTGAACATAAAAGGTTTCAAAGGGTAAAAACCCTTGAAAAAGCTGTAATATTCGTACTAGGGTTTCTCTCAAAAGTTACACCCTACTTGTTCCTCTCTCATGAATGAAAATTGCAAAACTATATATAGATTTTACAGGGTGACGGCGTCAAGAAGGAAATTCTGACACCATCAACTCGCCGCCCATAATGAAATCGGATTGCCTAGATCCACTTTTGACGCCGTCATGTGCACTTCTGCTCTGGGCCGTCACTCTTATTTAGACCATGACGGCCTATGGTGACGTCGTCATGTCCCTAGTGTAAAACTTTTCTGGATCGTCACGGACTTTATCCACTTCCACCTCTTGTATTACTCTTGACGCCGTCACTTGAGAACTTTTGGCGCCGTGAGGTACTGTTCCCAGCAAGGAAAATTAAGACTTTGCCGTTTTCTTCACTTTTATGCTCCAAAAATGTCCAAAATGCTCCTTTTTCCAGAATTCACTCCAAAAGTACCTAAAATGACAAAAGGAATGATTTAGGGTATTATTTGATCAAATAAATTCGAATCCGGGCTAAAATGACCCCCTAAAAATGGTTCATTTTTCGCCTCATCAAATACCCTTACACTTGAGATTTGCTTGTCCTCAAGCAAATGCGCTTTTATTCTAATCAAAATACAAGTTAGGGGTCATTTAACACTAATATAAAAGTAATTACAATAAATAATCGATCCACTAAAGACCAAAGAAAAGCACGGAGGTCATACACTAGCACCTCACAAATAGTGTTTAGATACTCACATCTCTCGGGTGTAATAAAGTATATATCACAATATGGAAATGGAAAACATCTCTCACTACCTGTAATAGCAAAATAGATTACCACAGGCTTGGGAAAGGATCAAACCTCCACCACATGGCGTAAGCACCTAGGATAAACTATCAAATAGGTCTTTTAAAGGGTTATAATGTTAGGTGTAGGGATATGGAATACACGGTTTTGTTAGATAAATGCAATATTTACTGGTGGCGAGTTAATCATCTTGGTTAATTACATGTACAATATGGCGTTGCTAAGCCAAGACTAGACTCGACTTAAGTTAATAAATGAAAAATAACAAAAACATAAAACAAACATAGAATAAAACGGGATGGTAGTCCGTATGTTTTTTTCTCTTTTCTTTTTTCTATTTTTTTTTTTACTTTTTTATTTTTTATTTATTTATTATTATTATTTTTGTGCATACACTCTTACCCTACCATCCAAAATAATACATTATAGGGAATGTACATTCCCCTTACACTTGAATTTTTACATACTTTACAATAAACTAATCTAATGACTCGAATTAAGATAATCAAAATACTTGGAGTACTTTTAAGATTAACGCACATATGGGGGTAATATAAGATGTTCTTCCTCATTACTCCATAACATTAGTACTTTACCCATGAGTCTCAATCGTCCCAAAACAATATGTACAAGATATGACTCGACTTAGCAACCATGTAATCAATTATATAATTTACTAAGGGTTTAAACATATAACAATAATGCACTAAAGATGAGTGCATACACGGAAGGCTAAGGCAATTTGGTTGCACATTTTGGTAGGTTGTAACAAATTCTCCCTTTAAGTAAGATGCTTAAAGGTAGAAACGAAAAGATAGGCTTGGAGGGGCGTACTAGGGGTTTCGTGTACTAAAAATGAGTACAGCGCTAAGGTGTGGGAAAAATTAATTGACTTTACTAGTCAAGTAATATGACTTAAATGGTCAAGTAATTATGATACGGGTTTAACACAAGGGTGATCCTAATGCCTCTATAGGATCCTACTTCACTCCTATGTCGAGCCGTTAGAAGCTTCTAACATGGGATCATTAGAATTCTCCTACGCATTAAATACAACCAAAAATCATAGTACACCTATGATCATGTTTCTTAAGACGTTCAAGCATGTCACCAATGGAAGTCTGCCAGTTTTCTTAAGCCTAACATAGAATACAATCATCCGTAACATAAAAGGTTTCAAAGGGTAAAAACCCTTGAAAAAGCTGTAATATTCGTACTAGGGTTTCTCTCCAAAGTTACACCCTACTTGTTCCTCTCTCATGAATGAAAATTGCAAAACTATATATAGATTTTACAGGGTGACGGCGTCAAGAAGGAAATTCTGACGTCGTCAACTCGCCGCCCATAATGAAATCGGATTGCCTAGATCCACTTTTGACGCTGTCATGTGCACTTCTGCTCTGGGCCGTCACTCTTATTTGGACCATGACGGCCTATGGTGACGCCGTCATGTCCTTAGTGTAAAACTCTTCTGGATCGTCACGGACTTTATCCACTTCCACCTCTTGTATTACTCTTGACGCCGTCACTTGAGAACTCTTGACGCCGTCAGGTACTGTTCCCAGCAAGGAAAATTAAGACTTTGCCGTTTTCTTCACTTTTATGCTTCAAAAACGTCCAAAATGCTTCCTTTTCCCGAATTCACTCCAAAAGTACCTAAAATGACAAAATGAACGATTTAGGTCATTATTTGATCAAATAAATTCGAATCCGGGCTAAAATGACCCCCTAAAAACGGTTCATTTTTCGCCTCATCAGAGAATTAGTTCACTTCCAAGAAAAAGGTGTATCAGTCTTAAGATTGCACATTTATATTTGACCGACAATTGAATCATAAAATGCAACAGGTACCACATAGAAAAAAAAATCTTCAAATAACATACCTTGTAATTTCTTAGGAATTAGAGGCCTAATCACATCTTCAATTTTCCACAAATCAACATTCTCAAAAACATTGACAAAAAGCAAAAACCTACACAAATGACCCCCAATTTCATAAGAAATCTTAAATTTAAACGAAAACCCCAAAATTAATACAATACCCTAATTCTCATAAACATCAAACCTGCGATATTTTTTCTTATAAAACCACATACCTCCATCGATTTTCTAATCCAGACCTCGGCTCACTTCCTGGCAGCACATCCTATCCTCGATGATTCACCTCTCGATCGTTGGTAGAGTATCTATGGTGGTCGTTCCGATGTGATGGTTGGCTGCATCCAATCCGTGTATATTGATGATGGTTTTTGATGATATGATTTGAGCGTGTATATGTTGATGAGGCGAAAAATGAACCACTTTTAGGGGGTCATTTAAGCACGGAATTGAATTTATTTGATCAAATATTGCCCTAAATCGTTCCTTTTGTGATTTTAGGTACTTTGGGAGTGAATTCTGGAAAAGGAAGCAATTCGGACGTTTTTGGAGCATAAAAGTGAAAAAAACGGCAAAGACTTAATTTTCCATGCTGAGAACAGTACCTGACGGCGTCAAGAGGAAGATCCTGACGGCGTCAAGAGTAAAATCCATGACGACCCAGTGAAATCCTGACGACGTCACAACAAGGGCGTCAAGACTAATTTTGGTGACGGCCTGCATAAGGTGTATACATGACGGCGTCAGACCTAGATCTAGGCAGTCTGAGAAACTATTTGGGGGCGAGATGACGGCGTCAGACTTTTGTTCTTGACGCCGTCACCTATCAAAATCTATATATATAGTTTTCTATTTTTCATTCATAAAGGAGGAACTTGTGTGGAGAATACTAGGGCCGAACTTTGTAAACCCTAGGTCGTATTTTACAATGTTTTCAAGGGTTTTCACCCCTTGAATCCTTTCATGTTCAATTGAGATAAGTCTTCTTTCAATTCAATCAATATGTTTATGTGTTGTTTGAATATATCTTATGCTTATCTTGATTTCAACATGCTAGGCTAGATCTATCTTGTGTTTGCTTAGATGTAATGAAACCTAGATCTTAATTATGTGTTGATTACTTGTTTATGGTTGTATTGGATGAATGATTTCAATGTTAGGCTTAAGAAAACTGGCAGATCTCCATTGTGTAACATGCTTGAACGTCTTAGGAAACATGAACCGATGTGTACTAGGTTTTATTGGTTGTATTTAATGCATGAGCAAATTCTAGTGATCCCATGTTAGGAGCTTCTTAGCCGGCTCGACATAGGAGTGAAGTAAGCGCTCATAGGATTGGGGAAGTAAGTACGCCACCCTATGAATGGTATTAAGGAATACAATCCGTCATCCACGCAACTATAACAAGTAATTAACGTGTAAAAGATATCTAGGGAGTAGTGAAATCTAAGTAAACATATTTCTCCCACATATTGCTCACAACTCTAGTATAATTTAGTTTATTTTCATTTATAGTATTTTATTTTGATTGCATCTTAGTACTGGGTTAGTTGACTAGCAACTAATTCCGCCAAACTCCTGCAAACCCGAGATTTTTTATTTGCTTTCATAAAAACTAAAAAAATACAAAAAGAATCATCTCTCATCTCTAGACCTAGTCTTTAGGTTTTCTAATCCTAGCGACACTATTCCTAGCTAAACGATCAATCCCTCGGTATTTGTCATTATACTATACTATATCAATCAGGTACACTGCCTGGTGGGGGTTGTAAGCTTCTCGAGATCCCTCGAGAGGTAAAGCCTGGTGCAATCCCTACGTACCATATGTGTGTGTAGAAAATTAGGGTTTGTTGTTTTGACTTGAGTGCGGGGAGGATTATGGAACGTTCTAGGTTTATCGCATATAAAGCGATCCATTCTAGTAGATGAACATAGAACAGACTGGAAAAGCAGGCTAAAGGTGGCCCAACGATTGGGCTGTAATTTTGGCGGAAAAACGGGAGGGTAAAACCGTGCCTTTTCCCTTCTGGTTTAATATAAAACATAATTTGTCATGTATCATAACTTTTCTAACACCCTAAATAAAATATATGGGAGAGTAATTAACATGTGGAATCAAGATCACATGGTAAAGTGAAGTAACGCGCGGCTTATTCTCAAGGTCCCAGGTTCAATTCCCATGGCTATCATGATTTCCATTTTTTATATGTGTTGAATACAAAAATCACATTCAGATTTTTACATATTTGGTGTTTTTTTATTCTTTTATTTATAAGCACTTTGTTAAATTGTAAGTTTTTAAATATTTACATAGTCGGTTTGTTTTTTTATTTCACGAATATCGTTTGAATTTCTTTGCCTTTAGATATACAACACTGGTTATTATTATTGTTGTTAGTAAATTTTACATAACCAGTAGATGTGAGCTAATGAACATTTTGTATGTTAAAAAAATCTTAGCACACCCATGAGATATAGAAACGTGTTTCACCTGACGTAGAAAAACATATGATTTGACGCTTTGCTCGACAAATTTAATCTTTAAATGTTGCCGATAAATCTGTTGCACTGCACGAACAAACTGTCTAAAAACATACATGGAAGTTTCGTGCACGAGTAAAAGTATTTGTCCCGTGGCGAAATTTACCTCCTCTTTAAATTTTCCCGATGGTCAAGTTCATAGTCAACGATTTCGTTGCATTCCATTGTTATTTTTTATTGAAAGTAAACCACTTAAGGGTGGCCTAATGGTAAAAGGGCTTGTGACTATCACTTTAAAATGTGTAAGGTCTCAAGTTCAATTCCTACTAGGTGCAAACAACCTTAAGTGGCCACGCCAACCTCCTGAAAAGGGAGGGCTTCACCTGGTTTGAGTCTGTGTGGCGGTTGGTTCAAACCCCGTGGATTAGTCGGCCAAAAAGTCAGAAACCATGGTTATAAAAATATATATATATATATATATATATATATATATATATATATATATATATATATATATATATATATATATGTTAAAATAAAAAGGGTCTTATAATAAAAAGAATAGTATTTTAATTGTGATGCAGTTATATACATATATGATGCAGAAAACTTATGATAATTCAGTTTCTTTATAACCATGATGTAATAACTTTATAACCATGATGCAGTAACATTAAAACCATGAATGCAGTAACCGTGATGCAGTAAAATCATAATTGTGATGCAGTAACTTTATAACCGTGATGCAGTAAATTTATAACAGTGATGCAGTAAAAATTTTTGGCGGGAAAAAAAAAATTTTGGCGGGAATTTTTTTTTTTCGGCGGGGGGTGGGGTTGGGGTGGGGGTGACACGTGTCATATGATGTGGCAAGGGGTGACACATGTCACTCCCACAATTCTTTTTACACTTTTTATTATAAGACCCTTTTTAGAATAACCTCACCCTATATATATATATATATATATATATATATATATATATATATATATATATATATATATATATATATATATATATATATATATATTAAATCCAAAGACAAACGGTGCCGTTTTGGCACCTCCCGTTCCCGCCATTTTTTCCGGCCCAGTTGTTGGGCTCTTTTAGTATGTTTTAGATGATCCATGTTTCTTCCCTAAAAGTTATCCATCGGTGTCTTCCACACACTCCTTATCCATCAACAATTAGCGCACATCACCACAGTTAGGTTTTCAACAATTATAGAACCTATTGATTTTGGTGGTGTGGTCGGGTTGTCGCTGTGATAAGCCATGATCCATCTCAAATAGAAGCTGCTTCTTTGGTTTCTGTTGGGTGATTTCAGAAGGCGAGACGTGGTTGGGTTTTCAATTAGGTAAACCTTATTTTAATTGTTGTTATTTGCTCGATTGGGTTTCGGTTTTTGGGGCTTTTTGTTATGTTAATTGTTGTTATTGAAATTGTAGGCTGAAAACCCTAATTTTTGGGGTTTGATTTTTGTACGGTTTTGGTATCTTGACAAAAACCTAATGTTATTGCTTTTAATGATTGGCCATGTGACTTGGGTGTTTTGGCAACTATTATCTCTATGAATTTGTAAATATATAATGTAGTAGTGGCCCATACAAGTACTATGGTTGCAGCCATGGCGCCTGTTTGATATCGGATGCTATTTTATATGCCGCTATAAAAGCGTGGTCACAAATATGATTATAAACTGTTATCAGACACTGTGTATAGCCTGTGATCGCAGTTGCCATTGATATATGATTAATTCACAACGTGAACGACGCTGTTTTGCGTCTCTTTGGGTTGTGGTTGCAGCCGCTGCCGGTAATTGACCGTCACGGCGTGGCAGCTGCTCATCTGTGGTTTGCTATGGTAGTAAATTAGTTTTTACTATGCGTGCCACACCAACACCCGTATCTTGGCTAGGCAGTCACACCGAGAATGTGATTGCAGCCATGTCGGGTGATCAACGAGGATCATAAATTACTATAAAGATATGGCGATGACGATGGATGGTTGCAGTTGTATAACTGAAACACATTCCTTCCAGAAGTCAGTACCTTGGCGAGGCGACCTGTGGGTTGCAGCCATTGTAGCTTTCCGGCTTCAGGTGCATATGTGTATTCCAATATGAGCCTAATTTTTTGTACTGTGATGATTGCTTAAACATGATGTCTTGCTGCATTGTGCCTCACCAACCATCACGCGTGCACCAGGCCACGAATAAATCTGACCCAACTTTTCTGTTTCTATTGGCGATGATGATAATTTTGCAGCTTTTGTGTTTATGCATTTATCTGAGCCTTATTTGTTACCATTATGCGTGTGTACTGCTGCCATTATCAGCAACGATGGTTGCCATAACTGATGCGAAAGTCATCAACCAACGGTTAGTGTTGTTCATTGATTTGAGTTACGCCATTTCTGTATACAGGTGATTATTACATAGCTTTTCATTCAGCTATATTGATCTATGGTCGGTTTAGACCTTATAATAATGTATTTTTCAATTGATGGATAATAGGTAAAGGTAACTGGGAAAGGAGACATCACAATATTTTGTCGATGAACCGCTTGCGGATTATTTGCCATTCATTGATGGTTTGGCAAAAGCTACACGAAGAAATATTTCAAAGGTATATGCGCTGACCGAGGTAAGTGAGTTATTTTGAGCTGAATTATGCAAAGTGGGTTCACTTGCGTTATTTCGAGCTGAATTCAGCTCTAAGCAGGAATGTATTTGTACATAAAGCATACGAGTACAATTGAAGAAGCTATAGTTTTGCTCTCTAATATGCTTTATGTTGTTATTTGAGGACTGAATATGCCTTATTTGGTGTGACAGTTGCTGAAGAATTGCATCTTCCATAATTACTGAGGTCACAGATTGTGATGCCTCACTTTCATAGCAAAGGTAGCCATGCTAGGCAAGGTCCAACAAGCGACTAATAAATAGAAAAACTGAATGATGTGGGATTTCAGGTACTATTGATCAAACATTTGTTGTAATACAATTTATCTGTTATGTGTGGCATTTTTTAAGCTAGGATCAGTGACTTCTCCGTTCTTCTATTTTCAGTTGTGCAAAGCCCATGTCATGTGACGGGTCAAAAAGGGTCATTTTGAAAACCAGGTCTGCCAGGTCAGGGGTCGGGTGGAAACGGGGCATTTTGGATTTTTTTCCAAATGTAACTTACATCTTCACTGAGAATTTTTATTGTTGTTGATTGTATGATCTGTTTTAATACGATATGTGTTATGTAATTCGTTAGCGAATATTAATATTGGATTTTTTTTGTTTCTATGTAGTGTAGAACCATGACGCTGCCGATGAAAGTTGCAGCCTTTGAGTTCTCAGGTAGACATGTATGCTAACTTTTGCATGTGATACACATATTAAAGCTTTAGGAAAATGTACATATAGGTGTGTTTGGGAATGCTTATATATTTTTGAGGGCCACGATTTATGAATGTCGTTATCTTGGCCGGGCAACCTTCAAAACCTTATGGTTCCAGCCAAAAACAGTGTTTTGCTTTGTTTCTATATTTCTGAACCCGGCCCCTCGCAGACATTGAAACATTCTGATACATGTGTGCGGTTTTTTGTTACTGTTATGGTTGCATGCTGTATCGTTTCCAGTGTGGTACATGTTAGATATTGTGAAGTAGATATTAGCAGTTAATATTAAATTTCCATACAATGATGTATGCAATTTTTTTCAGTGGCTTACTACTTTAGGGGTTGGGTTTATCGGCTTATTAAGATTTGGAAAATCAATATGCTTACTTTTTACTGCGTATGAGCTTATTAGTTTAGGTTTATTGATTTTGCTAAGCCATAAAGTGGAGTTGGTAAGCTTATAAGCTGATGTAAGTGGCTTTTTAAAAAAGCTAATCTGACAGCTCCTTTAGTATTGACAGATTGTTTACATGGTTGGTAGTACTTTAAAGATCTAATAAGCATGTATTTTTTCTTGACTGATAGACGGCTCTATCACTCTTGATCCTTGCCTTGATTGGGTCCATGTCACTGCAATGCTTCTTTGAGAAAGGTTCGTACTCGATTTTAGTTCATACATTTTTGTGTTAGCAGTAACTCCAATTGTGCTGCCATACTATTTTATATTGTTTTGATAACTAAAGGTGAAAACTTTTGAAAAATCATTTGTAACCGGTTCTAATTAGGTTGTGTTCATATAAAATGAATCTGATAACAAAAATACAGCTGAAAGAGAACTGGTCTAACTTTCAAGCTGAACAAAGTTTGTTTTTGATGAGTTAAACATTTTTTATCATATAAATTAGATATTTTAATCTGTATGTTCAGTTTTTGTGATCCTAATTAACGAGTAAATCGTTATTACAAAAACATATAGATTACAATGATAACGTTAAGTTATAACAAAATGGGAGGAAAAAAAATATATATTTGGAGTTAACCCTACCCGCCCCAACCCACTTGACCTATACTGAATGTCAACAAAAATGGATTTTATTTCCTACCCAGCCCATCTGACCTTCCTATCTTAGATGTCAAGTTGGATAATTATTAAATGCTTATTGCAATGTTATGCTATGTTATAAAACAAAAGATGTTGGGTGTGGACCTCAAGTCCTCAAACATGGCTTTCACTACCAGCGTGACCAATGTGGCTAAAAACAAGTTTTTCTTTTGAAACAATAATTGGAACATGATGTAAGCTGTATATATAACATCAAGAGTACAGTGATAGGGACCAAATAAATACATGTTCATAGTTGAAAATAACAATAGCGCTATTCTCATAAATTTATGCCAAATGGTTTCAAGTTTCAGTTTAAGATAACAAATTAACAATGCCGTCCAACCATTTAAGGGTTTATTTCTACTTACTACAGACAATTTGTTTTCTTGATTGCAGTGCTTCCATTCGCATTTGTTGATTTCTATCTCTATGAGAAAAAAGAAGACGAGATAGATGGATTTATACAAAAACTTATCCTTATTGGATGTTTGTCAAATCATGAATTATATCACAATAATGTCTACTTAATGGCCGTATCCAGGCAAAACTGTAATGTTGCTACCCTCATTGTGTTTCTCCATCGTTTAGCTAGCGTGAGTACCCTAAACTGTTTTACATGGTAATGCTAATATGTTCTGCTTTTGCTCAATATCATTATGTGACTATTTATTTCTTAATAGTTTATCACTTTGTTCAGGTTTTTTACTACCATTTTGAAGAGCCGGAAGAGGAATCGCTTAGAGATAACTTTGTTGTGGTGGTAAGAACAAACCCTTCTCACGACTTGGAACTGTAAGTGTCCTGTTTCTAATTTATTAAAGCGGTTGTTGTGTTTGGTACTTATAAGTTTTTGGCTATGGTTGGTTTGGCGGAATAACTTTTGGCTATTCTGCTCAAATAATTATTGGTCATCAAAAGTTATATATGATGTGGTTTTGCTTTTTCAAAGTTACATTTACAGTTTCCAGTTGGGGCCGGCAGCGATGGGACAAATTTTTACATATACATCTTTTCATCCATATATATTGAACCTATTTTAAAAGTTACTGTGCAATGATCGACGACGTGAAATGACGCCCTGCAGTGGCGCCATCTGATCCACAATTGGCAGCTCGCCAAAGCCAGCTGATACCAAGGCCAACTACAACAGCTGCACACAAAGGTACTTTATATACATCGACATGCAATGGGTTATTTATGGTTTATGTACATTCTTTTTGCGTTGTCACTTAACGAGCCTCATTATAGTAAATAGATGATTAAGATGGTTTTGCAATTTTTTTCTTTAAGGGAGTGTCTCGCAGTAGTGATTTTCATATTAAAATTAGTTTTGTTCGTGATCTTATTTTGAATCCTCTTTAATTTGATCTTAGGAGTAGTATAAAAATCATTTTCAGCATATACCTTTACTTTTGAGGAATTTTAAATGGTATAGAGTTTCCTAAGGTTTAGACTGTTTTCAAATAGTAGATAGGATAGAATTTTAGTTTTAGCTTTTTAGTTGTTAGAAATGCTTTAGAGTAGTTCATATTAGGATATTGTAAGTTTCAAACACATGGCCTTTGACTTTTTAAGTCAAAAATCTCCTTTTTTTACCCATTTACACCAGCTGTTTTGCTGTCAAAAAAACACCCTACAGCCATTTTGATTTTGAATTTTAATTTCTTTGTTTTTAATCCAAATGATCTAAAAATTTGCATGGTACTTATTTGGTAGCTTATGTAGTTTATGCTATTTTTTTGTTTATTTTTTAGATTTTTCTTACCAGCTTATTAGGCCCCCTAAGTAGCCCCCTTAGGCCATTTCAGCTTCAGTTTCCCTTATTACATTTTATGCTTATTAGTGCTTTGTGCCTTATTTTTGCCTTTCGGACGCCTCCAACTGCACAAACATAGGATCGGTTATGATTTCACGATTCACTTAAATGCTGTTATGATTTTCCAGGATATGTGATTAATAATCATTTTATGCATTCACATTGCTGATATGTTTATTAATTGTTTGCAGATGTAAAGGAAGCAACACATGGACAAAAACATGCTGGAAAAGCTGGCCGGAAAAGCAGGCCAAAAGTGGCACACCAAAAAAAGGCGGGAAAAGCCCGGACGAAATGACGTCGGATTGAATAGTGTATAATATTATTTAGTAATTGTTGGGCTTATAACATGAAGGCATCAACTTATGAATTATGCAACAGATTATGCAACAGGTTGCAAGTATTGGCTGTAATTGATGTGATATAGGATTTTTGTGTGTAGACGTAATTTTTGCAAACTTTTCAATGAAATGCATTTCACGTTTACCCATATGTGTTTCAATGTTTTTTGTAGTGATTGAAAGCGTTTTGGGTGCCATCACCTTGATTTTAGGCGGCGACGATGGGGTTATTGGTATAGTAGAAAATTACCGTCCAATAACCAACGCGATAAAACGACGCCCGGCTGCAACGCGCCGGACCGTCGCCAATCTTGTATATATATACATATTGAAAGTTATGGGCCTGGATAAAGAGGGAGCCCATGTATAAGTAGGGCTAAGTCCTTGTATAAAATATTGTGTATGATAAAGAGGGAGTCCATGTATAAGTAAACATTTTGTTAGATCTCCGATCTCATCATATTATCTAAGGTTTTTATTTATTTATTTATTTTATTATAATTATTTTTATTTTTTTTCAATTTATTGGTGAGCACGTACTGCCTGAGATTTAAAAAGTGGTGGAATTGGCTAGAGAAAACTCTAAAACATTTGCTACAAATCCTTTGTAACATGCGGTAATTATGCATGGTTATTTACCGGTCAAGATGAGTTTTTACCTCTTCGTTGATATAACGAGATAGGCAGCGGCCCGCTGCGTTGCGGCGGGGCGTCGTTTCACGTCGTCAATCATTGCACAATAATTTTTTTTAAATAGAAAGTGCGGCTAAGCAAACTGAAATAAGAAAACAGGTAAGTAAAAGCTTACGCAAAACTGATTGTAGGCGCGCATAGGACCAATCTAATATTGTTTGAATGGACACCTCAGTTGTATACCATACAAATTACCGTTTGCACATTACTTTTTGGAATGAGCCAGAAGAGATACAAAATGCATATAACATTCATAAATTGTTCAAAATCACAATAGCATAAGAGTTATAAGCACGTTATTTAGTTCATCATTCATTTGGGAAATTTAAAGTGGAAATTGTAATGTATTATGCAACTAAAGAAATGGGAACATTTTACCGTTTCCATCAATCCAAATACAATTCTGTAACTATACTCACCAATAACTTGGTTTAGCAAATCTGCACTTGGTTTCACTTATCTTGATACAAAAATGTAGTGCAGCAAAAAAAGAAGATACATAAATAAACTTTAAGTACTCTACATGAAATCTTCAAACTGAAAAACTTATCTGTTTGCCAATCTCATCAGTCTGTTGATGATTCGAGCTGATTACCACTATCGCTGTCTGATGATCCACATGGTCTTTGATTATCCATTGGTTGTTTGAAGAACCAATACATGATGGTTGCTGTTAATGTCAGGATCATCTTCTGGTTTACCTGAGAATCTGAGATATAATGTCATAACGCGCATTAAGTAAACGTCAAGAACGAAAAGATTCCATTTTGTGAAAAAAGACTATTTCATACCTCAATTACGTCTTCAGGTAAGCATTTGTATAAGAACACCTGCAACATCAGTATAATTATACGACTTCTCCCCGATGTCATCACATATAGCAAGCTTTATTTCTGCAGACTGATCACTCATCCTCATCGGGATTATTCCAGGTGAGTCCAACAGCTCTAGATTGCTTCCAAAACAAACCCACCTTTTACCAAGATCACAAAGAAACTATGTATAATTAATAAAAGCAGAAACTGCCGGTGAAAAGTAACAAATCCAAGATGGCAATTGCAACTCATTTAACTGAAAATGGGTCCAATTCAGGTTTGTCTTGTTTTATAATGAGTCAAATAAATCATCTTATTTATGCCTATAGTGTGTGTGTGTGTGTGTGTGTATATATATATATATATATATATATATATATATATATACCCTGACCTGCCGCATACGCCTAACCACATCCGGGCACCCTGCAATAGAAGGTTCAAAAGAACATTAGTTTTTCTGACTACCATGACAGGAGTTGTTGAACAGGAAAACCATGGGCCAACGATGTGGCCACGCATATGAATTAAGCAAAAACATCGTAAAAAAACTTCGGAATACTGAAGACAAAAAAAATATGACCATAGAAGCCATTATATGTCAAATAGAAATACTATATAAGTCTTGAAAACTGGGCTGCAACCAATTTCTCGCAAATCACCACAAAAGGCAAATAACTCAAAAGTTTTCAAATCATGCCTTTTCATCTTAAGTCGAAACTGAGTATACATAATGTAGACAAAACTCATACCAATGTAACCAAGATAATATTCATTTGGATAGTCCTTCCTAATGGTTTCAGTCGTGTGCAACAAATGGTCGACTTCGGGTTCAACCAAATCAGGGTCGCTTCCGTCTACAGCTTCATTTAATAGTTGACAAAACCTGTATTATCACCAACAAACCAATTGCGCTTATTAGTTTCCATGCACCTATTAAAAAAAGTAAACTTTTACATAGTCAAAAAAATAGATTCTTAATTCTTGTACCTTCTTTGTGGATTCGTCAGCCTGCATTACGTAAAATGTTGCCAAAACTAACCATAACATTCAGCCTCAAATGTAGGATAGCTCACTTTCCACAGTTTCCTTGCAACGTAGGATACATCGAACGGATATTTTTTTCACACCTAATCAATATAATCAAGCACTTTAGCTTTCACACTCATTAACTACCATCACTGTTTGTCTAAGTTCAGAATAAGTGGTAAAACGTTTGATGGATACCTTGTTGTATCCATGTCATCAGGTGGTTCAACATACACGTAATCTTGTTTTGCATCACCAACCTTCATATTTAGCAACATAATTTACCTTCAAAACCACAAAAAGTAAACCAAAGATCAGACACTGAAAGATAAAATGGGACAACCCAAATTTCACTTCAGTCAATCTACAACAAAATATAATAACGTAATATCACTGGAAAATGAAACTGCAATTAGTCAGTGTGACATATATTGCGACTAACTTGTACACCTGGTCAACATCCAAAGGGTTGGTTAGCAATGTTTTTTCCATGTCAACAGCATAACTTTGCTGTTGCTAACTTATCATTCACAAAGTTATGAAGTATTATAGCTCATTTTGTTCCGCGACTGAGCTTATACGGTAAACATAAGTCTAAAAACATAAGCCTGATTCGAAAACATCAGATAATAGAAAACCCAGAATTAAATTAACTTACAAAACAAAAAATACCTTAAATCGATGCCATATCCGAATCGACTTTCTATTCAAATTCATAGACAACCCTTTCAACTCCTCATCTTCCCTGCTACAAAAGATAATAACTTGCATACGGGTCTAAGAAAGCAACACACAATAAACAAATAAGCTATCATCATCACCTATAAAATAACAAATTCAACAAAAAATGAAAAAATAAAGACTTCAAACCTCAAATTGAAGAACCACCATCAACAATCACACAAACCCAAACCGTGCCTAACCCCTTATGCATCCACCTCCATCATCTCATACCGCCTTGATACTGTATTTTTTTTTATTGGTAGAAAGGGCAAGATTAAAGATCGATCTTCCTTTCATGTTGTCTGTGAATTAGGTTTATGTGTGTAAAGGCGGTGAAGAGAGGTCTGGTAGATTCTGGAGGCGATGAAGATTTTTATATAACTGGAAGTTTGGAACCGGCTATTTTTTGGGCTATATGACAATGGACTGAATATTATACTGGATCAGGGGAGCATGTTAGCGGCCGAAAAATCAGGCCAAAAGTGGCCCAAACATTTTGGCGGGAAACCCACATGTAATACGCGTCGTATTGCACGGGTTTTAAATATATATAGAATACAAAATATGTTACATAATTGAAATATTTATGGGATAAAGTCTTAAGCTATGGGCGAAGCTACATAGGGGCGGGGAGGGGCGCCCGACCCCCCGAAATTTTTTTTGCGATGTAGGGGTATATAGTTTTCGTGTAGAAAAATTTCGGTATATTCGGTTTCGACCCCCCAAAATTTCGGTATTACCCGAAAAATAGCGTTAGGAAAAAAAAAGTAGATTTGTACCCTCCACTAAAAATTTTCTAGCTTCGCCACTTTATTTATAACAATGATCATATAATACGAAACATCTAGTACGTAATATGTTTAAATAAGTAAATATAGGTCTTTGCGTTTCTGGTCACGAATGTTACTCTAGGTAACTTTAGTACACCGCCATGTTTTCTGAAATCTGAACACAAAAGGGGAGGGCTTGTTTCTTATTTGTTGACTCAATAAAGGTCATTGGTCTATGTTAAATTAATTTAGGTTTTTTTATATATATGTTCAATGAAATGCCTCTGAGAGTGTTTCAGGAAGTAGACACTAGATACCATAAGAGTTGCCTTTTTTATTCAGTTCCGAGATGAGTCAAGCTTTTTAGAAGGTGTTTGTTTCTGCTTATGGTTTATTTAGTTTTAGGTTTATGTTTCATAAGCTCACTTCTTGTGGTTTATTTTAAAACTCTTTGGCTTATAAAAGTTCAGTATGTCATAATAAACTTATATAAACTGAAAATGAGTTGTAGTCACGCTTGTCCAGAAAAGGTCTATTACCGCAACTTTGTAAAAGGAGTCTAATTCAACAAGAAAACAAGTTGTTGCTGGTAGTTCTCATTATGAGGTCTATTACCGCAACTTTGTAAAAAGACCATTATCGAGAAACATATACAAAAAAAAAAAATGTATACTCTCTTTTCTCTTGTGCGTTTGAGTATTTTGATTTACTTTATTTATGAACTAGAAGTGGTATATTTTGAGATTTGCAGGTACACACACAAAGAAGAAGATGAAAATAATATATTTTTAGTTTATTTTGCCCAATTTACAGTATTGATTTTCGACGTTTGTGAGTTTGGGTATTTTGATTTATTTTGTTTATGAGCTAGAAGTGGTATATCAATTGTAACTCTTTTCTTTTTTGTATTTTTTTGTATTTTGATACTATGTATTATGTAATTGTATGTAATTATGTAATGGTTTGTATTGTTAATGAGACTTCATTTTATTGTTAAAAGAAAGTTGAAAAAACAAAAGATGAAGGTCGTCTTAGTGTGGTAGAAAGTCGTCTGTAGGTCGCCGGAGAGAGAAAGCTGATGTAACATGCAAAATGAAGATCGTTGAAGGTCACTGGTGTGCCCAGTCTTATAACTTGTCTTTATTCTTCTTTGTTTTTTCCTTCTTCAGGTGTCTAAGAAGCTTATTCATCTTATTATATCATGTCGGGTCTATTTGGATTCAGGTTGACCTGATAATAATATTATTACTGTAGACTTAAAGTTAAATGTAAAATCCAATTGATAAATAAAGTAATAAGTCAAAAATAAATAGTGTATGTAAAAAGTAAATATATTACACCAGAGTTAGAATCAAACGAGAAGAAAAATTAAAATGGGAATGGTGAGAAGAAACAACAATCACATATTTCAAATATTGGTTTTTGAAATGTGTGACTGAAAATTCTTCTTATTCTTTTTATTTTAGTTTTTCTTCTTACCGGATCTCTTCCCTACACTTGTATAGTAATTTTAGTCATCAAGGAAATTAGTTACTATTTGATAATTCTCACATGTTCAACAATATAAGTTTCTGTTGTTCCAATAATATCACGTATACTCTAAAAATATTAGTGAGATAAAGTGGTTGTGAGCACTTTATCCTAGAGAGAGAAACGAGACATGAAATAGACTGATAAGGCGAAAAATGAACCACTTTTAGGGGGTCATTTAAGCCCGGAATTGAATTTATTTGATCAAATATTGCCCTAAATCGTTCCTTTTGTGATTTTAGGTACTTTGGGAGTGAAATCTGGAAAAGGAAGCAATTCGGACGTTTTTTGAGCATAAAAGTGAAGAAAACGCCAAAGACTTAATTTTCCATGCTAAGAACAGTACCTGACGGCGTCAAGAGCATTTTGGTGATGGCGTCAAGAGTAAAAGTGGTGACGGCCCAGAGAGAATGTGAAGGCGTCACCCAAGGCCGTCACGTGTTAACTTGTCAAAACTTGCGCGCGGAGTAGCTGATATTGTTTTGGTCATAACTTTTGCATACGAACTCGGATTTAGGTGATTCAAAAGCCCACGCGAAGAGGACGAAGAGATCTACAATTTGGTGAAAAATGGTCTTGACGGCGTCAAGAGTAACGGGCTGACGCCGTCAAGAAGGGCCGACAGAAAACATGCCTATAAATATAACATCATAACTTCACTTTTTGCAAGCCCTAAACCCTAAGGTTGATTCTTGGGTTTAGGTGGGTGTTTTTCCAGCAACTTAGAGGGTTTCAATCACTTCATAAACATCATGTATTGGTTTGATGATTGTATCTTAATTATGTTTTCCATTATCATTGTTGTTTGCTCTTCTTTGATGATGATTTGCTAATTCACTTTGTGTCTACTTATGATTATGTGAAACTTGTATATAATTGATTAGATCTCATTGATTTCTTGTTGATGTTGTGTCTATCTCCATTAACGAGGGGCTTGTTGATGTGTGTGTCTATCTCCATCAATTAAGGCGTGACAACTTCAATAGATCTAGTTGGTTTAGTTTATAATTCTTATTTCCTATTGATTCTTGTTTTGATTGAATGAATTTGATGTTAGGCTTAAGAAAACTGGCAGATCTTCAAATGGTAACATGCTTGAACGTCTTAGGAAACATGAACCGATGGCACTAGGTCTTTATTGGTTGTATTTAATGCATGAGCCACTGTTTATAATCCATATGGTTGTGCTGGGCATGGCATAGGAGGAGATAAGAGCTCATAGAATTGGGGAGTTAAGTGCGCTACCCCATGAATGGTATTAAGGAATACAACCCGTCAATTAAAACAAGGTTACAATTCAATAGGTAGGATTGGATAGCTAGCAAAGAGTAACGTATCATGGGTAGACATGCTTCACTTATCTTGTAGAACCCTAGTTTACTTTTCTTGTTAATTACTTTAATTAGTAGCTTTTGGGTTAGTTGATTAGCAACTAATTCCGCCCCTTCTTCCAAAACCCGAGATTTTTACTTGCTTTTCATAAAATATAAAAACATAAAAAGAATCATCCTTCACCTTTAGACCTAGTTAGATTAATTTCAATCCTAACGACACTATTCCTAGCTGAACGATCAATCCCCCGGTACTTGTCACTATACTATACTACAACGATCAGGTACACTGCCTGGTGGGGGTTGTAAGCTTCTCAAGATCCCTTGAGAGGTAAAGCCTGGTGCGATTCCCACGTATCATAGACACACACCTTATAACCATGGGGTAGGAGGTATTTATACCCTTACATATGTCTGGCATCCTCTCGCAACTATACAATTGTTGCGATTGTGTTAAGCTATCACAACGTACCACATATTCAAAAGATAAATAGAAGTCCATGCTTTAATGATTTACACTTTCTGTGTTCCATCAGTTTCTATTTTGAGAAATTATCATACTAAGAAATATAGATATTAATGATGTTATACACGCACCAAGCTGTAAGAACAAAAAGAATTTTTTTTTGGGAATCAAATTTATTAGCGTAATGCTGCACAATAAGTAAAACGACGGTTTGTAAGAATGAAAAATATAGAGTAACGTTTAACGAATTGTAGAGTAACGTTTAATGAAAAGTATATAGTAACGTTTAATGAAAAGTATAGAGTAGCGTTATGCGAATCATCCTACGAAAGAGTACTATACTAGGCACTAGTGAATTATAGAGTAACGTTTAACGAATTGTCGAATGTAAATAATGTAGGGGCTTCCAAAACCTTTACTAAAAAAACCAAATACTCGTAATATTTTTCGGGTCTTTTCGAGTTGACCCGATAAGATATATAACTCAACCTGTTGATACATAATCTGGCGCGGGCTGAATTCGAAGACTCTCCTTGGGCCGTTAGTCGTCTTCTCGAGCCCTGAGTAGACCTGTCAACAAAGAGAACCCGTTAGGAGTGGACCCGAGGCTGTAGCCCCGGGATCCACATCCGACGGTCAAGTTAATATTGGTGTGATATAGCATATAAGAGTTAGGTTTAGGGTAACCTGTTATCTTGTGTTAAAGAAGGGGGTTCCAGCCATGTATTTATAGAGCATGGATTAGGGTTTAGGTGTAGAGTGGGCCGCTGTCTGCCGGGCCTGACCCATTCCTGGCCCAGTCCGGGCCATACGTCCACAAGCCCCCCAAGTTTAGTATGACATAGTGCGTGGCTATGTTATGCTAGACTTAAGTTCTGTTCATGGCCGCGTAGGCCCAATCAACCATGACGACATGGCCCATGTGTGCGCAACTTGTGTGCACATGGGACGGACAATACTGCGCAGCCCACATGCGACAGTGCGCACTGGGATTGCGATTGTGATTGTCTCACAATGGTGAAGGTGGATCTCGTATGCTGCATCCTGGGTAAGGGCGTACCTTTTGTACCAGTAGCGATGCAGCATGGTGCGATAGAAGACGTTCTTCTGTGGCAGAAGTGCGCGCTGTGCGCTACAAGGATGCGCGCTGTGCGCGAAAATTACATTCGTCTTTACAACCGACAGAGGACGTCTCCCCTGCGGCAAGATGGTGCGAATATTTAAATCCGTGTTTGTACCGGGCTTGCAATACCTCTTACGTACGATCTGCTTCCAAATATACCTGCGTGACGCGTACGGAAGCAGTGGTACCATATACCCTGGTAGCCCCCCAAGTTTGATGGTGCTACTCGTGTAGGAGCATTTAAACTTAGTTATTTAAATCATGAAAAACACTTAATGCAAATATTAAAAGTATATGTCGCGAATCGCAACATATAAAATCTAATGAAGTAAAAGATTAGCGCGAAGCAATATATAGCAAATAGCATATGAAATTAACACATAAGAGAAGTAGTAGTGCGAATTACACCTATCGTGAGGTTTTACAAACTATATAAGAGAAGTAGCACGTAGCTAATCTACGAACGCAGTGCGCTCATGGCGATTGATTGATTTTTTTTTATTATTATAATAAAAACAATGGCGCGGATGGACACACCGTGACCGCGACTAATAATTTTAATCGCACGCACAGACGCATATGGATGTATCGTGACCGCATAGACTCTAACGTTTGTGGATGATCGCAGATGACCACGACTTTTGTCCAGTGCGCTCATGGCGATTGACTAGCAGCGTGGTGCCTGTACGTGACAGTGCGCTCATGGCGCCAATCTGCGAAGATGTCCGAACGCATGGCCTAACGCGGGTAGATTTATCGTGACTGCGTTATTCGCGGCTAAAAGATAAAGTAGGTCCGATCGTGCGGACTTAGTACGGTTATAGGTAAAATCGTGTTTACCAGGTTAAAAGATTTACATAAAATCTTATGAATATTTAAAAGATATTGGGATATCTTTTTAAATTTAAAAGACATATCTTACCGATTGATAACATATCTTTTCAAATTTTAGAAATAATTGACTTAAATAAGTATTTATATTTATATGCTACGTCCACACAACCCTAACCTGACCATATAACAATATTTTGTTATTGTGTTTGAACCAAATTAACTTGATAAGCTTTTTCAACCTGATTAAACCAGACCCTATAAAGCTTTTTGAGGTCGGGTTCGGATAGAGTAAATCCGAACTAGCACCCCTACTCCGTATATATTTGACTAAATGTTCCATAGCTAAACAAATAATTCATAACACTACTCTAGTTTCCTAATCAATATTCGAAATTAATAGTCCATATCACAATCGTCGATCTTTTGTTTTTGCTTTCGGTATTGTGCATTTGTGCTAGTCATGTCATACAACACAAACCGTTCCACGTCACCAATCCACAACCTCCTTCTAAACACTCAATCCAACCATTAAAATCATCACACGGATCCGCAATCTCAACCGTCCATTTTCATTTCACTATCCCGCTTCAATCACATCCCAAAAATTCAAAAAGAACCCCCAAAAGTGTGTTTATAAAAACCCACATCCACATTTCACCAAACATATCAAACTTTCATTCAAAATCAACCAAAACCCAAAAAAGTAAGAAAATCATGTCAGGACGTGGGAAGGGAGGAAAGGGATTGGGCAAAGGAGGAGCGAAGCGTCACAGGAAAGTGTTAAGAGACAACATTCAAGGTATCACAAAGCCTGCTATTCGTCGTTTGGCTCGCAGAGGAGGTGTCAAGAGGATCAGCGGCTTGATTTACGAAGAGACGAGAGGTGTTTTGAAGATCTTTTTGGAGAATGTCATCCGTGATGCTGTCACCTACACTGAGCACGCTCGTCGTAAAACTGTCACTGCTATGGATGTTGTTTATGCTCTCAAGAGACAAGGCAGGACTTTGTATGGCTTCGGGGGTTAAATAGTCGATGTTAGGTTCTAGTTTATGTTAGAATGCTGTTGGTGTTTGTGTTTCTGGATGTAATTGAAAGTTTATCAATCAAATGAATCTTAATTTAGCTTTTAACATCTATCGTGTTTAATTGTGTATTAGATGTTGATAGTTAATTTGAATTTATCATGATTTTCATAAACATGAAGTTAGTATGTACCTAAGTGTTAATCAGACGTACTCTGATAGTCTTATTAAGGAATACAAAGTACTACTTAGTTATGTATGAGTGTTGAGTAGTTCTGGATGTTTGGCTTGACAGCACTTATTGATGTATTTTGATGATCTGTGTATGCAATCAACAATAAAAACAAGATTACTGAAACTTTTGCTGTTATCAACTCATTGTTGATTTAATTAATTGGGGTATGTTGTAGAATGATGTTAGTAACTTAATACAGCAGTTTATATGAAATTGATTTATGTACCTTGAATGTCTTGTCATTAACGCTGTCTCTGCTTGGAATTATTGCCATTGATGTTGTTACTCGGATGTGTCCTTTTGCTATGTGAACACTGTGATTTACAGGTTTGTCTTCTACATGATTTCCAGTCTTTTTGTTCTTGGTGTATGTAAGTACGTTTTAAATTGTCATCTTTACTTGTTAGCTATTGTCTTTTGCCCACTGCAATTCACTAGATTCTACATTAGCAATTCTTTTGTGTTTTTTTGCTGAATGTCTTGTTGCTAGTGGTGTAACCACTTTAAACCATTGTCGTTACTGTTGTTGCTCAGATGCGTCCCTTTGATATCTGCACACTATCATTTACAGGTTTGCCTTCTGCAAAGTTTCAAGTGTTTTTGTTCTTAGTATATGCTATATGCTGGCATGTTTACTTGTTAGATTTTGTATTTTGTACACTGCGATTAACTGGTTAGTCATCTACATGTGGTGTATTTGTTCATTTGCTGTATATTTTTATGTGGTGAAAGTAAAATATGTCCAAAGAGCTACTGTAGTGAAAGTAGAATATGTCAAAATATTTGCTTTTTGTTAATTGATTAGACAATGCATATGTGCCCCGCCGACCGTTGTGCAGTTAGTTGGTTTAAAGTCACTGTTAGAATTACTCGGATATGTTTGGAGGCTTGGCTATGTTGCAACTTATGCCATGTTTGGTTACTTTCTTTCCTAGTGTGCTGATTAAGCACTTTCACATACAATGGTTAGGCAATAACTTTGGGTATTCAGTTCAACAATGACTTTTAGAAGAAGCCATTGAATATTTTTAACGAAATCAGAAAGTTTGAATAGACAGGCCATTGAGCATGGACATGGCATATATGAGAATGTATGTCAAGCAAGTCAACTATGTGTAGAGTCGAGGAATTGGAAACCTGTTTATTTAGAGTTTATCGGGTCAACTAATATGACATACACTTCAATAATTCCTGTCCACCACCTTAATGAGTGGAGTATTATATATACATAAGTATACTTAAAGAGGTGGTTGTACAAGATATTTATATGAACATTTACTAATGCTTGGTGGCGGTGCCATGAGACATCTATGAGATAACATAAATTTGCATAGTAAACGACTGACATTCTTAGTACAGTCAAATTGAAGTGATATGAGAAAAAAGTATACACATTAATCAGAAGTGAGTATACTCTATCCGGCCTGGAACTGCAATTCCATTGTTTTGTGGATGAAACTCGAAGCCAATATAAAATTGAGCTCATATTATTACATGTCCTCCAGAATTACTAACCTGTCCTGTGCTCCAATGTAAATTAAGTTGTTTATTGAATGGAGAAACATATTCTTTTATTCATATAACTCTCTTAAACTAACGTACAGTTAGAATAACAAGGATTGTGAAAAATTAAAAAAGCAATGTGTGGCTGCTGGGATTCGAGCCCAGGTCTCCACGGCCACAACGTGGAATTCTTACCACTAAACTACAGCCACATTGTTGCTAATCAACTGCTGTCATACATTATGACATCTTATTATTTCTCTTTCACTTTCCCTCCTCTTCACGGATCAAAAAACCATCTCACTAATCAGCCAAAACTCATTTTTGAAACCCACAATCTTATTTATTTTTCATTGTTACAAACCAACTAATTTTTTATGCATTAAAAATAAAATTACAAGTTAAATAAAGTTACCGAACTAAAAAATGAAATCTAACATGAAAGAAAAGCTAAACTAAGCACTAATTAATCATACAAATTGATTCTATATAAGAGCATCCACAATAGTTTAAGTCTTCAATAACGTGAGGCATTTTATGCATACCATATTTATTAGCTAAAGCTTTTTTAAGAAAGACTTGATGCTTGTCAAATCTTTGTGTAAAGCTTTTAGAAAAGCTATTCATGCAATGGCAAAAACACTTCTAAAAAACTTTTTGAAATGGGGAAAAACTTTTGCCTATTTGACCAATTGTGGGTGCTCTAACTAGACTCGTACAATGGAGTTTTAAATGTTAAATATGTGGTAACAATTCATAAGGATGACTGGATGAGACAAACATGGAATAAGATCCTTTAAAGTTGTAAACACAACTTTAATAAAGTTATGAGATTGTGAGCCATTGGATTTGATCAATAGGTCAAATAAAAAAAAAAAAAAAAAAAAAAAAAAAAAAAAAAAAAAAACTTATTTTGATTTGAGCCATTAGATCAAATCCAATGACTCACGATCTCACAACTTTACTAAAGTTGTCTTATACAACTTTAGAGAATCCTCATCCGACAAACATATAGGTACTGTAAATAAAAAACTTTTAAATTGCAATTTAAATGGTTATGAAACCAATATATTAATAATAACCTAAGAATCAATATATATAAGTATCGAACTATCGACCTGTAAAATACTCACCAAGAATGACGGCTGAAAGTAAAGTTACATGAGTTGAGATCCATGAAGAACCTATACATGTCATAGAATCTATCAACCAATCATAGCCACCCATTTATATTTTTCACCTTTTTTTTCAAACCAACATATCTTGCAAACGGTAAATCTTCAAGCTACAAAAAATACAATCGCGACGAGAATTAAATGATCTTTCTATAGATGTGCATTGTTATATACTTTCGACGATTTTTTTTTTCTTTTTGTAATTTCCACCCAGAAAGAATCATATATGATTCGTAAAAATCATATATGATTCGTAAAAAATCATATATGATTCGATTCTTACGAATCATAAATGATTCGTAAGAATCATAAATGATTCGTAAGAATCATATATAATTTGTTAAAATCGAATAATATATGATTCTTACGAATCATATATGATTTTTCTGGGCGAAAAAAAAAATTCATCGAAAAAAAAGTTCGTCGAAAGTATATAACAATGCATGTCTATAGAAAGATAATTTAATTCTCGTCGCGATGGTATTTTTTTTGTAGCTTGACGGTTTACGGTTTGCAAAATATTTAAGTTTTAATAAAAGTGTAGAAGTTTATTTTTTTATTATGATAAAAAAAATGACTAAGATTACTTGATGAGTTCTATAATAAAAGTTGGATCTATAAAGAACTTTTGACAAAGTTACACAGGCTTTCTATTCTTTATTTGCAGTTGGTAATTTTCTTCAATAAAGGATAGAAAAATAGACTAAGTGATTGAATTTGGTCACTCATACCATACGACAAATTATAATTTTAAGAGTAAACTTCAAAATACATCCCTGTGGTTTGCCCAATATCGCACCATACATCCCTCTCGAAAAAGTTACAACAAATACATCCATTCGTTAGTAAAAGTGAGCCAATATACATCCACGAGGACGAACGATGCAAATGTTGTGTCGTTAACTTGGACACGTGGCAGTTAAGTTAGGGTAATTATGTCATTTTATGTCTCACACCTACTCTCACCACTCTTTTAATACATTTTTCTGTCAAACACAAATCAAATAAAGCAAATCCAAATCAAAAACTCAAACCCAAATAATAAACACATAGCATAAACAGAAATCAAAAACTCATCTACATTAATCCTTAACACCAAAAATCCCAGCCCCAAAATCCATGCATTCTTTAATCCAAACAACAAACACAAACTTATCTATTTGTGAGTCGCGAACCAGGAAAACAAACACAAAAATCCCAGCATAAACAGAAATCAAAAACTCATCTACACTTGTCTTCAAATCCGAATACAAACACAATAAGCACCCTTGTATTTCTTATCTTTCACCCACGAAAATAAAGAATAAAAACAACTTCTTGGAATCTTGTTTGTGAGTCGCGAACCAGGTAGGTGGTTTAGAGTTTTGTTTTTTCCAAGATCAATGAAGGTTTTGTTGGATCTTTGAGTGTTTTGAAAACCAAACCCGAGAGCTTTTTTTTTTTCGTTTAATTTTTTTGAGAAAGATGTGGGTTTATTAGGTAAAATCCTTTTAAAGAATAGATCTTGAAGGATCTTTAGAGCTTACACATAACCCATCATTGATCTTGCTTTGAAAAAAATAAAAAATATTACCTTAACCAACTACAAAACCCATCTCTCACAACAACAATCAAGATTCGAACCATAAAAAGAAAAGGAGACAAGATCTCAGATTCGTTCAAAGAGTATACTCTTTGAAGTTTAAAGACTTTAAGTCTTTGAACATAACCCATCATAGATCTCTATTTGTTTGTGTTTGTGTTTTTGATTTTGGTTTATGTTCGGTTGTGACAAAGAAACAAGAGAAAAAAAAGGGTGGATTTGGTTAATGTGGTGGCTGTTATTTGTTTGTGTTTGTGTTTTTGATTTTGGTTTATGATTTGGGTTTATGATTTGAAGTTGGTGTGAAACATAAAATGACAGAATTACCCTTACTTAACTGCCACATGTCCAAGTTAACGACACAACATTTGCATCGTTCGTCCTCGTGGATGTATATTGGTTCACTTTTACTAACGAAGGGATGTATTTGTTGTAACTTTTTCGAGAGGGATGTATGGTGCGAAATTGGGCAAACCACAGAGATGTATTTTGAAGTTTACTCTAATTTTAAACATGCCATAAAATGATTACTCAACTATTTTTCTTAAAAGCAATTAAACTGGTAAAAAATTACATTTGGGTATGTTTAACGAAATGGGTTGGGGCTGGAGCTGGGGTTGGGGCAAATATTATAAGCCGAAGAGGTGGCAAATGGGTTCGGTTGGGCAGGTTTGGGTCATGGGTCAAATGGGTCATGGGGTCAAATGGGTCATGTTTTAAAAATTGGTCTAACGGGTCATGGGTCAGACGGTTTGGGTCGGGTCGACCCACTAAATTATAGTGTTTTCGTCCGATTTAATATGTTTTCGCCCATCTTTTTACGGTTTCGTCATTTTTTTAACGTTTTCGTCCGGTTTTTCACGTTTTCATCCATTTTTTCACGTTTTCGTTCGATTTTTCAAGTTTTCGTTTGATTTTTTACGTCTTCGTCCGATTTTTCACAATTTCGTAAATTTTTCATTTTTTCGTTGATTTTTTGCGTTTTCGTCCGATTTTTTACGTTTTCGTCCGTTTTTTCACGTTTTCATCAGATTTTTTACGTTTTCGTCTGTTTTTTTTATGTTTTCGTCCGATTTTTCACGTTTTCTTCGTTTTTTCACGTTTTCGTCATGTTTTTTATGTTTTCGTTTGTTTTTTCACGTTTTCATCAAAATTTTTACGTTTTCGTCAGTTTTTTTACCTTCTCATCATTTTTTTTACATCTTCGTCAGATTTTTTACGTTTTTGTCTGTTTTTTTCACGTTTTCGTCCATTTTTTTAGTTTTCGTTTGTTTTTTCACGTTTTCATAAGTTTTTGATGATTTCTTCAGTTTTTTACGTTTTCGACAGTTTTTTGACGTTTTCGTCCGGTTTTTCAGGTTTTTGTCTGTTTTTCACGTTTTTGCCAAATTTTTTTCATTTTCATCATATTTTCTACGTTTTTGTCTGTTTTTTCACGTTTTCGTCAGATTTTTAACGTTTTCAGATGAAAACACTAAAAAGAATATGACGAAAATGTAAGAAAATAGATAAAACTTAACAAATGAGATGAAAACATAAAAAGCTGATGACAATGTAAAAAAACAGACGAAAATGTGAAAAAATGGACGAAAATACGAAAAATCAAATGGAAACGTAAAAAATCGGACTAAAACATAAGAAAACGTAAAAAAGCATAAGAAAATGTAAAATAACGGACGAAAACGTAAAAAAGACTGACGAAAACGTAAAAAATCTGACGAAAACGTTAACAAACGGACGAAAATGCAAAAAAACGGGTGAAAATGTAAAATAACGGGTGAAAATGTGAAAAACGGACGAAAATGCAAAAAAACAAACGAAAACGTAAAAAATCAAATGAAAACGTGAAAAATCTGACTAAAACGTGAAGAATCGGACAAAAACATGAAAAAACGAATGAAAACGTGAAAGAACGGGCGAAAATGTGAAAAGATGGACGAAAACGTGAAAATACGAACGAAAACGTGAAAATACTGATGAAAACATAAAAAAATTTGATGAAAACGTATAAAATCTGACGAAAATGTAAAAAAATATTACGAAAATGTAAAAAAACGGATGAAAACGTAAAAAATTGGACGAAATCTTGAAAAATCGGACGAAAACGTGAAAAATTGGACCAAAACGTGAAAAAACTGACGAAAACGTAAAAAAGGGGGCGAAAACGTAAAAAACTAACTAAAACGTAGAAAACGGAAGAAAACATTAAAAATCTTGCTTAAATATAAAAAATCTGACGAAAACGTGAAAAACGGACAAACAAAATTCGAGAAAATGGTGACGTATTTCTATGTGTTTAGTCCTAGAGTGTTGTACCGGATTTTTGCTTAAATCTATCGCACCTTTGTTATCGCACATAGTTGGGACATTTTCTAACCTAAGTCTACGAGAGCTTGTTTCATCCATAGTGCTTGTTGACATGCCTTTCCGGCGCTTACATATTCGGCTTCGGTGGTAGAGATAGCAAGAGCGGTTTGCTTTTTCGAAAACCAAGACGTTAGACAACATCCCATAAACGTGCAAATACCGCTAGTACTCTTTCTATCTACGTAGTCTCCCGCATGATCCGAATCCGCATAGACAATGGTTTCTATGCCGGATTCCTTAGGATACCATAATCCTAAGTGTATAGTGCCTTTAACGTATCGGAAGATACGCTTAACCGCTTCTAGGTGAGAGGTTTTGGGATCCTCTTGAAAACGGGCACAAAGGCAGACACTAAACATGATATCGGGTCTACTTGCCGTCAAGTATAGTAAACTACCTATCATTCCTCTATACTTGGTGTTATCTATGGACTCACCTTCATCGTCCTTTGTGAGCTTTACCTCCGTAGACATGGGTGTTTTCATGGGTTTTGAGTCTTCTAGGCCAAATTTCTTAAGCATTTCCTTAATGTACTTAGATTAGTTAAAGAATATTCCATCATCTAATTGTTTTATTTGTAATCCTAGGAAGAAGTTAAGTTCACCCATCATACTCATCTCAAACTCATCATGCATGATTTTGGCAAACTCATCACACATGTCTTGACAAGTCGATCCAAATATAATGTCCTCAACATATATTTGAACAATGATGAGATTTGGGTCTTTCCTTTTAGTGAAAAGAGTGTTATCTACCATTCCCATGGAATAATCATGTTCAATAAGAAAAGCTTTTAATCGATCATACCAAGCTTTGGGAGCTTGTTTGAGTCCATACAAAGCTTTCTTTAACTTATAAACATAATCAGGTTTTGCGAAGTCAATGAATCCTGGAGGTTGTGCCACATATATCTCCTCATTGATAAAACCGTTAAGGATTGCACTTTTCACATCCATTTGAAATAACTTAAAATCTAGGGCGCAAGCATAGGCAAGTAATATCCTAATTGATTCTAGTCTAGCTACGGGGGCATAAGTTTCATCATAATCAATTCCTTCTTGTTGATTATAACCTTGGGCAACTAACCTAGCTTTATTCCTAGTAACTATTTCATTCTCGTCTAACTTATTTCTATATACCCATTTGGTTCCTATGATGGTCATATCCTTTGGATTTGGGACTAGTTCCCAAACATCATTTGCCTTAAATTGATTTAATTCTTCTTGCATAGCTATAATCCAACTTTCATCCTTTAAAGCCTCACTAATATTCTTAGGTTCTATTGCTGAGAGGAAACAAAAGAAGTTGTTTTTATCTTGGGCTTGTGACATAAGGGTTCTTTGGTTAAGATGTCCTATTATATTATCTAATGGATGTGATCTAGATTCTTTAATATTAACAGTTTCGTTATTTTATAAGTGGATGTCTTCATTATCATTTCCTATGGGTTTTGTTTTACTAACCTCAATAGCTTCATCTTCGACTAAATTATCATCTTCTAAAGGTAGCATTTTAGGAGGTGGTGGTGTTTCATCAAATGTTACATTTAGTGATTCCTCTACTTTCATGGAGTGTTTGTTAAGTATTATATATGTTTTACTATTTTGTGAGTATCCTAAAAATATTCCTTCATATGATTTTGGATCAAACTTAGTGAGGTAGTCCTTAGTGTTTAAAATATAGCATTTACTTCCAAATACCCTAAAGTAGCTTAAGTTTGGTTTTCTATCTCTTAATAACTCATAAGGAGTTTTTCCTAGAATTCTTCTAATTGATACCCTATTTAAAATACAAGTCGATGTGTCTACGGCGTGACACCAAAATTTTTGTGGAATGGATTGTTCATTTAACATAGTTCTACTCATTTCTTGTAGTGACCTATTTTTTCTTTCTACTACCCCATTTGATTGAGGAGTACGAGGAGCGGAGAAATTGTGAGATATTCCATTTAACTCACAATATTTTCCGAATTGTATTTCGTTATCAAATTCCCTACCATGGTCCGTCCTAATGGCAACTATTGAGCATCCTAATTTATTTTGAATCATTTTACTAAATATTTCGAATTTTTCAAAGGCTTGGGTTTTGTCACTTAAAAACCTAGTCCACGTGTATCGTGAGTAGTCATCTACTATTACTAAGGTATATTTGTTTCCTCCATAGCTCCGCACAGCGGATGGACCAAAAAGATCCATATGTAATAATTCTAGGCACCTAGTAGTGGATACTATATTCTTAGCTTTGTGACTAGCATGAGCTTGTTTTCCAATTTTGCATGCATCACAAAAATGCTTGTCATATTTTAGATTAGGCAAATTTCTAACTAATTCTTTAGAGGCCAAATATTGTATTTGTTGCATGTTAGCATGTCCTAATCTCCTATGCCACAATGTAGAGTTTTCATCTAGGGTCGTTAGGCATATCCTATCTTCAGGTTTGTTTCCTAGTTTCATAACATATACTCCTCCTTTCCTAATACCTCTACCTATAATTTTTCCATTCTTAACTATTTCGCTATCTTCTTCGGAAAAGATAACTCTACATTTATTATCGCATATTTGGCCTACACTAAGTAAGTTATATGTTAAATTATTTACATGTTCAACATTTTCAATAGTAAGTGAGTCTTGAGAAATCGTACCTTTGCCAATAATTTTTCCACGCAAGTCACTACCGAAAATAACGTTACCTCCATTGTATGCCTTGTATGTAGAGAATAGCTTGCGATTCCCCGTCATGTGCCTCGAACATCCGCTATCCTTGATCCATTCGTCAGGCTCCAAGTCAATTCCAAGGCATATTTCGTCGGTTGCATTTGCCACAAAGCACTTTTCTTCTTTTGGTTTTTCCACTTCTTCTTTATCACTATCACTCCATGTTCCACTAACAAATGCGCTTTGATTTTCATAACCCGGCGGCTTTAAACATTCTCCAACGAGATGATTTGGACTTCCACATCTAAAGCACTTTCTTTTCACGTAATTATCACTCCTATTTCTTTGGAACACCTTTCTTTCGTCACGTGGTGATCTAGTGAATCTTCCTCGTCTCTTGAAGAATTTCTTGAATTCTCTTACGGCCATCGCATATTCTTCATCTTCACTCTCGTCACTTGAATCATCATCTTCACAAGGTTCCATTTTGGCTTTTAGAGCAATGGATTTGATTTGTTCTTTCTTGACTTTGACCGTTTCCAAATCTCTTCTTATAATTTCTTCATGGACTTTCAAGTTGCCGATAAGCTCATCTAGTGATAATGTCATCAAATTCTTTGATTCTTCAATAGCCGTGACTTTAGCTCGCCATTTCGGATGTAATGCCCTAAGAAATTTCCTAACACAATTTTTACTAGAAAATGTCTCATCAAGTGCTTTTAAACTTGTGATGATGGTGTTAAATTTAGCAAAAGCATTATCAATTGATTCCTCTTCCGGAATCGTAAATTGTTCATATTGATGTACAAGAAGATCTATTTTGTTATCTTTAACTTGACTATTACCTTGGTGAGTGATTAGTAAAGAATCCCAAATTTCTTTTGCGGTTTTACACATAAAAATTCTTTCATATTCTTTACGTGGTAACGCATTATAAATAACCATTTTAGCCTCATTATTTTTTGCTAGTTTCTTTTTCAAATCATCATTTTGTTTTTCAAAATCTACAATTTCATCCATTTTAGTTTCAACATTATATTGAATAGGAGGAAAATCACCAAAGGTAATAATATGCCAAAGATCAAGATCTTTTGATTTCACATAGGTTTCGAATCTATTTTTCCAATATAAAAATCCATCACTTTCAAATAGTGGTGGTCTTTGCATAGATTGCCCTTCTAAATATTTTTCAGATTCCATAGATCGTTACAAGTTTTAAAATACAATATATTTTAAAAATCTTGCTAGACGTGGCTCTGATACCAATTGTGGAAAACTAGAAGGGGGTTGAATAGTTTTACGTCTTTTTAATTGTTATAAAACAAATTGTTTAAAAGTTTTCGTTGATTTATAAAATATAGATTCGATGGTATATGAAATCTAGTTATACACAATATGAACAACACTAAGTATATATACTATGAAGCAATAATTATGTAAGTAATGAAATAAGTAAAAGATGGAAAGATCAAACCGAGAGACAAGCGATTTATAGTGGTTCGGCTACAAGGCACCTTCCTTGCCCTACTCCACTCCCCGAGCACCTAACTCGAGAGTTTTCTTCACTATATCAACAAGCTCCCTTATGGCGGAGAAAACCTTACACACCAATTTACACACCACAATATCTTCACACCTAGATCACAACTAGTACACACCAATTCACTACTTAATCACACCACTTCTTTCACACCTATCTTCTACACACCATTAATCTACACACCAATCTTCTACACACCAATACTTCTACACACCAATTCTTCTACACACCAATCTTCTTCCTAACTTATCTTTTTCTCAACTATTCTCTAACAAATATTCACAACTAATCACACTATGAAATAATAATCAATGATGATGCTCAAACAACTTAGATGTGGAGATCACAACTAGTTGTAATACTTCTTGTCTTGAGGGATAGAAGTATTCTTCTCTTGCACTTGAATGGATTATGTATGGATCACTTTGAAACAAAGATTTAAGAATGTATGATCAAAGGATTTATAGATTGGAAATGGAGATCTAGAACAGAAAGTTCTGGAGTGCAAAAGGTGGGGAAAAAATCCAGGTTTAAGGTGGTATTTATAGGCAAAAGTTTCTGACAGAGGAGCGTGGCCGGTCCCCTTAAATCATGGCCGGTCCCCTTAAATTTAAGGGGACCGCCCTTTATAATTAAGGGGGCCGCCCAGCTGAAACGGCCAGAAACTTTGTCTTTTAGTGGGGAAAGTTTATTTGGTGAAAAACTAACTGATTTTGGTTAAATATTTGAAATCATATATTTAGTATGATTAAAACATTTTTCCTTTTTACCAAAAGTGTTTTTCAAAAATATATAATAAGATTATATAATTAAATAAACTTTGTATTAGTTAATTAAATACCCCTTTGATCATACATTGCACTAAACACTTTGTTTATTCATACCTTAAGTGATTTGGATGTAAAGAGAAATATTAATCACCAAATACTTGTTTATGTCATAAGTTTTAGTTCTTTGAGGTTATATTTTGTAATGATCAAAACATAGAGATATTGATAAAAACTTAATAATGTTTTTAGGCATTATTTATGTCAACAGACTTGTTAGTATATATAGATTGCCGCTGATTTTACGCGAGGTTGCCTTGTTTGTTTTCTCAGGTTTAACAAGTTATGTATGAAAAGAAGATGATTTATTTTTCTGGAAGGAAAGCTTTGATTGTTTATTTTCTTGGAGGAAGATATAACCTTGTTACCACACTATTTACACCGAACGAATAAGGGGAGTATTTGATTTCATTCTTTTACCTATTTCACTTTAACATTATTTAATTGAACATTGAGGACAATGTTCATCCTAAGTGTAAGGGGAGGGTAAATGATGATACCTTATAGGATACACTTGCACTTGAGTTTGTTTGTTTGATGGTAGGTGTGTAATAAAACTAAGAGAAATACTTGTTAGTGTAATTTTAGCGCCAATTTTTTTTTTTTTTTTTTTTTTTTACAACATTTAGGAGTGAAACTTTAGCCTTAGCAAGCGTCTCATGGATAGGAGTTGTATGACTAGCACAAAGCCGTACCATTCAGAAAAATTTTCCACCTAAATATATGAGGTTCGCCTTTAGATTTGATAGGAAGATCATTCATTATTAGTGCTTATGAGTATACCGGTAGCATTTAAATTCTAGAACTTGCGTTAGTGATGCATCCGAGACTGCTAATGAGACAACATTCGTGTAGTAGGATTTACTACATGATAAGAGGCATTAGGATCACCCTTGTGTTAAACCCGTATCATAATTACTTGACCATTTAAGTCATATTACTTGGCTAGTAAAGTCAATTAATTTTTCCCACACCTTAGTATTGTACTCATTTTTAGTACACGAAACCCCTATTACTCCCCTCTGAGCCTATCTTTTCGTTTCTACCTTTAAGCATCTTACTTAAAGAAAGAATTTGTTACAACCCACTTAAATGTACAACCAAATTGCCTTAGCCTTCCGTGTATGCACTCATCTTTAGTGCATTATTGTTATTTGTTTAAACCCTTAGTTAATTATCTAATTGATTACACGGTTGCTAAGTCGAGTCATATCTTGTACATATTATTTTGGGACGATTGGGACTCATGGGTAAAGTACTTGTGTTATGGAGTAATGGGGAAGAACATCATTTATTACCCCCATATGTGCGTTAATCTTAAAAGTACTCCAAGTGTTTTGATTATCTTGATTCGGGTCATTAGATTAGTTTATTGTAAAGTATGTAAAAATTCAAATGTAAGGGGAATGTACATTTCCTATGATGTATTATTTTGGATGGTAGGGTAAGAGTGTATGCAAAAAAAAAAAAAAAGATTAAGAAAAAGAAAAAAAATAGAAAAAGAAAAGAGAAAAAACATACGGACTATCATCCCGTTTCATTATAAGTTTATTTTATGTTTTTGTTATTTTTGATTTATTAGCTTAAGTCGAGTCTAGTCTTGGCTTAGCAACGCCATATTGTACATGTAATTGACCAAGATGATTAACACACCACCAGTAAATATTGCCTTTATCCAACAAAACTGTGTATTCCATATCCCTACACCTAACGTTATAACTCTTTGAAAGACCTCTTGGATAGTTTATCCTAGGTGCTTACGCCAAGTGGTGGAGGTTTGATCATTTCCCAAGCATATGGTAATCTATTTTGCTATGACAGGTAGTGAGAGATGTTTTCCATTTCTATATTGTGATATATACTTTATTACACCCGAGAGATGTGAGTATCTAAACACTATTTGTGAGGAGCTAGTGTATGACCTCTGTGCTTGTCTTTGGTCTTTAGTGGAACGATTATTTGTTATAATTACTTTTATATTAGTGTTAAATGACCCCTAACTTATATTTTGATTAGAATAAAAGCGCATTTGCTTGAGGACAAGCAAATCTCAAATGTAAGGGTATTTGATGAGGCAAAAAATAAACCGTTTTTAAAGGGTCATTTAAACCCGAATTCAAATTTATTTGATCAAATATTGCCATAAATCGTTCCTTTTGTCATTTTAGGTACTTTTGGAGTGAAATCTGAAAAATGAAGCATTTTGGACGTTTTTTGAGCATAAAAGTGAAGAAAACGGCAAAGTCTTAATTTTCCTCGCTGGGAACAGTACCTGATGGCGTCACAAGTTTCTTAATGACGGCGTCAAGAGTAATACAAGAGGTGGATGTGGACAATACACATGACGATCCAGAGAGTTTTGTGCATTGGAGATGACGGCGTCACCAAGGCCGTCAAGAGCAAGATATATGTGACGGCCCAGAACATGTTTATACATGACAGCGTCAGGACTTAACCTGACGACGTCAGATTATTTAAAGTGACGACGTTAGGAAGAAGGCTTACACAAGAAGAAACCTTAGTAAAACCGTCACATGTTGATCAAGACAATCAAAACTTGCGCGCGGATTAGCCGATATTGTTTTGGTCATAACTTTTGCATACAAACTCGGATTTAGGTGATTCAAAAGCCCACGTGAAGAGGACGAAGAGATCTACAATTTGGTGTAGAAAAGTTGGTCATGATTCTGTCACTCTTTACGGACTGACGCCGTCAAGCCTTGCTGACAGAAACATTACCTATAAATATAACATCATAACTTCCCTTTTTGTAAGCCCTAAACCCTAAGGTCGATTCCTGGGTTTAGGTAGGTGTTTTTCCAGCAACTTGGAGGGTTTCAATCACTCCATAAACATCTTGTAATGGTTTAATGATTCTATCTTAATTCATGTCCTCAATTATCATTATTGTTGCTTGTTCTTCATTAATTATGTTTGGCTAATTCACCTTGTGTCTACTTATGATTGTGTGAAACTTGTATATAATTGATTAGATCTTATTGATGTCTTTGTTGATGTTTGTGTCTATCTTCATCAATTAAGGTGTGAAAACTTCAATAGGTCTAGTTGATTTAGCTTATAATTCTTGATTCCTATTATCTCTTGTTTAATTGAATGAATTCGATGTTAGGCTTAAGAAAACTGGCAGACTTCCAATTGGTAACTTGCTTGAACATCTTAAGAAACATGATCAGAGGTGTACTACGATTATATGGTTGTATTTAATCCATAAGCGAATTCTAGTGATCCCATGTTAGGAGCTTTTAACGGCTTGACATAGGAGTGAAGTAGGAGCTTATAGAGTTAGAAAAGATCGTACACGGCCCTACGACTAGTATTAAGGAATACAACCCGTCAATTAAAACAAGGTGTGACAATTCCATAGGTAGAATTGGATAGCTAGCAAGGAGTAACATATCATAGGTAGACATGCTTCACTTACCTTGTAGAACCTTAGTTTATTTTTCTTGCACATTAGTTTAATTAGTAGCTTTTGGGTTAGTTGATTAACAACTAATTCCGCCCCTCCTTCCAAAACCCGAGATTTTTACTTGTTTTTCATAAAATATAAAAATACAAAAAGAATCATCCTTCACCTTTAGACTTAGTTAGATTAATTTTCAATCCTAACGACACTATTCCTGAGTTTAACGATCAATCCCCCGGTACTTGTCACTATACTATACTACAACGATCAGGTACACTGCCTGGTGGGGGTTGTAAGCTTCTCGAGATCCCTCGAGAGATAAAGCCTGGTGTGATTCCCACGTATCATGTTGTAACGTACATCTTTGTCATCATCAAAATATGAAGATGATGTTTAGATTAAATATCGTAATATTCATGCCAACAATCTCCCCTTTTTTTATGATGACAAACTATGTAAACTATAACTTATAGTAAAATGTGTAAGTTACTTGTTTACACTTCTTCTATCCCTTTTGTCGAATCAAAAAGGTGGACTCCTAGACGAGACTTCAACTAAACTTCAATTCTTGAAATAAAGAGGCGAGCTTGCATCATCGTAAGTGAAGCCTTGATCATATCAACCTCTAAAATATGACTCTAGCGAATCCATGGATCAAATAAATTGCAAACTTCTAACCTGCATCAAGGGTTAGTTTCCTGCAACAAAAATATATATAGATAGGGATGTAATACACATCACCAATGCTTCCCCTTGGTGTATGCTCCCCCTTAATCGAGGCATCAAGAAATGAAGCAACGGAAGAGTGCTACAAGGCAAAGTTAGTTGAAAAAGAATGCACTTATACATAATGATGATGATAGATATATGCATGACACTTATTGGGGAACAAAATATAGATGTCTAAGGTGTATGGACTAGAAATATGACACATGCAACTATTGTTTTAAAAACAACAACCTAAATTCCCAAAAAAAAAATAATATGACCAATGCTTAAGACATGACAATGATTAGGACCTAATGCAAAGATTCGACCGAAAGATGCCAAAAAAATATATATATACTCTAAAAGAGTTAAAGAAAAATGTGGAGGGATGAGCGTGAATGTAAAGGGAAGGTAATGACAATGGGTTGACAATTACGGTTTAGATTAATATATCGTTTGACAATGGTGGATGATAGGGAATCATGGCATTTTTAGATGTTTTGTTGGTTGACGACCGAAAGTGGATATGTGAAATGAGGTGGTGATGACTCGACAACACTTGAAGCTTGGATTCTTCATTGTGTTCTTCACTTACTAGAAAGTGGAGATGACGCATTTCGTAATTAAATTCACTTAGATGAGGTGGTGATAACTTGACAACACTTGAAGCTTGGATATCTTCTTTGTGTTCTTCACTTGCTAGAAAGTGGAAAGGACACATTTCATAAAGAAATTCACTTGATTTTTTACTACATGAACAAACATGTTTATGAGAATATGGATATGACGGTTTCCCTTTGATTCAAAGAGCGACACAAGGATGAAAATGGGTTTATGTATCATGAGAGACAGTTTGACTTTCAGGGATTTAAGTTTTGGTGGTGATGACGCACTTAGTAGAATGTAGGGAATGGTTACATGGTTGAATCTTCTTGTGAAGATGGGAAGTGGGGATAAAGTGGAGATGACTAGGTGGAAGCGAAAGAGTGATGTTCAAGGAAGGAATTTCTTGGGTAGGAGGTGGTGGTGATACTTTTGGTGGTGGAGACAATTGTGAGTTGATATATCCATTGATGGATGGAGTGGTGTCATCTTCATTAGTAAGGTCAATGAAGAGTTGTTTTGGTGGTATGATGACAAGTTATTGTTGGAGATGGTGGTTATTGGTGGAGGTGACAAGTGGGTGTTGATATAGTCATTGATTGATGATGATGATGGTATGGAGGAGGTAGAGGTTTCATGAGTTGATGGTGTTTTGGAAGGTGCATTAGGAGTACTAGGAGATGAGCATTGAGGTTGTGGTGATAGAGTGTTGGTGTTATCTTGTGTTAAATCAATGAGAAGTGGTGTAGGAGGTATGATATTGATTCTTAGTTTCTTTTAGGGCATGTAAATGGTGGATGACTCGAGATTGGTAGTACAAAGGATGACTCGGTTTTGGGTGTGAGGTAGAAAGATATATGTGAGTGAGTGTGATTTCCCTTCCCATTAAATTCATGCTCATCCGGACATAGAGTGTGACACAAATAAAGACAAACAAACATGAAAATGATAATCTTGACAATGACACGAAGGATGAAGGATATCAAATAAGGAGGTTTTCCTAAAGGTGGACGGAAGGTGTTTGACATCTATATAATAATAGAGTCATGACTCAAGAAATAGACATGAACAATGAGTGACATTTTAATTTGCATTTTGCCAATTAAAAATACTTAAACATTTCGGATGAAATATTTAAATTGTTACATCGACTTAGAGAGGTATTAGATTACAATCTAACTATCTCTTGACAAAGGAGTGGATTGTTTTGAAGGAAACAAGATGATGAATAAGGAAGTAAGTATGCATGGAGAATCTAGGATACTTAAGACAATTTGAGACTAATATGACCTATCGGATTGTGACACTAAGGTTCTCATGAAATAAGGGAGTAGGATCTAAAGGCAAGAAATATATACCTAAATGAATGAGACATATAGGGTTAAGCATGTAAAGGTATAAAATCAAATCACATAGGAGCAAATAAACATCTAGAAACAACATATATGTGATATGCCATAAATCTATGAATGAAAGCATCTAATGAGAAGCAAAGTTCATAAAAGTAAGCTTAGCGTTAGGTACATTTAGGAATAGAAATTTAATCAAGTTGGAGAATGAGTATGAGACTATTACTAGTGGTGCTCAATTAAGGCTAAACACGACCATTTTTACGGGTTACACACACCCAACTTCTCACATAGAAGCAGTTCAACCGTTAGGTTAAATTGAGTTTCTAGACAATAGGTTCTCCGGTAGTCATTCTTTTTTTAGAAGAAATTAAATTCCTAAATTTACCTATCGAAGAGTACCAAATATGAAGTTTGCTTGGTTCACTAATGCTTGGCTTAATGTGACTTAAACGTCATGTTTTTATGAAGGTAAATATAGATGATGTATTTTATTCACGATCCCAATAGAGACATGTTGAATGTTTAGATAAGAGTAAACAAAAATTTTTAATCTCTTGTTCATGATTTACCGGTTGTTTGGTTTTGATGGCATATTACTTGATTTAATAAATGTGCTAGACTTAAGAGTGCACCTTAGCATCTCTTGTGAAATGAATCTCATTAAGATTATTTATCTTAAATGAGTTTGTGATTCTCAAATGATATCACAACTAGACATTAATATATTTTTAAACAAATATTATTTTCTATGATTTTTGCCAATGCTATATATCATACTTTAACTAGTATTTGAAAAAATAAATTTTACTTGTTTATGGATTGTGACAAGTTATTTTTCAATTCTAATAACTTATATTATTTCAAAAAGGAAAGTGTAGTGCATTATCTTGTAACACAACCATTAATGCTACAAAGAAAATGAAATGCATAGAATATATAGTGTGTATTATTCTTAAATATGTATTTTATCTTGAAGTGATGATTTTAAGTAGTGTGAGCAAAGTTTACATATGTTGTTAGTTTGCTCATGTTTGGTTTTTCGGATATGACACATTTATCCATTGCATTGCAATGTAAATTGCTTGAATATTTCGGATGAAACATCCAAGTCGTCAATCCTACTTCATTGTATATTTTATGCATGTGTTAAACATGTAATTCTAATATTTGGAACACAACTATTGAACAAGTAGATTCAATATGGCATTATCAACACGAGTGTGAGTTATGATCCAATGCATATTATTTTCATCTACAAAGGATGTAAATATTTTCATATCAATCTAGTGTGATTGAGTATATATATTCAAGACTATATCTTTTGTTAAATTTTGATGTAATCTTGATACTAAATAAATAACAATCCAATTTCTTGTCCACACTCAAAAACATGTCAATTAGATTTGATAAATATATCAATCACAATTTGAATAATTAATTGATATAATATCAAGATCTTTCTTGACCCTTACAAACACTCGTTTAAAATAAATAGGCATTTTGATAGTGTGTTCCATTAATTCTAAGATTATTTATGAGTAAGGTTGGTGAATGATCGAAATTTGACTTATTACTTCATGATTGTTATATGTTTTGTTTATGTGAAAGACTCTTTATTGTTACGTATAATGAACACACTTAGATTTTGAAAATACTTTTTCTTTTATATAGCTACTAATGTTTCACAATGATTCAATTTCTCTTATTAAACAACTTGAGGTAAAACAAGGTAATTTGTTTAAAATATTTAAGTGTGTTGTTAAGAATAGATTAAATTGTTTGAAATATTTAGGAGACTAGATTTAACTCATTTACAAGATGTTTGAGTAACATTAAGTCATCTATACCTATATGCAATGCAAGCATAATATTGCAATCCTAACGCAAGAAATCTAGTATTATATCTAGTTAAGTATAAACCGAAAAAACTAGCTATAAACTAATAAGGCACATATGCTTAAATATACAATTAACTAAAAATCAAAATAGCAACAATCATCTAATATATTCAATTAACAAAATAGAATCACAAATAAGTTCACATAGCGCATAAGACACTTGTCGTCGTTTTGTGTATTATATATACCAATGTTTACTTAGCTCGATTTTATTTGAAACTAAAATAGTTTCCTATCCATTTTAAAATTTTAATTAAGATCAATATTTTTAAAGCATAAATGCTTAATTTTTCAAAGATATACTGACTAGGAATACCCGACTCGAAGGAAAAGGTAAAATACAAGTTTTACGTTAAAACGAGACTCAAATTTTTGACCTCCGTTTAGTATTTTGACTTTCTGACATATTTAAGTTTGTAATGGTTACTTGTAAGCATTTTTAAATGAAAGTAGACTCAATTACCTTTAAAACGCCGGTGGCACGACTTCTACGAAGTTACGGTTAATTTTATATGATTTTTCAAAGTTTCTGAAAAACTGTCGAACATACAGGCGGACCCCTTAAATTTAAGGCGGCCGCCCAGACAATTAAAGGGGCCGCCCATCTGATGCTCAAAAATGCATTTTTTGTTAAAAATTATTTTCTAACTTTGCGGAAATGTGTGAATCTTTTTTAGTTTAATACCGAACATATAACACTTTATTTTAAGCATAATTTTATTTCGAGCTAGTATAATTAGTGTATATAACATCAAAACTAATACAAGTTAATCAACAAAACACTTTTCATATTTAATCCTCCATAATAGGTAATTTGAAATATGGATCGTACTCAATTTTTAAAACCATTTGTTTTGAAAATTCGAGCGACGTGGTTCTTGATACCAATTGTGGAAAACTAGAAGGAGGGGTAGAATAGTTTTCCACTCTTTTTGATTTTATAAAAACTTTGTTTCAAAATGTATATTCAAATTTATTCAATTGTTTGTTTGAAAAGCCTTCAATTGGAGTTTAGTATGAAAACAACATATAATCAATACGATCAATTATATATGTGAGCTTTTGGATTAGTTTTCAAAACTTAGTTTTATGAATGGAGCTTTGGTCGATCTTTATGTGAATACGTTTTCCTTTTAAATTCTTAAAACGTTTTGTATCAAATTATCTATGAAGTTAAACTCAATATGAGAAGTGTGAATACCAATCTATTTGACCATATAATATAATTGTACGCACAATCACAATATTAACTTTTATGTACAACACAATCAACATCACAACTATATAAGCAACAACTAAAACATATAGCCAGTTATGCCTGCCTATATGTTTGATCCAACATATAGGCAGGCATAAATGTAAAGCGATAAATGCAAGAATTAATGAGAAGAGATAAGAGAAAGGAAATGCAAACCGGACACGAAGATTTATAGTGGTTCAACTACAAGGACACCTTCCTTGCCGTACTCCACTCCCCGAGTCACCTACTATAGAGTTTTCTTCACTACTCAACAAGCTCCCTTTTGGCGGAGAAAACCGTACACAATTTTTGCTTACACCAATTTACGACACTAAGCTAAATGTCGAGTTCTAATAGTAGCTAGAACCAATCTCACAACACGACTTCGATCACTACACAACTTCTACACGACTTTATGACTACTTCACAGTTTCTTCTATACTCCACTATTTATTCACAACTACATGACTTCTCCACACTACTACTTTTTCCCACTACTTTTTACTCAATCATTGACTCACTACTAAGTAAGATCATCTTGATCTACTTATTACATATACATAACTAACAATTTCACATAAACAATAATTAGACACTAATACATCTTTGGCTTTATGATAGGGAGGATTATTCTCTTGCACTTTGAGTGGTGAAGGATTAGATCACTTGAAACAAAGACTTATAATCTTATGATCAAAGGATTTAGAAATGTGTTTGGAAATGATTGAGACTGAAATTTTTTGTGCAAAAGGTTGGGAAAAATAGCAGAAATGAACCAGTATTTATAGGCAAAATTTTCAGACACAGGAGCGTGTGCCGGCCCCTTTAATTGTATGCCGCCCCCCTTAAAATTAAGGGGGGCGCCCAGATGAAAACGACAGTTTTCTTGTCTTTTTCTGGGGAAGGTTTATCTAGTGAAATTTTAACTGTTTTTGGCTAAAAAATTGAATTCATATATTTATTATGAATTAAACATTTTCCTTTAATTAACAAAAGTGTTTTTCAAAATATATAAGATGTTTATAACATTTTTTAAAATTTGTAGTGTCTAAATAAAATCCCTTTGATCATAAAATGTATTAGACATTTGTTTGTACATACCTTAAGTGATTGTTGAAGCATACTTGAGACGTTGAGATGTCGAGGCTTGTTGACGTATAAATGCATAGACGAATTGTGATAACAAGTAACTTAAGCATTTTACGTTATATGTTGTAACTTACATCTTTGTTATCATCAAAACATGAAGAGGATGTTTAGATTAAATATCGTAATATTCATGCCAACAAAACGGATTAAAAGTATGTTTTCTTTGGGAATTATAAGGGTTTTGTCTAGATCTAGATTTGTCTTATCACAAGTGTGATGGTGGGTTTAGTTATGGATATGTTGAGAATTTATAAATACGGTAAAATTGTTATGAATATTTGAAGATTGTTAGATGATAAACTTGCAAAATTAAATGTTGATATGTTGATATACAATAATATTTTAAGAGTTTGTTAATTGACCCATGAGGTGAATATTAATACGAGTGATATGTAATCAGGTAAATTGTGGATTTGGTCTGTTTTCTTTTAAAAAAAATTTATTGGATGGTGATGATATTACTTGAAAATAAATGAGGGTTTAAAGATATAAAAGGTGAGATGGTGGTGGTTAGATATGGGGTGGAGTGAAAAAGATGATATTTCACATATCAACATACATTAGTAAAATTGGACTGAAAATGAAATACTCGACAAACCACAAGGACAAAAAATGTAATTTACTCAAAAAATAATTTTCAGAAAAGAAAAAAAAAAAGTCGCCCAAAGTTTCAAAGGTAAGTCTAAAAATACATGTCTGAAAAGTACATAAAGTGTGTTACACATCACTTACAAAAAAGTCGCACAAAGTACAAAAAGGGACATTTGTCAAAATTTAAAGCTGTAGGAAAAATCGTCTAAGCCTTATGAGGCATTTTGAGAAGCCATTTATTTTTTTGTCTATAAAAAAGATAGACTTTTGGCGAGTGGGGCGTTTGTATAATTAGCTCTATTATAAAACCACGCTTTGATATCGGAAATTAACACATGAAAAAGCTAATCTAATTCGAATAAACAAAGGCTGTGTTTGGCAAGTGCTTATAGGGGCTTGGGCTTTTAAAATAAGTCGGTTAATAAAATAAGTATTGTTTATCATGAGGCTTATGGAAGGACTTATAAAATAAGTTGGCTAAAAACTTTAGACCGGAGCTTTTGAAGAATAAATTACTTAATTACCCACAAAAATATCTAACATATAAAAAAACTCATTTAATTATGTCATTTTTAATAATTTTGTAATAGTAAGCTCTAGCCCCAACCCATTTGCCAAACAAGTTTGTAAAAATACAAATTTTAATTTCGGCTTATAGTATAACTCTCAGCCCCATACCATTTCGCCAAACATACCCAAACTCAGTACCCGTTTGGTTTGAGGATGTCAGCACTGTTGGACTAGATTTAAGTGATAATAAAATGTTTGGTAGCCTTTTCAAAGTAAAAGTAATGGAATCTCTTTCAAAAAATCATTCCTGGCTATAATGAGCACTTTTGCTCCATTCCACCTGACACGTAAATGTCAGCCACACAACATGTCATTTTTTTTTATCTTCTTTGTCTTTTTGTTGTAAAATTTTTAAATTAAATAATTAAATATTTTTAATTAAATATATAAACTAAATAATTATTAATTTTCTTTTTCCTATTTTTCTTTCAAAACATTTCTAAATCCAAATACAATTCTAAACCACTAACAAACCAAACGGACCCTCAAACTGTGCTTTATAAACCAATCCACAAGACTAACCGTTCCACGTCACAGATCCACAACCTGCTTCTAAAACACTCAATCCAACCATTAAACCCATCACACGGATCACCAATCTGAACCGTCCATTTTCATTTCACTATCCCGCTTCATTCACACCCCAAAAATTCAAACCACCCCCCACCCCACCACCCAAAAGTGTGTTTATAAAAACCCACATCCACATTTCACCACACATATCAAACTTTCATTCAAAATCAACCAAAACCCAAAAAAGAAAGAAAAAATGTCAGGACGTGGTAAGGGAGGAAAGGGACTCGGCAAAGGCGGAGCAAAGCGTCACAGGAAAGTGTTAAGAGACAACATTCAAGGAATCACAAAGCCTGCTATTCGTCGTTTAGCTCGCAGAGGAGGTGTCAAGAGGATCAGCGGCTTGATTTACGAAGAGACAAGAGGTGTTTTAAAGATCTTTTTGGAGAATGTCATCCGTGACGCTGTCACCTACACTGAACACGCTCGCCGTAAGACTGTCACTGCTATGGATGTTGTTTATGCTCTCAAGAGACAAGGCAGGACTTTGTATGGCTTCGGGGGTTAGATTGTCAATTAGTAGTATGTTGTCATGATGTTCTTTGAATGGTGTTATCGATGTATTGTGTAATTGAGTGTTTATCTATGAAATGAATCTGAATTTAGCTATTATCTTCTACTGTGTTTATTCGCGTTGATGTTTATTATTACGATGGTTAGAAGTGTATACAAGTTTTCATTTAGTAATATTTAGGAACAATTTGATTGGGGATCTGTAATTGACTAATTCATGTTATATGCCTAATTTAATAGAATTGATAATGATAAATTTTGATGATCTACGTCATGTGTGTGTGAGGGGTGTCTGGTGTTTAACATAGATGGTGCAGTATGTCGAATTAGTAAACACGGAAGTGCAGCTAGGTGGTTTCTTGGGCGATGTCAGCGCAACAGTGAAATGTGTCTGAGTTCTCATTTACCATGGTGGGTAAAGGATACACTGAGAAATATCAGATCAACCGCTGTACCAGGGAGCGTTAAAAGAAGCTCATTGGATAATGGGGTCGTGGCACAGAGATTTGAAAGCATTTCTATTTTGGCTGCGTTAATGAACTGGGTATATGCTTGAATGGACATAAAAGTGGTTCATTCACAAAAGTACTTCTGGCTGCTGCTGCTGATACTGTATCATGAAGATTGATGGTGTGGTGGAATGAAAAACGGAGGTGAAATCCACCCAAGAGTGAGCTAATGCTTGAAAGTTACTTGTATATATTTACTTAAGATAAGATTTTCGATCTGAGAAAATTCATTTTGTTGAGATGGCTAATGGGAGCATAACAAGTTGTTGATGTTTTCCTCAGTGTGTAGAGTTGCAAAAAGGGAAGATATGCTAGGTAGATTGCTGCTAAAAGGACTTTTTCAAATTGGTACTTCATGTTTGATGAGGCAATGCTCTGGTATGACAAATTGACAATACGAACTTGCCGAATGCCGATCATAATGCGTGGACTGTGGACAGTCTGGTTTTCTGATAGACTATGACAGTTTGTCTGTGTGTTGTTGGTTTGTGTATTAGCTAGGCTTTTATTTGTTTTTGTTTCGAGTTTGTGGCATCGACTATGCCTTTAACGCATCGCAGTAGTTTGGGTGTCAATATACCAGTATGTGGTTTGGCTAAGACCTTTGTGTGGGTAGTATGTATTTGAACGGTTCCCCCTTAGCAAAGTTATGCTTTTTTATAGTTATAAGGCGGGAAGGCCAGTGTAAGGTCAGATTGTTACGACTTGTGATGATATTTTTGAAGAATGTTATCCTTGATGCTTTTACATTGACTGAGCATCATATGTTCTATATGCTCTAAGGATTTGGTGGTTTAGAGATATCTGAGCATTTTCTTGATCTGTAGGTTGCATTTTCTGACTGAATAATGAACTAGTTTAGGGAAGTGTGATCGGAGAAATGAATATGATAATATTTGCTATTGCTTACTGTCAACTTCATTAGTAAGGCGATAATAAACAGTTAGATTCAAGTAATTAAGGTTAAAATTGAAAAAAGTGCAGCAAGTTAAATGGTAAAGAATATAATGCAATTGTGACCGGTTTTTATATTTTGTTAATGTATCTGTAAATTATGAGTTGAATCATCAAAGGTGCTGAATTATCGATTGTATCTGTGTGTTCATGTTGTGTTCTATGATAAAGAAAGAGGTTTTACACATTACACCCAACTGATGAAACAACTCGATCATATCCCACATTTATGATTGCTGATATGGGAAAGTATAATCTTGCAGAACGGTTTCAACTAGCATCGTATTATGTCAGATATTATACGTGTGTATGTGACCTTCTAGTATAGAATGACAGACGTTAAATTTCATCATTTATTCATGATATATACAAAATATTAGTGGGAGAAATGCATTAGTATTTATGCTAGATCACAATTATGCTGAATTTGAAAGAAATGTTCTTGGAAGTATGTTTCACATGCTGAGATTCTCTTTTTTGTGGCTGTCTTTTATTTTATCGTAGATGATAACATACTCACTAAAGCCTGGCCGGTTATTAGTGTGTGTGAATTGCAATGATCATAACCTTGGGACCATATCGAAGAGAAAAGAAATGTGTGGATATATTGCAGTATTGTTGATGTTGTAATCTTCTGCAAGTACTTTGACACTCATGTAGTTTAGTTTGAGGTTGTAGTTCAAATATAAATCAATGTTGATTGTATTACAAAAAGAAAATCTTGTTTTCAATGATATCATTTTTGAAATTACTCATCTAATCTTTGTATATATAAAAAAAAAGTGTGGTTGATCACTTGGGATAAAGAAATGTCTCTCTAAGGGGCTGGTGCCCTCAGGTAGGAAGCTTATTATCAACTGCCAAGCAATGTGGCTATGTAGAACTCCTTGCCAAATGGTGGTGGAGGTTCCAATCAGGTTCTGTTTCTTTGAATGCTAAGAAAGAATTGAAACAATATCTTGGTCTTGAAGTTATATAAGCGACAAAAGGAAATTCCAAGCACTTGCCGCCAAGGTTAATTTAAATAACTAATATTGATGATTTACAAATAAGCAAGTCCAAAAACCGTCCTAATCAAACAATATCAAATATAAGTATGGCATCATTTTGTAGGATATGCTCCTTGTCACATCTGAATTAATAAGATGTTCCTATCAGTTAACATAAAATATAAAATATCGATCATATAACTAATATCGGTTTAAATTCTCAGGAAAAATGATTTGGAAACAACCAAATTACATTTGGACCCTCGCTGGTCACATGTTGAAGCTCTTGAACAACTGGTTGCGTGAGAGACTAAGAGAGATGTTTCCTTCAGTACTTTTTGTTTGTATTAGTCTAAAGAAACATGTAAAAAAAACCAACGCCACATAAAAATGAAATGTATGTGTATGGATTGGATGTACATGCTAAATAGTCTTTGAGCTTCTTCCATGGAATCATCAACAATATACGATATTAAAAGGCATCTACACAATGGTTTTACCAAATATGAAAGTGATTTTGTAATTCATGTTTAAAAACAAAGGCGAGAAGAAAACATAAAGGGAAGCAACTAAACAATAACTGAAAGAGTAGAATTACTGATGACAAATCTTATAATATGCTTAATCACTCTAAGCACATAAACGGTTTATAATTATGGAAGAGGTGGTTTTAAATAAATTCGCCACTTGTCAATAAATGGAAACTCATCTGGATGCAAGCTTGGAAGTTCGCGATCTTGAAGGGTGTTTATTATCTGTGCAGTCTGACCGAGAAGTTGGGCTGCAGCATTAACACTCGCCTCCCTTTTCTCTATCACTTTTGTGTGGCATTTCATAGCAATTACTTGGGGTAAGTTGGTGAGACAAGCAGCCAATATATCAGAAATCATTGATGATAATTCCAAGAATAGTTCCTCCTGGCTAACCTCATCAATATCAGTGTGGTACGAAAGCAAGATTGATTCGGTGATACGATACATTGAGTTGGCAGAAATAGACCTATAGATGGCATTATCATTTACGCTTCGAATATCCATACTCTCCACCTCATTGACCATGTTTTTAGCTGTATTCTTGAACCATTGAAGAATCATTCCTGTTGTATTTAAATGAGAAGGGTTTTGCAGCTTGTTTCCTAAACTTCAACTTCTAGCCACAACATTTTAGCTGCATTTTGAATGCTTGCATAGTCATCGCTAACATTGAGGTTTTCTTCCACAAGTGTGACATATGAAAGACCTTCACTCACACTACTTAGTAAGCTATCAACAGTGTTGTATGGGATGTTAGGAAGAGATAAAGCGATTGTTGTGAGAGTTATCACCGGTAAGCTCCAGCAATCAAGATGTTCCACTGAAAGTAAAGGTGGTACACAACAGCTATCAAATTTTTTAACTCCTTCAAAACCTCTAGAGTTCTGTAAAAGTTTCATAAGATTGACTGGTTGTCGCTTCTCAGCCTTTCCGATCAAACGGTTCACTGATTTTGTTATGCCTTTTAATGTTCTCTCTGCAAGCTCCATATCGTCCTGAAGTTGTAACACGTACCGGCTTAGATCTTCTTTTTGTTTGAGTTGATCAGGATTTTTTACTAACCCTTTACGAGAGGCACTAAACATGGACTGAATCCATTTCCAACAGCGTATAAAATACAAGACACATATCACAAAAAAACTCGGGATCAGAGCTATCACCTTGCATACTACGACAACTGTCTTCTGAAATCCTATACAAAAACTCAGAATCTGGGCTTTGAGATTTTGTATGACAATCTTGCATCTGCGGCTACTAGATGGAAAAAGAACACTGCTCTGTTTCCAATCAGACAACTCTTGAGTCCAGTAGCTCTCTACTTTAAAGACCTTAATATGGTTCAGAATCCATTTAGTGGACATCTTAAAGCTTGAGGTTGCAAAACATCTCGAAAGTGGTGCAATTGTACCCAATATGGCTCCAATAAACTGTGTTATGAGAATCACTAACATTGACCGTTTATAATCCGATAGATAGTCTGTCCTCCATGGATATATGAAGAGCATAATACCTATATGTAACGCAGTACTAGCAGCACATATCACCCCAGAAGCAGAGGTCGTAGCAGAGCAAGCAGAGATGAACTGGGGGCTGCCAGTTCCTGCCATTATCCAATGGTTGCTCACATGCAGTTTTAGCTTCTCAACAGTTAATCTCCCAGTTGGCTGTTGCAACTCTAAGTCCTTTAAAGCTGTTTGACGGCCTGTTTGATATTTTGATTCTAAATGTTGTTTAGACTTCAGAATCGTTAAAGCTGAACATATATGTATTAACAGCAACACGAGTAACATAACCACATAAATGGATGCTACTGCGATACTGTAATCAGTGGAAAATAAACGGGTGCTCATTTGAATGCAAACATTCACAATCAAGGTTATCACCAGAATATTCAAAGCTATGATGTTTGCGAGAAGTTCCTTGTTGTCCATTGTTGCTAGAGATGGCAATGAATTAGCCATCATGGTGCACATGAAGGCCAGGCTACCGAGTTTCGCCGCCTGGTCCACAAGACCTGGCATTGGATTGTTCAGATCCATGGGTATCTTCATTGCAACAGCTATCACAGTGAGAGAAGCAGCATTCAGTGTGAAGTATTTACACGGAAACCATAGTTTTCTGTGTCGTAAACCATGTACGAAATCAACCACCATTGCTAGGATGCATACCACAGACGCTAACGCGATATAGATCCCAATCCATGGCATAGGTTTACTATAATTGTTTTGCTGATCTGACTGAGCCATCAACCGGATCAAGAAACGGTAGTCAATGGTTTCTTTGCATGACATCAGTTGTTCCAGGACATGGTTATAATAGTCTTGCCTAAACTTACTCATAAACATCTTCCTTCCAGATAAATGAAAAGATGACCTTTATATATATGGGGTGTAGAATTTGTCTAGAAAAATATAGAAGGATTAAGGTAAGGGAAAAGGAAGAGCCTGATGTCGTCAAGACACTACCTCTAAATGCTATTTATATATGAAAACTCACAATTAAACATCCTGCTCTTTAATATAATAGGTAGATTGACCAAATGAAATTTCCATCCATTTTCCAACAAAAGTTGGATGGTGAGTCTGAATATGACATGAACATCACATAGTATATCATCTTATTAAAACAAAAGCGTCACTATTGGATTTTCTGCTGAAAGTAAATAAAAGATGACAAATTTTCCACATTAGATAATGATGTTTTAGGGTGCATTCACGGAGGTCCAAAACTATATAGCACGTGTGACGTGTCCTAGAGTCTGTTCCTAGAAAGAACCCTTAGTGTGTGATTAACACGTACTCTTGAAAGTCATGGAAGTTATTGTTTCTATCACGGAGATATGACCGGGGAAAAAGTGTGAGCTGGGACGTGGGTTGGGAAGCTAATGCTCAACTATCAAGCAGTATATATAGCACATTAGTACTCCTCACCAAATGGTGGTGGAGATTCCAAACAGGTTCTGTTTCTTTAAATGCTAAGAATGACTTGCAACAATATTCAGCTCTTTATACGAGTACTGACCAAAGGAAATTCCAAGAAATATGGATCTCTTGAAAAATATATGAGTGCATGATATGTATATAAGCACCTATCATTTAACAGAAAATAATAAATACAATCTACGATATGGATCAATACATCAAACTTTGGTTTATACTTCTCAGGAAAATATATGACTTGTTAAAACTAGGAAACTACATCTGGATAAACTGGCAGGTTACATGCAGGTATTCTTGAACCAGTCGTGCGAGAGAGATGTTTTCTTCATTTCTTTGTAGTTGTCTGACATCTAAAAACATTATAACAGGAAGAAAATAGTCTAAAGAACATAACAAAAGAGCCGACCACCACTACAATAATCGGGGATTTTAGCCACATATGACTTTTAGCCACGACAAAAATCATGGCTAAAGGTCGACTAAACGAAAAAATAGTGATTTTCAACCTTTCACTCTGACAACTGACAATCACTTCAAGTGACGACTTTTTCATTAATAAACCTCAAAAGGTATTGTATTATTTTATTGTTAGGCCCGTTTGGTATCCGGTTTTTAGTGGGTGTGGATTGATAGATGCATTAAAAAACTTGTTTGGTTTCTTTTCAAACCCACCGACACACACTACAAAATTTAAGACATTTGCTCACTAAATCAAGTGTGAGCAAAAGATACAAAAACAGTCACTAAAAGCTATTTATTCAACTCCCACTAAAAAAAAAAGAGTAAGTAACAAAGGGATCACTAAAAGTCTTTTGTCACTAAAATTTTAGTGAGCAAAAGTTCAAAAAGATATAGTGTCTAAAACTTTTTAGTCACTAAAAGGTACACCACCTTTCTATAAAAATCACTAAAATGACAAATTTATAGCCAATTTCAGTCAGCAAAAGTTGACTTTGCAATGTACAGATACATGCATTTCTGGCATAAATACAAATTGCATTTTCAAATGTGCAGACTGCATTTCTCAACAAAACAAAACAAGGATTATTTCAAGGCGTTAATAACAAATTCCAATCTCAAATGTACAAAACGAGGTGTTTATACCCGCGCTTCACGGCGGGGTGTTTGTCAACAGAAATATTAAGCTAACAGATACTGTACATTGTGCAATCGCAAAATTCCCAAAAAGTGTAATTCCAGACGCCAGGTACTTCATCTCAGGCGGTTCTCTCGCCAATGTTGTAGAGGATGCCAATGAAGTTGCAGGTTCCTTCTTGAGCAGCAAGTGCTTCTTCAATTACACCTCAGTTATGTGGCAGACAACCCACTCCCATATGAGAACATCATTACACGATTTCCACCCTGAAATTGAAGTACAAAACAATGAGGTTCAGCATGATGTCCTCATTCAAGCATGCGATTTCATAATACTTCATTTAAGTATGTAAATTTATACCAAGACCAGGTGATCTTTTCTATTGTCACTGACAACAATATATTGTTTTACTATTCGTGTTAGAGCATTAATCATCTATAAAATAAAAAAAAATAAAAATAAAAAAAGTTTCTACAAGTAATATTGGAACCTTAAAGTATTACCTCAATCGATACGGCGCGAAGTCCTGGCTCTTTAAATCCAGCTAAAGCCGCTATACACCTGCAGTCAGACACTTGACTCGCCAAAAACATGACAGCCGCAAATTCCAAAAAACCTACATATCAGAACACATTTTATAGATGCAGGCAATTTGCTAAACCTACATTTTGTCTCGGCTCTTTATTATTCGCAACAAATATTGTGACGGCAAACTATCTGATATGACTTTGCTGGATAAAGGATTAATTTGTATGATAATGATACGTTTACATTAAGGATAAAGGATTTTCATCGATTATAGATTAAATAACAAAATGTGAATTAAAATTCATCAGATTTGGTTTCTAGATAATATTTTAAGATAAAGTATCAAATTGTTAATAACCATTTTGACTGACATCAACCCATCATCACTTAGCTAGCTTCTTAGCATTACTTGTTAACTGCTAAGGTTATAAGACAAAAGTCCAAAACAGTACTACATTAAGGTAAAATATAGACTCTGTTCATACTTCTAACCAACTTAACTACTGGCCATCATGAGATTACTCACCCAATTAACAATATTACACAACTTACAATAGTTAACTAAACCAGTAACTGGAATCTTGTATAAAAATACAATCATTTGGTAAAATTTCTGTTATAGAAATCATGATGCTAAATCTATTAAGAAAAATTTTTGATCATATTTTTTTGAAGTAAACTAATTATTATGGTTACAAACAAATTACCTCAAGTGGCTTTTGAAGACTCTCGGCATCAATCCCCACCGACTGTATGCTCTGTTTGTAGAGATACTACAAAGTTTGTAGACAACAATGCATTAAAACAAAGAGAATTATGGAACCTGACATAGCAAGATATAAGCCAACCTCAAGGATTTGAATTTTATCCACCAATCTCGATACCAACTTTTCTATGTCATCCTGAAAAATTTATCAGTTTTTAATAAAAATAGTGAAGTACAACAATGAGTATATCAACTATGACAACAGAATGGATATTGCAATATAAGAATTTAGATTTACCTGTCCAGTCATAAATATCAAAATGTCCCCTTTTGGCTCATTAACATTAACGTGTATATCCACAGAAAAGTTTATAGGCATAAGAGTCCAGAAGTAACAAATAAAGTAGTTAAGTATAGATTAACATGTATGCATCGTCTTTATATTTTAGGTTAAGTTGCAGATAAAGTATAAGGCCTTACATGTTTAGACTCCTTTCGTGAGCTTCATCCAATATGATTACTGAATATTCTTTCAAGTCAGGGTCAGAAAGACTTTCACGAAGTAGTACTTCATCAGTAAGACACCTGACCATACATAAAGATAAGAAATCTGCATAGTTGAAAGTTCGTTTTATGGTGAAACTAAGCTCGGGTTACTATTTTTAGAGTCATAGATGGATACCTGGCCAGAGTAAGAGTTCAGAAATAACTAAATCATGGATGCTCTAACTGGAGGTGGTGATAATGGAAGGACCTGCAGGATCATCCAATCTGCACGAGCATATTTGGGGGTCCAGGCCCAGCAGCAAGCAGTCATCTTCACTTATTCGCTTTAGTACACGCAGAACCTGGAGAAAAAAGTTGATACTTATTAGTCACTACAAAAAAAGTAAGTATGCTACATAAAAATGTGAGGAGCCAGTTAACAAATTTTGTTATGTGCAAGACACGCACATAAGCGGAGCTTAGATGGTACCAAAGAGAATGCACAGATTCAATAGATTAAAATTGAACTTAAGAAGCTATACTATTTCTTAACATTCACACGGTGCCAAAACAAATTTGGCTTTTAAAAAGAATAAACGACCAAATATGTTACAAACATCAATTTCTTTAGTAGGTTTTTTAATCAGAGCGAACGATGCCAGAAATAGTCATGTAGCACTCACTGCTTTATCTGGAAAAGTATTTATATGGAAAAGTACAAAACTAAGATAATAATATTCATAATTAAAAAGCAAAAATCTATTCATTTGCAACAATTCTACAAAACAGCTATTAAAGGACTTAACAGAATACGTTTCAATCAAGCACAATGCCATAACTTAACATCGTGCCCCTTAAACAGTCAACACCAGTAAAAGACTCGATAATATGTAATCATAGAATAAATATACCACAATGTAGGCTCAATGTTTCCAAAATGAAACATCGCATCCGTCTTCATAAATCCAATATGAAAGATCGGTTTGGCAAGCTCAAGGTGACCAAAATGACCGAGACAATCAGCCAAATTAGCTGTGCAACTCTACGCAGTTCATCTTCCTATCCATTGTCACTAAGTCCCGCTACCTTTGACTTCCCTCTCTTTGTCGTTTCCCCATGCTCTATTTGCAAAACAGAGCATTTGTCTATGCAACAACAGAACAGTTGCTTAATGAAACAACAATAGGGTATTTAATGTTCAGTTATCTAGCATCGTTATAAACTAATACAAATTATTTTCTAAACGAAGATGAGCACAAAAATTCATTCATTTAAGTATTCGTGTCCGTTCGTTCGTTCTTGCTGTAAATTTTAAACGGAACCGACACAAACAAATTGCATTCATGTTTTACTTAATCCATAAACTTCATTAGTTCATACTTTTTCATTGTTAAGCTTAAACGAACACAGCAAGCCGCATTCAAGCTTGTTCAATTCGTTACAGCCAAAATCAACTATATTACTTCAGTTAAACTTAAAAGAAATCACATATCAACTATATTCGTTAAACTTAAACAAACACAAAAAAACAAGGATAACAAGCCTCATTCATGTATGTTCAATTCGTTTACAAATACCAATAACAAGCCGTATTCGCATTCATCCACAAATAAGCAGATAACAGCATCTATCCGCAATGCACAAAATCCTAAAATTACCAAAATTCTATGCATATAATCAGCCAATATAAACGCAAATTAACATCTGAATTCTTACTAATTCAACTATTAATAAGCACATAAAATTTCATACTAATTCAGCTATTAATAAGCACATAATCAGCACACAAATTCAAATAATATGTAAACAACACATAAGGAGTTGTATTATACCTAACTTGATAACGGTGACGACGGTGCCGGAGTTAGGGTTTCGATCGACTACCAGATAGAGATAGAGGTGGTGACGACGGTGCCGGAGTTAGGGTTTCGGTGATGGATTGACGACCAGATAGAGACGATGCCGATAACGACGTTGGAGATGATTAGGTTGACGACGGAGTCAGGGTTGTGGATAACGACGGTGGTGCCGGAGTTAGGGTTCGGTGATAACGATGGTGGAGTGTGTGTGTTTTGGTGAGATCCGGTTTTTAATTTTTTTACTGATGGATAAGATTATTTTTTATTTTGATGTTATTATTTATTTTATTTGGTGTCTTTTATAAGTTTTAGTGGGTAAAAGTATGTGAATGATTACTTTTATAGATTTTAGTAGGCAAAAGTTTTAGTGAGTAAATGTCACAAATTTTGTAGTGACATTTGTCGTCCAAATTATGATTCCAGCCCCTGGTGGTGGGATTTTGGTGGGTATGTACATATTTGACCAATCAAAATTTTTGTTTTATTTGATTTTTTTTAAGCCACAAATTATTCTATCTTTTTTCCTTATTTTTTTTTTATTTTTTTATATCAAATCAAATAAATATATAAAATAAACTTTTTAGGGTGCGTTTGGTATCCTACTTTGGGGTGGATTTTGATTTGAAAAGTCATGATATGTTGTTTGGTTATAAAATTCAGGATTTAAAATTGGTCTCAAACCGTTGCAGAGGGGGTTGTGTAAAAGTAGTCTATTTAGGTGTGGATTCATCAATGGTGTGGTCCCTCATGTCCTAACTCTATTGTCTTTTCTTTGTTTTTAATAAAAAAATTATTATTTATCATTTTAATACACCACTAACATATAAATAAAATAATATTTTATTACTTATACATAATATTTTTTATTAGTAAACTTTTTAATTATATTAAATTCAAATCCATATCTTAAACCAAATTTAAATCGAAATTCAAATTTAAATTCTAAACCCATCAACAAACCAAACGGGTCCTTAATAATTTATTTTCTCTCTCCTCATTTAATTCAAACTTATACTTTGGGCCCGTTTGATTTATGTGTTTGAGGGGGGTTTAGATTGATTGAAAGGATAAATCAATTGTTTGGTAAGAATATTATTGTCTGACACATGGGATTTGAACGAGAAATTGAATCCTGACATACTTGGGTGGTTTCGATGGAATCAGGTGATAAAGCAGGGTATATTGTGTCTTCCACCACATGTTCTATCATCTTTGTTTTTGTTTTTTTTTGTTTTTTTTTTTTTTTTTTTTTGACTTTTTTATTATTAAATAATGTATTTTAATTTAATTTGCATTTAAAATAAAGGTATTTTTTAAATTAATAGTAATTACGTTTCTCTCTCCTCATTTCTTTCAAACCATACCCAAATCTAAATCCTATTCCAATCCAACCCCACCTATAAACCAAACGGACTCTTAAATCCAATTTTTTTCAAACTTTTCCTAAATACAAATCCAAATCTAATTCCAATCTCACTTATAAAACAAACGGACCCTTAATTGTGATTGTATATCTATATACTAGTTTTAGATCCGCACGGGGCTTTGGCTTTATATTTTTGTTAGTTTAATTTTCTCATGTTATATACGCACTTCTTAAACAACTTTAAATTGTCACATTTTGTATGAGAATCATGCTAATACAAATATAACACGTCACAAACATTTAATACAGTAAAAAATTGTTCTTACATCAGAAAAAGTTGCATTTTTAATCATAACCAATAATAAGGGCCCGTTTGGTTTGTAGATGGGTTTAGATTAGGATTTAGATTTTAATGTAAAATTGTAGATTAGGATTTAGATTTGGATTTGATGTAGGAGAGAGAAAATATATTATAATATAAATAATTTATTGTTTTAAAATTAAAAAATTTTACTTTGAATTAAAAAATAAGAAAGAAAAAAAAACAGAATAAAGAAAGGTGTGGTAGTAAAAGATTTGTAATTAAAAAAGGCAATAGTACGTGGCTCAAATTTGATGCTCGATTTCCTATAAATCAAATAATCATATATATTTTAAAAACCCAGCTAGGGTGCCTGGGATTGCCAAAAGTATCCAAATTAGGCATCAATGTCAAAGATGACCATGCCAACATCACACCAAACATTACACTACTGTCAAATCATACTCAAATCCATCCCAAAGTAGGAATTCAAACGGACCCTAAGTATTAATCAGCATCATAAATAATTAGAGTTTCTTTAACATAAACTACTTCAATGATTTCAACATCTAATATATTCCTTTTAAATCCCCGTGCACGCATAAGGTTTTGGGATAAAATTTTGTTAGATTCGTTTTGGTATATTGTATATTAACTAGCAGGGTACCCGCGCGTTGCAGCGGCGGGTACCCTGAAATAAAAATTTTCAATGGAATTAATAAAAATGTCACGGGATGTCATTCTGACACCTAAATTTGCTTGGTCACAACTTTGTGTATCGAGTCGAGTTTTAGTGAGTTGAGTCTTGGTCACAGGTTCATGTCTATGTTAAGATGGAGGGTTGTACATTGTGTTTAAATGATTATAATATTGGGTGTAGGGATGTTTTTAATGCTATTAATATAGAATGTGGGTTGTACATTGTGTTTAAATGATTGTAATATTGGGTGTATGGGTGTTTTTAATACTATTAATGTAGAATGAGTGTTGTACATTGTGTTTAAATAATTGTAATATTGGGTATAGGGGTGTTTTTAATGCTATTAATGTAGAATTCTAAGGAAAGTGGTTTGAATTTCGATTCATGCTAGTTTTTGTTGTACACAATGCTTTGTTTGTTGTAATTATGAAAATTGCTTGCTTTAAAGTGTTGTAAATCATACATCATTTTGTGTACATCTGAATTTTTTTGAAAAGATAGTCATTCCTCCATTATAAGTAGTATAGATATGACGAAAGAAAAAGATAAAGTATTTCGAATAATGAAATATTTTAAAAACTTGCAATACATGGAAGGAAACTCAAATCATAGCTTCATTCATGTAACAGTAGTAAAATATTTTAATTTATTATTCTCACCAGAAATAGATGCATTTTTTGGAGTAAATAACCATTGGGGCTTTATCAGCACCAGAAATATAAATAGTTTCTTTAAAATAAACTAATGTTTAACATTAGTTGCAATGATTCATCAACAACATATTTAACTCGTCATCATTTTTTAAACAGCATGAAATTGTCACATTTTCTATGAGAATCCTACACTATAGAGTAATATGTTAACCATGACACATCATCAGCCTTTTGAAAATGTCACCTCAATGCCACATATTCAAATTAATGTCATGTCGTTGCTACATGGCACACACTTTTCATGCATAAATTGAAATTTTAAAAAAATTTGCAACTCATGGGACTTGAACCCGAGACCTGTCGAACAAACAACAAACACTCAACAACTAGAGCGCTTGAATGTTTGTGTTGAAACATTAGAAAACAAAATATAAGTTTTTAAAATCGGAGCAATAAAACATTCAAATAAGCATTACCTGCTTGGCTGCTTCCCTTATCATTAGCGCTTTCCTAATTTGTGTCACTCCCATAAACAACCAAACTCTATCCATTCAAAATTTGAAACGCACCAATCAACTAAAATTACGGAAGAGTTTAAACAGGCATGTTCTATCCATTATCAAAACCTATTCATTATTTCCACAAGGTACATTTGATTCTTAATAAAAATTTAGCCGCTTATCTATCTCTTTTATATATATATATATATATATATATATATATATATATATACACACTAGACGAATACCCGTGCATAGCAACGGTTCCTAGCGGCAGATAATTAACGATTTGTGATATTGTGGTGAATGTTTTGTGTAGCATTCAAAATAGAACGTGAACATATCATAATGTAATTGCAAACGGTTGTACTACACGATAACTAAAGTCTAAGAAAAATTCTTAACATCTATCAAACAACATATAAAAACATTTATAGTTGCGATATTGTGATAAGTGTTTCGTGTAATGTTTAACATGAACATGAAAATATCAAAATAAACTAAAACAATAATAAAAAAAGTTGTAATATATTGGGTCTCTGGTTCGTTAGTAAGGCCCACGTATTTGTTAGTAAAGTCGAGATGGTACATTTCTTTCGATATTGTGATAAGAGTACCCGCGCATAGCGGCGGCGGTGTCTAGTTGTTGACAAAATTTTGGCGTCTACTACTATTCTTTCGAAAAATTGTTTTTGTAACGTTGGGAAATCATTTTCGAAGAACTGTGTTATCTTTTGGCATGGTTGCATAACGGCGTGTATTGTAATATTGTATGGTATCCGCATAGTGGCGACATCGAATATTTACCGATGAAAAGCTTACCGAGTTGGAATGTTGTTGAAAATGAAAAACTTTTATTAAAAGTAGTCGAGTACCCGCATCTTGTGGCAGTGGTGTATGCATTTCGTTAATTCTTGTTGCATTACGAGTATTATTTACGCCGATTATTTTATATTTGACAGTAATTCATCGACTCTCAAACAATTTTGGTATGTTATGAGTGTGTTGTTATTTTGCCAGCTAATGGCACGTAATGTTGCTTAGCATTACAAGAAAAACAATTTTAGTTCAAGTGGTTGAGCATTGTTTTTATAGTAATACTTTTAATCATATATATTAAAGATCTGAAATGATATTAAAGATCTGTAAGAGCAAGGGATACGGGGAGCTGGTTGGCTCGTGCCGTGGTGACCAGCCACCACGTTTGATTTTTATTTTATTTATTTATTTTTTTTTTTTTGAAAAATCCAACGTTTTTTTTTCAACGGCAACACATTTTCTGATGCCAAAAGTAACGAAATAAAATATGATGACAAAAAATTTCTAGTGTCATTGAGTATTTTGCTGACGTGACAACACTTTTTGCCCAACGACACCACCCAACCAACTGATAGTTTTTAGCTAGTAGATATATCAAACTACAACCCCTTTTTAACTTTGCATAAACAGTTGGAGTTGAAGCATATTTCTTGGCTTCGTTTATCAACCGATTATTTCACCTCATTCATAATAAATTAATAATTCTTAATTTTTTATAGGTTACTTGTATCAAAAAAAAAAAAAAAAAAAAAAAAAAAAAAAAAAAAAAAAAAAAAAAAGTTGACAATTACTAAGCATTGGGAAGGGATATTATTTGAATCAAAATTTCTCCATTATGTGAACCAACTTTCCTCATTTCCCAAGTCAAAGTATGTATTCACTTGTATAGTCAAAACATTCTGACATCACTACAGGCCTTGAGCCCACCAAATACATAAAAACCTATCTTGATTAATCTTTTTTTTATTTTTTCGTTAGATTAACAAAAGTAATTGTAAGACCTTTTGTTCATGATTTATCCCACTTAAATAAATTATTGAATCATGATAAGGATTCAAAAAGTCAATGAGAAAGTATAAACTTCAAAAGAAAAAAAAAAGAAAAAAAATCAAGATGTTTTGAATTTAATTTTTTTTTTTTTGAAAATTTTCTAAGTTTTTTGCGACTTGAAAATTTCAAGATGTTTTGAATTTAATTTTTTTTTTCAAAATTTTCTATATTATAAGTATATCAAAAATTTCAATGATTTTACACATCAAAATTTACATTCGAATTTTAAGAGAAAGTTCTCAAGTTTTTTTTGAAAATATTAAAATTTTCCGAAAATGTTTAAATAATTTTTTATTATTTAAGAATTTCAAAAGTTTAAAAACATTCAACTTTCGAACTTTGCTCAAAAAAGTATTTAATAAATTCAAATTAAAAGAAATTCTTAAATTTCAACAATATTATAAGATACTACCAAAACTAACCAAATATTCAAAATTATATAAAAAATAAAGGATTTTGCAACAAATATAAATTAATATACAAAATATTACCACCATTAACGATCTACACAACAAATTTAAATATATTCCTACAATTTAAACTATAAAATTAAACAACAAAATTTAGCATCACATCACTAACAAAATTACTAAAAAAACAAACAAATTATAATAAAATTTTCAAATCATTTAAAAGATCATGGAGCCGGGCACACATTTTTTCCGGCGACTTTTTTCCGGCGACCACAAATTTTTTCCGGCGACCACAACTTTTTCCGGCGACTATGGTAGCTTTTCCGTCAGCGGCTGCAATCGGAGGCACTACAAATAAAATTAAAAAAAAATACGTTAGATCTAAAAAACGTAGCGTTTTACAAAAAAAATCAATAGGTCTAAAAAACGTATGAATCTGAAAAACGTATAGATTTAAAAGAAAATAGAACTCGAAAATAAAGCATAAATCTAAAAATACGTATAGATTTTCAAAAATCACATGGATTTAAAAAAAAAATAGAACTCGAAAAAAAAAGCATGGATCTTAAAAATAATTTAGATTTAAAAAAATATATCACGAAAAAAAAAGCATGGATCTTAAAAATCATTTAGATTTTAAAAAACATATCCCCAAAAAAAAAAGCATGGATCTTAAAAATCGTTTAGATTTTAAAAAATATATCTCCAAAAAAAAACATGGATCTCAAAAACGTTTAGATTTAAAAAAATAGATCTCGAAAAAAAAACATGGATCTGAAAAAAAAAATGTATAAAACCAATATATATAAGAAAAAAATTATAGAAAAACTAACGTTCAAAATTATAAAAAAAAATGTATAAAACCAAAAAAACATGGATCTGAAAAAAAAATGTATAAAACCTATGGATCTATTAGAAAAACTAAAAATCTATGAAAAAAAAATTATAGATTTACAAATAAAATCAATAGATCTACAAAAAAAAATGTATGGATTGGTGTGTAGTAATTACACACTTTTTTATTACCAAATATCGACCCAAAAATGACTATTTGAGCTAACAAATGCCAAGAAAACACGTGTTTTTATATTTGTGATGTGCAGGTACGGATATTACGGAAAACAAACAAAAACCCGGAAAAACGGGCACGAGAGTATGAATGGTTCAAAAAGCCGGTGCCGGAAAGCAGTTTTCTAGTGTGAATCATTATTCGAGCTCAATTTGTCAAAGTCAACCTTGAAGATTATCAAATGACAAGAATGGTCCTTGGATATATTTTTCAGAAAAGGCAGAATTGGTCCCCATAGTTTCACAAATTACACTTATGGTCCTTATAATTTGTGTTATCAAAAATCTGCCAAAGGCCTAATCCAATAATTACCCCAAGCCCACTTCCTAAATTCTATACCCAAGCCCACCTCTTACCCTGACCCGGCCCAAATGTCAAACAAAATATTATATAAAAAAGTTACCCGCCCCCCTTTTCACCCCGTACACCCAGAAACACTATTCAATGAATAGTAAACCAAGAACCCTAAATCCTTTTTACCCTCAATTACCCCAATCCCTCCATAAATTACCCCAATTAAGGGTATAATAGTCAAACCCTGACACCCCTGACACCTCCTGACTCAAGGAATGCCACGTTCAAGCTGCTTATTGGACCGAACGTGTCACCACATGGTTTCCAAGGCTGTGATTGGTCTATGGGTGTCACAAAGGATCTAGGGAGTATATTCTTGGAGAGATGCTGTTTCTAGGACCTTCTGAAGGCTCCTCACCTCAGGCTATATAAAGAAGCCTCCTCCAACGATTAGAGTGGTTAGAGAATAGGAGTAGGGGTAGTATAGTGTAGGTATTATCTGTAATTTAGATTAGTTATTGTAATCTTTGCTTTTAATAAAAGTCTTTCATTTCAGCTTATTGTTTAATCTGTCTTTCAAATTCAGCTTATAGATAGCTTATTATAATCTTAGTCTCAGCTTATTTTATCTCTTCATTTTCAGCTTAAATTGTTTCACTTAGCTTATTATCTGTCTCATTTAGCTAAACTTTACTTCCAATTGTTACTCTTATTCAGTCTTCACTTTCATTTTCATAAAAACAAAAACAAAAAAAAAAATCAGAAAAATAAAAAAAATTAAAAAAAACACAAAATTAGTTAGTAGTATAAGCTCACAGTAAGAGCTATTTTCTCTATTTCATCTTATGTAAGCTTAAATAGCTTATTGTAAGGTGCCTTTTTGAGTCCTTGTTCATTAGACAGTCATAGTGAGGTATTGATCCAAAAGATGATGCTGAGGTGTTGGTGGATAAGCTGAAACTGACCCATTGAATTCAGCCTATCATAAAGATAGGCTAGCACAGTGAATCCCCCTCTATTTTGAGCTGAGGGGGAAGCCTTTTGTAAGTCCATTCTCTATTTTTTATCTTATAGCAGTTAAGTAGTGATAATCTAGGTAAATTGCTAAATTGTGTTTCTAGTTGTCTAATTGGTAGTGTAACAGTACTAATAGATGTTATTCAGTATGCTTAGTGTGATTTGTGCTTAAAAGTGGTAGGTTATAAGCTTAAAACTAGTTTTCTAGTTGATTTCATCTGTTAAGGGGGTGTTTGGATTAAGGTTTTATGATGAGTACTTGTTGATTTTGGTAGCTAAAACTAGTGCATACAGTCTGCAATAGGTTCTATTAGTCTCAATAAGTCATAATAATAATAGGTAGTTTAATAAAAAAGTCAAAATAGGTTCATATTAGCTTAACAGTTAGCTTAATATCAATATAGTTAGTAAGACAGTTAGTATAGTTGCTACTTAGTTCAATATAGCTTATTTCATTTTCACATTAGCTTATTATCACATAAATTGGTAGGAATCAGTGATCAAAATTGGAAATAGTCAAAGTTCTTGTGCATTTAAATAGTCAACACTAGTAGTAACTGAGCTGTCAGCATAGGTTTTTGATAGATCATGTAGGCTTCATTAGTTGTTAGAATCAGATAAAGCTTGTTGATTTGCATTCTCTATTAGCTAGTCAACCAATATCTATCATATAATTCGAGCTTAAGTCCTATTAGCTTATCTTAAATTAGGCTTGTAGTTGACTGTGTGGGGGCTTATCTCCCCTGCACACAGGTTATGGACCCATGTTCTTGGTCTCTTTTAGGTAGTAGCTATTAGTCTTAGCCTTAGCATTTTTGTTTTATAGCTTCTCTGGTTGGTAGATTTTAAGTTTCCACCTTTAGTTTCTTCTTATCTGCTTATTTGAGCAGCTTAATCTGCCTAGCTTATTGGTAGTGTAACCTGATTTTCTGTTTTTAGATCATGGCTGCTATTGTTCATTTGAGTTTGTTTATGTGATCTTTTGGCTTCTCTGAGTTCAATAGGAGTAGGTTTAGTATAGTTTATGGTTTGCTTAATCCATCTGCTTATTCTACATTGGTTTCTGCTTATTTGGCTTGTATTAGACTGCTTATAGCTTGCTTATTGTAGTTCTGTGCTAATAGATGTTCATTTCTTAGCTTGTTTGAGCTTATAATAGTATAATACAGTAGTGATATCATTTTGGTAAAGTTTTGTGGCAAGTGCTTATTAATAAGCACTTGCCATAAGCTGAATAGCACTGTTTAAGCACTTCTGCTTATTAATTTTTATCCAAAATTTTTCTGCAAGCTTTTTATATTAATTTAGAATTTCTGGTAATTTTTCATAATTTTCTAAGGTCATTTGCTATTTTTCTTAATTTCTTTTAGATAAAAATCACTTTTTAATCATTTTTAAATTCCAAAAATCCCTAAAAAATATAAAAAAGTCCTGAAAAATACAAAAATAGTTTTTAAAATTCTTTTATATTATTCTAGATTTTCTAAAATAGTTTTCATAATTTTCCCATTATTTTTCGTAATTTCTTTTATTTTTAATTACTTTTAAATTCATTAATTAGATAATTAATTCTAGAAAATAAATAAAAAGTAAAAAAAAAAAATATATATTTTTATTTTTCTAGAAATTTTCTTTTATCTTTTAAGATTTTTAGAAATTTGTTTCACGTTCGTAGGATCATTTCTTGTATATAAGTCGCGTTTTATTTCGTACGATTACGTAATTTTCGCGTTTGAATTTCCGTTTTCACGTTTTTAACATCCGTACATACCTAGATCGTATATTCTTCATATTTTACTATTTCTTAGCATAAATTGAAATCCAAAATCATATTTTCCATTTTCCCGCTTTTCACGACACGATTTCTCAATCCGGTTATTCACGATTCCATTTCACCTTCGCTGGGAGAACGACCCGGGAAATACTTTCACCGGTATTTCTTCGGAACTTAATTATAACTATATCAAAATGGCGCCGCTGCCGGGGAAGGTCGAAGTGAGTTTTTGAATATTCGTTTTGAAAAATCGTGTTTTGTTAAGCCTTCCTCTATCTTGTATATATTTTCTATAAAAATAAAAAAAAATAAAAAAAAAAAAAAAAAAAAAAATCAAAAACACTTTTACTAAAGTGTTTTAAAATTCCAAAAATAAAATAAAAGTTACAGCCTCGTTCCGATCGAAAGAAAGGGCGTTGTAAACCAAATAAGCCTAACAATATAACGAAAACGAGAAATTAGTTGATTATCGGATTATTTCAATTCAACAACCGATTAAGCGGGAAAATTCGTTTCTCTCGTTTCGTTGTGCGTGGTTTTGAAAGAAACGGTTTCAATTAACGTAACGTTTCACAAAAAGAAAATAAAAGAAAATAAAAGTTTTTGTGATTTGTTTTTTTTATAAATATAAAAAACAAAAATAATCTTCTTATCCTCTAAAAATTTGATTCTTTTTCTCAAACCCTCTTATTTTTAATTCTTATGGATACGTTTTGTCTCTATTGTGGAGAACCGTTCTTCGGGGGGTTGTGTGTGTGGTGTACGTGCAGTGAATGTGGAGATAATATTCGAGATGGCGTTTGTTTGAATTGTAATTCTCATTCGTTCAACAATTCGTCTAATATTCCTAATTTCTATACACCACCACCACCGTTGTTTTCTTGTTATAATTGTGGAAACCCGTCCGAAGAAGGAATGCCGTGTGGGCGATGTTTTTGTGATGTATGTGGATACACCGATTGTATGTGCTATGCTCCGAATGCTGATACGTCTTTCGATTACGATCCGTGCCTTGATTGTTATCCTCAAAATAATTTTTACGAGCAAAATTCGTATTACAATGGTGATTCTTTCCAAAATACATCGAGTTTTGAAAATTGTGGGGGATCGTTTGAAAATTCTTATCATGAACCTAATTCTTGTTACGATTCTAATGGTTTTTACCAACCCCCACAATCTTCCAATTTCAATAATCAAATTCTTGAACTCAAATCAATGATGAATGAGTTGAATGAAATGTTTAATCGTATGACATCTACTCCCGAGCCGAATGAGAGATCGATGGAAGTACCTCGTGTTGAAGAAAGAAGACTCCAATTTTGTGAATGTTGTTTGTATGATGATAGTTCCACGATTACGATCAACATAAATCCTCAAAATGATTCTATCTCTTCTCCCGTGGAGCCCGTGGACTCTCTAATAATGGGGGACGAGCCTCTTGACACTATTCCGGCAACGGAATCTGACAAATTCAATACGTCAAGTGTTGAGAACCTCGTTCCAATCCAAAGTGAGTCCGGGGAAAATTCTCACGGTGATCCTTCTTTCCATCCTTCTTTCACACCGGTGGAAGGGAGTGATGACGTTATTGATGAGGACGATGATGATCTCGTTCCGAGGGTTCCCGAAGTATTCGATACGACTTTCACGAATCCGATGTTTGATTTTGAATCGGATTTTAATCAAATTTCAAATAATCCGCTCTTCGATCTTCTTAGTGATGAGTCCGACATGGAACCCGAGGTTCAGGACTCACATGATTCACTTGATGCTCCTCACGAGAAGTTCTCCGATGAACTTGCTCATATTATCCCTCCAACGGAGAATGATCCTTTTTATTTTGAGGAAGATCCAGACCCGGGGGGAGATGTTCTCAATCGTGAGAATTTTCTTATTGGTGATTTAACCCCGACCCTCCCTCCCGTGGTATTTGTTTATGATAAAACTGATTTTAATGATGAAGAATGGATTTTAATTCATATAAAAATCTTTCTTCCATTCTTCACATTTGTTGTGATTTCTCTTATCCTTCACTCCACCGGGAGTGAGGATACCGTTTTTGATCCTGGTATCTCTTTTGCCAAGTGGCCGTTTTCTCTACTCTCCCCAAGGACGAATTAATTCGGGGATCGAGTCAAGCTAATGTGACTCGGATAACAAAAACAAGCGCTTCGTGGGTGGCAACCCATGCTTATCCCATTTCATCTTCTTATATTTCTATTTTCTAACACCTAATGTGAGGAGGGGGTGCCTCTTCTACTCTTGTGTTCCGTGGTTGTTTGTGATGTTTGTTCAGGATTGTCCGCGATTTATGATGACTCTCGTGCTCGTTATCTCTTCACTTGGAGTCTCATTCATCGGTGCTTATGGAAATCCTATATCCGAAAATCTTATCGACTAACGTTTTCTTTGGCATACTTAATAAACGGCCCTAGATTATTGTTAGGATTGCCTTAACCCAAACATTGAGGACAATGTTTAATTCTAGTCGGGGGGAGGGAATCTTCGATTCGATTTTGACCTTGCATTTTTCACATGTCGTGTACTCTTGCAACTCCGTTTTTCCACCAAAAATTAAAAAAATTGAAAAAAATTGAAAAATTTCAAAAATTTTGATGAAAAAGTCATGGAAAAGCACAAAAAAAAAATGAGAAAAAGTAGAAAAAGTTGTGCGAAAATATAATAAAGTTTGAATAAGTGATTTGACACCTTGTTGACTTTCTTGCTGGCGAGAGTAGGAATAAATATTTTGACTTGACCGGGCGTGTTGAGCCCTAGCTTGTTCCCTTAGCCTATGATAATCATAAAAGTTTGTGCTAGTCTTGTACATTAGGAGCTAGAAAACGCGAATTCTTTTTAAGAGTTTGCAAAGTTCCCGTATTTGACTTTATATATGCGTGGCTTGATTATCGGCTAAGCATCTGCTGGTCTCATTATTTGAGATTTTAAATTTGCAGAGAACGAGAAATGATAGAGTTTATTTAGAAGTTAGATGCTAAACGTGGAGTAGTGGTTCTCTTTAGAGCTCATGAGAGGTACTTGTGGCTTTTTACTCCCATCAGATACGTCACACATATATAATAGATGTTCTAGGTTAATTAGTGGTATTTAGGTTTGAATAATACTTAGTTATTTGTTTTCTTAAGAGAATTTTTGCTTTAGAAGTTGGGTACATATCAAGGAACACCAAAATAAGATCCAAATAGTGAAAAATCAAAAGTCAAAGTTGACTATGCATGTGATTTTGGAGCTACCCGATAAGCTTCCGTTGTATTATGAGAAAAATCAAAGAAAAAGTGAAAAATATGAGAAAAGTATGAAAAAAAAGTGAGAAATGAAAAATATGAAAGTTGTAGTATTGTTGAATAAAGAGTTATGTATGTATCAATAAGTTGTTGGCGCGTGAGGTGCATGTGATAAGTGATTAGTAATCAGTCACATGAGGTGCACGTGATTGTACTCCGCAACTTATATTCTTGATATTGTATGTACCCCTAGTTCCTTGATGTGGACCGAATTTCTATTGCAGTAGTTCTTAAGAGAAAATGATTAACTACTTAGTGTTTAAACTTAGGTGTCACTATCGGATAAGAAAAATATTGAAACGAGAAAATATGAAGCGATTCATTTCTCAACAAAAATAAAATAATGAGATACAAAAATCTAGGATATAGGAGTAAGGAGTATCCACTAGTAACTGTTATGAGTAGTGTTAGCATCTAATTTGTAGATAAGCTGTGATCTCGTTTTTACGCTTAGTTTGGGGACTTGTGAAAAATCAAGGATGACGATTTTTATCCGTATGGTCACTTCGTAAAAAGAAGTGTTTCTACTTGTCGACCCTAATAATTATTGCAAAAATAATGAAAGTCCAACAAACCGTCACATGTTTGATGTATGAAAAATCCAAAAATAGAATAAAGTGGAATAAAAGAAAAATTTTGGAAAACGGAGCGTTTACGGGATTAAATGATTTTGTAATCTCTTTTGAACCTCTTTGCTACTTTACAAAGTTAGTAGAAAGAGTTATGAAATTATTTATCTCGTGAGCGTGAATTGATCACATTGCGTGAGGACACGGCAATACTTTAGTCGGGGGGATTTTGGTGTGTAGTAATTACACACTTTTTTATTACCAAATATCGACCCAAAAATGACTATTTGAGCTAACAAATGCCAAGAAAACACGTGTTTTTATATTTGTGATGTGCAGGTACGGATATTACGGAAAACAAACAAAAACCCGGAAAAACGGGCACGAGAGTATGAATGGTTCAAAAAGCCGGTGCCGGAAAGCAGTTTTCTAGTGTGAATCATTATTCGAGCTCAATTTGTCAAAGTCAACCTTGAAGATTATCAAATGACAAGAATGGTCCTTGGATATATTTTTCAGAAAAGGCAGAATTGGTCCCCATAGTTTCACAAATTACACTTATGGTCCTTATAATTTGTGTTATCAAAAATCTGCCAAAGGCCTAATCCAATAATTACCCCAAGCCCACTTCCTAAATTCTATACCCAAGCCCACCTCTTACCCTGACCCGGTCCAAATGTCAAACAAAATATTATATAAAAAAGTTACCCGCCCCCCTTTTCACCCCGTACACCCAGAAACACTATTCAATGAATAGTAAACCAAGAACCCTAAATCCTTTTTACCCTCAATTACCCCAATCCCTCCATAAATTACCCCAATTAAGGGTATAATAGTCAAACCCTGACACCCCTGACACCTCCTGACTCAAGGAATGCCACGTTCAAGCTGCTTATTGGACCGAACGTGTCACCACATGGTTTCCAAGGCTGTGATTGGTCTATGGGTGTCACAAAGGATCTAGGGAGTATATTCTTGGAGAGATGCTGTTTCTAGGACCTTCTGAAGGCTCCTCACCTCAGGCTATATAAAGAAGCCTCCTCCAACGATTAGAGTGGTTAGAGAATAGGAGTAGGGGTAGTATAGTGTAGGTATTATCTGTAATTTAGATTAGTTATTGTAATCTTTGCTTTTAATAAAAGTCTTTCATTTCAGCTTATTGTTTAATCTGTCTTTCAAATTCAGCTTATAGATAGCTTATTATAATCTTAGTCTCAGCTTATTTTATCTCTTCATTTTCAGCTTATATTGTTTCACTTAGCTTATTATCTGTCTCATTTAGCTAAACTTTACTTCCAATTGTTACTCTTATTCAGTCTTCACTTTCATTTTCATAAAAACAAAAACAAATAAAAAATCAGAAAAATAAAAAAAATGAAAAAAAACACAAAATTAGTTAGTAGTATAAGCTCACAGTAAGAGCTATTTTCTCTATTTCATCTTATGTAAGCTTAAATAGCTTATTGTAAGGTGCCTTTTTGAGTCCTTGTTCATTAGACAGTCATAGTGAGGTATTGATCCAAAAGATGATGCTGAGGTGTTGGTGGATAAGCTGAAACTGACCCATTGAATTCAGCCTATCATAAAGATAGGCTAGCACAGTGAATCCCCCTCTATTTTGAGCTGAGGGGGAAGCCTTTTGTAAGTCCATTCTCTATTTTTTATCTTATAGCAGTTAAGTAGTGATAATCTAGGTAAATTGCTAAATTGTGTTTCTAGTTGTCTAATTGGTAGTGTAACAGTACTAATAGATGTTATTCAGTATGCTTAGTGTGATTTGTGCTTAAAAGTGGTAGGTTATAAGCTTAAAACTAGTTTTCTAGTTGATTTCATCTGTTAAGGGGGTGTTTGGATTAAGGTTTTATGATGAGTACTTGTTGATTTTGGTAGCTAAAACTAGTGCATACAGTCTGCAATAGGTTCTATTAGTCTCAATAAGTCATAATAATAATAGGTAGTTTAATAAAAAAGTCAAAATAGGTTCATATTAGCTTAACAGTTAGCTTAATATCAATATAGTTAGTAAGACAGTTAGTATAGTTGCTACTTAGTTCAATATAGCTTATTTCATTTTCACATTAGCTTATTATCACATAAATTGGTAGGAATCAGTGATCAAAATTGGAAATAGTCAAAGTTCTTGTGCATTTAAATAGTCAACACTAGTAGTAACTGAGCTGTCAGCATAGGTTTTTGATAGATCATGTAGGCTTCATTAGTTGTTAGAATCAGATAAAGCTTGTTGATTTGCATTCTCTATTAGCTAGTCAACCAATATCTATCATATAATTCGAGCTTAAGTCCTATTAGCTTATCTTAAATTAGGCTTGTAGTTGACTGTGTGGGGGCTTATCTCCCCTGCACACAGGTTATGGACCCATGTTCTTGGTCTCTTTTAGGTAGTAGCTATTAGTCTTAGCCTTAGCATTTTTGTTTTATAGCTTCTCTGGTTGGTAGATTTTAAGTTTCCACCTTTAGTTTCTTCTTATCTGCTTATTTGAGCAGCTTAATCTGCCTAGCTTATTGGTAGTGTAACCTGATTTTCTGTTTTTAGATCATGGCTGCTATTGTTCATTTGAGTTTGTTTATGTGATCTTTTGGCTTCTCTGAGTTCAATAGGAGTAGGTTTAGTATAGTTTATGGTTTGCTTAATCCATCTGCTTATTCTACATTGGTTTCTGCTTATTTGGCTTGTATTAGACTGCTTATAGCTTGCTTATTGTAGTTCTGTGCTAATAGATGTTCATTTCTTAGCTTGTTTGAGCTTATAATAGTATAATACAGTAGTGATATCATTTTGGTAAAGTTTTGTGGCAAGTGCTTATTAATAAGCACTTGCCATAAGCTGAATAGCACTGTTTAAGCACTTCTGCTTATTAATTTTTATCCAAAATTTTTCTGCAAGCTTTTTATATTAATTTAGAATTTCTGGTAATTTTTCATAATTTTCTAAGGTCATTTGCTATTTTTCTTAATTTCTTTTAGATAAAAATCACTTTTTAATCATTTTTAAATTCCAAAAATCCCTAAAAAATATAAAAAAGTCCTGAAAAATACAAAAATAGTTTTTAAAATTCTTTTATATTATTCTAGATTTTCTAAAATAGTTTTCATAATTTTCCCATTATTTTTCGTAATTTCTTTTATTTTTAATTACTTTTAAATTCATTAATTAGATAATTAATTCTAGAAAATAAATAAAAAGTAAAAAAAAAAAAAAAAAATATTTTTATTTTTCTAGAAATTTTCTTTTATCTTTTAAGATTTTTAGAAATTTGTTTCACGTTCGTAGGATCATTTCTTGTATATAAGTCGCGTTTTATTTCGTACGATTACGTAATTTTCGCGTTTGAATTTCCGTTTTCACGTTTTTAACATCCGTACATACCTAGATCGTATATTCTTCATATTTTACTATTTCTTAGCATAAATTGAAATCCAAAATCATATTTTCCATTTTCCCGCTTTTCACGACACGATTTCTCAATCCGGTTATTCACGATTCCATTTCACCTTCGCTGGGAGAACGACCCGGGAAATACTTTCACCGGTATTTCTTTGGAACTTAATTATAACTATATCATGGATCTATGAAAAAAAAAGTAAATATATATACGAAAAAAAAATGTATAGATCTACCAAAATACCTTAAAAATTGATGGGTAGTGCGTCGGTTGGAGGCTGTGGTTGCGGCGGTAGGACAGGTGGTGGCGGCGGTCGGTCAGGTGGTGGCGGCGGTTGGCAGGTGGTGGCGGCAGTTGGGTATGGTGGTGGTGAGGTTGTGGTTGATGGAGAGATGTAGTTGTGATGTGTTAAAGAGAGAGAGAGAGAGAAGTGAATATTTGTGTGTGTGTGTGTTTGGATCAGGGATGTGTTTGAGGTGAGTGTGTGTGTATTTAATGAATGGACAAGGGCAATTTCGGTATTATTGAAAGTTCAGTTTTCACTCATTGACTAATTGACCATACACCCTTTATAATTAGTTAAGATATATATATATATATATATATATATATATATATATATATATATATATATATATATATATATATATATATATATATATATATATATATATATATATTCTGCGTTGCAAGGGATTTATGATTTTATACCATAATTCTTGGGTGATGATTATTTCAGCTCGGTTTTAATGGTTTTTCCCGCCGCTGTCTATTGATTTGGTATAAACTAATAACATCAGATCTTCATAAACCTTTATCAAGTATGTTTTGTATGGTAAGCCTAAGGGTGAGCAAACGGACCGGACCGACCGACAAAACCGACCGGACCGACCACATTCGGTCCGGTCTCGGTCTAGGGATTTTCACAATTTTGGTCTCGGTCCTGATCGGTCCGGTCCGGCTTAAAAACCGGACATTTAGCCTATTTGGACCGAGACCGGACCGACCACATTCGGTCCGGTCTCGGTTTAGGATTTTTGCCGGATTCGGTCTCGGTCCGGTCCGGTTTTTGGACCGTGAGCACCCCTAGGTAAGCCCAACAAACAAGCATAAATTAGTTTCTTTAGTTACAATCTTTTGATTGTAGAATTCGATTTCAATGATTAGGTAGAATGATTGTTTTTAATAAGGGCATGTAGCTTTTATGACTGCCAAGTGTTTGACAATATTACCCGACTAATGAAATATCTCTGAGGTGTTATTCGTTGTTTTGCTGATGAACTTTGTATCAAACAGGCTGTGTATTTTGTAGCAATGTTTTAGATTTTCAATGTAATTGCAGAACCATGTGTAAGATCTTTGTGTCCACCATCTTTTTCGCTACTTAAAAATTTATATTCACCGTATGATTAATGAAGGCGACACATTTCAGTTATGTAGCATTGTATCTAAACAAGTTAGACCAACTGAACCACCAAATATTTAGTTTGTAATCACACAACAATAATAGGTGACTAATATTTCGAGGTTATATTGTTTTTTTAGTCAATTATTACAATGCTAATGATGTGTGCTTATGTCTTGCTTCTTTATTCTTATCGGACAATCCACCATTCTTGTTTCTTGGTTTTAGTCTCGTGCGTGCTGCATTTGCTTTGGTAAAATCTTTGACAACCTTGAATTTTTTATGTGTCTCGGATTGATAAATAGAGGCGATACTATAATTATATTAACATAAACTTTGTGGGTGTTTAGATTAGCATACTTAGCCGATTTAAGAAATAGTCCATAAGCGTCAGCTTGATAAGCTTAATATCCACAACAAGTTGGTTTATGAGCCGCAACAAGCTGGCTTATAAGCTTTTCCAAATATGTATAAGCCCATAGTTAACTGATTAAGCTAATCCATACACCCCTTTTGACTTTTAAGGAAATTAGATTACGTTTATTTGTGATTAAAGTTTCAGTTTGATGATGACAGCAACCACCAATAAAGAGTGAATCCATAGCTCAAGGGTGTACAGACTTGCGAAGGTTAACTTAGTGCATAACCTATGGCTATGAACATGGTTGGTTACTAATTTCTTTGAAAATTTGGCTTGTTAAGTCCTGCATAACAATAAAACTGAAATGGTTTTTATTTTCAGGGATGGTAGAATGGTTGTGTTGAAGTTTGTTTACTACACTGCTCACGCCATTATTCGACATCACATTCCTAGTACAGCTTACTGATTTGCTTGATTTCAATGATTTGTCTATTCAATGTTAGGAACAATTACCATCGCTTCCCAAGACAAAACTCTTGGATTGCATGAACGTGTCAAAAGCTCTAGCAAATACCGCTTCCCATAACAAAACTATTAGAACTAAGAAATTTTCTCTTATCATAACAAATGATAGACAAAGCGTTATGAAATTTACTTATGGTTTTCGATGTAACTTAACTCCATTTTTTACTTCTTGTTGGTGTTAAATGCTCAGTGATCCTAACAAACACCGCTATTTGTGTTTGATACAAAGATGGAGAATTCAAGCGGAGGCAAATGATGAGGTGGAGAAGCTTCTTAGTATCGAGATTGTACCTTCACAACAGGTTTCAGTCATAACTTGTGATTGGTGAAAATCGATATTAGGACGATACGGTGGGTTGAATGGATGATTATGCTAAAACGGATTTTGATTTTGTGGTGGTTCTGGTGGTTTTGTTTGATATTCAAAACCGGGTGAACGAAAGCGAATGTTTTGATTTGGTGGTGGTGTTACACCAGTTAATCGAAAATTCGGATCCGGCGAGAAATTCGACACATTTTCTGGAAGTCGGGATCGTGGGGTTTTTTATTTGGGAGTTCTTTTGCTTGATATGATAAAAATTGATGAGAAGTTGTTTCAATTGTGTTTGAAATTGTGTGTTTAGAAGTGTGTTTGAGGTTGTTATTTATAATGTTGTAAAACTAGTAAAAAAAAATTAACCCAACGTTCATTTTTTTTTTTTTTTTTTTTTTTTTTTTTTTTTTTTTTTTTTTTGAGTAAAGGGTTGATTGAATTTTTGACCGAGTTTTGAAAATTTTCCTTCGGCGACCGGCGGCTTGTAACGGGATGATCGGCGACGACCAATCGGAACCTAAATGTTATACAATACTTGATGAAAAATAATAACAATGAAAATACATCTAAAATTGAATCCGTTCATATATTTTGCATCAAGTATTGTGTAATATAAATAAAAATACTTAAGGTAAAAGTTGAAAAAAAATACCGAAGAAATCAAAAGGGGACAATAATTTTCGGATGGAGAGAGTAATAATAAAATTTTCACTTTATATTTTTAGGTTTTAATTATAATAAAATACGTTTTTCATTAGAAAAATAAAATTACAAAACATGAAGAAATAAAAAATCACAAATTTTAAAGATACAAATGACATTGTATATTTTATATTGGAGTATTGTCTTATTCACTCTATTGATAAAAAAAAGTATAGATTGAAACATGTAACTAAAAAAGAAAAAAAAATGCATGATAGCTAAAAGATAATACTCCGTAACATTTGAGTAAATATTCAGTGTCTAAACCAATAAATCACAACACTAATCGAGTTTTCAAATCAATACGCGAAATTAATAGTCCAAATCACAATCGTCAATTTTTTTTTGCTTTCGGTATTGTGCATTTGTGCTAGTTATACAAGCACTAAATGTCGGGAAATGGCTACACTTTTATTAATAAAATCTAAATTACGATAAATAAATTAACAGTATATATATAACAGAAACTTGATAAACGATAATTAAATAAAACAATAAACTAATAAAAAGACTTACTAGACCACCAATGGAGATCAGCAACGAAGCACTAAAAAGCCGTGGCACGTGTTAGACACGCTTTCTTTAAAATAGATTCGCCGTCTGTTTCCCAGGGTACAACAGCCAAAACAGTAGGTTGTACTGTCGGACTTAACTAAACTGCCTGGAATTTCATCTTAAGAGATGTGTATTCCTTATGTTGGAAATCAATAATACTAATTGATTTGATGTGTGTAAAACCTATGAAATTAGGGCGTCTATTTATACACAATAGACTCCACCCTAGTTTACTCCTCCTACCGATGTGGGATAGAAAATAAACTATTTTTCCACTTTAGTCATGGTACCGAATGACTAACTTTGAGACCCGATATCTCATTCACATCAACTCTATTTTGGCCACATAAAGGCTCATTGCGGAGCTCTCTTCGAGGAGAACGCAAACCTACAAACTATTACTTACATATATGACACATACATATAAATAATTGTGTCCAAGGTTGGTCAAAAGTCACTTTTGCCAACCAATTTCCCAACAATCCCCCACATGAATGGAGATCAGTCGTAATACAAAAATTACGATGAAATTCCAATAGTTGAATCTTGCAAAGGATTGATAGGTGTGACCCTTTGAACCTTCCCTTGTGAGATGCACTTAGTCTCCTAGATCTGAGTAGACGCGATGTCCTTGAAGTCAACATCTGTTTACGTAGACGACAATACACACTCACACAAGACTCTCCCTAACATTGTTAAGTCCTTATAGTCGTGTTCGTTATGGTCATGAACACTAGCCTGGTTCTGTAAGAGCTCTTAGGAATTGCGCCCCCACAATTCCCTTCGAAGCGACCCCACTTCTCTCTCACATAGGTGATTTCATCTTGAATCATTAAAAACATATGTTTTGTGATTTCATCTTGAATCATTATGCTTTGTGATTTCATCTTGAATCATTAAAGCCATATGTTTAACCTCTCAACAAGTCACATTAGTTATAGGAATGGACTAGGAAGTTACAACATTTAGTAACTCCCCCAAATTGACGTGACTTCCCCCACATTTCTAAGATTAGGTTGTCCTATTGAACCCAGATCTTGGGATCTCCAGTCAACTGGGTTAGGTTTTCCTTCATAGAAACTCATTCCTTCAAGGGCTTTAGTCCCATTCCTTTATACGACTTACTAACTAACTCTCTGCTTGAGCCTTTCGTAAGCGGATCCGCGATGTTATCCATTGACTTTACGTAATCAATCGTGATAACTCTAGTTGAGAGTAGTTGTCGCACCTATCAATATCTATGATGGATATGTCTCGACTTACAGTTTTATATTGTGATATGAGCTCTGTCAATTTCCAATTGACTATCACACTTTATACAGATGGTCGTTACCGGTTTACGCCATCTTGGCATGTCATCTACGAATTAACATAGATATCCCGCATATTCTATAAATTTATCTCAAATGATAGATTTAAATTCTGATACGTGGGAATCGCACCAGGCTTTACCTCTCAAGGGATCTTGAGAAGCTTACAACCCCCACCAAGCAGTGTACCTGATCGTTGTAGTATAGTATAGTGACAAGTACCGGAGGATTGATCGTTCAGCTAAGAATAGTGTCGCTAGGATTAGAAAACCTAAATACTAGTTCTAAAGGTGAGAGATGATTCTTTTTGTATTTTTATATTTTTTAGAAAGCAAGTAAAAATCTCGGGTTTGAAGGATTTGGGCGGAATTAGTTGCTAGTCAAATAACCCAATACTAAAGATGCAATCAAAATAAAATACTAGAAATGAAAATAAACTAAATTATACTAAAGTTGTGAGCAATAAGTGGTAAAAATGTGTTTACTTAGATTTTACTACTCCCTAGACATCTTTTACATGTTAATTACTTGTTATAGTTGCGTGGATGACGGATTGTATTCCTTAATACCATTCATGGGGTATCGCACATAACTCCCCAATTCTATGAGCTCTTATCTCCTCCTATACCATGCCCAGCACAACCATAAGGATTATAAACAGTGGCTCATGCATTAAATACAACCAATAAAGACCTTAGTGCAATCGGTTCATGTTTCCTAAGACGTTCAAGCATGTTATCATTTGGAGATCTGCCAGTTTTCTTAAGCCTAACATATAAATTCATTCATCCATGACAATTATAAACAAGTAATCAACACATAATTAACATCTAGGTTTCATTAGATCCAAGCAAACACAAGATAGATCTAGCCTAGCATGATGGAATTAAGACAAGAACAAGATATAGACAACCAACACATAGACATATTGATTGAATTAAAAGAACACTTATCTCAATTACACATGAAAGGTATCAAGGGATTAGAACCCTTGAAAAACCTGTAAAATATGCACCAAGTTCGTACTTAGGGTTTCTCCAAAACTTCTCTCTTTTTTAATGTGAAAATTAGAAAACTATATATAGAAAAAGGGGTCTGACGGCGTCAAGACCAAACTTGTGACGCCGTCACCTCGCCGCCAAAAATCTTCTCGGACTGCCTTGATCTACTTCTGACGCCGTCATGTATTAGCATTTCCAGGCCGTCATGATCTTTACTCTTGACGCCCTTTCTTGTGACGCCGTCAAATCTGTACTGGATCGTCATGGAAAATTGCTCTTGACGCCGTCAGGATGTTACTCTTGACGCCGTCACCTACTGTTCCCAGCAAGGAAAATTAAGACTTTGGCGTTTTCTTCACTTTTATGCTCCAAAAACGTCCGAATTGCTTCCTTTTCCAGATTTCACTCCCAAAGTACCTAAAATCACAAAATGAGCGATTTAGGGCAATATTTGATCAAATAAACTCAATTCCGGGCTTAAATGACCCCCTAAAAGTTGTTCATTTTTCGCCTCATCAAATTCCATCAAAGATTTTGCTATAAAAGTCTGTTTGAAATACTTTCAAGATTTCCAAGACATAGCTTCCCACTTAGAGTCCATACATCTGCTATAATGGATCTAGATTCTTTTATGTAAGAATCCATATTTGCATTACTCTATCATTAGATAGCAGTTGGATATCTTCCAAAATGCAATATCATAAGTATCATAGTACTTGTGTAATACTAGGGGTGACAATTTCTGACCCGACACGAAACCGGACCTGAAACCGACACGAAACTTAATAGGTTCGGGTTGAGCTAAATATATTTCGCGTCAGGTTTGGGTCGACATATCTAACCCATTTATTAAACAGGTCAGGTTCGGGTTAGGAATAAAATAAACGGGTCGACCCGCCAACTCGTTTAAGATTTTTTTCTTTAATTAAAATTATTTATATTTAATTATACGGTTTAAATAGGTTAAACGGGTCGACCCGCTAACCCATTAAACCGTTTAACTCGTGTAATGTGCTAACTTTTGTATATAAAACAGGTTAAATGGGTCAAATCGAAACCCGTTTAACATATTCAGCCCGTGTAAACTATTTAACCCATCAACCCTGTGGAAAACTAGAAGGGGGGTTGAATAGTTTACGGCTTTTTAAATCCTTTTTAGCTTGAATCTCCTTTACAAACTTTACGTTTGCTTAAAGATATAACTACAACGTTATGTGTTTGATTCTTTGAAAAGCTTTTCATGTGAATAACAATTCTAACTTTACTTGTTTCATACTTTGAAAAGCTTTACTTGTGATGATCTTAAATTTGCTTGTTTAGTTCTTTGAAAAGCTTTTCATTTGTTTAAAGATATAAACACAACTTTACTTGTTTAATTCTTTGAAAATCTTTATATGTGATTAGCAATTCTAACTAAAAGACAACATGCTATAAGCAAAGATAAAGAAAGAAACGATCAAACCACAACACGATTGTTTATCGTGGTGTAGCTACAAGGACTCTTTTTCCTTGCCCTACATTCACGCCCCGAGTTTCCAACTCGAGAGTTATAAGCACTAATTCAACAAGCTCCTTTCACCGGCGGAGAAAACCTTACACGTCGCTTATACTTTTACCGACACTAAGCTAGATGTCGAGTTCTTTACCAAGGGTACAACCACTCCCGTTAGTTCTTTTACAAGGGTACAACTACTCCCGATACACTTTGTATTTTAAGGACTAAAATACTAACCGATCACTTCTACATACATGACACAAATGAAGTATAAACTACCAAAGCTTATACATGACCAAACTAACAAGACTTGCAACTTTAGAGTTGAAGCTTGTAACTTCTTGAATGATCTTGTGAAGTCCCTTGCTACATAAGAGGATCACACAAGTCAAATGTTGCTGAGTTAGTTTGAGAGAGCATATAAAAATATGTCCTAAAGTGGTGCGGGATTTCTTGCAAGTGCTTTGGTATTTATACCAAAGGAAGTCAGCAGTCTGGCGGACACGGCGGCACCCTCAGAAGGGTTTTGCCCGTGTTCCTCCAGGGTTCCGCCAGAACTGTTCAACATAACTTACAACAAAAAACACTCCAAAACAAACAATGTCACATCTACTAAATACTAGTCAACATGCATTGCACCAAATATGGAATACTTCCAAAGTGTGTAAAAAACTTCATGGATAGTCAAACACATAAACAAACAATGTCACATCTACTAAATACTAGTCAACATGCATTGCACCAAACATGGAATACTTCCAAAGTGTGTAAGAACTTCATGGATAGTCAAACACATAAACTTACCATAAATGCACATTGATGAGATGTGACACTTTCTTATTAAATAAATACTTTCTTATTAAAGAAATAAAACCAATGTTAAGTTTAAAAAGAAATATAAAGACTAGTTATACAAGACTTAAACTAAAATGATGTTTTACTACAATCTAAAGTTTTTACTTTGTCATTAACAAAACTTAGCAAAGATCGTTAAAATATAAATAACGTTTTTAGGCGATATTTGTATTAACAATCTCCCCCTTTTTGTTGATGACAAAACATAAACTTTATTTATAAGTAAAACACTAGTTTTAGTGTTAAGTCTTATAAAGTTAGTATAAAAACTTGTTTTTGCTAAGAAGATGTGATATGCAAAAAAAAAAAAAAAAAAAAAAAAAATTGAAACAAGTTTATATATAAATTCTCCCCTTTTTTGTCGAAACAAAAAGAAGAGTTGCGAAGCGGAAGTAAGCACATGCTCCCCCTTGGATAATACTCCCCCTAAATGGAGTGCCAAGGAAGGAGACATGGATTTTGAACCTACAAAAAAAAGTTTGTTGCCGCACAAGACAAGTCATGAAGGCATTTTATGTCTAAAACACAACTAAGAGTTGTGAAGTGGAATAATGCAACACTCATGCTCCCCCTTGAATATTACTCCCCTAAATGGAGTATCAAGGAAGGAAAACATGGATAATGATCCTACAACAAGAAATGTTAGTTTCTAAAACACAAGATATATGTATGCTACCATAGTAAGGTATAGTGTATTCATTATACCTAAATGGTCAACAAACAATGCAAACTTTGTAGTAGAATGAAATTCATTTCATGTAAAATTTTGACTCTTAAAAAGTCAAAGACAAGAAATTAGGACGACATCATCATACTTCTTAAAAATAAGGAAAAACTAGAAATAAACTAAGAACATAAAATGCTACAAGGAAATCATCATTTTCCTTAATGAGAAACATTTTCCAAAAACAAGGCTAAGGTTGTTTAAGGATGAAAATGTGTATTGGAGGTTGTAGTGGGCTTTATTTTGAGGGTTGAGAGGGTGACACGGGTTTTGGTTTGTTGGTTTAAATGGGAAACATTTTCCAAAAGAAACGGTTTTGTTTCATTTTGGAGACTCTAAACTTGAGACTATCCAAAATGTGGTTTAGGATAAACCTCATTTTATTGGATAGGGTGAAACAACAATGGTTTTGAGTGGTGATACTCTTGTTGTGGTGGTTGGTTGTGGTCGAAAGACTCATTTTGGTCAAGCAATGACCTTGGTTATTCATTTGTGAAAGGTGGTGGTTTTGTTGGTCTTGGTGGAAGATCATTGAGATGCTTCTATTTTCTTATACGAAGAAAATAGAGATTCAAAGTGTTGGGAAGGTTCATGTGGTGGTGGTAGTTGTTGTTGTATTTGTTTTTGTTGAACAAAGTGACGGAAGTTTGGTTCTCTGGAAGGATTACCATGAAGGTCTTTGTAAATGGGGTAAAAATACAAATGATTGTAGGTGTGTATGACCTTTATCATTTGGGGAAAAATTGAGGGTTTTGCATAACGGTTGGGTTTCCATTTGAGCAATGGTGTCAACGAGTGACAAAGATGGAGGGCTTGATGATTTAGGTGATAGGTCTTATAAAGTTTCCAAATCGGGTAGTGGTGATGTTGGTGGTGTATGAAAATGTTCTATTGGTGTAAATGTTGGTGATCGATGGTTGAAAAAGTTTTTGATGGTTGAAAAGTGTATATGTTTGTATTGCCATGTTTGGGAAAGGATGTTGGAGTAGAAAGATTGAGGAAATCTTGAATAGTGGTCATGTTGATATTGCAAGGTATTGAATATGGTGTTGAGGTAGTAAGGTTAAGGAAGTCTTGGATAGGTGAAGAAATGTCAAGTGATGAGCTTGATTTGATGGTTTTGTTGAAGCAACAAGGTTTAACACTAATCCTAGTGGTTTTAGCTTGATGATTCGGATAAGGTGTTTGATTTAGTCATCTCAAATCTTTGGTTTGCAAGAGTTTTGAGATTGAGAGAATTAATGGTGTTGGTGTGAGTTTTGGGGTGTTCTAAAGTGATCAAACTTAAAAAGAATTGTGGGAAGGAGTGTTTGGATTTGATGTGTTCCATACAAAGATTGAGGTTTCAAATGATTTGATGTCAATCCAATGGAATTGGGTGGAGTGAAAGACCAACATATGAACTCAATGCTTTGTGATCATGGGAAGTGATTTGGTTTGAAAATGTTCTAATGGTTTTAAGGATCCTTTAAAAGGGTTCCTTGGGTTAGTTATGTTTGAATTCGAATTTTTGGCGGGAAGTGACTTCCTAATTGTTTTAGTGAGTGAGAGTTGTCAGAGTATGGTTATTGGAGGTAAGGGAAGATGTTTCTCACTAAAGAAAATGATTTGACACTTTACAAGTTCTGAACTCAAGAAAAATGACAAAAAATTTCTGCAGGTGACTGGCGGAACCCTCGCGATACACAGGCGGAACCCTGTTTTGGGTTCCGTCTGGTCCGTTGGGCAAATTCTGGGTTGCCCAGAAAATACACTGGCGGAACCCAATTTTGGGTACCGCCAGATCCGCCACACCTGAAAATTTTGGCAGTCCGCGATTTTGACCAGCGAGATGATTTTCAAATTTTTCGAAAACTCCTAAAATAAAAAAGATAACGCATATCTAGTTAGGCAATGCAAAAATTGGACATGTAAACACACATATCATAGGACTTTGACCTTGAGGTCGAGAATTTCACTATACTTAGCGAAAATTGCCACAAGCATAAAAAATTGACAAACACCTCAAACATTATCATTATGCATAAAAACTCATACAAACATAATCCGAAAAACGTAATAAAACATGAACGTGAAAAACAATACAAATCACATAGTTTAACACATAAAAGGTTCAAAAACATTCATAAGCCAAACACTCCTTAATCTTCTCACAACCGGTCTATCTTCTTATTGAGCTTGCTTAGGTACCTTCCAAAGCACTTGAAAATTCCTTTGGTTTGCTTGAACTCTTCGGATGCATTGTCAATGACGGGGAGTTCTTGAAGGTATTCTAAAGGAGGTAACTTAGAGTTAGGAAGCCTATCGTCGTCGCTCATGTCGGATGATGATGATGATGATGGTGTAGGTGAGTGAGGAGGCGAAAAATGGTCCGTTTTTAGGGGGTCATTTAAGCCCGAATCCGAATTTATTTGATCAAATATTGCCCTAAATCTGTGATTTTAGGTACTTTGGGAGTGAAATCTGGAAAAGGAAGCAATTCGGACATTTTTTGAGCATAAAAATGAAGAAAACGCCAAAGTCTTAATTTTCCATGCTGGGAACAGTAGGTGACGGCGTCAAGAGCAAATCCTTGACGGCGTCAAGAGCAAATTTCATAAATTTCCATGACGACCCAGAAGAGTTTTGACGGCGTCACGTGGGAAGGGCGTCAAGAGTAAAAGAGTCATGACGGCCTGGAAGTATATTAGTCTTGACGGCGTCAGAAGTAGATCTAGGCAGTCCGAGGAGAGTTTTGGCGGCGAGGTGACGGCGTCACAAGATTACTCTTGACGCCGTCAAACCTATTTTTCTATATATAGTTTTCTAATTTTTCACATTTAAGGAGAGAAGTTTTGGGAGAAACCTTAAGTACGATTTTGGTGTAACTTTACAGGTTTTTCAAGGGTTCCAACCCCTTGATACCTTGCATGATTAATCACGATAAGTGTTCTTCTAATTCAATCAATATGTCTATGTGTTGGTTGTCTATATCACGCTCTTGTCTTAATTCTATCATGCTAGGCTAGATCTCTTTTGTGTTTGCTTAGATCTAATGAAACCTAGATATTGATTATGTGTTGATTACTTGTTTATTCTTGTTTTGGATGAATGATTTATATGTTAGGCTTAAGAAAACTGGCAGATCTCCAATTGGTAACATGCTTGAACGTCTTAAGAAACATGAACCAACGCGCACTAGGTCTTTATTGGTTGTATTTAATGCATGAGCCACTGTTTACAATCCCTATAGTTGTGCTGGGCATGGTGTAGGAGGAGATAAGAGCTCATAGAATTGTGAAAGTTATGTGTGCCACCCCATGAATGGTATTAAGGAATACGATCCGTCATCCATGCAATTATAACAAGTAATTAACGTGTAAAAGATATCTAGGGAGTAATGAAATCTAAGTAAACACATTTTCTCCAATTACTGCTCACAACTTTAGTATAAATTAGTTTATTTTCATTTTCTAGTATTTTATTTTGATTGCATCTTAGTATTGGGTTAGTTGAATAGCAACTAATTCCGCCCACTCTTCCAAAATCCGAGATTTTTACTTGCTTTCTATAAAATATAAAAACACAAAAATAATCATCCCTCATCTTTAGAACTAGTATTTAGGTTTTCTAATCCTAGCGACACTATTCCTAAGCTGAACGATCAATCCCCCGGTACTTGTCACTATACTATACTACAACGATCAGGTACGCTGCCTGGTGGGGGTTGTAAGCTTCTCGAGATCCCTCGAGAGGTAAAGCCTGTTGCGATTCCCACGCATCAGTGAGCGAGTACGTTTGCCCTTGCCTTTGAAAACTCGTTTATCACTTAGAGAAACGAAGATGTGAGGAACGAGAGAATAGTTAAGGCGCATTCCATTATAGTTAGGAGGAATGGGTGAGATTGCTCTAAAGAGGCGAGTAAGAAGCATTCCATAAGGAAGAGCGGTTGTTCCAACTAAGGGTATGTCGGCCATTCTTTTGGCTAGGTAGTAGGCTAAGTTGAAGGGTTGACCGGTGGAAATACTATAGAGCATGTAGCAAAGGCATGTGTTGACATGATCTCTATTTCCTATGGTACTTATGACGTTAGCTCTAAGAATTTCTTCCCACTTCTTAAATTGTGGTTTAAGCTCATTGAGCTCCATACCAAAAGGATCCTTATCCACAATATTCCCCGAACGATTCTTCCTAGTGGTATAGGTTCTAACAAAGAGATGTTCCTTAATTGTTTCCTTACTAGCTAGAGGTGTGTCGTATGGATGAAAACGCTCAATCGAGTCAAGACTTGAAATAGACCACTTATCCGTGTAGAGACAAGTACCCGCATTTGGGACACCAAAGATGATAGCTAAGTCTTTTAAATCTATGAAATTTGGTATTTGATTTATTGTGAAGTTTAATGATATCTTACCAAAATCATTTGTGGAAAGGTTTACAGTTGCATAGAATTCTAAGATGAACCTAGGACAAATTGACTCATCGATATCAAGGAGACAATCAAAGTTGATTGCGGCAAAGCTTTGGCGAATAGATGTTCCTTCTAGAAAGGATGGATCAATGGTTCTACCTTCGTGAACATAGCGTTTTTCTAGTGCCTTAAAGGTTTCTACTTGAACTTTGTTGAGACCTTTGGTCCTATGGTGTTTGGGCATGTACTTAAGGGTTTCCTTGTGATCGGATTTATTTGCGTGAGGCATGTTGATTCCTAGAAAACACAAAATTATATGTTAATGACTTTTAACAATGTGGATGTTCTAATATGTTCCTATAGGCAAACAATGTGGAGACTTGGTTATCATGACTCATTTTGATTCCCAAATTGTTTTGTCTTGCAAGTTTTGTAATAAAAACAAAAGATAACCAACTCTCTCCTAATTGAATGTGTCTTCGATTGAATGTACCCGAAAATACATATTAGTTATGTATCCCCTTTAGCATTCAAGAGATAGTATGCAAGTGATGTTTTAATGATGTTTTTCATTTGTTTTAACAATGTGGTAATGAATCATGTTCTAGTCTTGGATTGCGACTTTCGAAAGACAATGCACTTGGTGTGTTTGGCAAATCAAAGTAACAACAAAAAGGATACAATTCTTAACTAATGGAAGACATGATTGGCTTAGCCACCAAGTTTTTCATGAATCAAGAAGTTTTATGCATAAACCCTAAGATTCTAGTTAATGAATGTAAATAAGAATGTTATACTTGAATCAAAAATGCAATTGTAATAATTGTGATTAGAACACTTACAAAGTTTGTTGGATTTGAAGAGATTGGATTGAAAGCCCTAAATTTCGCGTGGTTATGTGTTTTTGAGAGGGTGACGGCTGTTTGAAAGTGAATGATTAAGTTAAGAGGGTGTTTGGTTTTGAAATTAAAAATAAAACATTCTGTAGCTTTGGCAAACCAGGCGGAACCAAAAAGTGGGTTCCGCCCGTATGGTCTGAGGGTACCGTGGGGGCTGCAGGGAAGAATTCAAAGGGGATTGTCTTGATTTTTCTGGTTTTATCCTAATGCTCAAAACCAAGGTTTTAGGTCTTATGAGTCTTTGACTAAGCCTAGGAAAGATGAATGCTTCACATTCAAGAGGTTTTGTGAAAACGTTGATAGAATGGTTAACGTATAAGGCTTTATTCGTTAAGACGTTCCTCAATGAAAAATCTTACCAAGGCGATGATGATGGATCACAATATGTCTATTAAGACCATAATGGATTGAATTGTTGCCGAAGTCGATGATTCCTTTGTTGAAGGGATAACAATGTTGATAAAAGAATTCCGTTGTTGGCACGAATTTGCTTGTTCAAGCGGAGCTTGTTGATGTGCGTCCAAAACTAATTTGAGAACCTTACGTGTTTTGGAGAATCATTGGGTAAGTAAGTATAAAAGTGTAAGTACCACTTGTGTTTTTCTTATCAACTTATTACCGACATAATTTCATTTGGAATACACTATGGTTTCTATTCCCGTTCTTTTGTGATACCATAATCCTAGTTGTGTAATACCTTATGATGTATCCAAACAAGCTCAACTAAAGAGTTGTTTTAGGATCTTCTTTAACATGAGCACATAAATAAATGCTAAACATAATGTTGGATCTAATTGTTATGAGAACAAGTAGTCTTTCGAAACATTTCTCTATGTTTAGTTTTACATACGGATTTACTAATCTCATTCTTGATAAGTCATCAATAACTTAACCATTGAGAACAAGAGAGTAACTAAGAATGTCTTTAAGTTAAAATCCCTTGCTTTTGGAGCTTGCTTTTATTATCAAAAAGACTTTCAAATATTGACAATTATAATCACATGATTACTTCAAAACATCTATTTTGTTTCACTAGTTGTTTTACTCTAAATTATATAAATTGTTTTTCTTGAATTTGTTTAGACACAACTATGACCTATAAATCAAGTTTTATAAATATTGTTAATTTTGCTTGATTCAATGTTTGACTCAAGGTGAGAAAATGTTATTTTGTACTTTTATTCTTAATGTTTTACACAACATACTTGTCTTGCCATCATTAGACTTTCGACTAAGTCATCATCTACCAAAGATGATATCTTAGAAGCAGGAGATTACTCGTTAAATGTTATATTCAACGACTCCTCGACTCTTTGGGTTTTCTTACTTAAGACACTATGAACTCTACTTGTTTTAAAAAATTCCAAGAGGTACAACATCATAAGACTAAGTGTCACATTTGATGTGTAAATCCTAGATGTTGAAAACTCATTTTCTTCCACACATTCTAATGTATGCTAATGTGATTTATTTCACCTTGTGTGTTTTATGTGAGATTATCATAAAGGAATGATCAAAGAAAAACACAATTTAAGACTCAAAGTATGGTGTTTGAGAATGTTGTTTAACAAAGGTTTGTTTTGCAAGCATCACAAGAGTGTTAGACATTTTAACACTTAGGAAATTCTTAATTAACTCACTTGTGAGCAAGAGTTGAGTGAGACTCACTCAAGAGTTTCTCGTGTTTATCTCTTGATGGTTAAAGAACCAAAACACCTGATATCTCCTGCTAGTACTTATGACGAAATTCCTTGTTGCATAGAATCTAATCTTAGTTATTACTAACAGCAAGTAAACACTTTTAGAATATTACTAATAACACATATTCCAACACATAATGCTAGAGACAAGAGACAATCAAAGTCAAGTTGAAGTAATGTGTACCTTTTAAATTGCATAGAGATGCTATCAAGAGGATAAACACAACGCGTAAAATCTTGGTTTGACGACACGCTTTGAAACTCAATTACTCATGTATCCAAGAATGTTAGATAATCATATAAAAGCATAGAGCATGATAATCTTAATCCTTTTATCATGAGTTTCTATTAGAGATTGAGTTATCTCTAAATCTCTCTTCTAGGTTTGACAAATTTTACTTGTTTTGTTTTACTAGTTGATGGTGCTTTTAAGCTAAATCATAATCCGGTTTTATCTTTAAATAACCTTTGACTCCTCAACAATCTTTAAAGAGATTTTTAGCTTTCATCAAATTTAGCTAACATTTTTCCTTACTCATTTTGCTTTTTAATCTCATGTTTGTAATCTAGACATAATTTACATTCTAGATCAATTTCAACATAACTCTCAAGTCTAGACATTTTATCTTCTAACAAGATTTCCTTTTCAAAGATATTCTCAAAATATTTTGAAGACTCATTGTTAAAGATAGTTTTTAGGTCCATGTTGCATAAAAGTTTAGACTCATTTTCTAGTTTAGAAAACTCTAGGATAAATTTGTCAAGCAAAAGTGTTTGGTTTCAAAATGTACCTTGTTTGATGTTTTATCTAGTTGAGAATCACAAACCGGATGGTTGGCTTCATCTTCATCCGTGTTATTCCATGAATCGCAAGCAAGTCCACTAAGAGCTCAACATGAGTAATCATCTTCACTTACACCTTCATTTAAAACATTTAAACTAGTAGCACATGTATTCATCTCAACTAAATGTCTATCTATTAATATTTCTAAGACTTCTAATTCATATGTGAGATCAAATTGATCATCTTTGACTTGACATATTTCTTGATGAAAGTTTAACATATTTTTCCAAATACCATTAGCCGTTTGACAAAAATACATTCTTTCATATTCGGTACTAAATTTATAAATCATTGTTTTAGCTTTAGTATTTTTTATCAAGTTTAAGATAGTTATCTTGGTTTTCAAAAACTTGTTTTCTTTGGTTTGAAATCACCAAAAGAAATAATATGCCAAAGATCTTGATCAATTGATTTCACATAGTTTTCAAAATTACTTTTCCATTCAAGTAAGTTTTCTTTTTCAAATAGCGGTGGGTTTTGAATAGGTTGCCCTTCTTTGAGATTTTCGAAATCCATGGATCGATCCAAGTTTTAAAATACATTATATTTTAAAGATCTTGAGTAACGTAGCTCTGATACCAATTGTGGAAAACTAGAAGGGGGGTTGAATAGTTTACCGCTTTTTAAATCCTTTTTAGCTTGAATCTCCTTTACAAACTTTACGTTTGCTTAAAGATATAACCACAACGTTATATGCTTGATTCTTTGAAAAGCTTTTCATGTGAATAACAATTCTAACTTTACTTGTTTCATACTTTGAAAAGCTTTACTTGTGATGATCTTAACTTTGCTTGTTTAGTTATTTGAAAAGCTTTTCATGTGTTTAAAGATATAAACACAACTTTACTTGTTTAATTCTTTGAAAAGCTTTATATGTGATTAGCAATTCTAACTAAAAGACAACATGCAATAAGCAAAGATAAAGAAAGAAACGATCAAACCACAACACGATTGTTTATCGTGGTTCGGCTACAAGGACTCTTTTTCCTTGCCCTACATCCACGCCCCGAGTTTCCAACTCGAGAGTTATAAGCACTAATTCAACAAGCTCCTTTCACCGGCGGAGAAAACCTTACACGTCGCTTATACTTTTACCGACACTAAGCTAGATGTCGAGTTCTTTACCAAGGGTACAACCACTCCCGTTAGTTCTTTTACAAGGGTACAACTACTCCCGATACACTTTGTATTTTAAGGACTAAAATACTAACCGATCACTTCTACATACATGACACAAATGAAGTATAAACTACCAAAGCTTATACATGACCAAGCTAACAAGACTTGCAACTTTAGAGTTGAAGCTTGTAACTTCTTGAATGATCTTGTGAAGTCCCTTGCTACATAAGAGAATCACACAAGTAAAATGTTGCTGAGTTAGTTTGAGAGAGTATATGAAAATATGTCCTAAAGTGGTGAGGGATTTCTTGCAAGTGCTTTGGTATTTATACCAAAGGAAGTCAGCAGTCTGGCGGACACGGCGGCACCCTCAGAAGGGTTCCGCCCGTGTTCCTCCAGGGTTCCGCCAGAACTGTTCAACATAACTTACAATAAATCACTCCAAAACAAACAATGTCACAAACTCACATCTACTAAATACTAGTCAACATGCATTGCACCAAACATCGAATACTTCCAAAGTGTGTAAGAACTTCATGGATAGTCAAACACATAAACAAACAATGTCACATCTACTAAATACTAGTCAACATGCATTGCACCAAACATGGAATACTTCCAAAGTGTGTAAGAACTTCATGGATAGTCAAACACATAAACTTACCATAAATGCACATTGATGAGATGTGACATTTTCTTATTAAAGAAATAAAACCAATGTTAAGTTTAAAAAGAAATGTAAATACTAGTTATACAAGACTTAAACTAAAATGATGTTTTACTACAATCTAAAGTTTGTACTTTGTCATTAACAAAACTTAGCAAAGATCGTTAAAATATAAATAACGTTTTTAGGCGATATTTGTATTAACAAACCCAAGTATATATACGGGTTAAATGAGTCAGGTTCGGGTTATGTGTAAATAAGTTAGGGTTGCCGTAGCTGACCCGATGATTTAAATGGGTCAGGCTTGGGTTGGGGTTTTCTGACCCGCCAACCTGACAACCCGAACCCGACCCGAATTGCCACCCCTATGTAATACTACTCAAGTGGTCATCACTTGAATTACTTGTATATTTGATCATAATTTACAGATTTATGATCAGGTCTCACACAAGTTATTAGACAATTAAGACGCCCAATATTCTTTGAGTATTCAAAATGGGCAACACCTCTACCTCTATTTTAAATAGATTAAAAAGATGTCGTTGGAGTTCTAGCTAGGCCGGAATCCCCCACATTGAACCTCTCAAGAATATTGTCCTTATAGTGTTTATAACTTCGAAACAAATCCATCTAGTTTCATATGATCTTAGTTTCAAGAACCAACCATATCGAACAACTAATGTAGTTCATGTCAAATCTTGACTCCACCATTTCATTAGTGGATTTGTTCATCTTTTTATCACTTCGAGTGATAAGTATACCATCTATGTATAAACATACGATTACATATATACCAATGATTTTTTTTTTCACATACATCCATTAATTTTGAATCCACGTTCTGACATGACGTGGTAGAAAATTTGGATGTCATTGTTTGGGAGCTTTTCCTAAGCCATGTAATGACTTAACATGCCTACAAACTTTGCTCTCTTGTCTAGGAGCCATGAAACCCTCAGGTTGGTTCATGTAGATTTATTCTTCTAAATCAGTGTTTAGAAATGTCATTCTCTCATACATTTTGGTAAACTTCCAAATTTCTTAAAACTGCAATAGCAAGTACCCTCCTAATAGAGGTTATTCGTGTAACTGACGAATATGTATCAAAGTAAGCTAGACCTTCTCGTTGTCTAAACCCTTTGATTACCAATCTTGCTTTTTTACTTATCAATGGTTCCATTGACAACCTTTGTGATTGTTAGGTATAAACCATTTGTAGCCTAGTAGTTTACCACCAGGAGGTAAAACCACGTGCTATAATGTATCATTTTTGTAAAATAGAATCTATTTCACATTTGATGGCTTCGTTCTGTTGAGGCCATCCTGAGGAAGTTACCGTTTCTTTGTAAGAAGTAGGTTCATATGTGTCATATATATAAGTAATAGTTTGTAGGTTTGCGTTCTCCTTGAAGAGAGCTCCGCAATGAGCCTTTATGTGTCCAAAATAGAGTTGATGTGAATGAGATATCGGGTCTCAAAGTTAGTCATTCGGTACCATGACTAAAGTGGAAAAATAGTTTATTTTCAATCCTACATCGGTAGGAGGAGTAAACTAGGGTGGAGTCTATTGTGTATAAATAGACGCCCTAATTCCATAGGTTTTACACATATCAAATCAATTAGTATTATTGATTTCCAACATAAGGAATACGCATATCTTAAGATGAAATTCCAGGCAGTTTAGTTAAGTCCAACAGTACAACCTACTGTTTTGGCTGTTGTACTATGGGAAATAGACGGCGAATCTGTTTTAAAGGAAGCGTGTCTAACACGTGCCTCGGCTTTTTAGTGCTTCGTTGCTGATCTCCACTGGTGATCTAGTAAGTTTTTTTATTAGTTTATTATTTTATTTAATTATCGTTTATCTACTTACATTATTTAAGTTTATGTTATTTATATACTGTTAATTTATTTATTGTAATTTAGATTTTATTAATAAAAGTATAGCCATCTCCCGACACTAAACACCTCAATCCGTCCATTAAAAAAAGAAAGAAAAAAAAAAAAGTGATACAACACAAACCATTCCACGTCACCAATCCACCACCTCCCACTTAAAACTCACATCCGTCCATTAAACCTCATCACACGGATCCCCAATCTCAACCGTCCATTACTTTTCACTATCCCGCTTCAATCACATCCCAAAATTTCAAAAAAAGAACCCAAAAGTGTGTTTATAAAAACCCACATCCACATTTCAACGAAATATCAAACTTTCATTCAAAATCAACCAAGACCCAAAAAGGTAGCAAAAAATGTCAGGACGTGGGAAAGGAGGAAAGGGGCTAGGCAAAGGCGGAGCAAAGCGTCACAGGAAAGTGTTAAGAGACAACATTCAAGGAATCACAAAGCCTGCTATTCGTCGTTTAGCTCGCAGAGGAGGAGTCAAGAGGATCAGCGGGTTGATTTACGAAGAGACCAGAGGTGTTTTGAAGATCTTTTTGGAGAATGTCATCCGTGATGCTGTCACCTACACTGAGCACGCTCGCCGTAAAACTGTCACTGCTATGGATGTTGTCTATGCTCTCAAGAGACAAGGCAGGACCTTGTATGGGTTCGGGGGTTAGGTTGATTAGTAGTATGTTGTCACGATGTTCTTTGTATGGCTTTTATGGTTGTATTCTGTAATTGAAAGTTCATCAATCAAATGAATCTGAATCTAGCTATTATCTTCTTCTGTGTTTAATTGTATTGATGTTTCATTTTAGGAATATGTAATTGAAAGTTTTCGTAATTGAAATTTTTCGTTTAATATTCACCAGATGATTGGATTTGATGAGGCAAAATTAAAGTTTGTATGGGTTTAAATTTTAAATGTTAACAGTCAATGTATTTGATGTAGTTCATGTTCGCTTGAGTTTAATGGAAATGAAGGTTAAATATATGGATATTAAATTGATTCAAATTCAACTGCATTAGGATTATTACTAGTGTTTGTAAGTTGCCATTCGTTATTCTTCAAATGAAGAGTCAAGATAGAACTTTGTATGGATCCGAAATGTTAAGGTCATGAATTTAATGGAAATGGAAGTAGTATGATACTATTGAATTGATTGATCTAAAACATTTGTGTTTAGGTATTTTTGATTTGTATATTAAACTCACCACACTTTTGTTTCTGAAGTAATGTGATTGACTATTGTATTGATTGATCTATTACATTTTGTGGTTATTGAAGTTTTTGATCTAAGAAGCTTAGTTTGTCTACTACTCGAAATATATTTGTTTATGAAGAGTCTTGGTTAATAGAAATTATCTACTCGTTTCGTTAGAAGATAGAAATGATTTGGATATTCATTCTATAACTGAACCGAGTTGAAGCAAACTTTGCGTTATCGGTGGATTGGTGATTTAAATTGATTTTGGTATCTATACTATCTGTAATGAAAAGCGTAATAACTGGTAAGCCTTTTTGCTGGCGCTGCTGTCAGTTTCCTTGACCTGCGCTGCTGTCAGTTCTCAGAGTCGTTTTTTTTGATTAAGTGCAAAAAGTGTCATTACTGATACGTCATTTCTGCCTGTGCTGCTGCTATTCCTCTTTGTCTATGCTGCTGCTATTCCTCTTTGCCTATGCTGCTGTTAGTAATTCTTATGGTCATTTTACTGGATGTTTTGTCATCTACAATATTTCCAGCGTTTTTGTAATTAATTCATGTTTTATGTTGTCGTCTTTACTTGTTAGCTGCTGATGCAATTCACTGGTTAGTCTTCTACATGTAGTTAGTAATTCTTATGGTTGTTTTATTGCTGAATGTCTTGTCGCTAGTGGAGTCTCTACTAAACCATTGTTGTTGCTGTTGCTGACTTGTTGCCGGGATGCGTCCTTTTGATATCTGTACACTGTCATTTACAAAGTTCTCTTCCACAAGATTTCCAGTGTTTTTGTTCTTGATATATAGATGTTTTATGTATTCATCTTCATTTGTTAATTTTTGTATTTTGTACACTGCAATTCACTGTTACATGTGGACATGTGGTGTATCTCATGTATATTTTCTGTAAACAATTAAATTGCTAGAATGCTAGAGTGCAGAAAAATAGCAAACAACTATCGAAAATTGAGATTAAGTTGCTTATCATTGGCTTCATGTTGCTAGTCATAGTCTCTCTCTGGGTAAGTTGGTTCCTTTTTCTTCTCTTGACCATGCTGTCTTGATGCTTTGAGAAGACACATCCTGTTACAATTTCGGCAAAAACCTATTTCCAGTTTTAAAACACAGCTCTTAGACGATTGACTCTAGTTAATAGAACACAAGACACCATCTTTTGAGATTTTCTTTGGTTCTTTAGTTTATGGCCTACATAGCACTCAGGAAAATGGAAAAATCTTATCCTTTACCAAATTCTACTGTGGTGAAAGTAAACTATGTCCAAATAGCTGCTTTTTCTGAACTGATAAGACGATGCATATCAGCATATGATCAACCATATGTGCCCTTTAAGCGTTGTGCAGTTAGTTGGTTTAAAGTTACTGTTAGAATGACATGGATAGTTGGATGTGTTCAAGGACTTGATGATGTTGAATGCCATGTTTGATTACTTTCTTTCCTCGTGTGCTGATTTAATACTTTAACATATAAATGGTTAGGCAATAACTTTGGGTATTCATTTCAACAATGCCCAGAAGAATCCATTGAATATTTTTAACGAAATCAGAAAGTTTGCATAGACAGGTCACTGGGCATGGGCATGGCATACATATACAAGAATGTATGTCAAGCTAGTCAACTATGTGTAGAGTCGAGGAATTAGAAACCTGATTATTTATATAAGCTTTCATTTTATATTTGTTCTCCAACAAGTCATACCATCAATGTCTTAAAATAGCTAAAAATTCTGAAATGTAGTGCTGGTAACCTGATAACCAAAACCGAACCAACAATACCAAAAATAACCTGAACCTTATTTGAATGCGGTAGTTTATCGGGTCAACTCATATAAAGTACACACCTAGAAGGCTAGAACTCATGTCTACCGCCTAAATGAGTATTAGACATACATAGGTGTAGCTGAAAAGGTGTCATGGATGGTATAACATACATTTACTGATTTACATAGTCGAATTGAAGTGACTGGAGAAAAAAAGTACTACATCAAATAGAAGTATAATCTCTTCTTGAACTGCAATTCCATTGTTGTGAGAATGAAACTCGAAACCAGTATAAAATATAAAATCGAACTCATATCGTTATATCTACTCCAGAATTCTAACCAGTGCTCCAAAGCTAGTCAAGACATATACAATAACAGTAAAAAGAATATATCAATGGGAAAACATCCAAATGTAGGGGTAGTGGCTGGGTCAAACAGATATACATCATTAGCATAACGAGACATGTTTGTCATTATAGATAGTTGTTCACAGATTATGGAAAATTTCTAAAGGCTATTGTTTCAGTTATTTAACTTTAAAAAGTTGCTGGTAATAAAACAAGAGTCATGTGAGTAATTACTACTAATAAAAAAATAATGTGTGGCTGCTGGGATTCGAGCCCAGGTCTCCACGGCCACAACGTGGAATTCTTACCACTAAACTACAGCCACATTGATGTCAAGTAAATAAACATATAGTACTTAATACAAACTAGTATTATTTGTTATCATGTGGGCGAAGGAAATCGGCTGTTATGAAGAACTAAACTAAACTAAACATGAAAAATCAAGTGTGTATTTCACGTTTAATACTCAAGTCAAGTCCCTTTATCATCATTATTTCAGTTACATCCATGATTTCTCTCTTTTATGTAGATCAAAATCAATGTGAATAAACCGTCCAATAATAACTTTACTCCAAAGTTATATTAAAGTCTTTTTAAAGTTTAGTGTTCGAAATATAATGATCGATCCGTTGGAAAAATCATTTTCTTTTAGAGATAGAGGCGAATGTTCGATCTTTACTCCTTGAAAAAAGAACGGATGTCTTCTTAAAGCAGCCTTTTTACTTTCGGGTAGTGGTAAAACTGTCTACATCTTACAACCTCGATAACTTATGAAAAGCAAAATTAGATACCGTTGAGTATTATTACATAAATATAATGCTTATTTGATAACAAGCATTGGACTTCTAAATTTGTATAAGTACTCATATTCAAAACGCTAACATAAAAGGTTTAATTTTAACTCAATATTCACTTATTTCACTAAACCAACCACTAAACAGCAGTAGTGGTGATTACCAAATCAAACTTATAAAATCACCCCACTTCAAACATACCAAGAAACACAAACACAAACACAAAAATAAGTATGCACCACTTAAGTTGTGCATCACCAAACGTATGCCAAAAACCCACCGACGCGTGGTGGTGGGGTGTAACATAGACCGCGCTGCAAAAATAATAATGGTGAATTTGGTGACCTTTTCAAATAAAAAAATGATTAGGATGTCTACTTCACATGACTAATTATTTGTCTATTCCATTTATTCTTGGACAAATGAATTGCAAAGTTTCTCTCTTTTTACATATAAGATTGATCTTGTCATATTTATTAAGATCCTTGTTAGCCATGAGTTCGGATAAAACGAAAAGAAAAATATAAAATTAAAAAGAGAGAAAAAAATCACAATCATACATTTTAAATAACCTTATAAAAATAATTATAATAAATGTATCATCATTTAAAATTTTCTCTACCATTAAACTTTTTAGTTAAAATATATATATATTTTTATTTTTATTTTTATTCACAGGATTCTTTACCAAAACATTATTTATACCAGTTTTGTCAATCACGTTATTAGATAATACTGAAAAATCATGTCGACGTGTTACAAACGTGGACTCGATGACTAATTAACCCTTTCACATTTACTTGTCGTGACCAATATAACACCATGACGTGGCAGGTAAATCTTTAACTCCCATCACACTTACCATACACCCTCACACAGACAACAATAATCTCTCACTCCGATCTGCAAAATGCATGTGTATATAAACCTCACCATTTCATCTCACAAACAAAAATATCAACAAACAGGTAAAAAATGTGAAATTAAAATTTTAAGTTTAATTAGTAATTAGATTCAGATCTGTGATTATGGCTTATGAGTGTGAATGATAAGTTAGTTAGTTACAACATACATATCATGTGATCTGTTACATCATCTGTTTATTTCGTAATGTTGAAGATATTAAGTTATTAGCTATAATGTTTATTATGTGATGTAACTGATCTGCTATTTAAACTGATTTCAAAATAATAAGTATATGAACAATAGTTGGGATTTTACTAGTAATTTTTATTAATCAGGTAACTGAATTTGTGAAATGGATTATAAATGCTGTTAAGTTGTTATAGTGAATGATGATTTGTGTTTTTTTGTGTAGTGAATTTTGAACAAGTGATATGGCTAGTCATAATGGAAATAATTCGACTACGAAGCCCCCTCCGAATCCGTCTCCTTTGCGTACTGCCAAGTTTTTTCAGGTATAATCATCTTGCTAGTTAGGGTGTTCGGGATTGCGATATGGAGACAATTGAAAAAAACTGATTTTTTTTAATATGGAATTCTGTTTAGACACTTGTATCTGTTTCCCTCCTTTACCGGTTAGGATTGGAATTGGAAATTCTGGAGTTTACATATCCATTTGTGATTTAGTCCGTTCATTAGAGAGAAAATGCAGTTTTGAAATACAAGGTTTAGACTTTAGACTGCTTTTTGAAAACGTGGTTTTGCTGATGCTAAATTTATTTAGAAATGCAATCGCAAACACCACCCTATAGTATATGATGAATTATGGTGATATAAGTTTAGTGGCATTTCACCCCTATGCTTGATTTTGAATAGTCAGCGTCACCTTGGCAAATATTTATTAGCAAACACAACAATCATTAAACATAAGGTATAAATCCTTTTTGTTTGCACAATGTTTGTTTAGCTGATCATGTATGAAAATAAATTGAAATTTATATGGAAATCGAAAAAATAATGGGTTTTTACATCATTTTTTCTGTTGTTTGTTTTGTTGGTTTTAAGTTGGATGGATATGTATGGGGAAAGAGGAATTGTTAACAATTAGTCAATTACTATACACTTGTTCTTTTCCTTACTCGAGGGTGGTTAATGATCTTTTTGCGTGTGGGAAAATTAAGCTGCTTTATTACGATATTTATGTTTTTTCAAGTCTGAGATAAATGTTGTGGCATTGATAGGCGAACATGAGGATACTGGTTACTGGAGGAGCTGGTTTCATTGGTTCTCACCTAGTAGACAGACTGATGCAAAATGAAAAAAATGAGGTATATTGCCTTTAAAATGTTTTGATGGAATATATGTCGTTCTGTTTGAAGATGCATTTGAGGTCTGAGGATTTGTGGTATAACACTTTGGTTACATTTTGCTTTTCTCATAGGTGATTGTTGTAGATAATTACTTCACAGGATCAAAGGACAATCTAAAACAATGGATTGGTCACCCAAGATTTGAGCTTATTCGTCATGGTATGTGATCTCATGACAACCATTGGTTTACAGCAGTTGTAGAGTCGTAGTATTTTGTTTTGTGGAATGCCACGGTACTTATGCGGAAGGCCACTATACTTACACCACCACAATTAATCATTGCAACATTGTTTAGTTTGCCATACATCTAAAGACCATCTAGTTTTGATTGCTTGCTCGTCTTTCAAGCACTCACATTGACCAGTTTATTTATTGCTTTAAAACTACAGAAATTGACTAGTAGATCAACTTCCTACTATATTCAGCAATCAGCACTCATTGTATGATATTCATAATGAGTAGTCTTGCTGAGCCAAAGGTTGCTTAGATTTATTTTGATGACTTACACAATCTATTATGAGAAAGAGCTTGAGCTTTGAGAAAATCAGAACATTAGTAACTTGTAACTTGAACTAACATATCTTTGTGTGCAAGCCCAATCATTGGAAATGACTAGAAATTTTTAGCCAATTAGTTTAAATTCCTTGCACCTACTCTGCAATCTGCATTCACTTAGTCCATAAACCAAAGTACAATTTTAGTTATTGATGAGATCATGAGACATCACTACATGCATCAAGATAAAACCTATATGTGCACAACTTTCTATAGTTAGATTGGATGAAAATAAACCATAAGTATGTTGTAATATCTTACAAAATGTGCAGTTTCTTCTAAGTCGAATGTCCTTGAGGCTACATAATAACAGAACTTAGGTGGTCATGGCTTTATTAGAACTAGCTAAGATTTGGGAGTTATCTTGTGACATTCAAGTTTATTTAGGATATTGAAATCATTGACATCTCTTATGCCATTGCAACACATGTCCTGTGATGTCCATACTAGTCAACCTCTTTCGGTCGCATCAAAACCAAATGCAATCGGTAGACTAGGAGTTTGTAACCAAAATTATAATGCTTAAAGCCTTAAACTTATAAAATAGCTGCATAACTACTTATCACAAATAATCTGATTATAGGATACTATTAACCTAGTTTATCTTTGTTTTTCCATTGTATTTACCTTATCTTCATTTATTTTCTTTGGAATCCAGATGTCACAGAGACTTTGTTGGTTGAGGTGGATCAAATATATCATCTTGCTTGTCCTGCTTCCCCAATTTTCTACAAATATAATCCTGTCAAGGTATCTTAGTTTACCAAGACCCAAGTTCAGTTACTATTGTATTAGTTATGAATAAATTTTGTTTCCACTTATCCTCTATGTTTTCCATCATGCTTTATCTTGTCATGTGTGACATTGAGGAGTTCATGAACAATTATTACTCCTTAATTTTTAATACGTGAATTCGAAACAGACAATAAAGACAAACGTGATTGGAACTTTGAATATGCTGGGACTTGCTAAGCGAGTTGGAGCAAGGTTTGACGCCCTCTTCTTGATCTAGGGCTAGTTTAATATTTAATACTTAAAACTTAATTAACTGTTGTTCCTTTACCTACAGAATTTTGCTGACTTCAACTTCAGAGGTTTATGGAGATCCTCTTGTGCATCCTCAAGATGAAAGCTATTGGGGAAATGTCAACCCTATTGGTAAATTCATGTCACCTAAGCTTCTAATCATTTTTTATTGACCACTTATGTTTTGTATGTAAATCTATTATTTATAGGATGACTAACTACGAGGTTTTAATTGCTTGTAAAACAAAGAGGGTCATGAAATCATGACATGTATATTCCCTTGTATATATTGCAGGAGTCAGGAGTTGTTATGATGAGGGAAAGCGAGTTGCTGAGACTTTGATGTTTGACTATCATAGGCAGCATGGAATAGGTGAATCATCTGTCACTAGATATACTCAAGACTTGATATTCAGTGTCTAAATCGAAGGTTACATGATCAAGTTATATTGTATTTCATATGGTTCTGTGTAACAGAGATACGGATTGCTAGGATTTTTAATACATATGGACCTAGAATGAACATTGATGATGGTCGCGTGGTCAGCAATTTCATAGCTCAAGCAATCCGGTAAGTTGGCTCATACTTTTTTTTTTTTTTTTTTTTTTTTTTTTTTTTTTTTTTTTTTTTTTTTTTAAATACAAACGGGCAAGAGGTGGCAATTTCAACATAATTTTTTAATAATTTATTATTTAGGTTGTATTTATTTCAAATGGGACAAATAAAAAATTTACTTAAAAAGGGTAAAAGGTCAAATGGGCTGAAAGTCCCACAAAGTCTATTTTTAATGCATAATTGACACATTAACTAATTATAAAAAAGTAGACACAAGAAGTGTTATCTGGCGTTTTGACTCATACTAGAAAATGATATGACCCAAACCCGTTCTGCCTGTTACCCAACGTCCCAACCTGCTCATTTTACCAGCCTCAACCTTCAACCCGCTTCGATTTTTTGTATTGCGTTTCTGGTGTTTCCTTGATATTAGCTTCTGTTTATAACTATTATCACTCCATTGTTGGTCACCAATCGCTTATTGTGCACTAATGCAGCAATGAACCCTTAACTGTTCAATCACCTGGAACTCAGACTCGGAGCTTTTGTTATGTCTCTGACATGGTAAACTAAAGTTAATTACATATCATATACATTCCAGACTCTCGGTTCGGTTTATTCAGTGTGGCACCCTTGTTTCCTATGTTTTATCAGGTTGATGGTCTTATTCGGCTTATGGAAGGAAACAGTACAGGCCCAATAAATATTGGGAATCCAGGTTGGTATTTACTAAAATAAATACATATAAACACCAGCATGTGAAATTTGGTTGCTGGTTCTTAATAATTTTTTTATGCACTCAGGTGAATTCACCATGCTTGAACTTGCAGAGAATGTGAAAGAGGTCAGTTCTGAAGTTGCTGTTATCTTAAAATTTGTTATTTTTGCATGTACCAAGTTGCTGTTATCTTAAAATTTGTTATTTTTGCATGTACCTATAGTAATATCTAAATGAATTGTGGGAATTTTCAGCTAATCAACCCGGAAGTCAAGATCATTCATGTGGAAAACACACCTGATGATCCTCGCCAAAGAAAGCCAGTGATCACCAAGGCAAAGGAGGAGCTTGGTTGGGAGCCAACAATTACGTTACGTGAAGGCCTTCCCCGTATGGAGGAAGACTTCCGCAAGAGGCTTGGAATTCCTAGGAGTGCTTGAGAGTTATGTTAATCCCTTCTTAATGGGTCGTAGTATAATACTAATATGAGCTTTATCAAGAGACAATCACATGTATCTGCAATTCCATATATCTTATTTGTGTTGTTTTTATATGTATGATCTCCTTTCTTTTATGGAGGTTATTTGTTTCATTTTAATGAAATGTGGAAACCTTTCTGGTATATCTTATTTGTGTTGTTTTTATATGTATGATCTCCTTTCTTTTAATGAAATGTGGAAACCTTTCTGGTGGTGATGGATGATTTTACATATTCGGATAATCCCATGTGCTAGTACAAGTGTTGCGGTGTCAAAATGGGTAAGATGAGCATCTTAAGGGTAAAAGTTTCATTTAAGCGGCATGGTTCTGTTTACTGTAATTATCATTATAGTTATCGACTAGTTTTAGTAATGCGGCTTTAATAAGTTTTCAGCATTGGTTTATACTTTTGACATTTTAACTTGTTTATATTGCACCCAAGTGGCTGAGACTCATCAATTGATCTTTTTTTAACAGCAAATCAATAAAATAAACTAGCAAGGCTCTATAAAGGAATTACAATAAGTTCATACAAGACGATGTCTGATCAATTGTACTGTTTGATTGAGTTGTTTCTCTGTGATGACCAATATATGTTGCAATTGATCTCATTCATCACAAATATATGTTGCGATTGATCTTGTTTATTTATCTGCCATTTCTTTAACATATACTCGTATACAGTATGATTTTCATTATGATACATCTATCAATTGTATTGTTTAATTGCTCAATATATTTCAAGTTACTCTAGCTTTTGATTATAAGACAGTAAATTTTGAACACAAACCAGCAGTTTAACTTTTGAAAATTTGTAGTGTGGTGCAAAACTAATACGCTCTAAATCTTGTAATATTTAATTACCTGCAGAAGCCAATGTGTCCAACACAGTTTTCCAAAGTAATTGGTCCTAATTCTGCACACCATATCAAACAGGTTCCAAAGTAAATCTTTTAAGAGAAAAAATGCTTTTGTAATATTTTCTTATTGAAACAGTATGTAGAACTTTGTGAAATGTATCATGAGCTAAACAAACATCCGAACTCTCTCGAACATATAAAGAATAGAATCTAATTCAAAAGTGCAAATGTCGTATTCAAACATTCCAATGAAGACCTTGAAAGAGATAGTATTCCATTCTTATTCCACTTTATTTCATTTTTAAACATCAGCTTTGCTTGTCGAATATTTTCATTAGAAAGCTCGATTTTTATGTAACGAGCACTTTTGTGGGTCTTAGACGCTTAGTAGAAACGGTTTAGTGGCATCATGAAAGAGGTAAATGGCGTAAGTTACAGACAGGATGGCACGATAACCGAATTTAAACTTGGGCAGTGGCACAGCTCAAGCCTTTTGTGCGATACTGCCTAATAATTAAACAGATAGAATCAATCACACCATATACAATCATGGGCCTCACACATTAACTTCACTGTCAGTAAAAATTGCCTGTCTTGAGTCCTCGTGCTAAAGAATAAAACGAGAGCCCTTTATTATGAAACAAACAACTCTAAATCCCGAGAGCAAAGAAGATATCAACAGTGAAAAAAACGCCGCAAATCCCAATGCTAATGCAACATCTGATTGAATGCAAAACGCATTATTATCTGTACATGTAGCAACTTCTCTTAGTTGTCTGACTAACTCAGTGCCTGCTGATCCAGCCGATAGCAACATGTACGAAAATACCTGTAGAACAACAACGTGTAGTTGTTTAGTGAGTGTCTGTTTGGCAGAAGCTAAAAATTCTTCATATAATACCTGATCATGACCGAAATCGAACCAGACTTGAGAACACTCTGGAAAAAGTGTGAAACCTCGATAAATTTCCCAAACAGAAGCTACGATTTCAAAGAGTGAATAAAATGCTACAATCGCATTGGCAGCCACAACGAAGCTGTAAATCGTGATGTACAAATACGTTATGAATATGTGTCAAAATTAAGATATAAGGGCTGTTTCGAATAAAGTTTGCAAAGCAGATTATGCGTTTGCAAAAAGTATGTCTCAATGTGTTTTCTTAAAATAAATCTCTCTATGTGAGAGGTAACAACAGTAAGATAAGCACTATATGAAATGGTTTGTGGAACAGTATTTCTGATTATTTGTGTTTTGCAAACGCAATATTATAAAAATCTGCTCTAAAATATTAGTCTTAGTACTTTACCGGAAGGCACCGAAGTTGTACCAACGAGGTGAATCTGATGCTGCAGTGGTATTAATGGTAAACATAAACACAGCAGCAGAAAGTGAGAAACAAAAGGAGGTGATGACGTATACCCTATATTTGGGCCACAAGCCCAAATGATAGACATTACTTACACCTAAGCCCACTACGAATGGGCTACCATGACAATGGTATGGGCCGTAGTATTATTGCTTTGGGCTCATAAAGCCCAAAGGCCCAATCTAACCCACCGGGTAACGATAAGGATTATCTATTCAAGGAATAGATATCCTTACCTCGGATAAGCACCACGCGTGCGAAGAGTAAGGAGCAAGAAACACGGTTTCTTAGCCCCTATATATAGAATCATACGATTCTCATTCAAGGTACGATATACAACCCTAACTCTTCAACTAAACCCTAAATCGATTACTTACTCTCACGCCGGAGTCTAATCGGGGGAGACAATCCCTCGATAAGCCTAACAGTGTTGTTTATTTTCTTAGTGCGCAGGTAACAAAGTACTAAGAAGCTAATTGATATAAGAGCAAAAGCCCAATAACCAGGTACGCCCAACTTTTGTATCAACAAGTGGCGCCATCCGTGGGACCTTACTAAGAACTAGAATGACGAAACATAAGAATTCGGGCCAGCGGACTCCGCAGTCTGAAAAGCGTGACCATCAGAAGAAGAATCGACAAGATTCGACCTCTAGGCAGGTTGCTGGGACAACCAGCGCACCTGATCACCAAGAGGCAGGAACAACCCAGTCACTTCAAGCGATGGAACTACCTATAATCTCTTCAGTGGTCCCAAGCGTTGAGGAACTCCAACGCACCCTCTTCACTACTCCTCATCAGGCTACACCCGCAGTGAACAACACTGTGCCGCCAGGCGCGCCTGAACGGAACAGGACGCCTAACACTGAGGCAGAAATTCTTGCAACAACTGAGGGCGCACCTGATCTAACTTTGGGGAACTTTGTATCCCAAAATTATGAAACATTAACTGCCCTCATGCAAGAAGAAGCAACAAGAAGAGCAAACACGAGCCTACAAGCACGACTCAATTTTGCTCCGGAACGTGAACCATCACCACCGCGTCACCCACGAGGAAGACGCGCAGAACGTACCACTATCCATGATAGGATAGGTACAATATCTGATTCGCAGTACTCTGGAGACAGCGAAAGGCGCACCAATGTCCACTCCAGACTTGGCAGTCGGGGAATACATGATCGATTAGGGCCTCAACATTCGCCAAGCCAAGGATCTTCAAAACCTGGGAGCAGGAGGATCCAAGATAGATTGGGAAGAAGAAGATCCCCAAGCAGAGATCCCTCAGGCTCCTCTTCTGAAAGGAGCAGGCGCAAGCGCCGAAAGAGAGACTACCATTCTTCCAGTGACTCCTCGGACAACGAGGATAAAGAAACAGGACACTGGAAGTCAAGAGGAAGACATCGTGAGGAGGAGAATGAAGATATGTCCCTCCCATGGCGACGTCAAAAAATTGATGCGTTTACACGGCGCATCAGCGATTACTCAGACCACAAACGCAGGCGCATGCCCGCTAACGTGAAAACATATGATGGAACAGACGATCCTGACGATCACCTAAAAATTTTCGAGTCAGCCGCAACAATCGAAAATTGGCCACAACCTGTGTGGTGCCACATGTTTAATTCCACGTTAGTAGGAAACGCGCGCACATGGTTTAGCAAACTCCCACGTAGGAGCATCGGTGGATTTGAGGAATTACGGAAAACATTCCGCCACAACTTCACCCAGCGAAAGAAGTGCGCTAAAAACCCTGTGGAGCTAGCAAGAGTGAAACAGCGCCAAGGGGAATCCACCAGCGCTTTTATGGAACGTTTCAAGGATGAGTGCATACAAGTCAAAACATGTCCTGAAATTCTAAAAATTTCAGGGTTCATGAATGGGATCAATAACCCAGAACTCATCCGGAAGCTTAATGACAAAGTTCCACAATCCTTTGACGAGTTAACAAAGCGCACTAGATCCTTTATACAAGGAGAAGAAGCTGCTGCGGATAGCAAAAAAGGATATTCAAACTATAGGCAACAAGAACAGCCGCGGAGACAATCCAATGATCAGAACAACCGCAGCAGGAACTACCGCAGTGGAAGAGACAACGACAAATATACTCCTCTCATTAAAACTCCGAGAGAAATATTTGTAACAGAAGGTGCGAACTTCCCAAAACCACCACCAATGCGCACGGCAGAAGCAAAGCGCCTAGGTAGTGGATACTGCGAGTACCACGGCCAAAAAGGCCATGCAACTAACGAGTGTGTTCAGCTAAAACAACTAATTGAAAAATTAGTTAGAGAAGGCAGGATGGACCACCTCGTGAAGAACATTAAGGAAGGAAAGGATAAGCAGAGAAACGGGGGCAAGAAAGAACCCCCAAAAGAAAAAGCTGATACTATCTACATGATACAATCATGGCACCGCAAGATAAAGCAAAAGGTCAGCCAGAAATTCTCTCCAGAAAAAGAGATATCCTTCCCTACCATAGCCGCGGACAACGCAGTCGTGGAACCTCTAACCATTGAGATACATACGGGGGGACATGACATCCACCGCATGTACATTGATGGTGGAGCATCCGCGGACATCCTGTACGATCACTGTTTCAAAAGACTGCGACCTGAAATCCAAAGTCAGTTGATACCAGCTACAATGTCATTAACAGGATTCACAGGAGAAAAGATTTGGCCCATGGGGCAGTTACGCTTATTGGTGGTCGTAGGAGATGAACAACACTCAACCGCGACATGGATAAACTTTATGGTAATAAAGTCTCCTTCACCATACAATGGTATAATTGGAAGACCGGGAATATCATCCATGCGCGCAGTACCATCCACAGCACATGGAATGCTCAAGTTCCCAGTTGAAGGAGGAGTGGTCACTCTCTATAACACAACGGTACCACCAAGAGAATGCATCGCAGTAACAACTGAAGCGGAGACTATTCCAGAACAGCGCACGGAAAAATCGCCAAATTTAAAGGTCGCTATTCACCCAGATTATCCGGAACAACAAGTTTCGATTGGAGGATCTTTATCTGACAAAGGTAAAGCAGCCGTATGCGCACTCTTGCAAAAGAACCTAGACATCTTTGCATGGGAACCAAAGCATATGACGGGAGTACCTCGCTCTATCACAGAGCACAAGTTACAAATCCGACAAGGATACCCTCCAATACGACAAAAGAAGCGCGGCCAGGCCCCAGATCGTGCAAAGGCTATTTTGGAAGAAGTACACAAGTTAGTAGATGCAGGCATCATGCGCGAAGTGTACTACCACGACTGGCTTTCTAACCCAGTTATGGTAAAGAAGAGCGATGGCAGTTGGAGGATGTGCGTGGACTTCACTGACCTCAACAAAGCATGTCCGCAAGACTGCTACTCACTGCCAGAGATAGACTGGAAGGTCGAATCCTTGTGCGGATACCCCTTCAAATGCTTCCTGGATGCATATAAAGGGTATCACCAGATCCAGATGGCAGTGGAGAGACGAAGAAAAAACAGCTTTCCACACCAGTCAAGGGGTATACTGCTACACAAAAATGCCTTTTGGCTTGAAAAACGCTGGCGCGACATACCAACGACTGGTGGATACAGCCTTCGAAAAACAAGTAGGCCGCAACTTGGAAGTCTATGTTGACGACCTTGTCATCAAAAGCCATACAGAGGACGAATTGGTGCGCGACATCGAGGAAACATTCCGAACGTTGGGGAGGATAAACATGAAGTTGAATCCCAAGAAGTGCACCTTTGGCGCAACTGAAGGCATGTTCCTCGGATACTTGATAGAACCCGATGGAATCAAACCGTGCCCAGAGAAGACAAAGGCTGTTATTGACCTCCCCTCCCCACGCACACTCAAAGAAGTCCAGTCACTAAATGGAAAGTTAGCAGGACTGAATCGCTTCCTATCTAAGTCAGCAGACAAGTCCCTCCCCCTCTTTAAAACACTTACGAAGTGCACAAAAAAGGGAGACTTTCGCTGGACTTCCGAAGCAGAAGAAGCTTTCCAACAACTTAAACACCATCTGGCATCTCTTCCCAAACTCGTCGCACCGCGACCAGGGGAAGAACTAATCATGTACTTATCGGCAACCCACGGAGCAGTTAGCGCAGTACTATTGACAGACAGAGACTCCGTCCAGACACCCATATACTTTGTAAGTAAAGCCCTAAAGAAAACAGAGGTTAACTACAGTGCTATGGAAAAGCTGGTCTTGGCTCTAGTGTTCGCATCCAAAAGACTGCGCAGATACTTTCAAGCGCATCCAATAGCGGTAATCACTGATCAGCCAATTAAACAAGTTATCTCTAAACCTGACGTATCAGGACGCTTACAAAAATGGAGTGTACTGCTAAGTGAGTATAACATCTCGTACAGGCCGCGCACTGCAATCAAAGGACAAGTCTTAGCCGATTTTATCGTGGAGAAGCCAGATAGCGACAGCCCGACCTCTGTAGCAAAAACAGACCTACAGGAACTGTGGACCTTGTTCACAGATGGATCCTCATGCGCAGATGGATCAGGCGCAGGCCTTATTCTCACAAATCCAGAAGGTATGGAATTCACCTACGCGCTACGCTTTGAGTTCACAGCCACAAACAATGAGGCAGAATACGAAGCCCTACTAGCCGGACTACGCATCGCAATCCAAATGGGTGTTCGCAACCTAGAAGCAAATGTAGATGCGCGTCTAGTCGCTAACCACGTGTTAGGGGAATACGAAGCCAAGGATGATCACATGATCCAATACCTGGAAAAGACAAAATCTTTGATAAAAAACTTTGATAGGTTCACAATAAAACAAGTACCTAGAGGAGATAACAGGAAGGCGGACGCACTCAGCAAGATTGCATCCACAAGCTTCGCACACCTTTCAAAACAGGTATTGGTAGAAACCCTAAAGAACAAGTCAATCTTGGATATGGAGATATCAACGGTGATAGAAGAACAAGATCCTACGTGGATGACACCTATCATCGAATTTCTTAGCAAGGGAATCCTACCCCAAGATAATAAAGACGCTCGAAGAATACGACGCACAGCGCAACGATTCGAATTACGCGACAACGTACTCTATCGGCGATATTTCTTACAACCATGGCTTAGATGTGTTGGACCCCTCCAAGCAGACTACGTACTCCGCGAAATTCACGCTGGATCATGTAGTATGCACTCAGGGCCACGATCCGTGGTGGCAAGTGCTCTAAGGTCAGGATACTATTGGCCAACAATGCATCGCGATGCACGCGATCTGATAAGAAAGTGCAGCAACTGCCAAGTACATAGGCCTATTCCGCGCCGACCACAACACGAGCTAACACCAATCACCTCACCATGGCCATTTTACAAATGGGGTATTGATATCGCAGGACCTTTCCCCGTCGCAGCGGGAGGAATAAAGTTCCTCATCGTAGCCATAGACTACTTTACAAAGTGGATCGAAGCAAAAGCTGTGGTGAACATTACGGGAAACCAAGTCAAACGTTTTGTTTGGGACAATATTGTCTGTCGCTTCGGCCTACCAGGCGAGATCGTATCAGACAACGGAAAACAATTCTGTGATAACCCATTCAAAGATTGGTGCACACATTTGAACATCACACAACACTTTGCTTCAGTCAAACACCCACAAACCAATGGCCTAGTTGAGCGCGCAAATCGCAGTTTAGGCGAAGGAATTAAAGCGCGCCTTGACAGACACAAAGGAAAATGGGTAGATGAGCTCTCGCACGTCTTGTGGGCGCATCGCACGACAATCAAAACCAGTACTGGCGACACGCCATTTTCCTTAGTCTATGGAACAGAAGCCGTCATACCAGTCGAGATAGGAATGCCAACTATACGTACGGCAGAGGTCAACGTCACAACAAATGACGAGGAACGGCGCGTAGACTTAGATATACTGGAAGAAAGACGCGAACGCGCAGCTATACGTGAAGCAAAGGCTAAGGCAAAAATGAAGAGGTATTATGATGCAAAAGTCAAAAACACTTCATTCAGACTAGGAGACTTTGTTTACCGCGCCAATGACGCGAGCCACGCAGAAGACACAGGCAAGCTCGGACCCAAATGGGAAGGACCTTACGAGGTCACAGACGCGCTCGACAACGGCGCATACAGGTTGCGCGATATGGAAGGTCACGACCTGGCGCGCACTTGGAACATCCGCAATCTCAAAAAATGTTACTTTTAGGCTACGGCCCCTTCACAAACACACTTGCATCCTACGAGGTGCCCAATAAGTGTTTGTCTTTTTTTTTCTAGGAATTGTATTTTCTATTTTTTCCACTTACTTGCAAGTATTAATAAAATGTTATGGTTTCTAGCTAACTCCATAGCGCATTTTACTTTATTGCATATATGTCAATATTGTTTATTTTATATTTATGCCTACATGGCGTGCATGCACCACTTAAAGACCCACGAAGGCATAAAGGATAAGTTAACCTACTAATTTACTCGTTGAATAAGAGGGTTGCAAACCCATCAACATTGGATCACGTATCCTTGCTAAGCGCCTTACTCTTGAGACGTCAAAGTAAGTTTCACATGCGCACCCCACGACGGATGCGCATATACCAAGTACACCGTACGAGCTTAGCAATATAACGAGCCAAGACACTTGGTCAAAAATAAAACTTAGCAAACAATGCAAGTATACTTAAGTCACGCACTTAAAAGACTTAGTCAAACATAAAACTTAGCAAACAATGCAAGCATACTTAAGTCACGCACTTAAAAGACTTAGTCCAAAATAAACGAACTTAGCAAACAATGCAAGTATATTTAAGTTACGAACTTATAACAAAATGTATCTTATTCCATAAATTACAAGGAAAAATACATAAATTTACAAACAACCTATATGCTATGGCGATGATCATGGCTCTCTTCTGGAGCGGCGGAACTCCCCGCCTCCTTCAGCTTACTCAACGTTATAGCATCCTTGAGCGACACAGTTGGAACACTCACAACAACGCCATCAGATCGAGGAAGGTGCGCAGCACCAATGCCGCACATCACAGCCTTGCCCTTAATACCCTTCTTTATGGCAACCCTTTGCTCGTGACGCTCTAGCACCTCCTTCAAGGGGACTTCCTTCTCCAGTGCAAAAGGCTTGAGGATATCACGGGGCCGCGCAAAAACTGGGACTTGAAGCTGCGAGACATCAGGTTTTAGATAATAATCTAACTCCTCTTCGGCATTCTCCCCAAGATGACGCTGCAACGTCAGACCCGCCATGAGCACATCTATGGGGTCATCTTGGTCGCGCTCCAACCTCCCTATATGTGGCAGCTCAAGAACCTTCAGCCCCGCCATCGCCTGCACCAGCTCGTCGTACGCCGTTGAGCTATAACCAGGAATCTCCGCCAAGTCCTTCTCCAACAACTTGGCCTCACGGAGCTCCTCCATGGCCTGCGAACGGCCACGCGCTATCGCGCAGTGAACAACCTTCCCAAAGGCTTCCACCACCTCCGCAGACTCTAAAGTACTTAGAGCTGCCAGACGAAGCCCATGGCTGACCAACCACCTGCATTCACAAAGTGATAATAAGGTAAGATACACAATAGGGCGAACAAGCAAATTTAAAAGACAAGGGCGTAAGAATACCTGCGCTCGGCTATCATAGACATAAGATGAGGATACAACTCCTCGTCATACTCGATGCTGAGGGCGCGCAGCTTCTCCTCATACATCACGAGCGTCTTCTCCATGCGCTCCTTGAACTCTTGCAGGCTAGCATAATGCTCGGCCTTTTTTTCTTCAAGATACGACGCAGACCACGACGTCTTTGCCTTTATCTGCTCGAGCTTCGACCTCGCATACTTCAAGTCAGCCAAAATACTCATCTTATCTTGAGCAATCTTCTCAGCATAGGCCCTTGAGGCCCCCAGCTCCACTTGCGCATCAGCCAACTGCGCACGGAGGGTCACCAACTCCTCCTCCTTCTGGGCTAGAGCACGGCTCTCCCCCGCATACTTTCCCTTTAGCTGAGCAACAAGCTCAGCTTGGCGGGCGGTAGTCGCAGCCAGCTCATCCATCAGCTGCTGCGCCTCACCACCATCAGCAGCCTCGGTATTCCCCTCCTTGTTTTCGTTCTGCGGAGAGGAAACCTCATCATCCTTCGCGCCGTCATCCCTACGAGACAAAGACAGTAAACAACAATTACAACAAGTAATTGACACAAAAAAAAAAAAGAAAAAAGAAAAAAAGAGAAGGAATGCACACTTACAGAAACGTAGAAGCATCAGCCTTCAACCGTGCGCCGGACGTCGAAGTTTCTTCCGCGTTCGACCCTGCGTCTCTGATGACGTGTCGACGCCTCTTGCTGGTGCCACTGGTTCCAGCCTCTCCCTTGCGCTTTAAGTTCTGCGCAACCTCTTCCCTCAACACCTCCTCAGGTTTCAGGATCCGAATACTGTCAGATGACCCTGAGCGCGCCTCCTCGTGCGCCACCTCCAAATCAGGCACCGCCTCCACAGTTGGGGCCACAACTACTTCAGGCGCAAAACTCTGGACGGGCGTCACCACAAGTGGTGGCGTGTCCTCAGGGACCGTCGCAGGCAGAACAGTCAAGTGACCGGCAATCGCATCAAGCAAGGGCTGCTCTCCTTCCCTCAGAGGACGCACCCTATGGTTACCTGCTTCGGCCTATCCAACTTGACCACCGCGAACAGATCCATTTCTGCGCGCATCAATAAAACAAGAAAGACAAAAAGGGATCAGTCATTAAAAGCACGAAGACAAGAATAAAAGACTTACAAAGCATGAAGAATAAGGGATGAACACCCACCCCGGCCATCCTCACTTAAAAAAGTGGGAACCTCATCTGCAGCACCAAAATAAGCGCGGCTCAACCCCACGTGTACCAAAAACTCCTCCGGATAGGGGTTAATGGCCAGTCGATTGGCATCTAAAGTTTGCGCGTCAGCGCGATTATAGGAACCGGGTGCGGGGCGCCCATCCCTTGGTAAGGTTTCCTGAGTATAAAACTCAAAGGGAGAGGGAAAGACTGCATCATCCACCCAAAAGAAATACTCCCTCCAATTTTTGAGGGCGTCAACCTTTTCCGTATAACACTGAAGCGCCCCCTGGCGCTTCGCAAAGGAAACCCATCCATTTGACCACGTCGTGTGGTAAAAGGAGCGGAATAAATCTACAGTTGGTTCTATCGCAAGTAAACGACAGTTCACTTCAAAATTCGACACCTTCGCCACACCTATACAGTGCAGCTGAGAGATGTGAAGGCGATAGTGATTGAGCAAATCGCTCAGAAAAATAGAAATGGGTACGCGGTAATTCGGATACTCAAAAAATTTCGTGTATAGACCTATCTTCCCTTCGGGGAAGTCAGCTATACACGCATCGACATCTGGAGCCTCTGGATGTGCATCCAAAGGCACAAAATAGTCGGAAGAAAATTGCGTGACGTCCTCAATAGACAACGCGGAGCGAAAGTCCTCTAATTGAGCAACCATTTTCATCTTAAAAATAAGTGGGACGCACACAAAGATTACCTACGAGAGTTAAAAGATTTTCTTGCAGAAAAATGCTCTAAAAAGAAGAAGAAGATGAATAGTAGTTGTATGTGTTTTACTGTGTGGTTAAAAAATGGGGCGGCACTCTTATATAGGGTGGTAAAACCCTAATTTCCCTCCACGTGGAACCCACTCACAGTAAATGGGTGGCTAGAAGATCAAAAGGTACATGCACTTTTTCCCGAATCCCAAGGACTACGTGAACACCACCCCCGACTTTCGAGGCATCCATTTCGAAATTATTAGGTGCATTGCACCTACAAAAAGGCGGTAAAATTAGTTCAACCCCCCGCCACGCTTACCGCTGATGGTATTAAGTCTAGTACCCACGGCTATGCGCCGCGCGCACTAGACTGGGGGGACATGATGACGTATAGCCTATATTTGGGCCACAAGCCCAAATGATAGACATTACTTACACCTAAGCCCACTACGAATGGGCTACCATGACAATGGTATGGGCCGTAGTATTATTGCTTTGGGCTCATAAAGCCCAAAGGCCCAATCTAACCCACCGGGTAACGATAAGGATTATCTATTCAAGGAATAGATATCCTTACCTCGGATAAGCACCACGCGTGCGAAGAGTAAGGAGCAAGAAACACGGTTTCTTAGCCCCTATATATAGAATCATACGATTCTCATTCAAGGTACGATATACAACCCTAACTCTTCAACTAAACCCTAAATCGATTACTTACTCTCACGCCGGAGTCTAATCGGGGGAGACAATCCCTCGATAAGCCTAACGGTGTTGTTTATTTTCTTAGTGCGCAGGTAACAAAGTACTAAGAAGCTAATTGATATAAGAGCAAAAGCCCAATAACCAGGTACGCCCAACTTTTGTATCAACAGGAGGTTAATCTAAATACAAGAATAGTATAATTAAAGCGACGAAGATTGCGTTGGGAGACAGTGGACTGGAAAACAGGCGTGTCGTGTGGATGTGTCTGATGGATTCGTGGCCGAGGTGATGGACTCTCAACACCACCGTTGCGAAGCATGGTTTTCGGTCGCTAGCAGCTGTGAGGTTTGGATTTGGAGAAGTGCTAGTAAGTGATGTTATTTACATGATCAAAAGCAGTAAAGAGTGTGTGCAGTTATGAAAGTGAAGGATTCCTTTTTTGTTGCTTTTTTCATTCTTTTCAATATCTTTTGTGTTGAAAATAGTTTTTGTAATCAAATTTACATATAAATGCAATAAAGGTATTGGTAATATGTTGGTTTCATGTAAAACTGTAAATTGTCTCATTACATTTATGGAAAGTAAACACTAAAAACATGAGTGTAGCATATATCAAGTTATCAAATAATTGTCAAGAGAGTAATGTGTTTACCTTTCAAGTTGAGTGATTACTCTTCTTCCATTGATCCATTTCGGTGTTTAATAAACAAAGGTCACTGGGCCTAGCAAGACACGTTCGAATGTCCTCAACAAAGTGATTGTAGGTTCGGGTCTTGTCATACACAATGGTGTCTATGTGAATGTATAGTAGTGTGTGTTTGAGTTTTGCTAAAAAGATAAAAATTAGTGTCTAATAACTCTTTAATCTACTCCCCTTTATATTAGCAATCAAAAGAATTTCATAAAAATAAATGATAGCATAACAAGAAAAGATGTTGATTTTGGAGGTTAGAGGCTTTTTGTATATAAGATTGCTAAATTTTTTAGAAAGTGGGATTTTGTAGAGTGACCCTTTTTAGTTATCATATAAATAGAATTGAAAGTAAAGTTTATCAACAAATACCGCTGTAGCACAACTATCTAAATCAATTGGCTGATTCGGCTCCTTTAACTAGGAGTCCCAGGTTCGAGTCCTGGCAGCGGTTAAATTTTTTATTTTTATTTGTTTCCTTCTAATTTACTACATTTGTTTAAGAACTACTGTATGTTTCCTTCTAACATTGCTTTTAATCCTTATAGTTACTACTTACTAGCCAAATTATTTTGGTTTGATGCACAATTAAGAACTACTTTATGTTGGATTCTCCAAGAAAAAAAAATAATAATAAAAAATACAAACCTCAACATAAGTTTCTTTCATGCTCATAGTTCATTTAAAAGTGGAAACATTGTTTTTAAATATTTTAAGTAACAAAAACAGTTGGTCCATAAACCAGATTTCCAACCCACAGAAGGGGGTTATGTACTTATGTTATCAGTTATTGATACAATACAATGTACAAAGTTGATTACAGAAACAACATTCTATGCCTTTCGCTACCTAAAGCATCTCTAAATTCTGTATCTACTTTTTTGCCATTTTGACGTGACTGAGGCATTGAGATTGAGGCAATTGTTACTAAGATTACAAAAGATCACTATCATCATCTATACCTTAGATTTAAACGCAAAAGAGGTATTGGTAATATTCTTGTTTCATCTTAATTGTCTTTATATAAATTAATAATGGTTTGTATCAACTTGACACTTATTTCTTTAGTATCTATCAAACTATTTTTTTCTTATTGAACGTATAAACTTTTAATTTATTGCATTGTATATGTATTGTTACAAATAAAGTTTTTGATGTCTTTGAATGGATAATCATTTAAAAATATATCAAACTTTACATTGATAATACACACAATAAAAAAGTTCGTATATTAAATTGAAAAAAAGTAGTTCAATACATAACAAAAAACGAACAAAATAAGTGAGAAGTTAAATACATTTTTTACTATTATACTTTACATAAAATGATAATTCTATATTTAACCAACTTAATTTCTTTTTTTAACAAGTAGTAATATCTTTATCAATAATGAAAAGTAAACATTTTAAACACGAAAGGATGTCAAGTTATCAACAACCGTCAAGAGAGTAATTTTATGTATGGCTTTGAATGGGTATTATATTCCTTTTAGTCTAAATTAAAAGATAAATAAATAAATAATTAAAGTTTGTCCAATAAGGAATACATAAATGGTTTCGTAGGTTTTTGATCTTGCGTTTTTATTTGTGTAGCTAAACTTGATGTCTAATCCGTTCTCAAGATTTATTTTGGAGTGAAAGTGAAGGAAAAGTAGAGAAAATAAAATAAAATACCATGTTCTTAAGTTTTTTGAAGAAAGTAAATTGAGGTGTGTAAAGTGAAAAGGAAAGTAAATATACTGATTTTCTCTCGAGCATCTTTCATCCCATATTTGAGATGCAATTGGGAAATAAGGATATAAAAAGTCTTTTGACAAAAATACCACTTAATAAAAAGTTATTGTTTGTGTTTACAAGGGTGTAATAGTAAATTTATACATTAACAATATAAGCAAGATATCTTCTTTCACTTTAACACTCTGTTATCAAGTTGAGTAAAAGGGATGAAGGAAAGTGAAAATGATAAAATTTGTGTTTTCAAGTTTTTTTTAGAAATGAAAAGGAAAGTAAATGGATGAAAGTGGGGAGATTTTGCTTTGAAAACTTTCACCCCAAAAGTGGGGTGAAACACAATTTTACTTCTCATCTCTTTCTTTACTTTACTTTCATTTTCTTCCTAATTTTTTTTCGAGAACAGAATGTTACTATTAATCATAAATTGAACAACACAAAATGATTTACCAGCTTTCTTTCCACCTCACTCGCTTCCTTTACCTTTGTTTCCTCTTCTATTTTCTTTCCACTCTAACAAAACTCAAGAACACTTGCGTGCATGGACTTTATAGGTATTCGTATATAGATATGGACATCCATGTGCAAATTCATCATTCATGATTCTATAATCAATTACACTTTGATTAAAGTATCGAGATCAATAATGAATAAACCTTATGATTTGAATTGAGTTAAATGATTGTGTTTTCTCACGAATCAATACATTTATACATTTGTAGTATTGTTATGAGTAAAGATAAAGCAACGTATTTGAAAACGTATTGTTTAATTAAAAACACACGAGAATAAATGCAATTTGTATAGTTGATAGTATTTTATATGATTGTTTGTTTTACGTTTCCAAACCTCTCGGTCTACATTCTAAAATGTTATGAACAAGCACATAATTATAGATCAAGGCTTAGAAACGTTAAAGTCAAAACCATCATAATGAAATATCTAACTAATCGTTTGTTAATTGTTAGGTGAAGCTAACGGTGCCGTTTAGTGTGATTAACAAATAACGAAAATGAGGTTAAATAAAACAAAGTTGGTTACTTGGTTGTATGACAAAATGTGGAGCTAGCTCAACTGGCGAACACTGTTGGTCAAAACAACAATTATAAAGTTTATAATGTCATCCTCAATACGTATTCGGCTAAAATAATTATGATAAACGTACATTGTGAGCAATTTCTAAAACATGACAGAAGCATTATAACATCGTATGTGATTATAACTTTATAAGTCGATAAATTCTGAAAGAATTAAAAATTTTCAACAATATGAAAAGATCGGATAACAAAATCTTGGCCATCTTCTCTAAGAAGTCTGCTTTTAAGTTTTAAAAGCGTCCGCCGTATCGTCTATCAACACGAATAATTTTGAGCAAAAACATCTGATATAACCCGACAAATAATTTACGCGGTCCATTGTTTAGACTGGTAAACGAGCATTAGTGCTCGTGCGTTGGCTGCTTGTATATTTTGATCTTTGACAACACCACAAAATGTGATAGTATCTCAAAACACACAATGACTAACAAATGTTCAAGTCCTCATACTAGTAGTTTGATTTTGTACACTTCCGTCATATTTATGCGTTAAACTGAAGAAAATAGCCAGTAAAAAAAATTGCTGTTTTACTTCTTTGCCATATCACATATGAATTACTTTTAATAATTTAACAAAATACAATACAAAATTCATATAGCATAATAAATACATTTTTCTTTACTGAAAGAAGTAAAGCTTAGAATATAGAACACAGCCTTGCATACTTTCAAAAGACCAAACAAGCCATTCAAATCACAGATGGTCAATTTTTACACCATTTCATCATAACAAGCTAGTTGGTTTTAAAATGTTTTCAAGTGAAAATTTTCACAAGCGGATGATACCAAACAGCAAAAAAAGCATCCCAAAAATGATAATTTTAAAGTCTAATTTGTAAGTCATAACATTAGCTAATGAAAAGCAAAACAAGAGGATAGAACGAATATATAAACTAAGAAAATTAACATGGCGATTCCACATGGACCAAATCAGCCATAAGGACTCACCACTTCAAGTTAAGAAAACTCTTGAGATTTTCTCACACATTTGCTAACAGTCTTCCTGAACTCGTCTTTTCTTTCTCTCCACATTTTCTGGAATCACAACAGCAAATGTTAAAATTTCATCAACAAATCAAGCGCACAATGTGTAAAACTTAAGGTGACAATGTGGGCGGGTGGGGTGACGGGTCAAAATGAGTTCACACTAAATAGGATTTTTTTAAATATTAATGTCTTTCAGAAACAATATTATAATAAAAACAATCTAATTCTTTGAATAAAAACAATTTATGAGGTATGCATTCTAAGACATTGGTAGAGTTCGACCCATTTGACAGGTTTGAGATAAAAGCAGCCCAAATTAACCCTTTTTAAACAAATGGGTCGAATTTGCCACCGCTAGCAAACATAAGAGGGAATATAATAGTTACCGCGGCATCCACATTAGCAGGTGATTCGTCGTTAGGACTAGAGAGCATTGATATAATGCTAAGGACTATGCTCTCTACCTGTGCAAATATAGCATTTTAAATCAGCTAACAGAAAAACTAGACAAAGAAACAAATTGCACATTAGTAATACTTAGAAACCTTAGCATGTTTGCTATTCAGATAAATTCAGTAAATTTACTAGTTTGAGTGATTATCCATGTAACCAAAATGACCCAATCTCACACAAAAAGGTTAAAAGTTATCCCTCTACAATTAACTAATGTTCAACTGGTAGAAAGCATAGTGTTCCTACCCGTTCTTAAATTCATGTGAGAAGTTTTATGGGAGCAAGAGTTTAAAGCAACTTTAACTTCAGAAACTAGTGCTAAAACCTTCTAAAGCAAAGGTTGAGTATACTTGGTTCAGCAAATAGACGAAGACGAACAAAGTGAAACAGTAAAGATAACAAATTCCTTTGACCTATCAACTTGTCAAAAACCCATCAGCTTTTTTTATTTATTTATTTATTTATTTTTGTTGTTGTTGCTGCAAACGGACATCACAATTTTGTGATATTAAGCAGTAATTTCCAAAAAAATTGTAAATTTGGACTAGTGGTGGATAATTAGATGCAAAAGATAAAAGACAACTTTTTGTCCAACACCCAAATATCACCAAAATCACTTCTTACTTGTAGACAAATTCAATCACTCAATTCTTTCTCCTCCATACTCTACAGTCTACATTATTATGGGCATACCAGATATAGAGTGACCACTATGATATGCACAATAATAGTCATATACTTGTAAAAGATATTCAGCATTCATAGATATCATGCACGACAACACACTCATAAAGACACCCACATAAAATAACTTTTCAACTTTTGATAAAACATTCAATGACGTACCGTATGAACAGGATTCCACCGTTCAATTGCAGTTTCATACCCGTTAGGATCATCACCAGGGGGATGCAGAATCGAGATACAGACCTTTCCATCAGGGTAAACTGCACATCACATAAACAAAAACATATAACTAGAGAAACTGAACAAATTTTAGCTAATAAAAAGAATATCGATACAATAAATTCTTTATGCAAATGCCCCTCACTTACCGTTTGGATGCCAGACCTCAGAGGTAAATTGAACTGTTGGTGGGTTAACTGGATAGTCATTTGGGAAGGTCATTCTAGCATTGAAAAATCCACCATCACTGAAACAATTAGAGCAAGAACCATGAGTTAGAAACATATCCTTCATAAGGATCAGTTAAACATACACAAAAGTTGAATCAAATCCTAATCTATATAATATAATGTTAACCCAAAACCCTAAATCTAGATATGTGATTCAAAAATTTCTCAGCTTTATATCCAAAACATATACGGTAATTAGTTTAACAAATTCATATTTACTTTAAACGCTCAAATTCATATTCTTGTTAGGGCTCTCACTAAGTGACAGTGTGACACCGATTGCATTTTTTATAATTAATAAAACATGTTAACTCGCCAAAAACATCAAAATTCCTCAACCTCCCGTATAAACACACAAGAATGCAAAAAACATGGAAGTACAATTGTTCGGATTCTCACTAAGTGCCATCAATTGCATCCTTTTCGCGCATAAAGTCACTCAGTCTTTTCAGGTCATCCGAAAACCAAACAATTAATCCAAATTCAAAACTATAAATCCAAATACATTAAAACTAACCCAATTCAAACATACCCAAAACATAAAGCTCCAATCTTTACAAAAAAACCATACAAAACATATACTAAAACCTAAATTCCACAAACCCTAATAAAAAAACAACCTTAAAACATATCAAACAATAATAAAAAAGAGCACTTACTATAAAGTATCAGGAGGACCGATAATAGTAACACTCCATTCAAATATATTACTTTCATCAACAAGACCTGCTGAGAATCCATCAACTGGATGCTTACAAAGATCTATAAACAAATAAAGGGTCATCATTAAATCATCAAAAACTTATATAAAATCAAATATCAAAAAAAAAAAAAAAATATATATATATATATATATATATATATATATATATATATATATATATATATATATATATATATATATATATATATATATATATATATATATATATATATATAAATCAAACCTTTGAGTTGTTTTTGAAGAAGTAGAGTTGCTTGGGATGAAGTAGGAGTATCAGTATCGGTAGAAGAAGCCATTGACGAATGAAGAAGATGAAGGAGGGAGGCCGATAATGATAATAAATTAGTTTAAGGGTTTAAATTTCGATATTTAAAGATAAAGCACGATTTTAATGGGTTATGGGTTTATGGTTTTTTCTTTTGGTAGAGATAATTGTTAATTTGAATAAAGATTATCCTGACTATAATAATATTTAGGCTATGTTTAAGATATAGAAAAAAAAAGTATTAAAACGCATTTGTTAAGTTTTGGCTACAAAATTACTTGATGCAAATTAAATAAGCGGTTGTGTCATGTAGGGCTGAGCATGCAAGGTTTAAAATCGAACCGGACAGACAAAACTGACGCAACCGACAAAACCGAGCCGACTCAACAGCTCGTCGGTTCAGTTTCGGTTTAGGTTTTTCACGATTTTTGGTTTCAGGTCGGTTCGGTTCGGCCAAAAATGGACAAAAATACACATAAACACACCACCGAACGGAATCGATGGACCAGACACAAAACCGAACCGAACCACCATATCCGGTTCGGTTTCGGTTTAGGACAGAGGACTTATCGGGATGCCCGCGGACCAATTTACGATGTCTCCGTCGCTGACGTTCGTCAAGCAGGCCATGTGGATTGGCCAGGGTCTTCTTCGGCTAATGAGACCTCGATCCCGAAGCCTTTGGAGTATCTTTTTGATAGGAGCCTCTATTTGTATGGGGAATTCCCTTATGATAGATCTCCAGTTTTTCACGATTTTTTGTTTTTGTCGGGTCGGGTCGGGTCGAGTCAGTTTTAGCCCGATGCTCAGCACTAGTGTCATGTAAACTCCCAAGGAGAAAAATTCAATGTAGGTCGCTAAATTTTTTATAGACGAAACAATCATAATCATCCATTTTTTGATTAAAAAAAACTAACTTTTATTTAAAAAAAAAAAAAAAAAAAAAAAAAAAAAAAAAAAAAACTAAATATCTCACAAACCGTTAATTGTTATGCGTAAAGAATCATACTATCACGAGAGATTACATCATCTTTCTATAGATGAACACTTTTATATACTTTCAACGATTTTTTTTTTCAGTGTTGAAATTTACGTCTAAAAAATCATACTTAATTCCTAACATACAAATTACATGTGATTTGTAAAATCATACATGATTCCTAACATGCAAATCACACGTGATTTTTTCAGACGCAAATTTTAACACTAAATTAAAAATTAAGGAAAAAAAAAACAACAGTCAAAAGTATATCCGTCAACCCAAAGATAAAAAAATTCTTGTCGTGATAGCATATTTTTTGTTTTTTTTAACGATTTACCGTTTGTAAGATATTTTATTTTCAAAAAAGGGTAAAAAATGAATTTTTTAAATTTTGATGAAAAAATGAATGACTAGAATTAGTTCATTGGGTCTATAGAGAATTCAGGGTCTATATTAGTATATTGAACTCAAATCTACCCAAAAAATCTTTACCAAAAAAAGGGATACTTTTTAGTTTTGGTATTAAGGTGAGACATATTGCTAAAGTGGCGACCAAGTTATTATTATTATTATTATTATTATTATTATTATTATTATTATTATTATAAACCATTACTTTTATTAACAATAAATAGGATTTTGCAAGAAATTGGTGAGGAGCCGAGAAACCAATTGGGCCCCACACTAAATATTATTATTATTAACAATAATAATAATAATAATAATAATAATAATAATAATAATAATAATATTTATTATTATTATTATTATTATTATTATTATTATTATTATTATTATTATTATTATTATTATTATATAAAACATCACTTTATTAGAAAGATATTGGATATGGGTGTTAGAAATGAAGCTGAGCGATATTTACGTGAATTGGAGTAGACAACTAGTATGCATAAAGTGCATGGACTACTAATATAATATTATAATAGTTGTCTTATGTAAAGCCTATAAATACCCCTTAAGGCTTCATTTGAGAGGTGTGGGTGTGTAAGCTTGTCTTTTTTAATAATAATATCTTTTTTCACCTCACTTTCTCTTTACTTTCTCTTTCTAGAATAATGATGTATTTCGATCAACCTCGACCTCCGGAACGTGTTTCTTGGTTATAACAAATGGCATCAGAGATAACCGGGGGCGAGTCGTGGTGTTTTATGGTGAAAAAATGTGTTTTGGGGTGATTTTTCTCAGAAAAAGTACGTGCTTATCGAGTTAGGGATGAATATTATCGAGTTAAGTATGATGATTATCGAGTTAGGGATGATGATTATCGAGTTAGTGGAGATTTTATCGAGTAACTGGTTTAGCGAGTTAGCTAATCACCTTATCGTTTATCGAGTAAAGTATTTTATAGTTCATATCTAGGCCAACCTATACTCGGTTGGTTTCTCTTTATCGAGTTAGCACAGTTTTATCGAGTTAGCAAAGGTTATCGAGTATGCAAAGGTTACCGAGTTAGGGACATTATCGAGTTAGCCAAAAATAAATAAATAAATAAATAATTATTTTTTAGAGGAGACTAAACGTTCGATTTTTACGCGAAATTCAAATTTTGGTATAATGTTAAAAATTTTGGCCCGAAATTCAAATTTTTATGCCAATTTTTATGCCAAAATTCAAAATTTTTCGGTAAAATTTGGCTTAAAAATTTTTATAACTAAAATTTTTCTGGTAACCTTAGCATTGCATTTCATAGTGATTTCCAAATTTTGAGTGAGACAATTTTCCAATTCTATTTTTGGAGGGAAAATACGAAATCACTAAGATCAACGAGATAGAATTTCATGCTACACCAAAAACACACCACGAATTGCTTAAAAGATCCTGATCAAGATTCACCAAAGATCAATGGCTAAATTTTGAACGTTATCAAAAGGTGACTACGGGGATAATTTGTTTATTACTTATTTGAGCTTGAAGTGACGTTTCACGGGTGCGTGTACTTAGTATCTCAAGGTCTAGGGGTTGGTTGGTTATTATATTGATGATATCTTATTGCCTACGGTGGGTCCTCCCACTAGATGGGTAAATGTTGTTCCTATAAAGATCAACATTTTTACTTGACAGAGTGTCCTTGGATAAGTTATGTCACAACTCGTAATTTCATGTCCTGCTTCAAACGTCGAAATTCCAATTTTTATCTCGGAAAGTTACTATTCACTTTTACTATTCACAAAACACTATTCATGTCCTAAAATTTTATTTCATATTCTCGTAAGTTAAACTATTTTAATGATAATCCGAGAGTTTGACGCTCGTCGGATCATTTCTGTAAAAATCACGAAGCCGTGTCCGAGATTTACATTCAGGTTTAAATGTCCTTCCGGCATTCCGATATGTCTGTAAAACAATATAAACTATAGAAATATGATTTTCTTCTATTTTACGACAATTCTAAAAGTTTTGAAATTTTACGTTTTCCAGTTCAGCGTTTTACGCAAATTACGCGTTTTTAACCCGCGTTTCCAGTTTTAACAGCGTTTAAGCAACCCGATGGAACTTACCATTCATTTTATATTTTATTATGGAGTATTTTGACAAGTTTAGTCATTCTTTCAAGTTTCATATTTTTACGATACCCGGATTTACGTTTCGCGATTTAAAACTTTACGGTTTGCGATTAACGGAACCAAAACTGACTCCGTAAACCAGATAATACCAAGCTTACTACATACTCATCAACCATGTGCAGCCCTCCCCATCCCATGTTACTTCATATTGACTTATTAATTACCAAAATGCCATTCTTAGAAAAATATCTAACCTTAAACAACAAAAACACTACACATTTTATTTTTGAGAATCAAAAACCCATTTCTTCATTTCTTTCTCCATAACCACGACCCAAGACCATCACCATGATCCATCCATGATTTTCCAAAGTACAAAGCATCAAAGTTGTTCATTTCATCATCCTAATCAAGAATCATAACACAAAAACACAAGTAATCCAAGGTTTCTAGTCATTCAATCATCTCATTTTATCAAGTAAGATATCAACTTTATTTTTACATGAATCATCTTATATTTACTTGTATTGCATGAGTTCCATGCTAAAAACCATGTACAACTAGCTATACCACCATTTATTTTGTCAAAAATGGAACATACAAACCCTAACTTCTTATTTATGAATTCCCTTGCTATAATAACTTGGTTAGGAGCCCATGGCACCCTAAGAAGGTGTATGGTAGGATTAGATTAGCTATGTGGTGATTACAAGAGGTTTGGTGATGTTAGAAATTAGTTATAAACCTTGAAAACTTGATTTGGAGCATGTTTTAGACATGCTGTCCCATTTTGTGAAATCCAGGAAAATCAATAAATACAAAGTAAACTTTGGCAAAATTTTTAGAAAATACTTTCAAAAACGAATCCGTAGGCGAAAGAACGGATTAAAAAGAGTTAATAACGAAGAAGTTATGATTTTTGCAAGATTGTTGACGAAAAGTATTTTTCTGGAAAATAGTTGCTGTTGGACGTGTTTCGTCGGTCAAAAAGAGGCTTTAGACGTAACCCGGAGGAGCCAAGCTTTCCAAAATATATTACTACATACTAAGACGTAACCGTGGATATAAAGAACAAGTAAAACGGGCTTATAACGACAAAGATATTCACGTTTCAATATCGACAAGAACTCACTATAATTGGCAGCTTTTAATAGAAATAATAATAATACTACTTCTACGTACTAAATTCTAGATTTTCTAGAAATACTACTAAATTGCCGAAATTTATAACTAACGAAGTACTTATGCTTATGAGCTTATTTTTACGACCATTAGATGTTACTTCAAGGTTTTCGAGACGAAGTTTATAACACTAACTTTCTATACATATATATTACGACAAGTTTACACAAGTCTAGTTAAGACTTATTTTTCTCAAGTATGGAATATATTTTCATATGACTATAACAAGTATTTTTCAAGTTAAGAGTGGTATAGGTAACATGTGCATGTACATTCATCGCATCCCCTCATAATCTAAGTAGATCACTATCATTCATATTAGGTTGCGGTTTGAGATCGAACCTCATTTCTGTGTATCTACTTTATCATCGTAGCTATCGCATCAGGTGAGTCATAGCCCCTACTCTTTTAAATTGTTTTGTTAACTTTTTGGGGGAGAATACATGCTCGTTTTTACATGAATTACTACTTGACCTTTTGAACTTGACTTAAACTTTTGAACTTAATGTACCGTACGTACTATGACCTAAAGTCTCACCTTATTGGTGGAGCGTGCTAAGTCTCCCTTGTTTGGAGCGTTCTTAACCCTAAAGTCTCACCTTATTGGTGGAGCGTGCTAAGTCTCCCATGTTCGGAGCGTTCTTAATCTTATATAATAGTTGTATGATGTACTGTTCGTACATTCGCATTGTTCGACGCCTATTAGTAGTATGGATAGCGCTATTAGAGGTCGGCCAACCTCTCGTCCACCATGTTACGGGACGCATATTATTTAATTAGGGGCTTTGCATGGCATACATTATTATATAGGTGGTGCTTATATTGTGACTTATTATGACCGCGGGTACTTGACTACTAAACATGCAACTATATTTTAGCAGTGGGTTGTGAACACACAGGTTACAAGTCTCTTATGGCGGGACTTGTAACTGAGTGGATTTACGATGCCTTTGCTGTGTGATCACTTTTCTATATACTTTATTTGTTAAACAAACTCTATGAACTCACCAACCTCGTGTTGACACTTTAGCATGTATTTTCAGGTTTTAACCTATGGCACGCTACTGGAGGTTTTGGCAGGGCATGGCATGGTCATAGAAGACTCTGATTATTTATTTGGGGACCGTTTTAAACTATTTTAAGGGCCTACTTCCGCACTACTTTTAACAATGTAAATACAATATTTTTGACTTAACTGTTTTATTCTAAATGATTGAAGTGAAAACCATTTTTGAACTTGTGTTGTAATACCAATTGAGTTACACCCCAGCTACATGTATGCTTCCGCTGGACCCGATTTTGGGGGTGTGACAAGTTACCTACGAGGTTAAATTTGTCTCTCTAGATATTCATTCTATAATTTGTCCTATTTATAGCATAGCTAGGGAGTCAAGCTCTCATCTCCTCTTTAATTGTCAAGTGGCCCGCGTTCTTTTGCTTAAAGTCGCTCGTTGGTGAGAGCTTCAGATTCAAGATTTGCCTTCTTATGCAGCTCATTTGGTTCATCAATCTTTGTCTTTCTATAAGGCTTAAAGACATTTTGGAAGGCGCCTTCTACACAATGTGGTGAGCTATTTGAAAATTTCGAAATGAGGTTGTGTTTGGAAGTTCTCGCCCTCGCTTAGAGTTTCTTCTTGATGAGATTGTTTTATTGTCTTATAATTGGTGTTCTAGCAGATGTAATCATAAATTTGATTGGCTCACTTGGATGAAATGTCCTAGTGTCATAACTATGTATTACGTAATTGTTTTAGCTCCTTGCTAGTTTTGTTTTTTCTAGTGTCATAACTATGTACTACGTAATTGTTTTAGCACCTTGCTCGGTTTTTGGTTGTTGTTGTTGTTTTTTTTTTTTTTTTTTTTTTTTTTTTTTTTAAAAAAAAAAAAAACAAAAAAAAGGTGATAGTCTTGCAAGTTATGTTTTGTGGATAGTTCCGGACGCAAGTGTGACAACAAATATTGGTTATGCGGCTTGAAATATTTGTGATGTTACTCACGGATAAACATCATCCACTACTCTTTCAAAAGGTGATTAATTATTGAGATTAAACTTATAATAGAACCAATATATAATCAGTTGTCACTTCATCATAATTTTCACACTTTGTAATCTCGTGAGATCCCCTTGTCTTCTATATTGACCTCTCATATTAGTTATGTTTGATGACTTCCTTCATGAGTTACTAAATACTTATCTTGATCTGCTAGGAATGATTTTTGTGTATACTTGTTTTAATAGCTTTATGTAACAATAGTTAGCTCATGTAGTCATGTTTAACTTTTTATGGTACAGCAGAAGATTCAGAACATTGGCAGCTGACTTGCATGTGGACTGTGATATATTTTCCGACTCATCCAAGCGTACATGGGGCGGTTTCAAATTGGTTCTACTATAAATGTGCTAGAGAAGTGGTTAAAATCAACATATTTGATACTTTCTAAAATCATTGCACCAAGGAGCCATTGGCTAACTCATCTAATGTTATGCTTGTGGAACTTTTTCAAAAAGTTATAAGAAATAATATCGAATCTGTCTAGGGTCCACTAACCATTATTTTACTTGACAACATAAGTTTTTGTTTTGTCCTCCAAGTGACAATTTCCTTTGGTACTTTATGGTCCAAAAGATCATCCTTTGAGGAAACATGGCCAATAAACTTTATGTGAAGGGGATGTATCAAACTTTGATGCACCCAAAGACAACTAAAAAGGTAAAGGAGTGTATCACCCAATCAAAGGCATAAATGCCATTACATCATGAAGTAAAGGTATGTTTGTGCATGTTGTTATAAAAATATACCAACACCATTCAAACAACAAAACATAACAAGCCACTTAAATGTCCATCTAGCTTTGTTTATGCAAATATAGCTTTGTCTATGATATTTTCTTTACGTGTAGTCATTTAACGATGAATTTCTAATGCAATACTTGGTTAAATTTATGTAAAATGATAGATTAGTAAGACCCAAAATGTTCTACCTAATTAATTGCTATTTCATTATTACAAACAAAATTGGTATCAACAAAGGGCATTTGGTCTAGTGGTATGATTCTCGCTTAGGGTGCGAGAGGTCCCGAGTTCAATTCTCGGAATGCCCCTATTTTTTATTATACTTTTTGTGCAAATTTTAAACAAGTTGAAAACTTGAAAATGACCCAGATGAACTTCATGAATAAAGTCTTTTTCCAGCAATTATTCTGGGCGAGTTATGTTAGAAATTACTCCGTGAGTAATCGTACATGTTCAATTTACGGATTCTTTTGGTCTTTTATGCGGGTTCAAAGGTTGAATATTCTTTTGGTCTTTTATGCGGGTTCAAAGGTTGAATCAATCGATCATGTGTTACTGACTTTTAGTTGGTCATAGATAGCTTGGATGAAGGTAATTGAGAATTCTGGTATTTCATGGGTCCAACTGAGATCGACTGAAGGATTGATCTTGCTATAATTGTGTCTAAGAGGTGACAATTAGTCAAAAGGCTAGTGGATGCTTGTTTACTATGTGGTATTGTGGTGTGTTGGTCTTTTAAAGTAGAAGAAATGACTTTTTACTAATGGTGGGAATTGCATTGGATCTAATTCCAGCGTTATGAGGGGTTTTTTCCGTTTGTGGATGCATGGTGCTTAGCTCAATATGGAATAAGTACCAAGTTGAGAAAAATATACTTATTGGTCACAAACACTTTCGCAAATGTTTTAATGCATATAAAAACTTATTAGCTGGGCCTGGTTGTGACGACTCACGATTCCAGAAGGAAGCATTTTTTTGTATGAATGTAAGAAAGGTATAACGCTTTAGAGATTTTAGTGAAGGTATCACGCTACCAGGTCTAGTGGCTCTAACATTTACTAACATCCTATCCAGAGATTTTAGTTAAGGTATCACGCTATCAGGTCTAGTGGCTCTAAGCCTCTAACGCTTTAGAGATTTTAGTGAAGGTATCACGCTACCAGGTCAGGTGAGTTTCAGTCAAAGGAATGTACGTGTCGGATAAAATGTGGCTAGCAAAATATTTACAGCAGTTGTGTTTTCACACAGATGGGATAGATCTGCATCAGTGTGTATATTCTGTCTGCTTGGCTATTGCAGCTAGATGGGTTGGTAGTAAATCAATTGAATAACACAACCCACAAAAGTACTTTGTTTTTTATGATTTGTAAAACTACGAATCTGTTCCATTTTTTCCTCTGTGCTTCTCGAGTCTGGGTGAATAGAACTTACCGTTAAAAAAAACATATATAGTGGATCAACTGACACAGCATCTGCTCATTGCAAATGCAAATGACAAAATCTTAGTGGTCTGGTGAGTGCTGTAATTATATAAAGGACTACAAGAGGCAAGACATCCAAATCTAGTAAATATATCTTTGTGTACAACTACTTTGCATGGTGCTATATATATCTTAGTGACTGACATCAGATGCTATCATATAGATTATGATGTGTTCCACACTTCCACATTCTGATTTCAATTTACTTTTGTAATGCCACAAATGGAGACAAGTCTTAAATTCTATTTGGACAAGTTGGTTCATTTCTAATTAAGTTCTTAATGATTTTTATTTATTAGGACCCTTTTTATTTTCTATATTAAGAACAACATAAAACCTTTTTGTAAATCAGATTAATTAAGTAAATGAAAAACATAAGTGCAACCATAAACAGACACATACCAAAGCCATAAAGACAATCATACAACTTCAAATATAGTTCATTAAACGAAAGGAAAAGATACAAATGACATCTATAAAATTCATACCCACTACTTCATAGATTCCACTAGTGAAATATGATTAGCAAAATCAATGAAACATCAAAGATAAGCCACAAATTCTAAACCAGACTTTAGTTTCTACTAAGTCAACATATTAACCGTTTGAGACGGACGAAGGCAAACACGAACCTCATGTTCTTCAGGCCCTACACGATGTTTAGGCACAATAATTTCAAGCATGGTTCCCGTTTCATCCCTATAAGCTTCTAAATTAGCATCTTCAGGAATTGGTGCTGGAAGCAGGATTTCCCTAACAAACTCTCCAGGAGGGCAGTGCTCAGGGGCAGGATCGGTCATCCTAAACATTCGGTCTTGTCTTTTCAATACGGGCCTACATCCGGTGCTTACACACGAAATCTTGACAACCCCTTGTGAGAGAGTATTCCTCCAAGTAACTTTCACCCTTTGAAGATCAACACACGGTAAACTCACCACAATCAAGAAGCCCTCTTCGTCTTCATAAATAGTCTTTGCAGCTGTTACAGGCCCATAAGCATTTTTCAAAACCCCGGAAATCTCGCTCACCCAATGTGGCCCCACATGATGAACATCAAGAACCGAATCAGAACTTTCATCATCATTCAGACGAGGGGAATTGTTCTTCCTCCTTTTACCATTATTACATCCAGGCAAAAGATCCATTCCATATCCGTTCCCGTTCCCGTTCCCATTCAAATCGCTATGCAAGTGGTCCGTTAACTGCAATCTTTTCTGTTGTTGTGGTTGTTGCGGTGGTGGCTGATGATGGTGACTACCATTGACCAAATTGTCCTTCAAACTTAAAGGACGTTCAATCTCAAAATCCGGACTGGGCAAATTCCTCCACGAACCAAAATCACTCGCTTCAAGAGTAATCGAGAAGTTCAAATCTCTACCCGTAAGCTCAACCCACCTTCTCCTTTCCTCCTCATCCAACCCCATCAAATTAGGCGACCTCACAACCTCAATCCCATGAACACACTGCGGATTCGACAACCCCCTATAATGCTTCCTCTGCATCCTATGCGACCTAACAAACCCTTTATCCGCACAAAACGGAAACGGCTTCTCCCCTTGCCTACTATGCCCATTCATATAGCTCCTCAATTGCATCTTCCCCAAAGCATTCTCCGGCCGCTCCTTAAATGCCCACATATACATATTCTCCATATCATGTTGCACCAAAAACACATCCAGCTTCAAATTCGACTTATCATACCCACCACCACCACCACCATTCCCCTTACTACTCTTCGCCTTATCATTCAAGGCCGGCTTAAAATAAAAATTAAAGAAAAACCAAGCACCCCACATACTATCAAGCCTTTTGGCCGACTTCTTGCCAACTTTGGTAACAACATTAATATGTGTCTCAGTTTGATAATGATGTGTCCCTAAACCCGCATCTAACATATCACAATTATCATTTGTCACGGATAAAGGGAGGTTTATATCGGGCGGTAGAGTCAGATCTACCGCCCGATTCACCTCCCTTTCAAATAAACCACCATCCATAGACAAAAAATTATTATTGTCCATAGACAACGTAGTCAATGGCATATTTTTCACTTCTAAAAAAACACTAAAAAAAACCTTAAAAAAAAACCTTAATACTAAATATTTCCTTAAATATATAAAAACCAATAAATAAAAATCAGTCTACGTCGTATCCGATATGAATTATAGCGCAACGGAAACAATTAAACCGTCTCAAAGGCATTATTACACATGTATGTATGTTGTGTTTTTTTAAGGTAGTTAGATAGGGGATGATGATGAGGAGGAGAATAAGGAGATTCTGACTCGAGAAAAGTCAATATATTGATAAGAGATGAGGGATAAGATCGAACGGTACCTGTGAAGACAACGCATCTGATCTGAGGGTGTGGATTTGATAAGGGGTTGTTGGGATGAGGAGTAGGGGGGTGTTAATGGGAAAGGGAGAGTTTTAAAGGAAGGAGAAGATGGCGTTATATGTGGAGGGAGGTGGGGGGTGGGGTGAGGGTTGGAGAAAAGCCTACACCAGTTGAGAACTAGCGGGTTTTGTTATTGTGACAGGTGAATTGGACGGCGTTAGGGTGTGCCGTTTCAACTAAGTTAAGTGATTAAGGGTTTGTGTCATGTGTTTGACACAAGGTGTTTAAGCTCATAAGCTAAACACATGCGTCATTGTTCCTAGTGGACCATGAATTCTCATAACTAAGAGGTATGACTAATCTTATATTTCCGTATTTTATTTGTGACAGTACATCGACTCATTTTATTATTATTTTTTAAAATACACAAAATTTTAAAAAATTCTATTAACTACATTTTTAATCAACCAAATATTATATTCATCTATTAAAATATAATCTCGTTAGTTGAAATACAAAATAGACATTTATTTTAGGACATCTTAAAATAACATTGATGGAAGAAGTATTTGTTGTAAGGTATTGTACCAAACGTATCTATCAATCCTCAACTCTAATCCTCATTTCAAAACCCATTAAACAAACGCACCCTAAGTTTATAATACTAATACAGTGTTTTGATTTGCGTTATGATGAGAGATAATCTCCACCGAATAGTTAGAATAAGTTAATCACACTTAAACCACTAAGATGGGAAAAGCATAAAGAAGTAATAGCACTTGCTGGAATAGTCCTCCGGATTAGCTGGGTTGACGAAGGTCAGCTCAGGTCCGGAGGCGATGACATAAGAGCTAAGACTACTTCGGAGCTCAAAACATACTAGCTGACAACTATTGTACGATAGTGTACAAATGGAGCAGAGAGTGGTCCACAATGGCCACCTGCGACATCGTGACAAGATAACATCTGAAGGCAGCGCCTGACCATCAACAACAATTTACTCGCGTTCGCCTAGACGACAATCCAACATCCACAATACTCGAGTTGTGGAGCCAAGGCCAGATAGCATAAATAGAGTTGTTCACTTAGTTTAACAACACATACTTTGATACTCCGATATAGACTATCTCCCATCTCCTTATATTATCGCACATTTCATACCAAGCGTATACTTATTCTCACATCGGAGCTTGGTCTTGGATTAAAATCCCGGTGTGATATAATGGTCTTCTGTCTTATTTCAGCCCAAAGGACGAAGGAATTAGCACTAGTCTCTAAGGTCGAAGTGGTTACGAAAAATTGCTTCAACATTTGACGCCATCCATGGGGACCCTTATACCAATATATTGATTCTACGTGATGGACAGTGGTGTGGGTACATCCCATTCGGAGGAGGATACCAACCTGAGCAGTGGGGAACAAATGAATAGGAGAACTCCTTAGGGAGGACCCCCCCCCCCCCCCCCCCCGGCTCCCACCAGACCTGCTCAGGAGGGCCCTTATCCAGCCTATGTGAGAGAAAATATTGATATGTTGCGGATTATGATCAAGGAGCTGGATAACCGTGGTAAAGAGAAGGTAGCGCCTCAGAGGCTCTCTTACGAAGATTCAGAAAATGGGGAGTAAGAGAATTCCTTGAAACATTCTTTCGCGAAAAAGTCAGGAGATAATTCTTCCGATGGGTCCTTCGAGACAACTCGAAGTAGGATTCACAGCAAGTCTGTTCGCAAGTACTGGGAGAGTGCTTCGAAGCTAAAATGTAAATCCAAGTCTCATCGATCGGTTAGGCCAGAGGGTCAGAGCAGGTCTAAAACCAGAAACACGGGAAGGTTTGTGTCTCGTTCGGAGAGGTTCCCAAGAAGGAAGCATATCTCGGAGTCAGAATACGATAGTACATCCGAGGATAGTTCATAGGATTTGAGTAAGCCCTACACGCGTCCCAAGCCCACATCCTTCACTTCTAGAATCACGCGTTTCAGATGTCATCGGAGGGCGAAGATCTCCCGGAACATTCTTGTATATGAAAGAAACAAGGATCTAGAGGATCATATCATCATCTTCTCAGTTGCGGCTGAACAGGAAGAGTGACCTATGCCGGTATGGTGCAAGATATTATGCTAGAAGTTATTAGGTTCCGCAAGGAACTGGTCTGATGACCTAGACCCAAATAGTGTAGATGGATTCGAGGAGCTAAGCACGAAGTTCTTAGAGGAGTTCGCACAACAAAAGAAGTACGTAAAGGATCCAACTGAGATCCATGGGATCAAGCGCAACCCGAACGAAGGGATCAAAGCATTTAATGGATCATTTCAAGTTCGAAGATATTGTGAATATCTGCCTTCATGCATGGACATGGTCACCCAGAGTTAGCTAAAAAGTTAAACGATAAGATCCCCAAGAGTGCTTACGAGATGTGGGAAAAAGGTGAGAGCCTTTATTAGAGGTGAAACGGCGGCGGGAAGTATAGACACTGTTAAGATTACGTACGGAAACAAAGGAGCGAGAAGACAACATAACCCGACAGGCAGGATGGGTTGAGGAATAGAAACAACCAGAGAGGGTATGAAAGAAACATAGGAAAGTATGCCCCTTATGCCAAAATGGATGGGTTTACCCCTTTGATCAAGTCTCCGAAAAAAATATTACCTATGGATAACATAAGTTTCCCCCTCCTTCTTCGATGAACGGGCCTCCTAAAAAGCGAAACATGAATATGTTCTACGATTGCCATAGGGATCGAGGCCATAACATAAATGACTGCTACCATCTCAAGAGACAAATAGAATAAGCAGTAGCTTTGGGGAAGCTGGATCACCTAGTAAAAGATATCCGGCTGGGTGGTCAGAAGGATAGGGAGCCAACAAAGGAAAAGGAGAAAGTCATTAACATGGTAAGATTCAATGACTACAGGAAAAGACCTATGAAGGGGCAAAGTCGTGGATGCGAAGGGCGGTAGCTTTCCCATCCATGCCTAAGTACCAGTTGATGGACACTCCGATCGTGGTAGAAGCCATGATCAAAGGATTTAAGGTTCGAAGAATCTATGTTAATGAGGGAAGTTCATTTGAGCTCATGTATTAACATTGCTTTAGGAGCCTAAGCCACCAGAAAAGATCTAGGTTGAAGGAATCTCGAGTACCGATGGTGAGCTTCTCTTGGGAAGAAACACACCCTTTGGGGGTCATTGATTTAGAAGTCACAATAGCGGAATACGATTGGACGAGAAAAGTGTCAATAGAGTTTGTGGTTGTTGAAGGTCCATCCCCATATAACGTTATACTTGGAAGGACAGGTATGGGAAGCTTAGGAGATGTGGCTTCGACCATCCACTCAATGATCAAATTTCCTACACCAGGAGGTATAACTACGATCATTACTAGCATAGAGACCCTTCGGGAGTGCAGGCAAATTGAAGAGGTGTAGGGCCAGAGTCGACGCATTCGAAGGAGACTCTATCTAAAAAGAACATGCTCGAAGGATGAGAAGAGACGGCCTACCTAGTCAGAGATGATAAGTGCGTCAAATGCTTCGGCGAGAGATGGCCTTCCAGATTCATCGAGCACAAGAAGATACCCAACCCCCGGACCAAGGGCTTGGAGGTTATACACCGATGGGATATAAACCGATAATGATGTTGGAGCTGGCCTCATTCTGGTAGCTCCGGACGACGTGGAGTATCCTTACGCACTCTGACTAAATTTCCCAAGCTCCATAAGCGATGTCGAGTATGAGGCCAAGGTTGATAAGACAAGGAAATACCATAGGAAAGTTCTGGAGCTAGTTGCCTGATTCAAAAGGTTATAAATCAGCCCAGTCCTTGAGGAGAGAATGGGAAGATAGGCGTACTCAACATGTTAGCTAGTGCTTGGTTTGATCACCTAACCCAAGAGATCTTAGTGGAAATATTGAATGCATACTTGGTGGAAGCATAAGATGTAAACACAGTAGTTGAAGAAGAAAGCTGGACATTGATGACACTGATTCATGACTACTTGGAAAAGTGGACCCTCCTAGAAGATCCTGTTGAAGCTAGAACCCTTGAAGAAAAGATAGGAAGCTATGTTATAAAAGACGGAGTCTTATTTAGGAAATCCTACTTAGTTCCAATGATGAGGTGTGTGGGTCTTCTTTAAGCCAACTATGCCATTCGGGAGGTGCATGAAGGATCATGATATATGCATGATGGACCGAGGCAGGTGGTTGCCAAAGACATGAATTTAGGGTATTACTAGACCACAATGCACAGGGACGCCCTAGAGGTTATCAGAAAATGTGAAGATTGTCAGGCCCACGCCTTAGTGCCAAAGCTTCCTAAGGCAGACATGATCTCATTCATGTCGGCAAGGCCATTTATGAAGTGGGGAGTGGACATTACAGGATCTTTGCCGGAGGTACCGGGAAAGGTCAAGTTCCTGATCGTGGCTATGGAGTACTTCACCAAATGGATAAAAGCAAAACCAAATGGATAAAAAGAGAGTATTTATAGGGGTAAAGGAGTTGAAACGATATGATGGTTGGTGACGTGGTCATGACAGGCCCATGAAGTGTACATGCTCCAGCCCAAGCACGTCATTCAGGATACTTAGCCAAAAAGGGGCCACGTCACGAAAAGGACAAAAATTATATCTTTTTTTCCTTCCACTAACTTTTGGTGGCACAAATTGAATGATAATGCTATTTGGGAAGTGTATTTTAGCCTTCAGACAAGAGGCTCAAACGAGGGAAACTCTCAGAGAGTTTTGAAACTTAAATTTTCATAGTCTAGTACCAACTCTTTTATAGTACATTAATACTAGACTGAAGGGGGGGGTGGGGGGGGGGGGGGCATGATGAGGGATAGTCTCCCCTGGATAGTTAGGAGGAGATATCATACTTAAACCACTAAGGTGAGAAAATCATTAAAAAGTGATAACACTTGTTGGAATGGTACTCCGGAGTAGCTGGGGTGACGAAGGTCACCTCAAGTCTAGAGGCGATGCATAGAAGCTAAGAGCCTAAGACTACTTCGGAGCTCAGATGGTACTAGCTGACAGCTGTTGTACGATAGTGTACGAATGGAGCATATAGTGGTCCATAACGTTCACCTGCGACATCGTGACAAGATAACATCCGATGGCAGCGCCTGACCATCATCATCAATTTACTCGCTACTCCTAGACAATAATCCAACCTCCACAATACTCGTGTCGTGGAGCAAAGGTGATCAGGTAGTATAAATATAGTTGTTCACTCAGTTGACCAAGACACACTCTGATGCTTCGATATAGACTATCTTTTCCTTTCCCTATAATATCACATATTTCATAGCAAGCATATACTTATTTTCACGCCATAGCTTGGTCTCGGATTAAAACCCCAGATCGAGGTAACCGTGTTTTGTCTTATTTCAGCCCAAAGGACAAAAAGATTAGCACTAATCTTCGAAGTCGAAGGGCTAAAAATAAATTTACGTAAAATTGCTTTAACACATTACCCGGTAAATAATATAAGACAAAAAGACACCGTTGGTCCCTAAACTTGTCCAAAAACATCGCTATGCCCCATAAGTTTGCAAAATTGTCGCAATGCCTCCAAAAGTTGGGTTTTTGAGGCTGATTACGTCCCTTGACCCATTTTCCTTTAGTCAACGCCTGTTATTCCCCCCATGTGCTTTGCACATGAGGGTAAAATGGTTATTTCATCGTTTTGGTTAATTTGTTTGGTGGTACAACCTTAGGGGACGAACGATGTATACCATCACTACCACCATCATCTCTTTATCTCTTTTTCCTGCTTCTCTCTCTAACTTTCTGCGTCTCTCTCTAAAATTAACACCATCACCATTTTTAAATCTCGTAAACCATTCCACTAAAATTATATATGTATGAGCAACCGCTAAAGCATTAATTTGAATATCTAGACTGCCCCTTTATTGATTTGAGAGAGATAGAAATCGAGATTAAGATAGAATTTTGATGGTTTATGTTTTTGAGAATGCTAGTTTTTATAGGTAAGGCAAAGAGGTAAGAGACTGAAAATGGTCTTTAGAAAAGAATCGGAAAATATTCATTTGCGAGTGCCAACTCATTGTATTATTTCCACATTCGACCATGTTTGCTCTATTATATATCCATGTGATCAAGTGGGGTTTTTTAGAAAAAAAATTGCATCGGTTTAACACCAATAACATAGTGAACAAAAGGCACTGTTGTAATTCAGACCATAATCTACACGCAGTCACTTGCAAGTTTACAAACATTTTTTTTAATTGTCCTTGCAATATATTGGAAACTTCAACTAGCTTCCAATTCAACTTTCAAGAAGAAATCTTGAAACAACATTGAACATGCTGAATCACAAATTAATTGTACATTGAACATGGGGAAGCAGAGTCACTTTTGAACCATTCATGACTCATGAAACAATTTACTCTTTAATGTGAAAAAATAACCATCCAAGGGATTAACAACCATTCGAATGCTTGTACAATGAAAAACAAGCCTAAAACATATTCATGTAACATGTACAAATTTAATATCAATGATTCTTATGATTTTGTTAAACTGAATTTTTCAATAGTAGTAATTATTAGTTTCACTACTTGATCACTAATTCGTGATTTTCATATCTTGTATAACCTTTTCTAGCAGAGTACGGAAAATTACATATAATTGATTAGGGCAATCACATTTCATAAGTTTACATAACAATTTCAAATCAATTAAACAAATTACAAATTTAGACTCAAGGTAAAAGTAAATTAAAGTTGTGTACGAAAATCAAAGATATTAATTTCAAATCAAATACAAATTTAGACTCAAGATTTAATAATAAAAATGAACATATATTTAATTTCCTCGAACAACCGATTATTATTAACTTATGTATCTCGTGCGGTAGAAATTTGTATAACAAGGTAAGGCTAGGAAATGATATTTCATTTGGTAATTCTCTCAATATTTGCTGTTTTTGCTATTTTTAGTAGAATGATTTACGAGATTTAAAAATGGTGATGGTGTTAATTTTAGAGAGAGAAGCATGAAAAAGAGATAAAGAGAAGGTGGTTGAGAAGGTGGTTTTAGTGATGATATAACTTTTTGATTAAATACACCGTTCGTTCCTAAAGTTGTACCACCAAAAAAATAAACCAAAACGATGAAATAACCATTTTACCCTCAAGTGCAAGGCACATGGAGGGAAATAACATACGTTGACTAAAGAAAAATGGGTCAAGGGACGCAATTGGTCTCAAAAACCCAACTTTTGGACGCATGACGACGATTTTGCAAACTTAAGTGGCATGACGATGTTTTTAGACAAGTTTAGGGACCAACGGTGTATTTTTGTCATAATATAAGCTTATTACAGTACTTAACCACACACGTAGCACATATATTACTTATAAATTTTGGCAAAATAACAAAAACATAAGATGTGCTCGTACACACCATAATCACGTCAAGTATTTTAAACCTCAATCTCCACAAAAGTACCACCATAAAACGTTAGATAAATGACAAAGTGCGCATTTGGAACCGAAAAAAGAGATGGGAAGTAATCAATAAACCTTAAAACCTATTAAACTATTTAAATACAATTCGATTTATCATAACTTTTGAAGTGGAGGAGTTCAAACTCTAAACCAATCACTCCCTTTAAATAGTATCAAATAGATGCATGGTAGTGCAAAACTTTTTGGCACATCTATAAGTAAGCACGTCTTAGAAGTATTATATAGAAACGTATACTACTACCATATAATACGAAATGAGTATAAAGTAATGAATTATTAGTCAAGTAGTTAATGCACATTGTTTTAAGTTACTTTATTCCTATATGTAAATTTTTTATTGACAATAATTTAACACGTTGATTGGAAAAACTAACTTTGTAACTCAGCATCGCGTTGCCTTCGTATACCTTTTATTTTATTGTTATTTGACACATGGACCACCCACATATTACTCATATGCAATTATTACCATTACTTTAACTTGTCTTTATTTGTATTCTAATTAAAAATAATGTGACACTATTTTGCTTTTCCATAGCTTTTCTTTTTCTTATAGCAGGCAAATTTATATGTGTCCACTTTGGATGTAGACAGACTATAACCACAAAGAAAATTTGGATACATGGTTTACAAATGTTGACGATGCGTAAATGATGCAATGTATTGACTCGGTCGTGTGTTAATAATTACGTTATTAAAAGGAAAAGCAAGTTCCTAAGTAGAAAAAATCAAAAAAAAGATAGTGGCATTTATAGTAAAGAATAGGAAGAAGCCTAATCATAGGAGCGTTGGATATGTTATTCTGACTTTTTAAATAAGTGAATGAGCAATTTGACCAAAAAGAATAATGTTTAGTTATTGCTTCAATGTTCAAATTTTCGTCACATATTACGAATGATGAACCCTTATAAGGATGAGACTTTATCATACCACCTAACAACCAGCTACTTCATAAATACTTATCCTTTATATAAAGTTATCTAACTTCAACAAAAGTTCAAGACTAAGCAAACTTGTATTTGTATATAGAAAAGAATAATACCACTAGCTATAGGACTTTCGAACCACTAACTAGAACCTGATTATGTTTTCTCCAAGCGAAGTATACTATACCAACTCAATGATCCATAATGAATATGTAATTGCAACTTCCCGATAAAACAATGTTTATGTCCATCCCTTTAGTAGCAAGTATACAATGAATGCTAGGATAATTGCCATCAAGTATTATGTCGACAACAGCTTACAATGAATTGTCGTTTGAATATCTTTGCGCGAATAAGACGTTTCTCCAGATAAACATATGGTATTATCAGAGACGGGGGCATGACTAAATATAACCGGGTGCAATTTTATTTATTTTTTTATTTATTACTTCATCCGTCCCAAAATTATTGTCAGTTTGAATTGTCAAAGTCAAACTGATTCAACTTTGACCACAAATATATATTTTTTATTATATAATACTTGATGAAAAAATTATACCATTGAAAAATACACTTAAAACTCAATTCATTTATATATTTTGCATCAAATATTATATAACACCCACAAAAATATTTAAGGTTAAAGTTGAAGAAGAAAAACAAAAAAAGTCACAATAAAAATAGGACGGAGGGATTATTATAATAATAATAATAATAATAATTATAATAATAATAATAATAATAATTATTATTATTATTTTAAATATACTAACTAAATAATATTAGAAATGCATTTCCAAAAACCTGGTGCATTTAAGATGCGTTTAAAAAAAATCTACGTTTTTTTTTTTTTTTTTAATCAAAAATTAACATTACTGTACATCAGAAAAATCAGTGTTCCAAAACCTCACGGGAGGCCCTGGGGTCCAATGTTGAAAATGAAAATTTTGACTACCTTCTCAATTTATATGCAAATCTCTATAGTTTAAAAATAATATGTTAGGTTGATTTATTTTTGGAAACGAGTGTTACCGTCTACATCAACCTCCACCATACCCTGTCCGACAGAATTCGGATTGTTGTTGTGACTAGGGATTCCCGTGGGTAATGGGCACGGGTACCTCTAACCCGTCATCCACTCACGTAGTTTTTTTTCTCACCCATCACCCACCAATGGGTACAAATTTCTATCCATGCTCTTGCCCGCGCGTATTTGTTGCCCATGGGTAAACCAATGGGTTAGTGTTATACAACAAAATTACAAAACGACGATATGAAAACTAACTATGAAACTGCGTAATAAGATACCAATCGATTTTCCAAATACAACTTTGATTATTTGATTTTTCATGCTCTCTTTTTAGTCTTGAAACTCAAACAAACTTTTAGATTAATGTGTTTTTTTTAAACTTGGTGGTAACTGTTAAATGTATATCTGCAACATCATAAATATTTTAAATAGTATAATTAATTTTAACATAGGTTTATGGGTACACCTACAGGTATTTTGACGGGTATACCCGTGCGTATTTTAAATGAGTGTCATGGGTTTACCCGCGATGGGTATGCCACATCCGTCACCCACCAGCCACCCACAGATGGGTTAAGATTTTCACCCACGACCCACCCGTGGGTGAAAATTGACGCATTTACTCACCCATTTATGACGGGTACCCACGGGTTGTGGGTTTTTTCTCGCCCATTGCCATCCCTAGTTGTGGCTATATATGCGCCTTAACTTGGTATATATGCTTGAACACCTCTGAATTGGAGATCAAAACGGGTGGGTGATATTTAATATTCGTGTTCAGCTTGTCACTGTTTTGGATGTGTCAATTAATTTGGTTTCCTAAATATGTTATCAAAGCTGATAGTTTGGTTTGACTTGGTATGATTTGAATTTATGAATCTGCATATCCTGAAACTTTGATATGGTGGATTTCCTTTTACACATTTAAAAATTAATTTATGTTTTGGTACCTAAGTTAGTGAAACTTTTGGTGAGTAACTGATCGAGCATTACGAAGCATCAAGAGTTAGAACGCCAAATTGTACGTGGGTCACAACCTTATGACTAACTTATCATTCTGTTTGATTTGATTCCGAAGTTAGCCATTGATGTTTGGATAATCAGTGTTGCAGGTGTAAAGAGTTCTCTTTGCTATTCATAAGTTTGAAAAAACTGAATGGAAGATAGGAAATATAATTTATGCAAAATTGCTTCAAGCTAAAACTTGTTTGGAATAATATTTACAAAATCTTTGTCTAAGACTATTAGTTTAAAAAGCCTAAAGCCTGATGGCTTGAGCCCATTTAGTATTTAGGGTTTTATTTGTTAGTACCTGTTTAATAAATAGCATGATTGGATTTGATTAATATTTATTTTCATTATTTCCTCTGATTTTTACATGGTATTATGGATCCTTTATACATGAGTTTGGCTTGTTTCCGTTACACATTGCCAACCCTCAAGGACGATTTTTGCAATTTATACTTTTTCGGAACGTTCATCAAGAGTTACAAAATTTCACTGGAAAAAGCACATTGTTCGCACGACTTCTTCATATGTGTTACATAACATCCATTACTTGCTATAAAGTTTTTACACCACGTTTAATTCTGGGAACAAATGAAGTAAATAATGTTTTACATCTAATTTCTATGATACTTTTATCGGGCAAATATAAAAAAAATGCACTATACTTGTCAAAAATACTACTTTTATGTATCAAACTTTTTTTCCTCATTCGTGTACTAAACTTGCATTTTTTTTGCCTCTTTTATGTATTTTCGTACAATTTTATGACATTTTTGCCTCTGGATTTTCAAAGAAATGAGGGGCAAAATTGTCCCAAAGTGCGTAAAAGTGGCAAAAAAATTGAAGTTTAGTACACCAATGAGAAAAAAAAAAATTCGATACATAAAAGTACTTTTTTTAACAAGTATAGTGCATTTTTTTTGATATTTGCCCTACTTTTATCTGTATATCTCCATACCTCAACAAAAAAATTTCAACAATAACATGTTCATAGTTTTATAGCATATGATCAGTTACTCCGTATCCTGTTTATTGATCACAAAATAACTAAACAAATGGCTACTTTGATTAAATGTGATAGGAGAAATACTAGTACGAATATGCAATATCAATAAATAAGGAACAATATTAACAACAACAACACTACACAATCCCGCCGGAGCAAGGTATTTGGAAAATAGGATGTAAACAGTCACACCCTTGCACAAAGGTGAAGACATGATAGTAAATTTTATTCTTATGTAAATATATATCATTAAACCAAGAAATTACATTTACAGTTGTCTATTTTCTGCTGATAAACATTGATAAAATCAGTATACAGATATAGAAGGTATCAATGTTGAACTCAATTTTGGAATATTACTAAAGATTATCCATTGTATGCACACAGGACAATTTTGGCACATCTTGCACTAATCGCCCATTGCCATATATTCTTAGTATCGTTTCTCCTAAGCAAATTTAAGCTTGTAATATAATTGTTATTTCAAATTTCATCCTCCCTCCTCTCACAAACTCTCCGATGACGGACAATGATGGTAGCAAAACTTTAACCGAAATATACATTATTCTTCTTGTAATCGCATGTGGGGCTTTGATGATTGCATTATACCATTGTATCTCAATGCTTTGGTGGGACCTGCATCGTCATCGTCATCGTCATAGACAACGAGGATCAACGGAGATACAAATGCAAGGACATGATGTAAGCATTGATAATTCTGTGGCCGGGCTGATCCCGGCCCATAAACATAAAAAGGTCATGGGCTCAGACGATGATGAGCCCATGTGTGCTGTTTGTCTAAGTGAGTTTGAAGAAGGAGAGGAGTTACGTACTTTGCCAGACTGTATGCACTCTTTTCACGTCCCGTGCATTGACATGTGGTTGTATGCACATCGTAGTTGTCCCATTTGTCGAATGGAGGCAGGAAGTGTTGGCACCCCTTTGGTCGAGATTATATATATAGTTGACCCGGAACCACAACACGAGGAAGATATAACAAGACCACAAAATCTCGACGTGCCACATGATTTAGTCACAGAAAGTATGGTTGTTTGATGGTAACAAAATGTTTTCGGATACACCATGTATCTAGTTTGACCCTTTATCCATAAATGTTGGATTTTGAGCTTGTTTTGCCTAGTATCGATCCTTTACATAAATTTCTAACTTATGGATGGTTAAGTTATTTAGACACATGGAACAAACTACAAGTGTTCTATATTCGTTTGGAGCAAAACTATAATGATCACTAGTTATCTGCTAGTTTCAAAACGTTCTATGAAGTGTACTGAAAGTGATTTGATCAAAGTGGCTAAACTCACCAACTTGTCACATGTTAAAGGCGCGGGCTGGTTAGTTGAAGTTCGGGCTCATAGACTTATGGTTATGGTTTTTCTTCAAAACCGAGTCTGCATACGTATTCACTTTGTTAGACTCGTGAGCTCAAGATCCTTTATAATATTGTTTGCATCTCAAAACATAATCCCATGAAATGAGGGACCAGTTCAGTTAACAGAATGTCGGGTCTTGATCTACCCAAATAATTTTGTTTTGACCCATTTTTGACTCGATTTAATTTATCACGTTAGGTTTGCGCATGTTTCCTTTTTTATTAAGATCAGCATCTAATCCCAATACCACTATACCAGGCTTTAAGTTGTAACGAGCTCGTATGTTTAGACAAGATACCAAAAATATATGCGAAAAGTCCAAAAAGACATAACACGGTGGCTTTTGTATACCGAAATGCACAGTATACTAATTAATGGTTGAAGAGCTACGAGAAACCATATAGTAAATTTAACTTCATTAACTCTCAAATTCGAATAAGTTTAGATGCGATATTTAAGTTTTAACTTAGTTAAATTTGCGTCTCAAGATAATTCAAGGTTTTGTGTAAGGTTTTTGAAAGTTCAATTCAAGTAGTTTCACTTTTCAATTTTCATAGTTGGTGGATGTCAAGGTTCATGCCAAATGAAAACATTTGCATCGATATATCATACATCAATACGTACCTTATCGACCAAACATTTATTAGGTTCGCTTCGTTTGTAGTTGAACATATGCATGACTACATTTCAAACTACTGCAATATTTGTTGGAGAACCAAATGCATATTGATAATGGTAAGTTACCTCCTCTTATAAAATAATGATCATGGGACCCGTGACAACAAGGTTTACGGTCAAAACTGAAGAGCTTGTACTCATTTGTTATCAAACTAGTCAGTTAGTTGGAGAGTTACTTAATAATTGTTTATCCTTTCCTTTTTTTACATTGTTGAAGTATTGAAATATGAAAGGGTAAATATAATTACTCCAATATTGTGAGTAGATTACGATAAGCCGTGAAAACAACAAAGCACAGTACATATATCATGAAATCTATAAGATAAGATCCATATAAATCAAATTAAAACGTACTTCTTTGAATGCTTCATCAGAATCAAAAGCGTTCTCCAACGAGTAAGGTACAATTCGCTTGATTCTGAGAACATCGTATTGGTGTTTATGGAATACGAGAAGAATGTTATGTTATTAGTTATGACTACAAACTAAGATGCCTGACTTTGTACCAAACGGCCTTCAGTTAACTGTATTATTTGAATGGCACATCCATTAAGAGATTGTGGGGTTCAAGTATCATACATGCTACTATGCTAGCATTAGGTGGTATATACATGTAAATAATTAATTTTCTAACATAACGCCAACCTTCTTAACAACATAGTTGACCATGACACCCTGTCGGTCAACAAAAATGGAAAAACTTCATTAATACTATTGTGTGATTTTGAAAGGTGAATGGTCATTACTAAATAGGCATGGGTTATATTAACGGGGGTACTTTTTTTATTCTAACGGAGGTTTGACTTTTTTGGCATTTTGTGACTTTTTTTTTTTTTTTTTTTATTTTTTTTTTTATTTTTATAATTTTGTTTATATCAAAAAGCTATAAACCTGAAAGTGCGGAACAGAAAATATAAAGTTTAATAAGTCAAACTGTTAAAACTGTCAGAAATACGGAACAGAAACTGGGCTACGCTGGAAAATAATAGGGGACAAAGAGAAGACAAAAGGACTGACACCTTTGTCCCCCGTCTTTATAGGGCATCCCTACTAAATATTGGCCCAATCTTAGTGAAGTACAAAATGTTTTTAATTCGATATAATTAACGAACCTATATGTTGTTTTTATACTTTTTCATCGTAAAGTGGCTTCAATTTCACATGACTTCAACGACCTGTTAAATAGAATTGAGATCCATGAAGAACCTTTATATGCCATAGATCCAATCAACAAATCCTAACCATACAATCCAATTTAATCAAATTGCTTAGATTAAATCTAATATTTACACTTGATGAGCAAAAAAGACAATTACATAAGAAAAAAAAAATCAATTACTTCATTCTTTGCAAAAAAAAATTAGGGCAAAAACACACACACACACAAAAACCAACCGCCACCTTCACCGGAAAACAATTACCATCGCCACCTTCAACACCACCACCACCTTCAACACCCCGTAACACCTTCATCACCACCGCCACCTTCAACACCACAACCACCTTCATCACCACCGCCACCTTCAACACCACAGCCACCTTCATCACCACCGCTACCTTCACCCGATATAATGGAAGAAGAACATGCTGATGTGGAAGAAGGTAAATCATATATGATTCTTCTGTTTTTCTATTTTTTATGGTTCTCTTTTAATTGTGATTCCAGTAGAATCAGATATGATTATTTTCAGAAAATAAATAGTATATATCTTGTAGAATCTCAGATTGTTATGGTGGATGATGAGGTTATGGATGAAGATGAAATATTGGTGGATGCTAATGTAGAAGAAGAAAATATTGTTGTTATTCAAGGTAAATCATATGTGATTCAGTTTTTTTTTTTTTCTTTTTTTTTTTTTTTTTTTTTTTTTTTTTTTTTGCTTTTTAAGCTTATTAATAGATTCTGTTTATACATTTTGTAAATCAAAAATCACATATATGATTCTTCAAGAATCTTGGGAACCTGTTTATCATATATTCTGTTTTAAATTCTGTAAATCAAAAATCACATATATGATTCTTGCAGAATTATATATGATTCTTTCAGAATCAAATATGATTATTGGAACCTGTTTATCATATATTCTGTTTATACATTCTGTAAATCAAAAATCACACTTTCAGAATCATATATGATTCTTTCAGAATCATACATGATTTCTGTTAAATCATATATGATTCTAATGAAAATACTATATTTCAGCATCTGTGACGACACCAAGGCCGACTTTATACGCACATGAAGAAACTCCCGGGGGATCTGTTACTTGGGAACCTGTTGTTGATGATATTTATTTACCTGTTTAGGGGAAAAAGTTTATATTTGTTGGGTAAAGATGAAGGAAAGTTAGGAAAGTTTGTGGAAGAATTGAAATCAATCAAGAAAGGAATTGAGGCTGAAGCGCCTAAACATCCTTCACGGAAAAAAGAAATTGAGAATGTGATTGAGGATGTATATGGAGTTAAGAAACCTGAAAAACAAGAGGTCAAGAATCCATCCAATGCTTCACCCAAGGGTTGGTCTAAAAAAGCACATAGAAAGAGTGCAAAAGAAATAGCACTTGAAGAAACATCTAAGCGGAAAAGAAAATGTGGATTCTGTTCAGAGAAGACTAACAAGCACACCAAGATGACGTGTCCGAAGAATCCAAAGTATATTGAAAAACTTGCGAGAATTGCTGTTGCACAAAAGGGTGGAACGGATGCAAGTGAACAAGCAACGAGAAATGTCGCAGCTGAACAAGCGACCAATGCTTCTTGAATATCAATTTCTTTAAATTTATTTATATGTTTAATTCAACTATGTTTAATTTCTTGAAAATGCACTGTTGGAAAAGTCTTATGAGGATAATTAAACAATGTTTTATTGAATTTTTTTGTTATTTGACAAGTGATTCTGAAAATATGTGATTCTGAATATGTTACTTTTTACATAGAATCATATATGATTATCCAGAATCATATATGATTCACATAGAATCATATATGATGTTGAAGAATCATATGTGATTCTATTTATCTTTTACACAATACTTAAATATATGTTTACTTTTTACACAGAATCATATATGATTCACATAGAATCATATATGATTCTGAAGAATCATATGTGATTCAAAATATAAGATAAACTTAAAACATATACTACTCATCAGAAAAATTAAAACATACATCAAAATACCATCAGTTTACCATTTCATTACCCATCAGATTTACCAAAATACATCAGTTACCAAAATATACTACCATCAGATTTACCAAAATACATCAGTTACCAAAACACTACCATCAGTTTACCAAAATACATCAGTTACCAAAATACTACCATCAAAATACCATCAGATTTTATCAACTACCATTAGCACTATCACTTAATGACATCTATTTATCAGCTACCATTAGCACATTTTTATGAACGACTCTTTCTGGATCACGATCCGCCCTGTTCTTGATTGCATTCACAATAATCGATATCCTTGTTTGTTCAGCTATCTCGGACTGGAACTTCAAAGCCAAATCATACATCTTTTGTGAATGCAAATTCAACTCATGCAACAGAATCTTGGTAGCAATTTTGAACCTCATTCGCCTCAACAACGAAACCTGCTTCTCTAATTCTGGACACAGACCGACATCCCAATCTTTGACTGGCTCACCAACATAAGACTCCGTATGAATCATGGCAAAAACTCCACAGTCAACATGATTGTCGTTAGTCTTCCATTTCAACTGTAGAATGTGTGGTCTAGCATTTAAAATAGAATCGTGTTTTGGATGTAGATTTTCATTCAGTAACCTCGCAAAACACTCTTTCTACAAAAAAGAAACAAAAAATATGTTAATAAACCTAGTGGAATCATATATGATTTTAGAAAAAATCATATATGATTGTAGTAGAACATAATTCATAATCATAATCATAATCATAAAATAAACTAACACAATCACATATGATTCTATGTGAATCATATATGATTCTATGTGAATCATTGAATAAGCACCTTAAAAAGCTACAAGAGTATATTTTCACAGGTTCTTCACACATCTTATAATACTTATAGTTGTAAATGTGCTTATTGAAGTTGTTCACCTATACCTTTGACAAGCAAAAACTAAATCTTAAGTTAAGAAAGCATAACCGTAAGTACTATCACGACTACTAAAACAATGAATCAACAAATAAAATTCACATCTAATATTGGTTCAGGCATTTCATCAAACAGTTGACATGCATTATAAACTTGAATCAATTTGATGCAATGATAGCAATAAAAGTATTAAATGAACAACTATTACAAGCAATCGTCAAACTGAACACCGATTACAAACATGTGAATGATGATGAAAGTGTAAGAATTTAACCTTCTAAAGAGCAAATTTTAACCTAATAACCTCCAATGGCAACTATGCGCTCAAGGAGATGATCAATATTAGTGATGGAAAGGCGATTGGTACTCCAATGGCGGTTTGTGTTGTTGTGGTCGGTGGAGATTGGAAGGGATGGTGATTCAGTGAGAGCAATATTTGTGGCGGTGTAGCGGTCGTTCGATTAGGCGGTGTAGTGGTGGTTTGAACAACGGTGGTTTGAACGGCGGTGATCCGGCAGTGTAGTGGTGGTTTAACCAGAGATTGTTGAAGGTAGTTGGATTGGAGAGGATCGTATTGTTTTTCACCTCAGGTATGTGGGATATGTGTGTTATTAGTAATGATTGAATTGACCACCATACCCCTACATCAATAAAAAAAAAGGAATGTGGATTTATGTGGAGCGTCGATGGTAAAAGGAATGGACAGATGAGATGAACTCTTGGGTTCTTTGGTAAAACTTAGATCTATACAAAACTTTTGGCCTGTTAAATATCTACCAAAGTAATAAGAGCAATAACAGTGTATTTTGATATGATAACATAATGTATATCTAAGTCAAAGTTGAATTCATCAAGAGCCTCCATAATAATTTGAGCAAAAGTAACATCTCCATGCGCAAAGAGAAAAAGATCACCACTATTGAATATAGCCCTTTTTGGTGTGTCAGGGTGCTATAACTTACATGAAAATATTGCTTAATATTATCTCTTAAGACATTGTGGATGCGGGTTGAATGTTCTAAGATGATATGTTAGTTTGTGAATTGGTGAATTATTGAATGGAAAGCTGGGAAGCTGAGTGTTTATATCACCATTGATATGAACTACCATGATACATCAGAGATACTGCATATGTACCAGACATTGGAATAGCTTTATTTTGTTTTATGCTTTATTTGTATTTCTCTGTATTGTAGAATTGGATTGGGAATGTCCAATGCCAAAACTCATTATTGCTTATTATAAGCTTGGTATAATATGTAGTTCACCTTTCACCAAAAAAAAGATCATCCGCAAAACATAAATTAATTATGTTAAGATTGGTACAGTGATGATGATAAGCGAACTCGTCAGAGTTAAGAACTTTACGCTTTAAAATACGAGTAAGAATCTCTATAAAAAGAGTAAATAAGTATGTAGATAAAGGATCACCTTGTCTCAGACCCCATTTCCCTTTGAAAAAACCACGCAACGTCCCATTTATACATAAGGATAAAGAAGTACATGTTACACATTCCATAATCCATGACACTATCCGAGAATGAAAACCAAAACCAATGAGGATTTTATTAAGAAAACCTCAGTCAACCGTATCATAAGCTTTCTGAATATCAACCTTGAAAGCACATCTCGAAGGGCCTCTATCTACTTGATAGTTATGCATGAACTCTTGGGTTAAAAGAACATTATCAGAAATACGCTTATTTGGAAGAAAAGCAGACTGATTAATACTAACCAAACCCGTATGACCATCTTTAATACGATTGGAGATGATCTTATTGATGCTCTTAATGTTACTCCTCTTTCCCGATTTGACCAAAATTTTAAACTTTTACGCGTAAAATACTTGGCTATAACAGACCTTCAATTACCATTTTATAAACTGGTAAAAATCCATAACAAACCATCCATTGCAAATAATTTTTACATAAAACTAGACTAAATTACCTTCGAACCGACAGGTGACACTAATCGTGACGACTTACGGTTAAAAAGATACAATTTCTCAAAAATAAACAATTCATGAAAAATATCCCTCAACTGCCCGTTTGGGGCTTTATGCTTAAACAAACCACCTCCCAATCGCCCGGTTGGGGCCTGTTGGTCCAAATCTTATGTTTTGGTAACTTTTTACGACATACCACTTATGCCATTTCCATGTTAAATAAAAACTTCCATAAATCATTGAAATAACATAAATATCATTTTTAATCATGACTTGGTCATAACGACCTATAGAAACATACTTTACAATATAATAGGTGTTTTGCCAAACACATGTTTTGACCAATTTTCAAACACAAACCTTACATAACTTACATAACCATTTGTTTGATATAGAAAACCTGGACTTGACACTTCAATTGACATTTATAAATTGTTTATAACTCTCGGGGGTACAACATAGACCTTGAGTTCGATAACTACAACTAAACTCCTATGCACATTGAGTACCCTTCTAACCCGTGCTTTGTCACACCTCGTCAAGGCGGAAACGCGAGGGTGTAATTTCATGGATATCATCACAACACCTGGTGTCTATATAGAGAACAACTACATGCACAAAAATAGAGTAAAGTACAAACACAAAGTGTTGTAACAATACCCCAAAACAAAATCCGAAACAATACATAAGTTCAAACATAGATGCTAAACCACTTCCAATGCAACTAAGGTCTCGTCTATCCACATCCTTCTATCTTATCCTTAGAAAGCTCACCTGAAAATGATGCTTAAAACGTCAACATAATGTTGGTGAGATTCATAGGTTTAGACACACACACACCGTAGGCAACCGGTTAACTGTGATTATACAACATAGCAGGACAATAAGACTAGTTATTATACAAGTAAGCACACAATCACACAATAAAAGGCAACCATTGGGACGGAACGTGTCCCCCGATCCAATTAGTTAGGACGGAACGTGTCCACCGATCCAATTTTATCATCAATTAGGTCGCAAGCGCAAGCAACATGATAAACATCCTCCCAATTGAATCCCACACAAATTCCACCACTTGGGTACAGTTCTACCCTCATCTCGGGTACAGTTCTACCCTCGATTTTCACAATGTCACAACTCACCATTTCAGGTCATTTTTCGAACTTCGACAATTTACTATTCATAAATCACTATTCATCAAAACACTATTCATCATTATACTATTCATCATTTTTGAGGTCAGTTTGATATTCTGAGAAGCGTTAAAAAATATTATTATTCACGAAACACTGTTCATTTCCGGAAAGAAAGCACTATTCATGTGCATTGCTCATTTCATCGTAAATTTAGTTTACGAGTACTTAAATTCGCGTAACCTTATTGGTTCAGGTGCGAATTCATGCTTTATCATTAGGGACACTTCATACGGACTAGAAATAGTCTACATATCATCATAATAGCATTTGTATACTATACCACTCGTAGATTATTCGTATTAATATTTTCGGTATATTTAACGTTTTACGTATATTTATTTTAATTAAACGTTAATACGTGATTAATAAATATAACTAACATATCTAAAAATCCCCACAATGGTTCCGATATATTTTTAAACTCCTTACAACATCATAAAAATTATAAAAATTCATTTACCAGGTATTTTGGGAATTTATTTAATTTATAACGTAAATTTAATATAATTACAACGGTTTTCGTGAAAACTAAATAATAATTGTCCAAACGCTCAATTTTTGTACCCAACATATTTTTAACATTTTTATGACTTTAGTAGGTCCCGGTTAACTTCGTTAAAATTTATTTCTCACAAACCCGGCACCCGATTATAACTAAACTATAACAAAAATCTACACTTATACTTACACAAATCCTCCACTACCATTTCTAATTAAATCAAAACTATTTTTTCTCCTTTTTCTCCCTTTGAAAAACTGGCCAACCCCCCCCCCCCTTAACCCTTGGCATTAATTTCACTTAACTTATCTCAAATTCACTAGAAAATATCTAAACTACAAACACCTTTTCATACTTATACTCTTAGATCAAAAATCAAAAAAGTTTTCTCTATTTTTCTTCTCAAAATCCACGGCCAAGACCAAACACAAGCAAGAACCAAGAATTTTTCCAAGATCAAGCCCTATTCTAGTTCATTTGATTATCCTTGTTAGGGTTTTGTAATACAAACTCAAGGATCCTTAGGTTTTCATCATCCAAGCTTCATAATCATTCAAAGTAAGTTTACAAAATTTATTTTTATCATTTCTTCAAGTTATCCTTATGATCATGTGATTTCTATACATGATTTCATGCATATGTTAGTTTATACCTCTCATTATATATACTTATGTCTTTGAAACCCTAGAAATGGAAACCCTTGTTAGATCTAGTTGTTTGATGTTGTTTAAGAACCCATGACACCCTAAGAAGGTGTATGGTAGGAATAGACTAAATTTGTGATGATTGGAAGTGATTTGGGTGGATTAGAAACTAGTTTAGGACATTAGAAATGGAATTGGAACATGTTTACAAACCTACTGTCCCAAAATGGAAATTATGGAAAACTCAGTAACTCAGGGGAGATTTTCAACCAAATATTTAGAAAATACTTTCAAAAACGAAACTTTTGGCGAAAGAACGGACTAAAACGAGTTTATAATGAAGGAGATATGATTTTTGCAAGTTTATGGACGAAAACTATTTTTCTGAAAATTATATGCTGTTGGACGATTTTTGGTGGACAAACCAAGGCGTTAGACGTAACCTAGAGAAGCCGCGTTATCAAAAATATATTAGTACATACTAAGACGAATCCGTGGATATAAAGAACGAAGAAAATGAACTTAAAACGACCAAGTTATTCACGTTTCAATATCGGCAAAACTATATATAAATTGACAGCTTTTAACTAGAAATAATAATAATACTACTTCTACGTACTAAATCCTAGATTTTCTAGAAATACTACCAAAGTGCCAAATTCATAACTAATGAAGTACTAGTGATTACAAGTTTATTTTTACGACTATTAGACGTTACTTCAAGGTTTTCAAGGCAAAGATTATAACACTAACATTCTATATACGATATGTATATTACGACAAGTTTTTACAAATCTAGTTAAGACTTATTTTCTTAAATATGGAAAAACATATTACTTTGACAATAACAAGTATTTTCAAGTTATGAGTGGTATAGGCATCATGTGCATATGCATTCATTACATCATTTCATGATCTAAAGTAGATCATTATCGTTCATATTAGGTTGCGGATAGTGTTCGCTCCTTGTTGTCCTTATCATTTCACATCCTTGTATCATCATTTCGAGGTGAGTCATAGCCCCACTTTTACTTGTTTAACTACTTTATAAACTCTTTGGGGGGAGATACATGCTTAAATACTTGTTTTATACTTTTATATTTTTTGAATTACTTCTGGGGGAGAATAAATTGCTTAAATTATTTTTGTACAACGCTAGTATTAAATGCCTTACATTGCTTAAGTTGCCTTATTACTACGTCTTGACAAGTCCCCTTTATTATCATGGACCGTTAATTAAAGTACGAGCGAGAGTGAGTGAATAGATCTACTGAGGGTGACTCCTCCATCCGTGTTTGGGTTGCTCCAACGGAATTACAGATGCATTTCATGTCTAATATCTTTAGAGTGTCTGGTAAACACTCATTTGGGGCCAAGTAACGTCTAGCTTCGGGGTCATGAGCTTAAGAGCTAATGTAGTTTTATGACTGAAATGTTATTACTTTACTTTATACTTGGGCTATTGTACATACGATTAAAGCTATATACTGATGGTTTTTATAAACCTTATTACTGATTTATTACTGAATTACGATGCCTTTGCATCAACCTTATTACTGAATTACGATGCCTTTGCATCAACCTTCTTACGGATTTACGATGCTTTTACTGGGAAATTCTTCTCTCCAAATGTTTTACATTACTTACTTGTTCACTAAAATCTATGAACTCACCAACCTCGTGTTGACACTTTAGCATGTATTTTCGGGTTGTTAAAGTAGCTCATGTTGCATGCATTTGGACCTTCATGGAGTCGCGAAATCGACGCGTCTGACTATATTTTCTGCACTTATGAATGTTTGATCTTATTGAACTTATTTTACCAAATTTGGCAACACCTTTTGGGACCCTATTTTGTGAACTCTGAATATTTTTAATGATCAAATGACGTATTTTACAAACGACACTTTAGGTCGTTCAATGTAACTGTAACTGTGATGCTATGGCAGTCACCCCCAGGTATTCTATTCCGCTGCCATTCATGTATTTTGGGGGTGTGACAGTTTGGCATCAGAGCTAAGGTTATAGCGAACTAGGATGTATCTTGGACCCTAGACTATAACCACATCATCATAGCATCTCATCATTTCATCATAAGTGCATATTCATTATACATGTTGTTTCATCCACACACGGTGCAAGCTATTTATACCCATACTTACATATATATATATATATATATATATATATATATATATATATATATATATATATATATATATATATATATATATATATATATATATATATATATATAATTTTATTGACCTGGTTCACAAGTGACATGTTTTCAGATACTCACCCTGTCATCCTTTTACCGGATTCCGACATTGAAGATGCCTTGTCATCTCCCACTACCATTGTACCACCAGTTGCACTTACACCACCATTAGCACCATTGATTTGTTATAGGAACGGGGTTCTCCTATTATTCAGCCCATACATAGAATGCCGTTTGGTAGTGTATTCAGACTTAATCTTAATGGACTTATTAGGATGCTTATTGCAAGAAAGATAGTATGTTTTCTTTCCTTCACTAGTAGGGCGCTTACTACTCAGGTACAACCACCGCCGTCAGCTACTTATTTCACTATTGGTCGTCCCATAGTGCGTACTTCAGTTTTACCTCTTAGATGTCGCGCGATAGCGTGAAAGAGGGTAGTGTTCCATTCACTATTATCACCATCACATCTCAGAGACCCTACACCCATATATGACAGGCCGCTTAAGAAACAACCACTATTTGACATACCATTACCATCTACCACAAGTTACACCACCTTATAGGTTTGAGGTTGGTGAGAGTTTGAGAGCCTCTACTGCTTGACAACCTACTACTCTTCATCGTTAGACGATGATCTCTAATTATTTGAGATTACCCACGAGTGTTTGGACGATACACTCTGAATAATACCACAAGCCTCGCAAACACAATAAGAATTACAACCAATCGCCCAAGGGTGGCATCTATCACAAGGACTCTATATTATCTTAGATATGATCGACTCATACCTCCATAACGCAATAAACCAACGAGATGCTTTGAACGGTATTATACCATCATAATGGAACTCATCACAACTCTTCCTTCATTATCAAGTTTGATTACACCACATTCTAAGTCGATAATTACTTCATTAGTCGCTCTAGCAACACTCCACCGACCAATGTGGTCACATTAGTAGATTTGACATATAATTACAACTTTAGGAAGATGCGAGTAAGACAATAGGATTAATAAAGACGAAGATGTCTTTACGATTAAATGGTCATGTTGACCAAGATAAAAGTGACTACCCTAGTTTTCGTATTTCGGAGATAATAACAATTCAAGTAAGTCAAAGCCAAATTAAATTTTTGTACAAACAAAAAGATTTATTGCAAACCTTTCGAAGTACGACTGATGCGTAGGGATTGCACCAGGCTTTACCTCTCAAGGGATCTTGAGAAGCTTACAACCCCCACCAGGCAGTGTACCTGATCGATGTAGTATAGTATAATGACAAGTACCGGGGGATTGATCGTTCAGCTAGGAATAGTGTCGCTAGGATTAGAAAACCTAAATACTAGTTCTAGAGATGAAGGATGATTCTTTTTGTATTTTTATATTTTTTAGAAAGCAAGTAAATATCTCGGGTTTGAAGGATTTGGGCGGAATTAGTTGCTAGTCAACTAACCCAATACTAAAGATGCAATCAAAATAAAATACTAGAAATGAAAATAAACTATATTAAACTAAGGTTGTGAGCAATAAGTGGAGAAATGTGTTTACTTAGATTTCATTACTCCCTAGATATCTTTTACACGTTAATTACTTGTTATAGTTGCGTGGATGACAGATTGTATTCCTTAATACCATTCATGGGGTGGCGTACTTACTTCCCCAATCCTATGAGTGCCTACTTCACTCCTATGTCGAGCCGGCTAAGAAACTCCTAATATGGGATCATTAGAATTTACTCATGCATTAAATACAACCAATAAAACCTAGTACACATAGGTTCATGTTTCCTAAGACGTTCAAGCATGTTACCATTTGGAGATCTACCAGTTTTCTTAAGCCTAACATTGAAATCATTCATCCAATACAACCATAAACAAGTAATCAACACATAATCAACATCTAGGTTTCATTAGATCTAAGCAAACATAAGATAAATGTAGCCTAGCATGGTGGAATCAAGATAAGCACAAGATATAGACAACCAACACATAGACATATTGATTGAATTAAAAGAATATTTATCTCAATAACACATGTAAGGGTTCAAGGGCTGAAAACCCTTGAAAAACTGTAAAATACGTATATGGTTCGGCCTTAGGGTTTCTCCAAACTTGTTCCTCTTAATGAATGAAAATTAGAAAACTATATAAAGATAATAGAGGCTGACGACGTCAAGAACAATCTTGTGACGCCGTCATCTCGCCGCCAAAATAATCCTCGGACTGCCTTGATCTACATCTGACGCCGTCATGTATTCCATTTTTCCAGGCCGTCACACATTTAACTCTTGACGCTCTTCTTTGTGACGCCTTCATTTCTGTACTAGGTCGTCATGATCTTTACTCTTGACGCCGTCAACTTCTTCCTCTTGACGCCGTCACACACTGTTCCCAGCATGTTTATTCACTTTTATGCTCCAAAAACGTCCGAATTGCTTCCTTTTTCAGATTTCACTCCCAAATTACCTAAAATCACAAAAGTAACGATTTAGGGCAATATTTGATCAAATAAATTCAATTCCGGGCTTAAATGACCCCCTAAAAGTGGTTCATTTTTCGCCTCATCATATACCCTTACACTTGAGATTTGCTTGTCCTCAAGCAAATGCGCTTTTATTCTAGTCAAAATACAAGTTATGGGTCATTTAACACTAATATAAAAGTAATTACAACAAATAATCGTTCCACTAAAGACCAAAGACAAGCACGGAGGTCATATACTAGCACCTCACAAATAGTGTTTAGATACTCACATCTCTCGGGTGTAATAAAGTATAAATTACAATATGGAAACGGAAGATATCTCTCACTACCTGTCAGAGCAAATTAGATTACCATAGGCTTGGGAAAGGATCAAACCTCCACCACATGGCGTAAGCACATAGGATAAACTATCAAAGAGGTCTTTCAAAGGGTTGTAACGTTAGGTGTAGGGATATGAAATACACGGTTTTGTTGGATATAGGCAGTCTTTACTGGTGGCGAGTTAACAATCTTGGTTAATTACATGTACAATATGGCGTTGCTAAGCCAAGACCAGACTCGACTTAAGCTAATAAATGAAAAATAACAGAAACATAAAATGAACATAGAATAAAAAGGGATGGTAGTCCGTTTTTTTTTTTTTTTTTTTTTTTTTTTTTTTTTTTTTTTTTTTTTTTTTTTTTGCATACACTCTTACCCTACCATCCAAAATAATACATCATAGGGAATGAACATTCCCCTTACACTTGAATTTTTACATACTTTACAATAAACTAATCTAATGACTCGAATTAAGAAAATCAAAACACTTGGAGTACTTTTAAGATTAACGCACATACGGGGGTAATAAATGATGTTCTTCCCCATTACTCCATAACATAAGTACTTTACCCATGAGTCCCAATCGTCCCAAAACAATATGTACAAGGATATGACTCGACTTAGCAACCATGTAATCAATTAGATAGTTAACTTAGGGTTTAAACAAATAACAATAATGCACTAAAGATGAGTGCATACACGGAAGGCTAAGGCGATTTGGTTGTACATTTAAGTGGGGTGTAACAAATTCTTCCTTTAAGTAAGATGCTTAAAGTTAGAAATGAAAAGATAGGCTCGGAGGGGTGTACTAGGGGTTTCGTGTACTAAAAATAAGTACACCGCTAAGGTGTGGGAAAAATTAGTTGACTTAACTAGCCAAGTAATATGACTTAAATGGTCAAGTAATTATGATACGGGTTTAACACAAGGGTGATCCTAATGCCTCTTATCATGTAGTAAATCCTGCCACACGAATGTAGTCTCACTAGCGGTCTCGGGATGCATCACTAACGCAAGTTCTAGAATCTAAATGCTACCGGTACACTCATAAGCACTAATAGTAAATGCTTTTCCTATCAAATCTAAAGGCGAACCTCACATATTTGGGTGGAAATTTTGCTGAATGATACGGTTATGTGCTAGTCATACAATCTCCTATCCATGAGACGCTTGGTATGGCTAAAGTTTCACTCCTAAATGTTGTAAAAAATTTGAAATTTGGCACTAAAATTGCACTAACAAGTGTTTCTCATAGTTTTATTACACATCTACCGTTAAACAAACAAACTCAAGCAAAAGTGTATCTGTAAGGTATCATCATTTTACCATCCCCTTACACTTAGGATGAACATTGTCCCCAATGTTCAAGAAAAGAATGTAAAAGTGAAAAAGTAAAAAGAATGAAATCAAATACTCCCCTTATTCGCTCGGTATGGATAATAAGGTGGCCAGATTAGATCTTCCTCCAAGAAAATGAACAATCAAAGCTTCCCTTCCAGAAAAATAAATCATCTTCTTGTCATACATAACCTGTAAATCCTGAGAAAACAGACAAGGCAACCTCGCATAAAATCGGCGGCAATCTACATAAGTTACTAAATCCTAGAAAACAAAATAAGATATAATGCTTTTGGAATGAAGTTTGCAGATTTCCTGGAGATTATAAAACTTAATAATTCAGGAAAAACTTTAAGACTCCATTAGAAAAACAAAACTGGTAAAATTTCCAGATTTTTACACGTGACGCCGTCAAGATCAAGCTCATGACGCCGTCAGAAGTGACCTGCATAAATTCTTATGTTAATTTTCCGGAAAATTTTTGGAAAAACTTGGTCCTACTTCCTGGAAAATCCTGCAAAACTTCATTATGACTCAATACAAGCATTTGACTCTAACAAATACGAATATACATGTTCACCTAATATTGTGGAGAATCATGATCGGTTTGTTTCTTAAAAACATATTTGGGGTTTCCCCTTACACTTATCTTTTGCAAAAATACCTTTAGGTGGAGTTAAGACTAGGCCAAAACAACAAAGTAAAGTATTTCCACTTTTTAGTTTAGAAACATGATCTACCAACAATAAAAATAAAGCATGCATACGGAAGCAAATAACAAACAAACAAAATAAAATCACACAAAGCATGGGTTGCCTCCCAAGAAGTGCTTTTCTTTATTTACGAGTCTTGTAGCTAGACTCAAGGTCATGGGTTACTACGTGACCTCATCGTTGGTTTCACTCTCTAGGTCATCTTCTAAACCAGTTTTGTATTCCGGACCTAGTTGCAAGCATTCTTTGTAGAAACCAAGCATCCTATTCTTCACATACTCAACTCCTCTACGTTTATCCTCATCATTCCTATAATAAGCCGCTTGCTTGTGTTCCTTTTCTATATTAGAGAGAAGGCGGTATTGCTCAATTTTGTAGGGCATTTGGTAGGCAATCTCATCATTCTCTTCCTTGAATCTAACTATCCCTAGAGTCGGATCATAACTCATCCTAGTGGCCTCAACAAATGGTTTTCCGAATATTATTTGGCTTAGGCAATCATCTATCACCGGACGAGTGTCTTCCACTATCATAAAATCGATCTCATAAGTGAAATTACCTATAATCACATGCAATCCCTTCACTCTCCCTACAAAATTACTTATCAAATTCCTATTGGGCATCATCCTAAAATCAAGTTGTTTCTTCATCACCCAATTGTAATAAGTCCTAGTCATGATGTTTATAGGAGATCTAGGATCGATGTAAGCTTTCCATATATGCATATGCCCGATATTGCATGGTATGTTAATGTTAGAGGGGTCTCCCATTTTGATAAGGGGTGTGCCAAGGATATATGGTCTCTCGGGACTATCGAATAAATCCTTATGGTATTCCCGTTCTTCCCTGGTGGGCAACTTATCAAAGTACTTCTCTATAGTTTCTACTCCCTCTAACCCAACCTCAACTTCCCTACTTTCATCCCTAGTTTCGGTTTCAACTCCAACTTCATCCTTGTCACTTTCTTCTATCTCCTTATCTATTGGCTTAATGGTGACAACATTGACAAAGTGGACATGTTTAGATGATGAGGGGTCCTTAATTTGGATTCTGTTATTGGTGTCCCTAGTGTCCTTCCTAGGTGTAGTTAACGCTTGGTTGTTGAGGGCTTTCAACAAGTTGTCTATCTTGTTGGTCATCTCCGTTTGTTGTTGGTTGAATTTGGTTTCAAACCTAGCTATGCAAACTTCTTGAGATGCCATGAACTTAGACATCAATACTTCAAGATTCTTGGTACTACCATAGTTGTTAGAAGGATTCTTGTTGAAAGTACGGTTGGAGGGTGGACCGTTTGGTTGGTAACGATTAGGCGGATTGGAAGAATTGGCTTGATTTTGTTTCCACCTAAGGTTTGGGTGATTTTTCCAAGAGGGGTTGTAGGAATCACCGTAAGGATTTGGCTCGGGTTTGAAAGTGTACCACTTATCTCCCGCTTTGTTGGTACGCGTGGATGCGTAGTCCGCAAAAGCTGTTCCGGGGAGTTCCACACAATCACGAGTGTCATGGGGACCACTAGATAATTCGCATGAAGAAGTGATTTTGTTCACTTGGCTTGAAGAGTTAGGAGCTTCGTAGGATTTCATGAGAAATTTGACTTAGTCCTCAAGTTCCATGATCCTACGGCCAGGAGTGCTAGAATTGTTCGAAGGCAAAGATATTGCCTTGACCGTTTTGTTCAAATCACGGGGATCATTCCAACTTTCGTTGTCATAGAGAGCAAGATCTTCTATGAGTTCTCATGATTGTTCCGCACTTAGATCACGTAGCTTACCACCGGCCGATTGGTCAATGGCTCGCCTCGTGGAGAGATCGATATGGTCATAAAAGATTTGGACTTGGAGCCAAAGATCTATGCCATGATGAGAGACTTTTTGGAGTAAGTCCTTGAAACGAGTCCATGCTTCATAAAGAGATTCATATTGACGTTGTTGGAACATCAAGATGTCATTTCTAAGCTTAGTAGTTCTCCCCGGTGGGAAAAATTGAGCAAGGAAACGAGTGGTGAGATCATCCCATGTGGTGATGGATCCCGCGGGTAAACGCTCAATCCATTGGCTAGCTTGATCCCGTAGAGAGAATTGGAATAGGCGTAATCGGGTTGTCTCTCTAGTTGCAACATCTAGGTCTATGGAGTCTACGATTTTTAGGAAGTCCTTAAGATGTTGATTTGGATCTTCAGAACGAAGTCCATGGAATGCACATCCGCTTTGCACCAACCGGATGGTGTCGGATCGCAAGGGGGTCACATTAGCTCCGGTGAGCTCAATGGTGTTTCGGTAGCCTTGGTGGCTAGGTCGGGAATACTCTCCTAAGGTTCGGGGCCTAAGAGGTTCTAGTGGTGGGTTTTGTTGTGGTGGGATGACGGGTTCAAAGATGTTCTCATCGTCCATGATGTCGGGTGGTGAAAAGTTACGAACAAAAACACAAAGAAATAAGATAGACTAAAGAAAACCTAAAAATAAAAATAAAATCTTACTAGAAAGGAATCTAGCAAGTAGACCTAATAAAAAGAAAATCTAACCTAGACAATAACTATTCCCCGGGCTGCGGTGCCAAAAACTTGATGCGTAGGGATTGCACCAGGCTTTACCTCTCAAGGGATCTTGAGAAGCTTACAACCCCCACCAGGCAGTGTACCTGATCGATGTAGTATAGTATAATGACAAGTACCGGGGGATTGATCGTTCAGCTAGGAATAGTGTCGCTAGGATTAGAAAACCTAAATACTAGTTCTAGAGATGAAGGATGATTCTTTTTGTATTTTTATATTTTTTAGAAAGCAAGTAAATATCTCGGGTTTGAAGGATTTGGGCGGAATTAGTTGCTAGTCAACTAACCCAATACTAAAGATGCAATCAAAATAAAATACTAGAAATGAAAATAAACTATATTAAACTAAGGTTGTGAGCAATAAGTGGAGAAATGTGTTTACTTAGATTTCATTACTCCCTAGATATCTTTTACACGTTAATTACTTGTTATAGTTGCGTGGATGACGGATTGTATTCCATAATACCATTCATGGGGTGGTGTACTTACTTCCCCAATCCTATGAGTGCCTACTTCACTCCTATGTCGAGCCGGCTAAGAAGCTCCTAATATGGGATCATTAGAATTTACTCATGCATTAAATACAACCAATAAAAACTAGTACACATCGGTTCATGTTTCATAAGACGTTCAAGCATGTTACCATTTGGAGATCTGCCAGTTTTCTTAAGCCTAACATTGAAATCATTCATCCAATACAACCATAAACAAGTAATCAACACATAATCAACATCTAGGTTTCATTAGATCTAAGCAAACACAAGATAAATCTAGCCTAGCATGGTGGAATCAAGACAAGCACAAGATATAGACAACCAACACATAGACATATTGATTGAATTAAAAGAATACTTATCTCAATAACACATGCAAGGGTTCAAGGGCTGAAAACCCTTGAAAAAGCTGTAAAATACGTATATGGTTCGACCTTAGGTTTTCTCCAAACTTGTTCCTCTTAATGAATGAAAATTAAAAAACTATATATAGATAATAGAGGCTGACGGCATCAAGAACAATCTTGTGATGTCGTCATCTCGCCGCCAAAATAATCCTCGGACTGCCTTGATCTATATCTGACGTCGTCATGTATTCCATTTTTCCAGGCCGTCTCACATTTAACTCTTGACGCTCTTCTTTGTGATGCCTTCATTTCTGTACCAGGTCGTCATGATCTTTACTCTTGACGCCGTCAACTTCTTCCTCTTGACGCCGTCACACACTGTTATGGAAAATTAAGTCTTTGGCGTTTTCTTCACTTTTATGCTCCAAAAACGTCCGAATTGCTTCCTTTTCCAGATTTCACTCCCAAAGTACCTAAAATCACAAAAGGAACGATTTAGGGCAATATTTGATCAAATAAATTCAATTCCGGGCTTAAATGACCCCCTAAAAGTGGTTCATTTTTCGCCTCATCAACGACAGATTATTGATTTTCAATGGTTGGATTAAAACTCATTTTTTTTTTAGCAACAATCTTCTTGAATTCTCTTTTTCCATATATATATATATATATATATATATATATATATATATATATATATATATATATATATATATATATATATATATATATATATATATATAGATATTGTTTTTATCAAAATACAAAATATTTCGTAGTCACATCTTTTACATAACTATATTCATTACAAACTTCAAATAAAGTCACTCCAAAATACATTTATGACCAAATTTCACAATGTTTCACTCAAATAAATATTGTTAATTTTAGAAACCATATCTCCACGAAGGAACACGCATAACTCATGAATGAATCTCGAAAGCAACCACTATACCTACTTACTATTTGACCTTAGATGCGAAAGAAACACCTCTACCTGAGATTACCAATATTGATACACCATGCCTCAACACCACTACTTTGAATTACTACTTTTTCGCTCATTCCATATTATAAGACCCTCACGCTAGTATGAGCTCGTTGGATTAAAAGATCAAGGTACAATTACCCAACAAAATTTATATTCTTTTCGGAGATCGATATAGCTTAGTCACATTGGGACAAGACCTCATTTTCATGAAAGGACATCGAGAAGTTTCACCTGACCATAAGACATTTAGCTTGCATTCACGGAAAATCAAACATCATTCGATGTGGTACATACTTGACTCCGATCACCCGTACAACATTTTCCATTCTTTATACATTTAAGTCATGCCTAGAGGGATTAAGCATTTGAACCTGCGATCTTTACCCAGTATAAATTCTTGAATACTTCACATCATTGGCACCAATTTCTGCCCTATATCCTTTTACACATAGACTATCATCTTCAGTTGACTGTAGATGCCTTAACGACACGTTCATCCTTCGCACTCTCAATATCACTACCATATTCTCGACCACTTCATAATCATAATCCACTGCCCTGTTATGAACTAAGATGTTTACATTCTTTAAATAAGTGGATTAGCAGACTATTACCATTCCATAAGATACACCCATGTATCCAATAAATCATTCAACAAATTTTGTTTCAAGCTCTTTTACTACCCTATGGGGAAATTGTTTTATAGAATTTCTAAAGTATGCTATTTGTTACCACTCTATAAATTGATTTTTCGTCATTTCACTAAATATTTAATATTATTATGCGAAACAATTTTCATGTTACTTGAAAGGAAATATCAGGATACCATTTTTAATAACAATGCATTGCACACTATCAAAAATTTTTAAGAAAAGTAATACTATTTTGACTAAATCTAGCATCGCATCATTAGTCCTCAATTATACATAGCCTGATCACCTACGTATACTTCAGGAAGGATTATGCCATGAAATAAATAAGTATTTTTTTTTTAAAGTATTGTTAATAACAATCTTCATGTAAAAGCGTTTTAAACAAGTAAACTCTTTTATAAATGTCTCTTTCTGACAAACTTTCCCCTGGATACTTACCCCACCTGTCACTCACTTAGCCATTAAGTTGGACTTTCCATTGACTTCTTTAGGAGAGACTTTCCCTATCAAGTACTAGGAGGATTCCTCGATACAAGAAAAACAATAAAAGGATTACGGAACTACTAAACCTAGACTAAGAAAATTCATAATCCAACAACAACCCTAAGATACCACGAGACCATCCGAATCACCATCTCTGACTTAGTTGTCAAATTTTATCATTCATAGGTACTAGCTAGACTAAGCTACAGGATCGAACACAGGGTGAAGGTACGCTAAGTAACACTATAGAAATAAACCAAACCTCCTAACCAATACTGTAGAGTGTTCCATTTAAACATGGCCTCACCCAAACGCAAACTTCCCTGTAATGAGTTTTCACCAAGGACAATTGGTAGAATATCGATATGGATTCCCCTAAGGCGTTGTGTTCTCTAGAAATTTCAGATAACCTAACTTTCATATCAAGAAAAGGGATCAGACTCAACCATATATCTTGCCAATATGATGACAATTTCAACGATAAACCTTTTCAGGACTTAAGTTAGTTTGAATACTTATGCTGTAGTTTTTCCTGACACCCACCAATAAGCATTATCCAACCTCAGGAACTAAACATTAGACATCTATGCATTTATGCGAACATTACCTATCCTACTATTTTATCCTTGTTAATACTTTCACTTTTGGATGAAGTTGATTTAAAATTTGTGTTTATACAAATCACATATCTTGTAGAAAATAATTTCTGAAATTCCTATTTTGAACAAGTACGATCCTTTTTGGTCAATATTTAGCAAAACTATTGTACAACGAGAAATATATAAACATCAAACTTTGGTAAACATTCCTAATCACCACATGTTTGAAAACGGTTTCACATTTCATAATTACTGGATTTTGAATCATCAAGAAAGATATTACTTATTAAATCATTTGCTCCATTTTTCTGAATTCGTTTATTCAGAAAAAGATTTCAACCAAAAACTCACAATCGCGAGACAAATTTCCAAACATAACCACCATACTACATCACTTATGCATTTAGGATTTTGTGATTTGACAACAAAGAACCTTGGAATATTCGATGAAGGAAATTAGGAGGGACACCATAAATTAAGTACAAATGTCAGTAATGGAGACCTAACCCAATAGGCGTAGAAATACACATGTCTTAGCATCCGTTGGAACGAAACACAAGTAATTAAAATTGCTACCCATATTCTATCCCCTTCAGATAACACCCTGTTCGAAAGACGTAACGTTGTGGAATTAGTCACAAATTTTATTGTACCCATTTCAATTATTCCTGATAAAGGTAATCGAATCACCTCAGACCCGTAGCAATCATCTTAAGATATCTTTCGGAACCCAATTAGATATAAACATCGCCTATCATTCTTAGACCAGTGGTCAAAGCGAGAGAACGATTCGAACATAGGGAGATATACTCAGAGCATGAGTGATTGACTCTAGACATGGTTGGATTAACCATTTACCATAAATCAATTCAGATGCAACCATAGTTATTGCGCGAGCATAGAGACTACACCATTTGAGGCACTTTATGGTCGATGTGCCAACATCCATTGACGAATCGAAATTTGGAAAAGCCCAACTTACTAGTCTAGTAGGCATTCATGAAATAACCAGAAATTTCTTACAAGTCAAGAATCAGTTACAAGTTCGATAAGTTGTAAACCATTAAAACTTCAAGTTGGTAGGCAGAGCCATGTTGAAAGTTCTGCCTAGGAAGGGCATGATATCATTCAGAAAATTTGGGAAGTTAAACCCGATATATACTGGACCATTTAATATTTCAGACAGAGTAGGCCTAGTGGCCGTCAGACTTGAGCATTGTTAGAGAACAGTCGGATTAAACAACCATGTTGCACATTTTCAAATCCCAAGAAATAACTTTCAGATGAGTCACTCATGATTTCATTGGATGGAATCCAACCCAAAGAAAAACGTAAACCTGGTAAGAGAACCAATAGAAATCATGGATTGTTAGGTCGAACGGTTGAAGCAGAGTCGAATTCCTATCGTGAAAGTTCGCTGGAATTCTCAAATATTATCATCTTTTCACCAAAGTTTACTCCAGAAACCAACACAAACTGAACTTTGGGACGAAGTTCCTTTTAGAGGGGAAGACTGTCACAACTCACCATTTCAGGTCATTTTCCGAACTTCGACAATTTACTATTCATAAATCACTATTCATCAAAACACTATTCATCATTTTACTGTTCATCATTTTTGAGGTCAGTTTGATATTCTAAGAAGCGTTCAAAAATATTACTATTCACGAAACACTATTCATTTCCGGAAAGAAAACACTATTCATGTGCATTGCTCATTTCATCGTAAATTTAGTTTACGAATACTTAAATTCGTGTAACCTTATTGGTTCAGGTGCGAATTCATGCTTTATCATTAGGGACACTTCTTACGGACTAGAAATAATCTACATATCATCATAATAGCATTTGTATACTATACCACTCGTAGATTATTCGTATTAATATTTTTGGTGTATTTAACGTTTTATGTATATTTATTTTAATTAAACGTTAATACGCGATTAATAAATATAACTAACATATCTAAAAATCCTCACATTGGTTCCGATATATTTTTAAACTCCTTACAACATCATAAAAATTATAAAAATTCTTTACCCGGTATTTTGGGAATTTATTTAATTTATAACGTAAATTTAATATAATTACAACGGTTTTCGTGAAAACTAAATAATAATTGTCCAAACGCTCAATTTTTGTACCCAACATATTTTTAACATTTTTATGACTTTAGTAGGTCCCGGTTAACTTCGTTAAAATTTATTTCTCACAAACCCGGCACCCGATTATAACTAAACTATAACTAAAACTATAACAAAAATCTACACTTATACTTACACAAATCCTCCACTACCATTTCTAATTAAATAAAAACTAATTTTTCTCCTTTTTCTCCCTTTGAAAACAGGCCAACCCCCCCCCCCCCCCCTCTTTAACCCTTGGCATTAATTTCACTTAACTTATCTCAAATTCACTAGAAAATATCTAAACTACAAACACCTTTTCATACTTATACTCTTAGATCAAAAATCAAAAAAGTTTTCTCTCTTTTTCTTCTCAAAACCCACGGCCAAGACCAAACACAAGCAAGAACCAAGAATTTTTCCAAGATCAAGCCCTATTCTAGTTCATTTGATTATCCTTGTTAGGGTTTTGTAATACAAACTCAAGGATCCTTAGGTTTTCATCATCCAAGCTTCATAATCATTCAAAGTAAGTTTACAAAATTTATTCTTATCATTTCTTCAAGTTATCCTTATGATCATGTGATTTCTATACATGATTTCATGCATATGTTAGTTTATACCACTCATTATATATACTTATGTCTTTGAAACCCTAGAAATGGAAACCCTTGTTAGATCTAGTTGTTTGATGTTGTTTAAGAACCCTTGAAACCCTAAAAAGGTGTATGGTAGGAATAGACTAGATTTGTGGTGATTAGAAGTGATTTGGGTGGATTAGAAACTAGTTTAGGACATTAGAAATGGATTTGGAACATGTTTACAAACCTACTGTCCCAAAATGGAAATTATGGAAAACTCAGTAACTCAGGGGAGATTTTCAACCAAATATTTAGAAAATACTTTCAAAAACGAAACTTTTGGCGAAAGAACGGACTAAAACGAGTTTATAACGAAGGAGATATAATTTTTGCAAGTTTATGGACGAAAACTATTTTTCTGAAAATTATATGCTGTTGGACGATTTTTGGTGGACAAACCGAGGCGTTAGACGTAACCTAGAGAAGCCGAGTTATCAAAAATATATTAGTACATATTAAGACGAATCCGTGGATATAAAGAACGAAGAAAATGAACTTAAAACGACCAAGTTATTCACGTTTCAATATCGACAAAACTATATAAAAATTGACAGCTTTTAACTAGAAATAATAATAATACTACTTCTACGTACTAAATCCAAGATTTTCTAGAAATACTACCAAAGTGCCAAATTCATAACTAATGAAGTACTAGTGATTACAAGTTTATTTTTACGACTATTAGACGTTACTTCAAGGTTTTCAAGGCAAAGATTATAACACTAACATTCTATATACGATATGTATATTACGATAAGTTTTTACAAGTCTAGTTAAGACTTATTTTCTTAAATATGGAAAAACATATTACTTTGACAATAACAATTATTTTCAAGTTATGAGTGGTATAGGCATCATGTGCATGTGCATTTATTACATCATTTCATGATCTAAAGTAGATCATTATCGTTCATATTAGGTTGCGGATAGTGTTCGCTCCTTGTTGTCCCTATCATTTCACATGCTTGTATCATCATTTTGAGGTGAGTCATAGCCCCACTTTTACTTGTTTAATGACTTTATAAACTCTTTGGGGAGATACATGCTTAAATACTTGTTTTATACTTTTGTACGTTTTGAATTACTTCTGGGGGAGAATAAGCTGCTTTAATTATTTTTGTATATGCCAAAGTATTAAATGCCTTACATTGCTTAAGTTGCCTTATTACCACGTCTTGACAAGTCCCCTTTATTATCATGGACCGTTAATTAAAGTACGAGCGAGAGTGAGTGAATAGATCTATTGAGGGTGACTCCTCCATCCGTGTTTGGGTTGCTCCAACGAAATTACGGATGCATTTCATGTCTAATATCTTTAGAATGTCTGGTAAACACTCATTTGGGGCCAAGTAACGTCTAGCTTCGGGGTCATGAGCTTAAGAGCTAATGTAGTTTTATGACTGAAATCTTATTACTTTACTTTATACTTGGGCTATTGTACATACGATTAAAGCTATATACTGATGGTTTTTATAAACCTTATTACTGATTTATTACTGAATTACGATGCCTTTGCATCAACCTTATTACTGAATTACGATGCCTTTGCATCAACCTTCTTACGGATTTACGATGCTTTTACTGGAAAATTCTTCTCTCCAAATGTTTTACATTACTTACTTGTTCACTAAAATCTATGAACTCACCAACCTCGTGTTGACACTTTAGCATGTATTTTCAGGTTGTTAAGGTAGCTCATGTTGCATGTATTTGGACCTTCATGGAGTCGCGGAATCGACGCGTCTGACTATATTTTCTGCACTTATGAATGTTTGATCTTATTGAACTTATTTTACCAAATTTGGCAACACCTTTTGGGACCCTATTTTGTGAACTCTGAATATTTTTAATGATCAAACGACGTATTTTACAAGCGACACTTTAGGTCGTTCAATGTAACTGTAACTGTGATGCTATGGCAGTCACCCCCAGGTATTCTATTCCGCTGCCATTAAGGTACTTTGGGGGTGTGACACACAAATTGGGTACAGTTCTACCCTTCACATCTCAGGTATAGTTCTACCATCGATTTCCACACAGTTTTCATCACACGATATCCACTTAGCATGCAAACACATATAATAACACTCACAAGTCCATGCAGTTAAAACACATAATCACAGTAACTTTAACACAAACATCATTTCCATCCCAAGTTTAAAAACAATGTAAAAGTGGGACTATGAACTCACCTCAACTTTGCAGCTTCCAACAAACACAAATCACAATCTATACAACACAAACAAGTTTATGTTACACACGGTTAAGCTATAAGCTATAACCCATGTAATACTCTTATGATGGATGTCTAAGACTCATATGACCCACCATGGATCTCCTAGACACAACACTAACCACTACCTTAATACTAACTAAATCCCTTGCACTCTTAAAATCAGAAAACGCATAATTTTTGGGTACATTCGCCCACATAAAATCACGACAAATAAAGCTCAGAAACTCACACCAAAAATTCACCATGGTCTCTCATAAGCATAGAAGCTAATCCCAGAAGGCCATAGACCAATAACACACACAAATACTCAAAAGAAAATCGAACTTGTCAACTACTCAAATTCGGATTTGAACGCACACCAAAAAGTTTTGATCAACACAAAATACTTCCACAAGTTTTTATCGCAAATCCTTTTCGTGGTAGTGTAATATAACCTAATACTTAACTATTCCAGAAGGCCTAGTCAAAATACCACTTTTACAACCACATAACACCCTCAAACTTTCACCCAAAATCTGTCCCGGTTTGACAGCTTTGACACCTTAACAAAGAAAAATCAAAAGACCAACTTCCCGACCTTGAAATCAATCGTCGATGGACTTTTTGGAAAGATCTTTCATTAAACTTCAATTTAGACCTAAAATTCGTGACTTAACTCTTCACCATCTGTTATTTACACTTACATCTTTACAACTACAATTTTCTGTCCAAACCCTAACACATAATCTAACGCGTTTTATATTCAATTCCCTTAACCAATTACCATATTATTAACATCTAATCATCCTAACATGTTTTAGTTCATTAATTTACAGAAGTATATAAACCCTAGATTCTATTATATTAAATATTACATGAATCATAACAATAATTAGTTAATTACACGTAAGGGTTAAAGATTTTACCTTGATTCTTGATTATTGCTAGCAAACTATGAAACCCTAATTTTTTTTCTTCTTGTTTCTCCTTGTGTCGACTTCTAATTGCAGGAAAAAGGGATTGGGAACTTTGATTTTGTATTTATAATTATTTAGTGGATAATTACCTAACTTAGAGCTGTAATTGGGCTACAATTGGGTTTCCTTTTTCCCTTATTTACCCCTTATGGCCGATTTTCTTATACATAAGATATATATTTATATTTTTTTATTAAATTAATTTATTACACTCAAAACCTCATACTTTTTATATTTTATGTATTCCCATGTCGAAACCTAATGTCTTTCGCGATAAACCTTAATTTTACGATAAACCGGAAAATAATCATTTTCAAAATAAAGTTTCCAAAAATAGAATTTCACACTCTTTTTGAAATATAACTCATAAAAACAAACTCCTCGTAACTTACTAACGCTCAATTACTTGAACGAAAACTCGTTACGCAAAATCACAAAAACACCAAAACTACACAAGTCATTTCTACACTACAAAGGTGATCAAAATGAACTTTCCCAAATTCCAAACTTTCCAAATCACAATAAAACCATTTAGGTAAAGGGATTTAGTGCTAAAACTCACCTATATCACACATATAACACTACAATCACGTATAACATACCAAACAAACGTCAACCGAGTCAAGACTATCAGTCAAACTGACCTGCTAAAACCACGGTTGTTGCATCATCCCCCACTTAGGGAAATCGCGTCCCGAGATTTCAACTACTATAGTCACCACTCACAACAGCAAAAGGAAATTTATAGATATTTAAGCGGAATAATACCACCCCATAAAATCACAGAGAAAGAATCGCAAAAAATGTGAACCGACTAAATACCCGAATTCACACGATAGAAACATACCGACACTGCAACAATACATGAAAATATATACACTACACCGATCAATAACACCAAAGATCCGAACGACTTCTCACAGACAGGTACGATATTCTCGAACCAAATAAAAAACCAACTGGTAACCGCAAGACGCACTCACAAATAACAGATACCCATAAAACAAACATTTATGAATACGCCGCATCTAACTTCCATGATCTAAAATCCAACTACAAACGATCTACTTCACCAACCACATCAGCAAACAAAATTGGGTACTTAAATTTCATCTGATCCCCACGTTCCCAATTAAACTCAGGACCACGCTTAGAATCCCAGCATACCTTTACCAACGTTATCTCACCACACTTCAAGCCCTTAACATTTTGATCCATAATCTCCATAGGTTTCTCAACAAAACGAAGAGTTTTGTCCACCTTACTCTCATCTAATAGCACATGCAGACTAGCATCCGCTACCCACTTCATTCCATTAGATACGTGAAACGTATCATGCACTCTACTTCACTCCTCAGGCAAATTCAACCGATATGTCTCAAATCCAATCCTTTCCATAAATTTCAAACGGTCTTACGTATCTCGGTGCTAGCTTGCCTTTCTTACCGAAACGCACCACACCCTTCCAAGGAGATACTTTTAACCTCACAATATCACCAACACCAAACTCCAAGGCTTACAACAATAATCCGCATAACTCTTTCGGCGATCTCTTGCTGCCTTAAGTCTTTCCTCAGTCAGAATACCTTATTTGTAGTCTCTCGTTCTAGTTCAGGACCAATTAGTTGGCTTGTTCCCACCTTTGCCCATAGAACAGGTGACCTACATTACCTTCCATACAACTTTTCACACGACACATACTCAATACTAGAATTATAATTGTTGACATAGGAGAACTCAGCTAAGGGTAAATGTATACCCCGGCTTCCTCCAAACCAAACACACCCATGCTCTCAGCTCACCATCCAACGCCTGATTTGTACGCTCACTTAGTTCACTCATTAGAGAATGATAAGTCGCACTCATCTACATACGCGTTCTCAAGACTCCATAACACGTTTACCACTATCGCGAAGCAAGTATTTCATCATGTTTCTTGATGATCAACGCGACACCCTATGGTTCTACCAACTCACCGAGCAAAAAGTCTAACCAACTCCTCCTTAATAAAATCTCCAGGTACCTCTGGCTGTTGCATCACCCTAATAATCATTGACATTAACATTTACCTTCAAGCGTATCAAACACCTACTAAGGTACCTGTATTCCTCTTCACTCTTGCTCCTCAATACATTTCTTGCTAAGGTAATAATACGTCTTATCCATTCTCGGAAGTATCTTATACCTTGCATGATTGATGTCCTTACGCTTCCTCTCAATGAAACCAATAGCTGGTACGCAAAGTACATTCCCCATCTTCGTTCCTTTCCATTTACTGGTCTAAACCAAGTAATCATTCTTCTTACATATTCTCATCCTTGAACCTCTCTCTCTAGGCTATCAATATCATCCTCTTAACTCCGAACTGAATTATCATAATCATCGCTCACAAACATCTAAGTTTCACTCGTTCACTCCCGCTCAGCGCTCTTACCACGATATCCGTCCTTCCTCGATGGTGGCGAATCAGACAATCGTAGTCACTGAGAAATTCCACACCCAACTTCTCTTCTACATATATTAGCCTCTCGTCAAATATATGCTAAAGATTCTTATGATCTGTGTAGATAACACTTTCTGCTCCATACCAATATCATCTCCAAGTTCTACTTCCCAACTTTAAATCATGTATCACACAATTCCTCTTATGGATCTTCCACCTCCCCGATGCCTACGCAATCTATAGAAAGATAGGAATTAATCGTCAATAGTACCTGCCAACCCTAAGGACAATCGTCTCTCATAGGGTGTCTTAGGTACTTTCCACTCTTCACCACTTTTATCTTACTAATGTCAACGAACACTCGTTATCGTTGACAACCTTCCTGAAGAACGTACATCTTAAAGCTGAACTTCTCACTGGGACACTTGGCAACATCCTCTTCTTCTTCAACTAACAAATTGATAATCAAAACGACAATCTATCCTAAGTAAACGACGCGAACCATGAAACCGGTCGAACTAAGACGTATATCAACGAACTCAATAGGGGTACCAATTACCGGCTAGCGAAGTAACGAACATCAAAATCAAAGCTAGAAAAACACAATGAGAAATTTTCCCCCAATAAAAATAGACACGGATAAAATGTCCATGAACACCCATACAAAGAAAATATAAAATACACGTACCCATAAAACACCCACAAGCGTACCTCAACGAAAGAAACACTCGATGGACCAAATACATAACAAGTTTGGTAAATGAGAACCATAGACAGTTCTCATTCCCGTACTCGACCTTCTCAAAAACAAATGAACACCGTTTTTTTCACAAGACATATCTTAAACTTATACATTTTTTTTAAATATATATAAACCATTTTATGTAAGACATCAACATAACCATTTTTTTTCACACTTCATTTCCCATAAAAATATTAGTTTCCAACAAATGATCTTCAAATACCCAAAACGAATTTTAAAATACCATAAGGACTCCAACACAACCCCTTTACTGGAGACGAAAAACACAGCGGAATCACATAATCAAAATAATCATCAAATGAATCTCATACCAGTGAACACTCACGCAAATACATTGCAAACCAAGCGAAGAACGCAAAGACTCATTCGTACAACAATCAAACCAAAATTATAGAAAAACACCGATACTAACAGGTCACAAAACATGTCACGAAATTCAATTGGTGTGTGTAAATGAGGGATCAAATATCCACACCAACTCGTCACGAACCAACAATACTTGAAGAATAGTATAACATTCACCCGAGGAATGAATGTATGGAGTAACCAAAGAAATGAACCAGTATCCAACAAAAACGAATTCGATTTCCCAACACCTATCACGACGTCGAATAGAAAGAATATGGCATCTGTACCATCATGGTACGAATAGGAATGCCAACCAAAGAACTAGGTATACAAACGGAGCCTCTAGCAAACGAATCAACTTAAATACCACAACATAAATACCCACCGATAATTGAGGTATCAACATATGATAGGTAGGATGGAATCTTACCACCTACACACCCGAACATATAACGACTGCCCGAACGGTTAATAGAATACTTCTCCAAGCATACAGCCATCACCAATCATGATATCACATACCATCTACCACAACATATAACAACTAACATCAATCAATGCAATGATGGTCACAAGTCCACATGTGTGATACTCTTGTAATTATGTTCGCGACCATAGTTATAAGCATATTTCACACACATACTTACTTCCAAAACCACACATCTCAATGATAACGCACATATATCACATAACACCTAATACCCCATGCAATCCATGCTATCATACTTGCAAGTCCACTTGTGTTGTGACGCATGCATAATTATGTTGGCCACCATAATTATCTATGCCCCCTTTCATAAGTGTACTCCCTCCTATGACAACACATCATGCAAACAAACATGCAAACAAAAACAAAAGACGTCGCAAACAATAATCTCGCATGGAACAATTCCAATGATCACGTAAACTCTATAATCAAAATCACTTGGATAAGGTCGATCCAATATCCAAGAGTAATCATGCTCCAACATGGCTCCAGACGGCAAAAGACAATATACGAATTCCAAAACATAACACAAAACAAAAGACGTCGCATAATGGCTCAAACTCCACTCTCGCATTTATCTCCCCACTCAGATCAATTCAACTTACTACTCGCCGTGGACTCTAGATCCGAATCCACACCATTCCATCCTAACTCCCTTTCATCTTTACTCAACCACCCATTCATGTTTTCTACATGTTGAGGTAGTCGACAACATGCAAAACCATCTCTATTTCTTTCTTTCAATTCCGTATGATTCACAAGTGCATACAAATCAAGAGGTTTAGACTAAACCACCTCTCCTTTCTATGTGAAGTGAGGACACTACCAAGGGTATTTGGTAATGGCTCCATCTCTAGAAGTTACCGTGGTTCCAAACCTCTCCACTTCTTCTCCACCAACGTTTCCCATAAACATCCTCTCCTTGTTCGAACATGGATACATGCTATTGGGAACTCGGATTCTGCGGTTTGTCCGCTTCATCCTACAACTTCTCTCGCATCCGATAGCAACAACGATAGTCCAACGAAGCATCTTACGCGCGAAAGACGATATAACAAAGTGGATATATGCAATACTACGTATAGGGGATAAAATAGATGTCCAAAACTCAATAAAACATCTCATAAATATAGGAAAATAGACATATAAAATATTATACTTACACATAGATCCTAACTGCAACTATATGAGGGACTCCTAAGTTATAGTCTAGGTTCAACCACCTGCTTCTCTATAACCAAGGCTCTGATACCAATCTGTCACACCTCGCCAAGGCGGAAACGCGAGGGTGTAGCTTCATGGATATCATCACAACACCTGGTGTCTATATAGAGAACAACTACATGCACAAAAATAGAGCAAAGTACAAACACAAAGTGTTGTAACAATACCGCAAAACAAAATAACCAAAACAAAATCCGAAACATTACATAAGTTCAAACATAGATGCTAAACCACTTCCAATGCAACTAAGGTCTCGTATATCCACATCCTTCTATCTTATCCTTATAAAGCTCACCTGAAAATGATGCTTAAAACGTCAACATAATGTTGGTGAGATTCATAGGTTTAGACACACACACCGTAGGTAACCGGTTAACTGTGATTATACAACATAGCAGGACAATAAGACTAGTTATTATACAAGTAAGCACACAATCACACAATAAAAGGCAACCATTGGGATGGAACGTATCCCCCGATCCAATTAGTTAGGACGGAACGTGTCCACCGATCCAATTTTATCATCAATTAGGTCGCATGCGCAAGTAACAGGATAAGCATCCTTCCAATTGAATCCCACACAAATTCCACCACTTGGGTACAGTTCTACCCTCATCTCGGGTACAGTTCTACCCTCGATTTTCATAAATTGGGTACAGTTCTACCCTTCACATCTCAGGTACAGTTCTACCCTCGATTTCCACACAGTTTTCATCACACGATATCCACTTAGCATGCAAACACATATAATAACACTCACAAGTCCATGCAGTTAAAACACATAATCATAGTAACTTTAACACAAGCATCATTTCCATCCCAAGTTTAAAAACAATATAAAAGTGGGACTACGAACTCACCTCAACTTTGCAGCTTCCAACAAACACAAATCACAATCTATACAACACAAACAAGTTTATGTTACACACGGTCAAGCTATAAGCTATAACCCATGTAATACTCATATGATGGATGTCTAAGACTCATATGACCCACCATGGATCTCCTAGACACAATACTAACCACTACCATAACTTAATACTCACTAAATCCCTTGCACTCTTAAAATCAGAAAACGCAGAATTTTTGGGTACATTCGCCCACATAAAATCACGACAAATAAAGCTCAACAACTCACACAAAAAATTCACCATGGTCTCTCATAAGCATAGAAGCTAATCCCAAAAGGCCATGGACCAATAACACACACAAATACTCAAAAGAAAATCAAACTTGTCAACTACTCAAATTCGGATCTGAACGCACACCAAAAAGTTTTGATCAACACAAAATACTTCCACAAGTTTTTATCGCGAATCCTTTTCGTGGTAGTCTAATATAACCTAATAATTAACTATTCCAGAAGGCCTAGTCAAAATACCACTTTTACAACCACAAAACACCCTCAAACTTTTACCCAAAATCTGTCCCGGTCTGACAGCTTTGACACCTTAACAAAGAAAAATCAAAAGACCAACTTCCCGACCTTGAAATCAATGGTGGCTGGACTTTTTGGAAAGCTCTTTCATTAAACTTCAATTTAGACCTAAAATTCGTGACTTAACTCTTCACCATCTGTTATTTACACTTACATCTTTACAGCCACAATTTTCTGTCCAAACCCTAACACATAATCTAACACGTTTTACATTCAATTCCCTTAACCAATTACCATATTATTAACATCTAATCATCCTAACATGTTTTACTTCATTAATTTACAGAAGTATATAAACCCTAGATTCCATTATATTAAATATTACATGAATCATAACAATAATTAGTTAATTACACGTAAAGGTTAAAGATTTTACATTGATTCTTGATTATTGCTAGCAAACTATGAAACCCTAATTTTTTTCTTCTTGTTTCTCCTTGTGTCGACTTCTAATTGCAGGAAAAAGTGATTGGGAACTTTGATTTTGTATTTATAATTATTTAGTGGATAATTACCTAACTTAGAGTTGTAATTGGGCTACAATTGAGTTTCATTTTCCCTTATTTACCCCTTATGGCCGATTTTGTTATACATAAGATATATATTTATATTTTTTTATTAAATTAATTTATTACACTCAAAACCTCATACTTCTCATATTTTATGTATTCCCATATCGAAACCTAACGTCTTTCGCGATAAACCTTAATTTTACGATAAACCAGAAAATAATCATTTTCAAAATAAAGTTTTCAAAAATAGAATTTCACACTCTTTTTGAAATATAACTCATAAAAACAAACTCCTCATAACTTACTAACGCTCAATTACTTGAACGAAAACTCGTTACGCAAAATCACAAAAACACCAAAACTACACAAGTCATTTCTACACCACAAAGGTGATCAAAATGAACTTTTCCAAATTCCAAACTTTCCAAATCACAATAAAACCATTTACGCAAAGAGATTTATTGCTAAAACTCACCTATATCACACATATAACACTACAATCACGTATAACACACCAAACAAACGTCAACCGAGTCAAGACTATCAGGCAAATTGACCTTCCAAAACCACGGTTGTTACATGCTTCTAATCTCATACCATAATCCAAGCATAGCACTTCCAAAAGAACTTAACCCTTGTCATAGAAACACTAATTCTACAATCACTTAATCATCAAAGCTTGTTTCCCTCCATTTTCTCTCTTAAACCGCCAATCACACACATACCTACACAAATGGAGAAGTGTGTAGAAACCTTGGATTTCTAGATACTTATCTAGTTAATTAGGGAAGTTTGGCCTATTGACACTTTAAGCCCCTCAAGTCATTTTTCTTCTACTTTGGTTCCAATAACTTTATAACTCATTTAAGATTTGTGAATTTTACTCCCTCAAATCTATGCATCATATTTTCTATAATCATATTAGTCTTAGTCAATGTCATCTAGGGTCATACCCGTTCGACAATATACAATCTATCATTTTTGTATTGCCATAACATCTCGTGGGTAATTTACAATTTTTATATGAGTTAACTTATTATTGTTGCATAAAGTTGGATCAAAATTAAAATTGTAGACATCTGTAAAATTATTTTATCAATACTATAGAACTTTAAAAACATTTCTTGTTATAAATTTAATTGCATGATACTTGCTGGCGCAATAGGTGAATACTTTGCTAGTATGCTTACAATTATTTTAAAAGTGTCGGGGTATAATTTAGAGTTTTGTTTTCCGGAGCAAAAACTGACAGTATTAATTAGAGGATACATACATCACTTTCATTGTGTATGTAGATAGCCATGTGATTTTTGCGTGGCATCTCTCGAACACTGTGTTTCTTCTTACCATAAATTGGATCTTTTCTTCTTCCTCATTTTTCATTTTCATTTCCATTTCCCCCCATTTTCAATCCCTATAAATCCCATTTTTGACTTCTTTTTGACCTTTCAATGCATGTTTAGATTGGTCAGTATTAATTAAGTGAAAATATCAACATGCACACCAACTGTTTGATATAACTCATGTGAGGCTAGTTATTGTGAAATCATTAGTTGCAGGTTATTTTGATTGATATTTATGATGTGGGTGTAAAATATTAAGAGCTTTAAGTAGTCTTGTTAATGGGTATTTGCTAGTAGTTAGTGAGGTAGTTTATTTGTGTATTTTGTGTAATTACCAGTTGGGTATCATTTTGTTTTGTTATTGTGATGTGGGTGTAAACAAAGATGAGGGTTTTAAGTAGTTTTGGGCTTTTGGGTGTTTGTTACTAGCTCTTGTTAAAAGGAGAATACCTTGTTTAGGCCGCGTACATCTGAGTCAAATACTCGCCCTCCCGGGTGACCTGAATAGCGAAAACCTCATACTAGCTCTTGTTATTGAGCTCTTTGAGTTCATCATTGTGTAACTTGTGAAGTTATAGCTAAAAATAAGCTGTTGTGATTTGGGATGTGAGCGGTGAGGAAGATGAGAGCTTCGAGTAGTGTAGGGCTTGGTTTAAGTCTTGTTTTCGGGTGTTTGTTATTAGCTCTAATGGCGGAGTTGTATTATTTATTATGGTGGAAGAAAAGGGTATCTAATAGAGAAATGTATCAAGAAAGTTATAGGAGTCCGGCAAGGGAGTTTTTTTATATGTTTTGTTGGAAAAAGCCGTCGTCTTTGACCTCTAATGGTTTAACTACAGATACCCAAGTTCATGAACCTCAACCAAATAAGGACATATGGCTTAGAGCATTTGGCGAACAAGAAGTAGTTGATGATAGTGGTATTGACTCTGAGGTCTTGAGGATGCAAAATCAGTCTGTTCCACCAAGGTTTTTGTTTACGATTAAGGAAGAAACAAAGGAGGATTTGGAATCAGAGGATATGAGTAAGATTGGGTCACGACGGAGTTTCAGTGATGTGGTTTCAGTTGATACACCATATTTTACACCAGTTGCTTCGCCGCTATATTATACGCCACCGATAACGCCTGGAGATTATACCTTTAGGACTTTTAGTCCTTTGTTTGAGGCATCAAGTGATTCAGAGTTTAATAGGATACGGGCTTCACCGCCTCCGAAGTTTAAGTTTATGAGAGATGCGGAAGATAAACTCCAAAGAAAACTAGTTGAAAGTTTTGATGGCGATGATGGTTATGCTCATGATAATGATGGCGATGGAGTTAAGAATGAGGAAAATGCTCTTGATAATCATTGCTAGTGCCTAAATTCATCTCAACAGGTACTTTCAAAATTGGGACAGCAGTCCCTGAATGCGTTAGAGTTGGATTAAGATAGAAAACGGGATTATTATTTGTGCAAAGTTAATAATTTTTGTATGAGTTTTCGTAGAACTTGTAGTTTTAACAAACGCCCATTATTTGTTTATAAATTTTGAGCTGTTCATTCTAAAAGTTTCATCTTAAAAGAAGCCCATATGAATTGTTGAGTTCTTTTAACATGACATTTATCAGATAAGTTCTATACTTCTATAAGTTTCATCTTTAGTTAGCAATGTTTCTTAAAGACAGCCGTTTTTTCCAAGGTTGCAATTACCAATGAACAACTTGTGTCCTGCTATTTACTTTCTTGAAGGATTATAGATAACATCTTTCTTATAAATTGTTGATTCACTGGCTTATTAGACCAAATAAATCCAATGATGCATTTGCTTTTAACAATAAACTTGTAAATTAGCATCCTAAGTTTAGTAACAACTTACAAGGTGCCAAGGTGGAAGGCAATATCCTCCTTTACAATGCCAGTCAAGGTGGATGGTGGGGGTGGGGCCTTTGGTAGGAGGAGTGGTTCATTGTTTTATTAAAAGATGGTAATGTTTCCATGAGTTGTCTTGATGTACTATCTGTGTAATCTAATAGCTTTACACTCTCTTCCATGTAATAAATTTTGGGTTGAACAAGGTGCATGGTGGTTACTATGAATTGAATATTGATAATATGCTTTTATAACATTATGATAAGAAAATCATGTAGATTTTTTGTTATGATTATCTTGCAACATGCACTAATTGTTGAAGTTGTAGTCTTTGATCATAATGCTGGCAAAAGGACTGCTATAGTTTTTAGAACACATGCCATGGAAAATAAAATTTGCGTTTTCTTATGGGATTACTAAACACTATACATTTTGGCAAATATCTGATTGTACTTTTCTTTATTGTTAGTTACAAAGTGTTGCTAGTTTGATCCATTAGAATTATTACATTTTGTTGTTATTAGGGAAAACATTATAGTTTGCCTGCTATTATTTGGCTTATGTTAGTTATTTGTTTAAATGGTGAGACAAAGGGTGGACATACATACACATATATGTTTATGCACATGCAAGTGTGTCTATTTAGGCATCTACAAATTAGCGTGCTAATTGTTACATTCATGGGGTTCACATAGCTCTATTTGTTGGTTCACTTAGATGTGTCATGAACTAGTATATTTAGCTAACAATTCCGTAAGATGGTAAAATCTTGGGAGTCAGGTTTGGCTACATTTATAAATCTTGTTAAGAAGAAGAAGACAGATTGCACCAACTGATTTTGGATGAGATATCCCATGTGTGGGCTGGACCCGGACTCACGTGAATAGCATGTGTGATTAATGTCCCTCTCACCCCCAACACAAGGGGATCAGGTATCTCCCTCATATTCATATTACACACCAAACACATTTACTCTTGTTACTGCTTTTTATCAACCTTAAATTGATAGTCAGATTCTACTACCAAGATGCTTTTGTTACCATCAATTTATATTAATTATTGAGGCATATTCACTTAAATACCCTTACCATGCATTTGACCATTGAGTTTGTGACAAAACATCATTTATATTCGACTCCCACTTTTTATTATCTGATAAAAGGTTACGTGTTATGGCCAATTTAGGTTGCGGCTTTACCCTATCATTATCTGAGTTATGCTTTAAACAACCAAATTACTTTGTGCATTGTCAAAATTGTGTTTGAATGCGTGTTAGTATTCAACTTTGGATTTGATCTCCATCATCATCCCACTTTTCAAAAGAAGACCATTTTCTAGTTTTATTTGTTTTCCTCTTACATGTTCTTTGGTAATGAAAATTTTGTCCTTTTAGGCAGAATGGTTGTTTGATTTTCAACTATGTTCCTTGTGTCCTGGTAAGTGGTAATGCATTGGAAATGGTTGTCAAAGTGGACTACCCCTTATTTATATTCATTTTGGGGTCAATGCATAAAGTCCAAATTTTGATGATAAAAAGAAAAAAAGAAAAAAAGAAAAAGAGCTTAAAGCAGTGGCATCTTTGACTACAAGGAGGGGGTTGTGAGGCGAGGGACATGGGTTAGTGTTGGGGCAGAATGGAAGGCGACAGAATAGGGGTAGCCGATGGTGATGATTAGATGCGACAATAGTAATGGAAGGGGCCAGGAAGCTGTACATTGCAAGTTCGCAATGCCTGAACTTGTATAAATGACCAAAGTTTTATGTGAAGGACCATTTACTTAAAGTTCACCAAAATTTTACAAGTCTAATGCAATCAACAGAAATATGGTACTCTGCAACTAAAAACAAAACCCATGGATGACCCCCACCGGTCCACCACCGCCTCTACCCAGCCGTTGTCCCTCCGTGTTAGATGGCACGCGCACGTCCAACAATACCGTCTTTAATCTTAGAGGGTGTTTTGGATTGCTTTTTTTTTTTTTTTTTTTTTTTTTTTTTTTTTTTTTTTTTTTTTTTTTTCTGCTCATACTTATGCTTAAAAATATGCTTATATGCTGATTGAATATAAGTAGTGCTAGAACTGTGTTAGGATTTGCTTATATTGTAAGATATGCAATAATATTCGTAAAAATAATAATTGATAGAAACTTTTAATAAATTCATTTATAAAAGTTTTTGGGTTAAACATGAGAGTAAAAAGTAATTTTAAATTAATATCAATAAACAATACGAAGGAGCTCGCGGACAATATACAAAATCTTGTTGTAGTTTTTGGCATTATTTGATAAATTTGGTATGATGCCATATCGACATGGTTATAAATTTTACAGTAACAAACTTCTGTTGCCTCAAAGTGAGGTATCTTACAACAGATGACATCTACTGTTCTACATAAGTGGGCATAGACTAGAAGGTGTGATGAGCTAGTGATAGATTGGGGACCAATGCAGTAAGTACTTGATAGTTTTAGCAACCATGACAGAATTCATAACTATGCAAAGACGCAGAGTATCATGGACCAGCTAGTTTCTCGTTAATTGAGCTAGATGCTACTTGACCATTGGACCATTGACCCCCATCAAACCTTTAACCAGCTAAACTTTTTTTGGACAATTCGTATATGCTTCAGTGACATACTCCGTGATCTTTAGTATGGCTAGAGTTTTCAAATATTTCAGCTGTTTGAATAAGTAATTAACCATACGATTCTCATCGACTTGTTTTATTAGTCCCGCTTCAATTTCATCAAAGGTGTGCGGAAGAGAATAAGTTACGAGAAATGTGTGAGGTGTTAGGTTTAATTCCTGTTAGGTGCAAAGAATACAAGAGTGGTCACATCAACTTCTTAAAAACGAGAAGTTTTATTTGGTTTGAGTTTGTGTAACGGTTGGTTCAATCATCGTAGATTAGTCGGTTAAAAGATTGAAAACCTTAGTTAAAAAAAAAGGCGATGAAAAAAGATGTAGAGTATGAGTATCTAAACTGAGAGTGTGTAATGGAATGTGTTAGACGAGGATGATATTTTTACTACTTAACTACATTAATAAAAAAAAAAAAAAAAAAAAAAAAAAAAAGCGATGAAAAAAGATGTAGAGTATGAGTATCTAAACTGAGAGTGTGTAATGGAATGTGTTAGACGAGGTTGATATTTTTACTATTTATAAAGAGTTTTTTTTTTTTTTTTTTTTTTTTTTTTTTTTTTTTTTTTTTTTTCCGCCTAAATTACTCTTGAGTACCCTTTAAACTCGGCAACTTTTTAAAAATTTGACAACTTAAATTATCTCTTTTCTTGATTAATTCTAAAATTGACAACTTTTAAAAAAACACACTATATTAAGTTTAAAAAACACAAGCTTTGTATTTCAAAAAACTTACGCTTTGGATCATTGGTCGAATAAGAATCATGATTTCGCCAGTATATTTATTGCTATATATCGTCGCTTTGCGCAGGTATGCATCTGGTTTATAGAAATGAGTAATGAAAGAAAAAAAAGGATGGGTTGGTAAAAACCATTAGAATCGTAACAAGAATTAGGTTCATGATAAGAATTTTCAAACGATCCCCCACAATTTTCAAAATTTGATGTATTTTGAAATGAATCACCATTATAATACGAATTTGGCTCATAAAAATAATTTTGAGGATAACAATCAAGGCTCGGATCGTAAGCGTAAGACGTGTCAGCACTCGGGGCATAGCACATACAATCGGTGTATCCACATACATCACAAAAACATCGCCCACACGACATTCCTTCTTCGGACGGGTTTCCACAATTATAGCAGTAAAACAAAGGTGGTGGTGGTGTATAAAAATCGGGAATATTTGACGAATTGTTGAACGAATTTTGATCATACGTATGAGAATTACAATTCCAACAAACGCCATCACGAATATTATCACCACATTGGTCGCACGTACACCACACACACAACCCTCCGAAAAACGGTTCTCCACAATTAGAACAAATCGGATCCATAAGAATTAAATGTGAGAGGGTTTTGAGAAGAAGAATCAAATGATAAGAGGATAAGAAGATTATTTTTGTTTTTGATTTTTCAAAATTTTTTTTTAGAGAAAATATATACAAGATAGTAGAAAAACTTAACGCAACACGATTTTTCAAGACGAATATTCAAAACTCACGTCCACCTTCCCCGGCAGCGGCGCCATTTTAATAAAGTCTTTTTGTAGTATAAAATTATTCCGAAGAAATACTCGTGAAAGTATTTCCTATTTCCCGGGTCGTTTTCCCAGCGAAGGTAGAATGGAGTCGTGAATAATCGAATCGCGAAATCGAGTCGTGAAAAGTGGTAAAGTGAAAAATATGATTTTGGAATTCAAATAATAAAAAGTAATAATGAAATAACCAGAATGTACAAGCTATATATGTACAAATGTTAAAAACGTGAAAACGGAAACGCAACCGTAAAATTTGAAACGTAACGTTTAATGAAAAATGATCCTACGAATTTGAAAATATTTTCTAAAAATCTTAAACTAATAAAAAGAATTTTAAGAAAAAGAAAAATATTTTTTTGAGTTTTTATTTATTTTCTAGAATTAATTTTCTATTTTTGGAATTAAAATTGAATTAAAAATAAAGAAAAATAGAAAAACAAATTGGAAAAATGAAAATTAAATTCTAAAAATTCTAAAATATTATAAAAGAATTTATTTTTGTATTTTTCAAGACTTTTTCTGAATTTTTATAGATTTTTGTTATTTAAAATTGATTTAAAAGTGATTATAAACTAAAAGAAATTAAGAAAAATAGTAAATGAACTCAGAAAATTATGAAAATTTTACAGAAATTCTAAAATATTCTAATGAGCTTGTAGAAAAATATTGGAGTGAAAAAGATAAGCAAAAGTGCTTAAAGAGACCAAAACAACTTATGGCAAGTGCTTATTTATAAGCACTTGCCACAAAACTAAATCAAACTGATAACACATATATATAATGAACTAATTAGCACAATGATAACAAACTCAGATCATTAGAAGCTCAGAAACACATATACTAAGTAATAAGCAGTTACATAATAAGCGCAAAAATAAGCAGTTGAGAAACTAGATAAGCCAGAGATTAAGGAACAAAGAAAATCACTAAAACAAGCTCAAATATACTCAGAACATTCAAATATACTAAAGTAACAAGCTAAATTACACTAATGCAGGCACAACGCATGAACAGACCTAAAGGGCTCATAAAAGTTTTGAAAATGGAACAAACTATTTTAAAAGGGGAATAAGCTAAGCTAAATCTGAAATAAGCTACAGGAAACTTAGAAGAAATCTATTTAATCTATTCTAAGCTAATGAGCAGTTTAGGATAAGCTAAAAAGAATCAAGCAATAGAGCATGAATAAACAAATACACAAAAGGTCTGATGCATTAATAGCAGCCAAGTACTTCTACTAGCAGCATAGATAAGCTCTCAACATAAACTCAAAAATCCCGAATAAGTACAGTCTGAACATGATGAGCTAGCAAACATTAAGTACCACAAAATTCAGACTCAAAAGGAGCTTATTATGAGCTTGCTACAACTGCAAATTTGGAAGGGATTGAGACAACAGGATGAGCAGGGCTACTGTTGGTAAGCTAATTTGTAGGCTGCAATCGAGTTACGCACTAACAAGTAAGGCCAAAACTAAATCTATTACCGCGAAACCTATACTACTAACATCTTAACTATCAATATTTCAAACTAAATCTCACTGAAACTTACCTAAATCCTAGTCCAAATAAGAGCTGAAGAGAACTGATGCACTTTGAAAAACAACTTGGTCAAAAATGAATTTATACTAACAAAAGCTTAATACCAGATATTGCACAACTAAAAGGCTAAAATGACTACTATTATTACCAAAAGCTACTGATTCAATCTACCTTTATGAGAACTAGTTAATGCAGAAATAACAACTATAAATACCATACCTAGTAATAAGCAGATCCAATCACTTCCTATAATGAGTCTGTCAACTATTTGAGTCTAACATATCTTAATCAACTCTTCAAATCTCAAAGCCACTTGTTCTACTAAGCTATCAAACAACTAAATAAAGCAATAACCACAACCAGTCACAACAAGATCCAACAGAAGCTCAGTATCACAGATCCACTAAATGACAGATGTGCAACAATACACAGAAAATGCAACAAGTATTATACTGATCACAACTAAGCTACAATACAACTATGGTAACAATGTAACAGTAACTCAATCATAAACCAACCTAACTCAGATCTACAATACTCAGATATTCAAACAATCTAAGCTACACAGATCTATGCAAAACAGATACTTATAAAGCTGAATCAAACAATCGAATCTACTACTAAATTCTAAAATCAGATTATTAATAAGAAGCTATAACTATACAGATCTAAGCAATTATTTAAACAATAAGATTCAAACAAACTAAACTATAAATCTCAAACAACAATTATACTACAAATCAAATAAAACAGTAATCTATTGCAACTACTAACTTGAATCAGATTATATTAAATCTACAAATGAGAGACTGAAAATGAGTTTACCAAGTGTTTCTCCCTCAGCTAAACAGAGGGAGCTCACTGAGCTCGCCTATCTCTAGGATAGGCAGGACCTTCCATAACTGTCCAATCTATCCAAATTACACCACAGCTACCACTGGATCAAGAGTCAATTGACTACTTTGACTATCTATGATTACCTTTGAAAATTGAGTGAAAACACATCCTCTTAAACTACAGAGCTTGTATGAACTAAATTGAGACTAATTGAGCTTATTTGAAAGCTTTTCAAAACATGATGGAAACATTTTATTATTATTATTATTTTTTAATTATTTTCTGATTTTTAGTTATTTTCTGAAAATGTTTTAACTAAACTGAAAGTAATGATGATAAAGCTTGCTTATAAAATGGTATTAAGCTAGATAAAGAGATGTAAAAAGTTGTAAACTAAGTGTAACAAGCAATAAGCTAATAGGAATTTAAGAAGAGAACTGAAAATATTATTAAATTTAATAAGAATTCATTACAAAAACTAAGCTAGATACATTCTAAACTAATTTTGACAGAGTAACTCTACACTAAACTAACTACACTACACTACTCCTAAAACTAACAGCTTCAAATTGAGAGGTGAGGAGTGCTTATATATCCACGAGCTGAGGTGAGGAGCGTCTTCAGAAGGCTCTAGAAATGGCATCTTCTGCGAATATCCAATATTAGATCCCTTGTGATAATCCCATCCAATCAGAATCCCTGAATCCTTGTGGTGACGCGTTCAAACCAATAAGGAGCGCCCACGTGTCATTCTTTGTTGTCAGGTTGTCAGAAGGTGATGGGAAATGACTGAAAGACCCTTAATTGGGTAAATAAAAGGTGGAAGTGGGGTAATTGATGGTGTGGTTAATTAGGGTTCTTGGTGATTTGGGGGTGAAGATGTACGGGTAAAAGAAGCGCGGTGTAATTATTTTTTTATTTATGTTTGACTTGTGGTTTGGTTATTTGTTTGACCGAGATGGGGATGGGCCGGGTTTAGGGGTAATTTATGATGGGCTTGGGTTTGATAATGAGAGTGGGCTGGGGTTGTGTGATATATTGGATTTGGATCCCAGGCTTGGATTAGTTTTATTAGATGTAGTAATATGAAATTTAAAGGACCAATTTTGTAAATTGCTCATACTACTAGGACTGAAAATGCCATTCTGAAAAATGATATCCAAGGACTATTCTTGCTAAGTAATGATTCTCCAAGGTTGACTTTGACTTTTCGACCATAATTTCTTCCCCGGCTTCGGCTTTTACTACTCTTTTCAAATCCCGTGCTCGTGTTGTTGATTTTCCATGATTTTCGTCCATTTCGCGTAATATCCGTACCTGCATATCACAAACACAAAAACACACGTTTTCTTGGCATTTGTTAGCTCAAATAGTCGTTTTGGGTCGGTATTTGGCCATAAAATAGTGAGTGAATAAGCACTCACCACTCCACCAGCTGTTTCTAAACCGAGTGATAATGGTGTTACATCTAGAAGTAATAAATCTTATGCCTTTTCATTACCTTCTCCACTTTAAATTGCAGCTTGAACCGCAGCACCATATGCAACGGCCTCATCAGGATTAATTGATACTTTTGCACAGCTCCTTCCCATTAAAGAAATCTTGTAATAGGTTTTGTACCTTCGGTATTCTTGTGGAACCACCTACAAGTACTATTTCATGGACCGATTTCTTATCTATTTTAGCATCTCTTAAGCATTTTTCAACAGGATCCATACATTTTCTGAAAGATCAACGTTAAGCTCCTCAAATCTTGCACGGGTCATAGTGGTGTAAAAATCTACACCTTCGTATAAAGAATCAATCTCAATTGTGGTTTGAGCAGTGGATGAAAGAGTTCTTTTAGCCCGGTCACAAGCTGTTCTTAAACGCCTTAAAGCTCTAGGATTTCCAGTAATGTCCTTTTTGTGTTTTCTTTTAAATTCTTGAACAAAATGATTCACGATACGGTTATCAAAGTCTTCACCTCCAAGATGTGTATCACCAGCAGTGGATTTCACTTCAAAGATACCCTCTTCTATTGTAAGAATTGAGACATCAAACCACCAAGGTCGAAATTAAGGACATTCTTTTCACCAACACTAGCGGCTTTCTTGTCTAGACCATAAGCAATGGCGGCTGCAGTTGGTTCATTGATTATACGCATCACGTTTAGGCCAGCAATGACACAAGCATCTTTGGTGGCTTGACGTTGGGAGTCGTTGAAGTACGCAGGGACTGTTACAACTGCATTTTTGACAGTTGACCCAATAAAAGCTTCTGCAATTTTACGCATTTTGGTGAGTACCATTGAAGAAATCTCCTCTGCTGCGAAATGCTTATCTTCTCCTTTGTGAGAGACTCCAATCATGGGTTTCTCTGCAGGCCTAGATGTGACCTTGAACGGCCACAACTTCATGTCATCTTGCACAGATGCGTCACTGAATCTCCTACCGATTAGTCGCTTTAATTTGCATCTGTTTTCATATCAAAATAACAACACATGACTTAGCACTAGTGAAACAAATGATATCATATAATCTGGTGGTAATTCCAAACATTTAGTGCCCTACTTATTACTTGAACTTGCAACTTCATCATACTAATTAAAAAAACATGATTATGTCGTCGTAAATAGGGACTTATCTATCCGACAATAGTGCTACGATTACATAATAACATTTTTTTCCAGTTGATTCTAGTCCCACAAGGCAGCAGCAAACATGGATTTACAGAAAAGGAATATGTGCCATATTACGATTTTCATATTGGAAGACATTTAAGCTTCAATTCATAATCTCATAGGAACTAAACAATGCCAAATCAACCACGTGATAACATCATAAATTCATAATGTAATTCAGCTAGTACACTCGGATTATTGATGAAATATTAAGCTAATACATCCATAGAGTCTGTGTAGTACCATTATCATCTTTTTTCATTTTTGGAATAATGTGAGACAAATTATACATTTTTGTATAAACATAAGTCATTTATGGTTTATTGTATAGATGGAGCTTCGGGTTTCTTACAGTTTATATATATTGACTTGTATAATCAATAATGATCAAATCTGATTAGTTCAGATAACCAGAATCAGATCGAACAAATATTTGAGTCTAAGTAACGCTATAGTCGGATAGTGTATTGGCAAACTCAATCCCAGCACCCTTATATAAATATACATTGCGATTATAATGGTTTCAATGCCTACAAATGCCAAAATATTAAATAAGAAGTTACAAAACAAACACAAAAATCATAACGTTAATCAACAAAGGACCAGATAACTTACCAATGCAAAAACGGTGTTCGTAGGATTCATGGCAACCTGGTTCTTAGCAACATCGCCAATAAGACGCTCACTATCAGTAAATATGCAACATAAGGAGTGGTTCTATTGCCTTGATCATTGGCAATGATCTCAACACGATCATGCTGCCATACTCCAAGACGCGAGTACGTAGTACCTAAATCAATCCCAATCGTGGGATCTTCACCTTTCGCAGCCATTTTTAGACACAACTTATAAACAGAATTTGGATTGTAAAATAATATGCGAAAGTTTACTGTTACTACAAAGTTGGTACAAGTTTGGTTAAGATTGTGCTAAAGGGTATTAATAGTGTTGTTAGAATAAATCACAATCGTTGATTAAAGTTGCATGAGAATTGATAAAACCGAGTGATTCGTTTGTAAATTTGACCAACGTGACATTAGGGGTTCGTTGCTTTTAATTCCTCAGCATTTGTATAAACTTTTCTTTTGGTTTTTAATAAATAAGTCATACCAACAAATAATTTTAATGAAATTCCACTAATTTGTTAGTAGAATACCAAAATTTGAAGTTACAACTAACAACGGTGCTTAGTGTTGTCGTTGTTAACTTGTTAACAAATAAGTTTTCAAAACATTATGACACCACTACCAACAAATTCTGTATATTTCGGTAATATGATCAATAGAAATAAGCTACAATTATGTTGGAGATATAGCAGGAAGTGTGGTTAGTGGCGCTATTGGTGACTTCGTTTGAGTACTAAACATTTCCCAAACTAAGATGCTCTTATATTTTTGGTTTCCCATATAATTTGGTTTTGAATATACAATTGTGATTGAGGTTTTTTAATGAGGCGTACGCCTTTTATGGCATCAAAACCATTAGCATATACATCTAAACCATTTTTTCTACACATAAAATGCCATACTTAATTCACTATATAATGATTAATGCATACTTACATCAATAAAACAATATATGGAATTTCCATTTTTGTAAGCAAGTCACTATAAGTATGATAAAACCATGAAGCAATGTATGATGAATCTTGAGGGGTCCAAGTAAGCCCATTTTAGTTAAATTATGCTATTCATACCAGCCCAGCTGTGAGACAAAAGACATAATTGTTGGGCTGAGACCAATATAAAATTATGGGCAGAGACCAACATAAAATTGATGATTATAAACTTGTAAGAAGGGGCCCGAGGGGGTGTTCATAATTCAGGTAATATCCACAGGATCTGAAAACCAAAACTGAATTGAATCCAAGTAAATTGAATTTCTAAATCGGTTTTGGGTTAAAACCGAACCAAACCGGATTAAATATTTGGTTTGGTTTCGGTTTCCGTAAAAAGTCAACTGTACCGAACCGAAAATCGAATTGGTATAAATACATATTTTTTTTATACATTTATAGAAAAAAACATTACTGTATTAAAACCTTTTTTTATTACAAATTTAAAAAATTTAAGTTTGTAAATCTTATTTTTTCTCAGTAATGTATCTCTTTCACTAAATATTTAAGCATATATTGACTAAGTTTTATAATTACTCTATTATATATTTACCATGGGAAACAACAGGCGTTTATATGGCTTCCAAAACGACGCCTTATTTCTTTGGCTTTGAACGACCCCGTTTCATGTTTGGGTATAACTTTGGACTAAAACGATATCATTGAGAGAGAGGGAGAGAGAGGGGGACACACACACACACACACACACACACACACACACACACACACAGAGAGAGAGAGAGAGAGAGAGAGAGAGAGAGAGAGAGAGAGAGAGAGAGAGAGAGAGATTGTGGTTTGGTGGTAGTTTCTTGATATTGTCGCCTAATTTGGGATTCAAAGAACGAGAAGATTACACATTCAGAGCTTCAATTGCATGTAGGAGGTTTATTTTGGAACTAGGGTTTCTTTGATTTTGGATATGTTTTAGTTTTGATAATTTTGATTGATGTATGATATTTCGGCTTCTTAGTTTTTGTGTTATGATGTTAGTGTATTTATGGATTTGTGCTTTTGTTTGTTTAAACTTTGACATGCTATATGTATAATTTGTCAACATAGGTGTTTCGTGATATCCCGTTAAGTATATTTAGATATGTGTTCCAATTTCTTTAAACTTTGTCATATTTTTAAAGGTTGGTATGTGGTCAGGGTTACTGATTCTGTATACTTTATGTTCATAGGGCAACATAAGAGGTTGTGATGATATGGTTCAAACATTTTTTAGGCTTTGGGAACATTTTCTTTATAGTTATCGATTATCTACACTTTATGTTTATGGGGGGCAATGTAAGAGGCTGTGACGATAGGCTTAAATTGTTTTTAGACTTTCGACCAAATTGAGAATATTTGCATCTAGGCAAGGTAACTTATTAATTTTGCAGACTGACCGAGCTCTATGAATGAGTTTCATGTGCAGTGGATTGCTGTTTTATTTATTTATTTATTTATTATTATTATTATTGATACGTGGGAATCGCACCAGGCTTTACCTCTCAAGGGATCTTGAGAAGCTTACAACCCCCACCAGGCAGTGTACCTGATCGTTGTAGTATAGTATAGTGACAAGTACCGGGGGATTGATCGTTCAGCTAGGAATAGTGTCGCTAGGATTAGAAAACCTAAATACTAGTTCTAGAGATGAAGGATGATTATTTTTTGTATTTTTATATTTTTTAGAAAGCAAGTAAATATCTCGGGTTTGAAGGATTTGGGCGGAATTAGTTGCTAGTCAACTAACCCAATACTAAAGATGCAATCAAAATAAAATACTAGAAATGAAAATAAACTAAATTAAACTAAGGTTGTGAGCAATAAGTGGAGAAGTTGTGTTTACTTAGATTTCACTACTCCCTAGATATCTTTTACACGTTAATTACTTGTTATAGTTGCGTGGATGACGGATTGTATTCCTTAATACCATTCATGGGGTGGCGCACTTAATTCCCCAATCCTATGAGTGCCTACTTCACTCCTATGTCGAGCCGGCTAAGAAGCTCCTAACATGGGATCATTAGAATTTACTCATGCATTAAATACAACCAATAAAACCTAGTGCACGTCAGTTCATGTTTCCTAAGACGTTCAAGCATGTTACCATTTGGAGATCTGCCAGTTTTCTTAAGCCTAACATCGAAATCATTCATCCAATACAACCATAAACAAGTAATCAACACATAATTAACATCTAGGTTTCATTAGATCTAAGCAAACACAAGATAGATCTAGCCTAGCATGATGGAATTAAGATAAGAACACGATATAGACAACCAACACATAGACATATTGATTGAATTAAAAGAACACTTATCTCAATTACACATGAAAGGGTTCAAGGGCTGAAAACCCTTGAAAAACCTGTAAAATTCGTACTAAGTTCGGCCTTAGGGTTTCTCCAAAACTTCTCTTTTTTTTTGAATGAAAATTAGAAAACTATATATAGGAAATTGAGACTAACGGCGTCAAGACCAAATTGGTGACGCCGTCATCTCGCCGCTAAAAGAATTCTCGGACTGCCTTGATCTACTTCTGACGCCGTCATGTTATAATATTTTCCAGGCCGTCACGTATTTTACTCTTGACGCTCTACCTCGTGACGCCTTCAATTCTGTACTGGGTCGTCATGAAAATTACTCTTGACGCCATCAGGATTTCCTTCTTGACGCCGACACCTACTGTTCCCAGCAAGGAAAATTAAGACTTTGGCGTTTTCTTCACTTTTATGCTCCAAAAACGTCCGAATTGCTTCCTTTTCCAGATTTCTCTCCCAAAGTACCTAAAATCACAAAAGGAATGATTTAGGGCAATATTTGATCAAATAAATTCAATTCCGGGCTTAAATGACCCCCTAAAAGTGGTTCATTTTTCGCCTCATCAATTATTTTAATCCAAACACCTCTTTGCAACACACTACTACCAACACCATTTACCATCACTTTAATCCATAGTTTCCAATACTTTTTATGCTTTCAGAACATCTCCTTCATGGTTACTGATTCAATGCAGTTTGTATTTATAGGGTAGTGTAAGAGGTTGTGATGATAGACTTTAATTGTTCTTAGAATTTTGGCTATAGCGAAATAATTTACATCTACACGAGGAAACTTATTTATTTTGCAGTCATGTCCAACTAATCTAACCCTTATCAAGTGAGTTGCGTGTGGAGTAGATTATTGCTTTCTTTATGTTTGACCAACAAAAAACAGCTAACTTTACTTTTGTTTAAACATTTGTAGAAGCCTTTTAGATTAGTGTTCTTTAACATGTGGCTAATAACTTCCTTCAATGTAGCTTTTCGATTGTTGTTTCTAGGCTGTTTATGGGTTTCTGGGTATGTGTTTCTGTTTGTTTGGGCGAAAAGTGTTTTATCAAATCCACGAATAGTGCTAGGCAAAATGAAAGCAATCAATCCTTGCCTTGCTGTGATAGTCTGGTCATATGGTGGTTTATAATTATTCTTTGACAAAAAACGATTCATGTAAAAGACTGCTAGTAGCTCAGCCTAAACACGAATAGTGTCCGTTGAGCTTTTGCTGGAAATCATTGGTTACTGATTTTGATTGTTAATTATTTTTTAATTCGAGGACTGATAAGAGTCGTATCAACTAAATAATTTAAAGGTGGAGTTGAATTTTTATGTGAATCTCCATGAATATAACAGTTACAAAACTATTTTATATACATATATTCTTAGTTAGGCAGGATATGATAATAAATATGTCGTTCATCAATTATCTTAATGAAGTCGGTCAGAGTTTAAGAATAATTAGCTTTTGCTGAAAGTGCAAGTTGCTACTTCATGTATATAGATTTGGGTATTTGTGGGTGCTTCGCTTTCCGCCTTCCTGTTTACGTGAATTTCTACTCCGTAAAGTTGAATTTTAGTTTACTGAATAAATTTTATGGTTTTAGATTTAATATATGGAAGTTAACGGGTTTTATCTAATTATGTGGTATAAAGAACTAAAATTCTCGTAATTGCAAAACTTTTCGGTTTTGTTTACACTTTCAACACTCATTAAGGATATCTTCTTATATCTGAATTTGTCTTTCCATGTTGCAATTGTTGTTGTTATCACGGGATTCAATGCATAGGATAACAACCGTGTGTTGTACACAGTATAATATCTGACCAAATCAATGCTTATTCTTGGTACAATTATTAAAACATTGTTCTCTATTGTATTTAGGGTATACAAGATATGTCGACTAGATATAATCATGTTCGTGTAAGGAGGATTGGGGAAATCGATATAAAGATCATGTATAATGCTTGAAGGAGGGTTTTCGTTACCAAACACTCAAGTCTTTCCCAAATCTGCGTCTACATACGGACTTTATAATTTTGGAAGTTTTATCAATGCTTAAAGAAGGGAACACATCATATGAGAGCTTAGGTAGAGCAACTTCATTTGGAAACGATGGAGGAGAAACAGGTATGTTATATCCCATTGTATATTTGAATACTGTTAAGTTCCCAGTTTTGCCACGCCATTGACTTTGCTGTTTAGTGTTGCGTCAAAACGACTTTTTATGACAGCGTGTTATGTCTAGGAATAACCTTGGTTCAGAAAAATGTTGTTTTATTTTTTTCTTTCTCTTATTTTCTTGCAAAGTCTTTAGAGTGGATGGCACTCACTGGGCTGTAATGATTTGAATAGTCATTCGGTCATACTTTTTTTATGGGAAAACCTATTTGTCAAAAATGCAATCGTTTTCTTTGACTGATTTAAAAAAAAATTATGTGACATTTGAAGGCTCATATGTGTTTATACGTGTGGATTTTATATGGTTTTTGAAAATGATATGTGGTTGTTAGTTATGTGTTGACTCTATGATGTCATTGCTGATTTTACATGTTGTGTTAGTGTCGAGCTTATTTTATTTTCTAGGGTATGTTGTCAGTGGATTTATAAATACGTGCTTTTGTTTGTGGTGCCTTTGTTGACTAAGAGAATGGGAATTAATGATTGTAAGCAGTTAATTGATGTAGTTAAGAAAAAAGTTAGTGCCTGGAGAAACAAATTTATATTTGTAGCTGGAAGGTTATCATTGATTGCCTCATTATTGGCCTTTATGCATATATATTAAGCTTCAATCTTTCTTTTTACCAGAAACAATGGTTAAAGACATTGATATGGAACATAATGGTTTTCTGTGAAATCAACGGGTTCTTTAAAAAAGTGGTGCTAAACTTTCTTGGAAAGATGTATTAACCTTATGAGTTAAGGTGGGCTAGGTCTCATTGATAAGCGATTGGAATGAAACACTCCTTATCAAGTACTTGTGAAACATTGCATCTAGAAATGAGTCCATCTGGGTCAAATGAGTACATGTGTTTAAGCTGAAATGTAGAATGTAGAGTATAAAAACAGTGACACTTGGAGTTGGAAGTATTCGTGGGATTTAGAGATAAAGTTAGGCCTCACACTCGGTACATTTTAGTTGATGGAAAAGTACTTATGTATGGCATGATAGTTGGCATTCTCTAAGTCCTATGAGCAATATAATCACAAGAGAGCCATATATGAGGTTAGCTTACAAATGATGCAGATGTTGCTGACATGATTGAGAATGGAAATTGGATTTGGCCAGAGGAGTGATACTATACTTATCCAATGTTACATTAAGTTCAAGTCCTAATCTTTCATGAGGAGTGCAAAGATGCTGTTAAGTGAATGTGTAATGATTGGAAGGTAGTAAAGTGACATATCAAAAATATTTGGGAAGCATGGGAGCAAATAAACCAAAGGTCAATTGAAAATGATTGGTCCGGTGTTCTTAAGGCAATCCTAGGTATTCATTTATACTAAGATCGGCTATAAAAGAAAGACTTATGACCCCGTACAAAATGATGATTTTGAATGGTCTTGCAATATGACACGCTCTTTATGTATTGAGTGAAATGATTCTCACAACCGACTATTCTTTAATTGTGCCTATTCCAAGAAGACATGGATTGTTGTAAAGAAGATAATGTCTACTCCTGAACTATGTAATTAGTGACAGGACATTATAAGGAATTTAGTATCAGGCCATTGTTCCAACAATATAAGAAGTCTACTCCAAAGAATGGGTTTGGCTACAATAGTTTACTACATCTGGCAAGAAATAAATGCACTAATTGTTACCCAGGACAAAATAATAGAGGAAGATCTCATTAAATCAATAACTGAAAGTGTTAGAATGCAATTGATGAACATAAAAAGTGAAACAAACACTTTTGGTTGCCAAATTACAAAGGAATGGCAGGTTGATATGAATTATGCAAAAATAGTTGAACTGCATTGAGTTGTTGTTTTATGTATTAGAAGGGAAGAATAAGGGTTGAGAAGGGATTTCTAGAAACAAAGGATGATGCCTTCCTGAATTAGTTGTTAATTGTATTCAACAAGAATTTTTTGCTCGCACATTGCAGTGGGTGAAAAAAATTCATTTTGTAGCTACCTAATAAAGTGTTGATATGTTTTAACAATAAAAAGTATTGACAACAATAAAGAAAATGATGTAAACACAAATTTATAGAGTTTAATGAGTTTAGAGATTAATTTGTTATATTATGAAATTTAAAATGTAAAAAAACTAAATAAATCTTTTGAAGGTTAAAGGATTATTTTGTACTCGTAGAAAAGTTGATGGGGGTATTTTTGCATTTCTGAAATGTATTTATTGTCGATGAACAATAAATAACATTTCATAAATGTTACTGTATAAATGTTAAGTATGAGTGTTCTATATTAAGGTTATTTGACTTCCTAAGGCCGGGCACAGTAAGGGGATTCAATCTCCTTATTTTTCACTGCCACGTCAGATTTCTCTCTCCAGTGACCTGCAGGCGATTCAGTGGCCCAGTAAGGGCGATCTAGTTCAGTTTTTTATTTTTATTTTTTATTTTTTTTGTTTTTTTTAACTTAATAATTAAAACATTAATTTCATTAATAAAAATAAAACAGTACATAGATTGAAAACATAAACTTAAACATTACATAAACTTCAATTATAATCCTAGCTTCAGTTGTAGTCCGGGTGATCCCAAGTCTGAAAGTTGTCGGAGCGGTAACCGTCGTCGTAAGGATCAAAGCTCGCCAACCTCTCTTTTTCTAACTGAGCTTCCAACCTGCTCAGATCCCGCTCCTTCTCAGAGTTCCAGCCATCATCATCTGCTGCCATATTTTTCTCAAAACTTAGCTGAAAATTATCCAGACGAGGCGGCTGTTGTTGTTACTCAACAACTCTTTGTGCAGATGAACTTGGTGCACCTTGCACAAATTGTTGTTGTTGTTGTTGTTCAACCATAGCAGCTTCCACATTTTCTTCAAAGCTCCAACGAATCTTGTTTGTTTTTTGGGCATGTATCTGACTCACACAGCCACGCAATGCTTCAACAACGGCATGATCTTTACGAAATTCATCGTATAAAAACTGGTCGACCACATATTTTTTGTCGTCAGAAATTTGATCGCACTCTGTGTAGCGTGTTCTCATTCGTTGTTTGAGGGCCTTTGCCAGATCAAACCTGCTAATAACTTTGGAAATAGTTTCTTGACGAGCCGTGTCGTCTTTCTCAGCTTGGTTTTTGACCAAATTTTAAAATTCTTCGACGGTATGAGGCAGTTTATTACATGCCATTTTAAATTGAAATATGTGTGAGATTTTGTGAATTGAAGTGTGTAAAATATGTTGTGTTAATGTGGTATTTATAGTGTGTTAATTTATTTATTTATTATTATTTTTTTGAATGTAACGGCTAGAAGTTTTTTTGTTTTTTTTTTTGTTTTTGTTTTTTTTAATCCAACAAACATATAAATGGCAAAGGAAAAAGAAAGAACTCGATCTCATGCTCGACCGTTTGGATGATTTGTCCTACCTCGATCGAGTATCCACAAAAGAGTCGATCGACTATGATCGATCGAATGAGTCGATCGCTTACATCTTCTGTAGTTCTCATATTGTTTACTTGTTTAGTTATTTTTGTCCTACCATTCTAGTTTAAGTTGGTGATGCCTTTCTTTGATAACTATGTCTTATTAGACGTAGATGGCCCGAATCCGGTTATACGTCTAATATGTCTAACCTTATGTGAGGATGTAGCTGCATTTTGGATTTGAGGTAGATATAATTTTTAAGAAATTGTAGCATGCTGCAATCGTATTATTTAACTGGAGATGAGGCCTTCATATGTCCACGTACTCCAGTTACTATTTGTGAGGAAGTAAGTTGCAATGGCAAATGATAGTGTGCAATGATGAGAGAAATGTAGTCAACTAGTCGGTCTACCTACAATCTCCATGCATAGCTGGAGATTCTTGAGAACGAGTACAAAAGGAAAAGGTGAATTCGGATTGAAAACAGTGGATAGAATGTTTGAGTATCTTGTTTGTTTCTTATCTTAAAAATTGTAGTTTGATTTTGGATTTGTCATTTGTTTCAACCTGTGAGATTGCGTAAAAATAATTATATGTTTTTTTGTGAATAATACTGTATATTTTTAACTTTTCAAAACACAGCTTGAAATCTTTTTAACAAATCCTATTGCGCTCGGCGAATCCGCGGATTCTCAACAAAAATTTGTGCAGTACAAAAGTCCAAATAAAAAACTTTTTAAAAATTTGCCCACAACATTCAGTTTCAAAAATGGACCAAAATATGCAAATTTTTAAAACATGCATCTTGGGTCTATAGCCAAATCCGAATATCCGATGAGCTTTTTGACTGGACCCTTGCAATCTGAAAACTCCAATACATTTTGCTTCTTTTCTATCACCACGTATGATGCACCATCAATTAATAATCTCCGTATAAAACCCCTCCGATTAAAAATGAACGATACCTCGTAAGAGCCGCAGTTCATCCTCATCTAATTGTGACTGTATTTCATTGTCATTCACACCCACCTTAATGCGACCACTCACAGTCATCAACTATCTGGACACCACTAATCGGTTTTGGAGAGATATTATAGCAATACCAGATGGATTGTTACGCAGGAGTAATAAGGAATAAAGAGGATGGTGTACATATTTTTGAAAGTACCTTACTTATGTATTTAGGTTTTTGGATTGCAAGTGTCCAACAAATAACTCCAAAACTGATTAGTTTTTGAAACCAAAAGGAAGAGCATTTCGGTTTTGGACCATAGCGAAGCAAGTCATTCATCCTTGGCCTTTGCTTCCCCATTCAACTATTCAAGTACATGATAACAGATATGTTGACATGACACACGAGATTAGAAGATTTTATTGAACTCATGCTGTTTTTAAAGGAAATCAATGTTCGACTTTCAACAATCTAATCTAATTATTCATTGCCAAATTATTTAAGGGTTTCTTTTGGATATTGGATTCTAAAAAGTAGAATATTATTGTAAATCATTAAAGGTAATTCAAAAAAGACAGAATATATATAATTCCACTGTCTAAATCATAACCAAATAAAGCAGTTATAAACTAATTAGAACACGTGAGTACGTGAACTCGCCATTATTGCATCTAATAACATAGGAATTTTTGACTAATTTGCAGAATCCCTAATGAATTAATAAAAGGAAACTGTAGGGATCCCAACGGAATCATTTGCATGCTAAATTGCTAATCACGTGATCACGATTACTGTTAGTTATTTTATCTTTTTTTTGGTAAAATTAATAATTAAAACTTTTAATTATAATACTTCAACCGCATTAGGATATGACGTTTTGCACTAATTCTTTCTATTAAGAATTAAATTTTTTCACTTCTCATAATCCTAAAATTTAGAAAATTAGGAGGAACATAGCAAGAAGATATATTATTTTTGTTTTCTAGTTTATAATTTGTTATCATCTTAGTTTTATATATAACAAAAAAGTTTTGCTAACCTTGCTTTTTAAAGGCTATGATTAGATTTCGTATGTACGTTTCAAAACATTTCTAAAACAATCATTAATCTATAACCTCAACAGTCAACACATATATAATATATTTAACGTAAGTGAATTTCAATAAGATATAAATATATACTGTATCAAGTGAAGTCCTTTTTACACTTGTTGTTAAATATAGTAACCCTAATCATAGCTTTTAAAGTTAGCAAAACTCTTAAAAAATAAGTGAATACAATATCTAAGAGTACAATGCTATATATCACAATATTGAGAACATGAAATATTGGGATCTTATTGAAAAGATGAATGCAATAAAGATCTTAATAGTATGTCGTTCTTTATAATCTAGCTTGAATATAAATTTAGCATGCCGCTTTAAGTTCAAAATTCATTTTGATTGTTTTAGGTTTTATCAATCTGAATATACATAGTTATATGTTTGCATTTGTTTAACCTGGATTCTTAATTACATGTTAAACTATGTTTTTTAAAGCTTAATAACTAGTATAATTAATACAAATTTTATAGTTTAACTTGTTAATTATTTTATTTAACTAAACATAATATTCAATTAACTCAAACTTTCCCTTTATATTCCGATTAATAAGTGTTTTCGACATATTAAAGTTAAAAATTTACCGTTAAAAAGATGTAAATAATTTTCTTACTCGATTGTCCTCAAAGACCACTTATTTTAAACGTAAAAAACGTGGTACAACAAATATAACAAAGTGATCAAGTCATTGTCGACGTGTGATGATGAGCTCTTTATTTGCGTGATTTACGGAATGTGTTTGACGCTTGGTCGTGGAAGAAGCTTGATACCCAAAAAGATAGCAAAACGACATATTCCGATCCAATGACAGCTAAATCAACGATGCCTTAAAAAGGACGACAAAAACTTTAGTTAAAGATCTTAATGATTCAATTGACTGTTGTTGGATTCTATAAAGAGTATATCAAATTATAGGACTTAACGATACTGAAATCGAATGAAGCAAATGATCATTGTATCTTTTTGACCATGGACACTTTAAAAAGGTTTTGAAATTGGCTTTTGTAACTGACATTTAAAGAGCCATGATTGCCAATTAGGTTTTAAGAAATCATGTTACACATTAACACGGTCTATTAAAAAGTACAAGCTAGCCTTTTTACCCATGACATGATAGATTTGTCTTCACAACCAAACATATAACTAAAGTCCATTATATTGCTTGATATTATATATGCGTTGTGAAATGGGTTAGATTGATGATCATGTTGTTCTAGCTGACTAGTGAGAAAAAAATATTTAAATGAAACTAATTAGGATAATAATGAATGATTATAAATGATGGTATTGCGAGACATGGTATCTTTGTGGTGCTAGTTTGGCGATGTATGTGTATAAAGGGTAAATTTGGTAAAAATGGTTATAGAAGATTACTAATGTTAATGATATAATGTTTACGGGTTCTTTGATTTCTACATAACGACCAAAACATGTGTTCGAAGTTAATAAAACCTTTAAAATGGTCTAACACTTTCTAAGTAAAATTTTCTAATCCGTATTCAACTAAACTTTTTATTCATCAATATTTGCTTCTTGAAAAAAAAATGATCTTTAGCAAATAATTAATAATAAAAATATATTGGTGTCTTTATGTTTAAAAATAGATTTGTAGGTGAGATAAATATGGCAGTAAAAGTTTCGCAACCCCCCCCCCCCCTCCCTCCCTCCCCCACATAGATTATGATGTTTGATTATTTGTTCAATTACACATAGATTGTGATGTTTGATTATTTGTTCAATTAAGCTAGAGGTCTTAATTCATTATCAAACTATTCAAAACACGTAAATCTATGACCCACCCTAAAAAACATCTCTTCGGTGATTTGTGAAGAATACCCTCATCTGATCGACTTCCATTATTTTTCTCCATTAATCATCATACTTTTGTAGTTGAACATATTTATAATCGATTTAAACACTCCTATGATGAATTTGCCTTGGTCGTTTTCTTTTTGGAACATCTAGTGTTTGTGACAATCGCTTATATAATCATTTTCTGTCTTGTGGGTTTCTTTGTCTGTCCTGCTATACATATTACAACGATCCAAACTACCCTTAATAGTGTTTTCTCTTTTCGTTACAAGTTCTTAGATACGAATTTAGGGTTTATGGCAAATCGTTATACTTTCTGTTGATTGAACGTGTTTACTGTTATATCTTCATTGTTGGTTGTTAATTGAGGTTGTTTGAATGTAAATATGTAAAAAGGGTTTTTGGATTCGGATGGGAGAGGAGGAAATCACAAGAAAAAGGATGGTATTAGCGTTGGGATTGATTCGATAGTTGAACCTGTTGAACTAAGTGATAACTTAACTTATCCCGTGTTAAAATCACTTGCAAATTCAAATGGTGAGAGTGATGATGTGGTTAACATATTGAACGTGGATTTGTCTAGTGCAAAACCTAATAATTGTAGTGTTGATCCTACTAATGCATTGATTGAAACTAGTGGACCTGTTCCAAAGGAAAGTACTAAAGAGACTAGATCATATGCAAGGATCTTTAAAGGTGAATCAAGTGGGAAAAGTGTCGATTTTTGAAAGTTGCTAGCACCAGCTGGAAATGGACCTGATGTAGTTGTTTCAAAGGACTCTGTCAACATGGTTCATGAATGGTTTCACAACATTGTGTATGGTTTCTTTTTGGGCAAACTTGTCGCATACCCGGTAGTCGAGAACTATGTAAAGAATACTTGGAGTAAGTTTGATCTAATTAAATCTAGGGAAAATTACCAAAATAGACTAGTTGCCCTATGACTTATCACTTTCCACACCTAAAATTTTCAAAAATCCAAAATAGACCAAGGGCGACTTATTTTTAGGGCAACTCGTGTCTACGTTTAACACGTGTCCTTAAACAATCGAATAAAGATTAATCTAACTACAATACTTGGACACTTGTTGACTTAAGTCGTCTAGTCACTCGGTTTATTTTTGACTTTCGAAAATTTTATGCCTCAAAAGTGATAAGTCGTAGGGCGACTTTTATATTTTGGTAATTTTTCCTTAAATCTATGATGAATTCTAATGGTGTATTCTTCTTTATGTTTAATTCTAAAGACGGGCAGGCCGCAATGCTTGAAAATGGTCCGTGAATTCACAATGTGCCATTAATTCTAAAAAATGGTCATCTGATGTGAATATTAGGAAGGAGAATGTGTGTAATGTTTCGATTTTTGTTAAGCTTCATGATATTCCTATTACTACGTTCACGAAAGATGGTTTGAGGGCTATTGCAACCAAACTAGGCACCCAATTGATGCGTGATTCTTACACGTTCACTATGTGCATGGAGTCGTAGGGGTTGGTCTAGTTATGCACATGCCATGATTGAGATGAGAGCTGATGCGGAGTTAAAACACTCCCTCGTGGTTGCGATACAAAAATTTGAGGTTGAGGGTATAGTATGCACGCTATTTGTATTGAGTACGAGTGGATACCTCCAAGATGCTTAAGTTGTAAGGTATTTGATCATGTTCTTAATGAATGTCCTACGAAACTTGTCACATATACTATTAAGAACATGAAAGAGCCTAAGCAAGCTATACGTGGGGGTCAGATTGGTTCGAAGATTAAGTTCACTTATCAACCTAAGGCACTAAGAAAACCGAAGGTAACTAAAGATAAAAATGATACTACGGTTCCTTCCACTTCGAACTTGTTTGATGTATTAAGCCTTTGGTGGATTTGGAGAAAGGAGAGGGTCGTAAAGATTTGGCATTTGATAGTTCAAGTACTACATCTCTGGCTACAAGGACTAATGAATTAGAAAGTCAAATGCTTGATGAGAAGCTTGTACTATTGGGTGATGATGGAAAACCAATAAAACCTTGTGAATCAAAGCTTCCTATGCAAAAGGAGGCTACTTTGACATCGATATGTGAAACCAGTCAACTATGGATGAGCAAGAGGAAGATTCGGATAGTGATGTAACCGAGGATATTGATGATGACATGGCTCGATATATGGCTAACCCCAATCATGTTGGTGTAGGTGTTAATGATGCAAGTCTTCTTGAGTATGAAGATTATGATGGTTATGATGGTTACAAGTATGATGTTAATGACTTAACTTATGAACAACTTACTTTCTGTAATGCGTGTGACATTCGTATCCGTAGTAGAGTTAGGACGTAGTTCTAATTTTTTTGTTGGCATTTTATTTTGGTAGGTTTATAAGATTGGTCTATCTCTCTTATGATAACTTTTGTTTGAAGCATAATATGTGCGTTTGTTTGCCTATAATGAGCTGAGATGTAGGATCACCCTCAGCCTATGTACTTAATTGTTCTTTGGAATAATTTATTTTACCGGGTAAACCCGTTACAAACAAAAAGAGAGTAAATCTTACTGAGTAAAAATATACTTTTTTCAACTATTCAAGTTTGAGTTGTGTGTCATGTCTTCCTAGCTTCTAGGCCAATATGGAAGTATCGCAATGGGAGTATTATAAAAACAAGGAGATATGGTTCGGATTCGGTCATCACATTTTCATTTTTTGATGCAGTGATTCGTATCTCTTCTCAGGCAATATGGAAGTATCGAGATGAAGGAATCTTCAAGAGCAAGAAGCTCAAATTATCCGACTTTAGTTTCAATGATAAAAGCACTTTCTCATCTTCAGGTTCATAGTAAACATATAGCTGTTTTAGCAATGTTTAGGCAGTTTGTTCTTTTGTTTGCTTGAGGCTTGCTATGAAGCCATACTCGATTCAGGACACGAAGTGTAAACTTTATGAAAAGTGTACTTTTTTTTATACGTGCAACTCTCATTAACATATTTATGCTACTTTCTAATTTTATCGGTCTAACTTTAGTTTAGCCAAAAATATTATTTAAAACGCGAAATATGCTCGACAATTAATATAATGTTGTCTTTTTAGTACCTATATGTGGTCATTAAATGGCAACGAAAGTTTTTGTCAAGTCACGTTTTGATACGTGAACTATAAAATTTCCCCGTAAAATGTTAGAAGCTTTCCAATAGTTTTCAAATATATACATTTTAGTGACTTGACTAACCATTAAAATCTGAAAATTATCATTATTTTATTACGTGACAAGTCACAAAAAGGTGCATATTATGCCATTTTTGAAAGTTTCTAACATCTGATGAGATATTTTCTAGTTACTTATTAAAACTGGACTTTGAAAAACATTACATAAATCCTAGTTCGGCCTCTCTTTGTTTTCTGCTTCTTTTTGTTCGGGTTTTAATTAGAGTGCTTTTTGGTGTTGCTTTGTTATTCCTGATTTTAGGTGCTTTGCTAGCTAGTTGATAAAGTTACGGTTAAAAAAATTAAACTGCGAGTTGTGGGACGAAGAGGCTACAGACTCAGAGTATATGACTAAAAGCTGCATGGGAAGAGGGCTTTTTCCCTTTCCAACTATGTATTTCCGTTTTATAGTTATTTAATTCCTAGTATATTAGAATTAAACTGCATTAAAATTGGGTAAAGAGTAAAAAGAGACCAAGTTTTATTTGTTAAAAAGACTGTGAAATGGTTTGGAAATTAGATTCGGATACCACCAGATCTCTCTTTTCGTTCCCCTACATGTGCCGGTGTGTCACCTTAATTACAACTCCCCTTTTCTTGTCATTTTAAACACTGCACCACTCCAATATATATTCCATGCATATAATAATATAGTCGTTTGTTTAAGGGCAATAAGATCAAGAAGGAAATCTATCACAAAGCAAAGAGATTAATTATAAGGTAGGGTGGTAAAAGAGTGTTACAAGAATTACAAAACCATTTAATCTGATTAATTTATAGTGAAACTCTTAATATGTGCTACTAGAAAGTATCAAATAGAGAACCAAATATCTCTCATGCCCGGGGATTTGTCTATTTGTCAATGGATAGAGTTTTTTTTTTTTTTGGAACGACAGTTGTTTTATTAAAAAGAGACTAATAAAGAGCTAGATTTAAGTTACATGAGAGGATAGAGGTTGACTAAACCTCTATCCCATTGGAGGAGGGAAAAAAATCACTTTCTACATTTACTAATGATATACAACGAAGAAAGCTTGATCTCATTTAGTTTAATTCAAAATAAACTAAATGTTATGGATTTGAATCATATAGCATATATAGAATGTCCATTCAGTTATATGTAAAAAGCAAACAATAATAGTGACATGTAACAATACAATCCATTAGAAGAACTTTGTCAATTACCCACAAACGAATTCTCAAGTATTTGCCCAAATTACTCAAAAAGGTAATTTTTTTAGCAACTTTTATTTCTCTTAACTGTAATCTATTAAGTGGCCTCAAGGCCAAGGAACAGGATTACAAAGGATTGTTACAATCGGATTTCGGATCGATTTACAAAGAATATACATACCCACAAAGGTACATTCTCTGTGTAGTTCGTGGGTAAGGTATGTAATTCCGCTAACATAATTCTCATAGATGATGACACTCCCAAATCCTGATCAACAAATAATGAACCTGTATAATACCTTAACTGGATTTCGATTAACACTCATGGTGGATTTTTGTTGCCTGTAACTTAGAACATATAGAGGGCTTAAATGTTATATATAATCTATATATTCGAAACGAGTTATAACAAACTCTCCCACTCAAGCGCTTGTCCTCATCAGACTAAAACATATCCATACTCAATATCCCATGAGATGCATTAGACGCGTGCAACTAAGAGGCTATTGTTCTCAAGCTTATAATTTAAAGAAGCTTATTATTTAAAAAAAAATAATAATAAAAAAAATAAAAAAAATAAGGAGAGCTTAATCTCATATAAGCTTGCACGAAAGAGTAATGTATCAAACATTTTGAGAGCACGTGTTTTCGCTTTCACACCCTCGAGAAGAAACGTTATCTCAAGCGATGATATATGGACCCTATCTAGGGAGATTTAAAAACGTCATGTGACTATATATGTCGATCAATCCAAGTATGAAAGCCTAAAAGAAGCATTACTAATCGGATATTATGGAGATTTAGGAATATGATTTGCTTCGACACAAAACCACCGAGGAAAGATACCCTATGTGAGGAAATCAAGGTTCTTGCACATACTTGGATTTTACACAAGAATAAGAATTCCAACCCTGATTGGTTAGAGTGGATTTATGATCCTATAAAATGCTAGCTTGTACTAATTTGTTGTAATCCTTTTCTCTAGCTCATTGCTAGGTTTTTTTAACAAAAATTTGTTGCCGTTCAAAATAAAAAAGCATTACTAAATGTTGTGCAGGTGCTTTCTTTCTTATAAGATAGATAGTCTTTTGGACGAGTTTGATGTTATTATTAATTTGATTAACATTTGTTTGAGTGGGTTACAAATCCTAGTGACACTTTAGTTCTTTGCTTTTGACGCCTTTTGTAGTTGTATGATACATTGATAATAAATTATGCCCTTAAAAGAATTACGTAGTATATTGAAGCAATAAACTATAAGGGACAAAATCGACTAAACATGTCCCACAGTTGATCAAGGGAGACAGACGACGGAGCGTTGCTAGAAGTGATAGGTAATCGTGACGTGGTTAGTACTTTAATAAATGGTGAATCAGCTAGGGCCACTAATGATCATTAAATATAATTTATGTGTTATTTAATCCCGTAATCAATGGGACTAAATTAGGGCGACATAGCCAAATTAAAATCAAAATACGAAACTATAAGCGTAGTTGCAAGGAACCCTAAAATGGTGACATCGCATTTGTGTGAAAAGATAGTCTATTAAGTCTGCAAGTGTAATAGTTGGTTCAAAACTCACAAATTAGTCGATTGAAAAGTCAGAATCAATAATTAAAAAATAAATAAATAAATAAAATATATACATTTCCTTTTGATGAGAAAAAAAGCTTATTATTGTATAAGCTTTTATGTTATAAATAGTATAGGTGTTGGAAATAAACTCAAGTTATGATTTTTAGTATAGCTAGTCATTTTTTCTTTGAGCGGTTTAAATTTTGTTAATGAGACTGGCAAAAATATAAAAGGCTGCAAAGTATTGCTACATGCACACTTTCGATTTTAGGTCGACTTAAATCAAAGTATTGCTACATGCATACTTTCGATTTTAGATCCACTCAAATCAAACGGGACGAAAAGAAAATCATCTATGTGTAATCCAGGTGAATGAAATCGATTTAACCTCTTCGAGTAAGGTAACCCTAGGTGGTTTAACATCTTTAAAAGAGTTCAGGGTTATGATGTTACATTTTTTTGGTTATTTTTAGAAACACCAATATGCTATTTTATTTATTTATTTATTTATTTTTTAAAGATTATTATTTCAAAAAACAATTAAGTACACTGGATGTGAGTGAGTCTCACACCTCAGTCCCAAAAAGCAAACCAAAAGCGCCTACAACGCTTAAGACCTAAGCTACCATAAGAAATAGCATGTCATACTTGCGCAAAATAAAAAAGAATAACCTATTTAAGCTGACCATGGAGATTAATGTCATATGCATTAACAAACTTCAATTGTGCGGCCCAGGTCTATGATTTACCTCGGCAATTTGAGGAATTTAATAATCAGTTTGATTTCAAGCTTCAAGGCCGTTTGAGGAAGTAATCTCTTATTTGGATTTGTTTATTTGTTTTGCATGTCATTTTTGTTTTTATTGGTTGTTCTAGTTGTTGGTAGTTAGTTGTTCATTTTTTTGGGTAAAAGGTCAACGACCCGGTAAATATATTACTCCAAAAAACATTTAAGTACAACGGATATGAGTGAATCCCATATCTCAGCCCGTTACATAGGCGAAAAGCATACATAACAAGATACTTCCTATTTTCTAGACAAGAAATTAAAACCACTACCACATAATATTGAACGACTCGGACAAACATATAAACTACTTCCTACGACCTTGGAGATTAAAGCCATAAATGACATTAAGAGCATCCAATTCCCCTGGAAGATCGTAAATTTGCTTCGAGTAATCATCATAGTCGTCAAGCTCCTCTTCACGTTCATGACCTCCACCAAAAAGATTTGCTGATTCGTCGAACGTGTTAAGAACCTCCTCCTCCTCACTATCAGAAACCACAACCTCACCCACCTTGGAAAATGGGTTAACCCTCTTAGTGACAGAAGCGGACGGAATAGGATGACCTTCATCATCCACAAGGGTAGCTTTCCCATCGATAAGTAGTTTTTCAAGCTTACTAATTTTATCAACTATAGGAGTAGAACCAATATCCTTAATTCTCATTGAATCACTCACAAGCGGTTCTTGTGATGTAGACCAGTCTTAACCGACTCATCCTCATTAACTTCCATTGTACGGCCATCATCCACATCCATGTTGGTGTCATAAGTAAGAATACCAAATGTATCCGTATCATCCATATTAAGAGCATCAAATTTGTTGGATGTAGAAATCTTAGTACCACTAGAACTAGCCATATCAGAAGTCTTCTTCTTAGTGCCACCAGCTTTCTCAGGCTCAAGAGGATTCTTTTTGGGTTGATACTGAAGCTTCTTACCCACAACAGGTTTAGTAAACCCCCCTTGACCCAGATTTGTAGAACCTCCATGCTTACCCTTCTTCTTGTGATTGACAGTCTTGAAACTATCAGTAACAGGCTTAGTAGGCTGAACATGAGGTATAACAACTGTAGGACAATCAGTCAGGGTATGACCAAATATCTTACACTTGTCACAACGGGGTGGTTGCCACTCGTATTCAACCCGTATCTTCTCAATAGTCAAACCCGATCCATCAAGTAATGGTATCTCAACAGTGAGGCTATCCCGAAGCACCTCATCCGACTTCACTTCTATCATGTATCTAGCAAAACTACTACGGCCTCACGATTCCTTGCACATCTGGCTTGTAAAAGCATCTAACCTTTTGGGCGTGCCAATCAATGTGGCCAGAAGACTGAGGCCATCATCAGAAAACATAGCAAGGGGAACCTCATGGAATTTAACCCACACTGGGACTTTAGTCAAATCTTCTTTAAGGAGGTTTGTGTTCAAAGTCCATGGTTTAAGGATAATAGGAACATTTCTGATCAACCAAGGACCATTATCAAGCACATCATCAACACCTTTCTTCGAGTTGAACTTAAAGAAGAAGAACCCCTTAGCATTCATCATAACCTTTTGCACACCAAACTTAGCCCATGCATTGCGAACAAAGTAATCAACAACAGGAAAAGCAAGGCGTTGGCCAAGGAAGTAACCGTATAAAGTATTCTCAAACCGCGTGTTCACCTCTTCCACTACTTTCATTGGAACTGAAAGGTCAATATCATCCTTGATTTTGCTACATTCCAACCTCCGAAAATTAGACACATGTTTCTGAGGTTCATTAGAAGTAGCACCCGCATAAGAAACCGACTTCACACCAGTACCATTAGTAGGACCAGAAGTGGCACTCTTATTCAGATTCCCATTACGACCAGAAATTACACCAGTACCATTATTAGTACCATCCATAGGGTTCCTTGTAAGATTAGCTTCAGAATCACCAATTTCACATTGAATTTTGTTCATAGCATCATCAAAATTCTTATTCGCATTAGCAATCAATAGTTCCACATTAGGCTGTTGAGAGCCTTGTGAAGACGAAGAAGCATCATCCATTGTAACATCAGCATACGCACCAAGTGAAACCGGCTTCACTTGCTCAGGCACATGTGCACGTACATCACAATCAACACCATCACCTGAACCACTACCCTTTTCCATCTTCTCTATGTCACCCCCTACACCTGAATCCAAGGAACCTGACTTCAACACATCAGCACCCTTATTCAGATCTCCACTCTCATCATCCCCACCCTTCCTAGCAGCCGTATCCTTATTAGCACTCATAGAACTCAAAAAACCCCTATTCATCTCTCACAACCAGTAGAACAAACCAAGCAAACGAACACGAATAACCAGCTCAAAGCAAAACCAAAGCAGAAAAAGTAAAACCCTAATCGCTTAGGGTTTACACATGAAGCACACCAAAACTAACCAACGTCCATATTCATCCACCCAATAATTAGTATTAGAATCAAGTAAATAGAGGATGAGATGGATAGTAACCGGCTAAGGACAATAGAATAGTGCAGAGTCGAATAAAACCTTATGTCGGATAAAAAAATAGAAAACGACTAAAAACCCTAAAGTATGATCGATCTACCTCAAATCCAGATGATACCAATGCAGCAGACAATCAAGAATCAGAGAATCAAGATCAGAATGATGCAAGAAACACGAGGTGGTAAAGGAGATCGATCCGAGTGAATCGGTGTTAGGGTTGTTAGGGTTTCGATTTTGTCACCAGAGAGAATCACTTGGTTGCTGCTTAGTTTTGTCACTTTTTAGTTAGTTTGTTCAAGTGGTTGCTTGAGGTTAATGTGGCGTTTAAGCCACATTTCACTGTACTTTGAACGGTTTTTTTGGTTAATATATTTTACCAGGGTGGAAGTTCCCTTTTACCCAAAAAACTTCAATTGTGCATCAGTCCGAAGAGTTTTAGTCATAGGTGTCTTCCTTCCACTGCTCCAGCTCTTCATACCCACTATGCTACTACTTTTAGACCCATCAAATGCCATGAAACTTGTGGTTTCATTGTAGTCCTCACGAACTTCATCATCATCGCAATCACTATCCGAAATAACCAAATTTCCTACCTTAGAAAATGATTACCAACCTTTTTTCCATTTTTAACCATGTCAAGTGTGCTATTTGAAGAAGGAGCAGCACTGAACGGCCTAGGGATTTTTCATTGTTTTTCATGTGTCCTCCATCAACATTAGTAACAACATTACCACAAGATGCTACATTAACAGTAGCACCTTCATCCAAATCAACAATAGGCGTATTGGAATTACCACTTAGTTGAATATTTTCCACAGCAGAATCATTTATCTCATTAAGAGCAGCAAACGCATTAGAAGTACTAACCGTATTATGATTTTTGGTAGGTTGTTTAAAAGTAGACGCCACGTTGGTTGAAGTGTTCGCCACTTTTACAACCTTTTTTGGTTGTCTAGATGTAGACACCTCTTTTGTCTTATCTTTAGCAGGAGACGTCTTGGCATCCTTAGGAGTAACCAGCCGATACTCAAATTTGTTCATTTGAATAGCATTGAACTTCTTAGTATCACCACCTTTCCGCTTCACAACAGTAAATCCATCATTAGACACCTTCTTAGATACACCCAAATGAATATCTTTGCATTTACCCATCCCATTCACACACTTTTGGAGCAGCTTTAGGACAATCATCATTCCAATAACCATAAAGCAAACAAGTACTACACCGAGGTGCTTACCCACTTGTATTCAGTGCGAATAGTTTCCTTTGTATACCCTTCCCCTACGAGTTTAGGAACAACCAACACTAAATTGTCACGAAATTCATTGGATGCATTGATTTCTATCAAAGCTCTTGCATAACAAGTACGCCCCCATGACTCCAAACACATGGTATTAGTATAAGAATCTAGTATCATAGGAGTACCAATTTTAAAAGCAATCAAAAATCAAACTACCCGGAGTATAAGAAACCAAAGAGACATCGTGAAACTTCACCCATACCGGAACACATTAAGAAGACTTGTCGATGGAGACCACTTGTTAAGAAAGATGGGGATTTCACGAATAATCAAAGGTCCATCCCGGAGAATAGAAGCAGCATCCTTTATAGATGATAACTTGAAAAAGAAAAAATCATTCGCGTTCATCATAACTTTCTAAATTCCATATTTTCCCCAATTGTTACACACGAACCATTCAACCATAGGAAATGCAAGTCTTTTACCAACCCATAAAGCGAATTTTTCATCCGCTCATTCACCTCTTGTACCGAATCTATAGGTAAACCCACATCATAATCAGCATTCTAATGTAACATTTTTTCAATAAACCGAACGTTAGCTTTAGTAGAAGATGCGGGGCTGACTTTAGAAGCATAAGACGAGGGGGATTCCACATTAGTTTTGGTCACTGGTATGTTGTCTACTGATGCGTGTTGTGTCTTGTGTAGTACAGAGTGATTTTGCTTATTCAAGTTTTACATTTATATTTAGCCGACTTATCCTATAACACACACTAACGAGTAGTGTACCCGATCAATATGTATATCGTGGTAAGCAGAGTGTCGATCACTAAGAGTGGAACGTAATATCTAGTTAATCTAATCAATATTTTAAATATACTAAGTTAGTTTTACAATCTAATCTAACTTAAAGGGGGGTTTTAGCCTGAAAGACTAACACAATTTTGGTTATTTAATTAAACTAATATAACTAATGAGAACGAAACAATGAAAGACTAACACGTACACAGATAGACAATAGATACAGATAGAAGTCCTATCCTTTTGTTAAATAGCTTGTCACTTGTTTTATTGCTATTTTTATATGATGAGTATCGTAAACTCTTCTCTCTCGTTGGATCCTAAATATAGGCGAGTGAATTCTTAATGATCACTTATGCCTATCTTACTTTCTAGACGCTAGATAAGTAAGCATGGAGGGGGTATGGCAGCCCAAGCAAAACACAGCTAGACACAGAGGTTATCAAAGCACATATACAAGTCACCAAAAAAACATCATATAAACTAATAATCGATGGGAAAGCAATTTTAAGGGGAGCAGTATAGCGGCCACAAGCCCATCAATCCTGATGAATTATAGTTTACTAATACATTAAAAAAACTACCTAATGAATTAAATACATGCAGGACATTCTTACTGCTCTAAAATCTTCGTTTAGTGTGTGTCTTGTGTTGTCTTGCCATCTGAATTCGTCTCCTTAGCGTTTGGTTGCATACAAAATTTGTCTAGGTCTTGGGGTATTTATAGTTTCTGTCAGAGGGGTAGATGCGGCGCATTGACTAAGTAGATGCGGCGCATCTACTTAACTTCGCGTGGGGTCCAAGATTAACATATTCTGGAATATTCGTACACCGTCTTCAGATGCGGCGTATCTTGAATCTCTGTGCGGCGCATGTCCTTCAGCATCTTGGATTGTCTTTGGTGAAGTCTTGATAGAGATACGACGCATGTTGATAATGAGATGCGGCGTTTCTGGAGTAGAACAAGTTGGTTCTTCTTCGTTGACCAAAGTTTCATATGCGGTGCATGATAAAATAAGATGCGGCGCATGATTCAAAGTCAGACAATGGTCTTTAATTTAATCTATTCAGCAGGCTTTTCCAATCTTGATCCTTTATCTCCATATTTCATCCAAAATCGCCAAGTTTCACCAATTGCTTGTTTTACCTGAGAATTATTAAAGTAAACGATTAAGTACCAATTCTCATACATAATATAATAAAACAAGTCTATTAAATAGGACAAATAATGGCAATAAAGTTTACTTATTTAATGTTATCATCTACCTTGTCATCAAAAGACATATAATCACTAGCAACAAGACTCATTGCCTCTTCGAACTCTTACACAAATGATATTTTTATTGGAAATTTTGATAAATCATGCTACATAAAGATGATGTTTTATACACCCTTCATATAAATACTGTTTAAAGTACACTCTTTGTATAAAATGCTCAAAATCCAAAAATACCAAATAAACTTTTGCACTGTTAACTTGCTAAGCACTTTCTTTGTCCAACTCCATTATCATGTTCTTTATTATCTTTTTAACTTCATTTCTTTTGGTGAAGGGTTTCTCATGGTAAATTTAATACGCCAAAAAACAATTAAGTACAATGAATGTGGGTGAATCACACATCTCAACCCAAAACTAGGCGAAAATAAACGCAGCAATAGGTGCTTCAAACCTAACCTATCATAAGAATGACATGCCACACTTATGAGACTTACTACAAACACTATCTAATTTGACCACAAAGAACAATATCAAAAGCATTAGCAAACTTCATTTGAGCATCAGTCAAACTAGGATCATCAAAGTCATCATCGTCGTACAGGTCTTCACCATGATTTTCCTTCCATCATTCATACAAGATTTTTTGTGCCCCCTCCACTACCACTTTTAGTAGCTTTATTAACATTAGAGCTCGTAGAAGTCATATAAGAGGCAATTTTATTGTATACCTCGAAGAGTTCACTATCACCATCCTCATGAACCAGATCATTAACCTTTTTAGAAGCCACATTATAAGAACTAGGAACATAAGTCAAATCAGCCCCAACCTTGTTTGTTACACTTGATGAACCAACTACATCTTAAACTACCTCCTCACCCGAATTTGAATATCCTCCATTTTATCCAAGCTCATTGTCTTTCTCAATTGTATTAAGCAAATCAAAAGGGTTAGCTGAAGTAGACTCTTGTCTAGACACTTCAGAATTCCTTTTCATACCACTTGAACTAGCACCATTCTTTTTAGAGACGGCTTGGTAAACTTGTTTCTTAGGCTTAAACTGAAACTTAGAGCCCATATTAGTACCACGAGGTATGTCTAGGAGGTTGTTGGAAACCATCATGATCCGTTTGTTGTTCCTTTGGTTTTTAACAGCTCATTTTGGACATAACAAATCATCATGCCCAAATATCATACACACACCAGATCTAGATGATTCTCATTTTTACTCCACCCTCACCGTGTGGAGAATCTCTCCATCATTCTCCACATTTGGAATAGCAATAATCATCTCATCCTTTAACTCCCAATCAACCCTTATATTTAACTTCATATTTAGCCACCTATTTATGCAAGAATTATATCATAGAAATCCATGGTTTTCCATTAAGTCACACATAAATGATTCATCCGAACTAGATATCATGTCAATAAATAAAAAAATACGAATTTGATCAAAAATGATAGATAAAGTTTGTGAAAAACCTAAGTTTGGTTGAATACTAAGGCAATATACAAATTTTGTAGTAAATAATCATATGTTGAAGAAAAAAAGTGATACAAATGATGAGAGAGAAAATTGAAACCGATAGAATTAAGACAAAAAAGAAATGATTTTATTTGATAAAAAAAAGTTATTAAAGAGAAGAGTGAAAACTGAAAAATGATGAATTTCATATGTAATTTATTTTTATTATCAATTTCATATATACACAATGTACAACCATTAAATGTATAATTTACAATATTTTTAAAGTATATTTGGATAATTATGAAATTTTTCAATTTTAAGGAGGAAAAATACGAAATTGTGCCATTGAAAAATATAAAGAAGATAGACGAATAAAAAGAAAGAATTATAAGAAAGAGAGAAAATATGTATACGACTTAATCATTTTATATTACAATACGTATAAAAGTAAAAGAGAGAAGATAATAATTGTTAGAAACATATAAGAGATAAAATCATATTGAATCCTGCAAAAATAATACGCAACGTAATACTTCCTCTATTCCAAAATAATTGTTATCACAAAAAGCATACAGTTGAAGACAAACATAATTACTGTCTGTATTTTCTTACTTTTTTCTCGAATAACAATTTTACTCTTTACTAACTAATTAATTCTTTCTTGATAATTGATATTTTTAATTCGGTTAAGAATAATATGGTAAAATCAATCAAAAAATTTATCTGCTTTTAATAGTGGACAATTGATTTAGGACAACCGAATACAAAAATGTGGACAATTAAAACGGATGGGGAGTAATAAACTTGAATTTCTTAAAATGTATTTTCAAAAAGAATTATAGCAATATGTGTATCAATATGAAAAGATCAAATGATTCATTTGTGATGTATCCATTTTTTAGTTAAAAACTTAAATATTTTAAAGATGTAACTGATTTGAAATATAAATATAAGAGAATGAAAAAAAATAATATATTACAATTTTGATGATATATATGCAATTATTTGTAAAATGACAATGATATAATCGGAAGTAGTTTTATTTCTACAAAAAATGCACGTATGAAGCACTTTTTTGGTTAAAGGTGTATTATGAAGCTTTATCAGGTTTGTAGACACACAAATAAAGTTTCTACATAAATGTCCTTCCAAGAAAAATATTATTTGCAGTCGACGGGTATACACGAGTAAAAACTAATAATATACAGTACACATTTTAACTTGAAATTTGAACTCAAAGCTTTTAGCTAAGTCACTACAACATTCGCCCTAACCTTTTAGGGTTGTCGGGAAATTGTAGAGAGAAACGAATACCATAAATGAAATATTAGGGAACTAGTGAAAAGAGGTCAAACTTTTGGTGAGGACATTTTTTTTTTTTATTATTATTATTATTATTATTATTATTATTATTATTATTATTATTATTATTATTATTATTATTTTTTAACATAATGGATGGCCAAAGACTGAAAGTCAATTTTTTTTGTCATTTTTTGCCCTTTGGCGAGAACATGGATGTCCTCGTCAAAAGGATTGTCGCCCGACCTACTTTTTCTTGTGAGTTGCAACAAGTCCGATTTTCTCTAGAATGCGAGTGAAGGTAGTAAAACGAGAAAGGGAAAAAAAACGTGTGGACATTATAACAAACAGAGTTCTATAAGCTTAGGAATACAATGAAGAAAAATAAAACCCTACATATATAAGGAAGACAAAAATAGAGAGTGGGCTAAGAGTATGGAACAAAAACAAATAAACACAACACACCCTACAATTCTTCCTTTATCTTTCCAGGCTCATAATATCTCTCTGTGAAAGTCCCTTATTATTGATGTGATTCTCCACCATACTCAAACTTTTTCAAAAGAAATTAAAGAAACAGATAGCTCTCAATTAGTGACCACCCAAATCATCATATGGTTTTCTCATCACTTCCTTCCTATCTAGATCATCCCAGTTGGCCTCAGCAGGTAACTCAAAGAATGCCTTTGGTTCAGTTTCATATAATTTTTCTATGGCAAAATGGATTAAGCTAAGGAGCAATAAAAAACGAACACAACGTATGTGATTGGCCTATGTTCACAAGCATGAACACAAATCTTTTATGTATTCATGTAAAAGGTGTTTCAGAGTGTTCTTGTTTGATTGATTGTAATTATGTTTTGTACGTGTTTCTTAATTAACAGTTCCTAAAACTTAAAAAATAAATAAATAAATAAAGGTTAATAGCTACTTTTCTTATGAATTCATATAAAAAGACAATGATATCGTATATTCTTAGTAGAATATACTCACATCTTGATTTTTTTTTTTTTTTTTTTTTGGTCTTACAGCAACCAACTGGAGGCTTTGGTGGTAGTGGTGGCAGCGGAGGGGATCATCATGATATTTCTCAGCTTCCGCCACCACTGATGCCACCACCTCCACTACTAGTAGGTGGTGGAGATGGAAGATCTATACACATATCGGATCATGGAAGGATGACTAAGCTGCCACAGCCAGATACCGCGATGAAATGCCCTAGATGTGAATCTACTAACACAAAGTTTTGCTACTTCAACAATTACAGTCTATCACAGCCACGTCACTTCTGCAAGACTTGTCGGCGCTACTGGACAAGAGGTGGCGCGTTGAGGAACGTGCCTGTGGGTGGTGGCTGCAGAAGAAACAAGAAAAGTAGCAAGGGATCAAGGGGTTCTCGGTCTAAGTCCCCGGGAGCAAACACAAGTTCCACTAGTAGTAATCCACTTTCACCTAATAGTTGCCCGAGTGATATATTAGGGCATGTATCGCACAACACTAGACCACAATTTCCCATTTTGCACCCCTTGCATCACTATGGAAGTGGAAATCCTGGCTTAACATTTGGGGGTGGAAATGCAAATGATATGACTAATCTTGGTCATGATAGCAATTACCCTAGTAGCAAATTTACTCACTTTCCATTTTTGGAAGGTACTAATGGGGGTATGTATGGTGAAGGCCCATCGAATTATGGTGGACAAGATGGAGGAATGAAGATGGAGGCAAATCATCATAATCAACAACAACAACATCAAGGAATGAATTTGTCTAGAAATTTTCTCGGTATTTCAGGAAATGATCAGTTTTCAGGGACTAGCAATGTTGCATGGGGTACAACTGATCTAACAGGCATCACTTCTACTTCTACTACTACTACTACCCATCTCTTGTGATTTACATATTGTTTTCCTATCTTTCCACTCTAAGCTTGCAACTTTTTCGCTTTTTTGCACAAAAGCCATGTACATTGTGCATCGCTAGCGATTGAAGGATTAGCATTTGATGCATAGAGTGAAAGTAAACCTTGCATTTGATTGAAGTTCAGGAAAGTTGAACTGGTATGAAGGAAATTGGTGGAAACCCTAGGTTATAGTGGCTTAATTATTTTAGTAAGATATATATATACATATAATTTACTTTGTTTATGTGTTAAGATTATAGTTTGTGAGTTGCAATGTACTACTGTCAAGTGTGCTAATTTCGTTTATATGTAATCTTGTTTATGGTAATGAGCTTTTAAGTTTCACACTTACATATAGTTTACTACTTTACTTTAGTCTATCTCTTCTAACATACACATTTTTTGCCAGAGAAAATATGGCTCTAAAAATTCTATTCTCCATCAAGATACTATCATATAAACCTTTTGACCGTTTTTAGGGTTTTAAATGTAAATTACGTAGTATTTGAAGGTGAGTTTCAAGTTAATTTTAAACTTGATGGTCAGAATTCTAATTTGATCTTATTTTCTGAAACAGAAAGAATTCTGATATGAATAATCCGAATTTTATTTAACGACAAACACATATTTCATCGAAAAAACAAGTTAAAGGCGCTATATGTAAGATTTCAGCAACTACCCTTGACAAACACCTCGTCGCATGAACCGGTATTGATTTAGAAAAAAGCGGTGAATGATAACTTATATTTTAATTTGTGTGTACTGGTTTTGTGATAATCTAAAAGCAGATCATGGATGATGAGTTCATGATGCGTATGTAATTAGTGACGCTATACGAATTGCGGTTAATACCCTTTTCCATGGTAAAAACTTTGTGCAAAAATTGTTTGAGATGCTCATTATGCTTCTATATGATACCAGAATCATCTTTACATATTCTTGGCTAAAGTAACTTCATAAATGTTTACTACCCTTGACTATGACCAATGTCTTAATTGAAGGTAAAAAAAAAAATCTCTGACATTCCCTTCAACTCCCTATTTTCTTGAAAACCGGAGTATATTTCTTATATCATATCACAGCAATGATAAATAAATACATATGTACAAATGTATTTTGTAGGTTTGATGGTTAAAGTGTAACGTACGTATACTTGGTGTAAAAGAGTATCACTGCAGGTACCAAATCAAAGCGTACAGTTTCTTACTACCTTCAACATTTTTTTTTTTTTTTTTTTTTTTTTAACGGCGGAATTATATAAATACTATCGAGAAACTAAAAAATTGAAAAGTTACAAAGGACTATTACAAGCATTTATTGGATTAAGGATCCAAACATTCCAATTTGGATGAAAATCCTTTTTTCTATGGCTCAATATCCTTTGTAACGCTATCTCCGCTAATTTGTACTATAATTCTTTGCTCCCGTTTTGTTTATTTATTTATTTATTTGTTTATTTTATTTATTTTTTTATTTTTTTTAGCACCCTACCTTCTCAGAATGGTTGATACGGAAGAATATTACCGCAGTCTCTAGAAATGCCTTCGTATGAAACACTTGGAGATAACCCCAAACTATTATCTTCTATATGGCTTCTGGTCGGTGTTCAGGCGATAATATGTTATTAATTTATCTAACCTAGTCTAAAAATTAGAGTTTATTAATTTATTAACCCCAAACTCATCATCCATACTGGACAATTTCGCTGGCTCGCTGCTTACATCCTTGTCAAACACAAAATTAGGAAACAACATATGAAGTTAATAAATTAATAAACTCTAATTTTTAGACTAGGTTAGATATATATAGTCTCCTTTTTAGGTTATAATAAGCTTTTGTGTTGTTCGAGTAATTTCTTCGCTTCTAGCTAGGTTGAATTGGTTGTTCAATTGAAAAAATTACAATTCGTCAGTTTTTATTAAAAAAAAAATGTTTTTGTAAAAGTTGTATTTTCTAAATAAGATAGATATATAAGAAGATATCGCAATTTGCTAGGTACGGACATGGTAGAATTTTAGCAAGAAATTTTACATGAGTATGATAGCGACAAGGCACTAGAGATTTGAGCAGTAAGGTACGATTAAAATAGCAAGTAGCATTGAATTCTGTTGTTGCTTTTTAAAGGCTAACACTTGAGCAAACTCCCATTTCGAAAGTGAAGAAATTTTGTTATCAAGCCCATGCTTTAAGGACCAAGTCAGGACCAGTGTTTGTGTACAAGTTTAACTGTGTGTAATGTCTGACTACAAGTGCATTTTTTTCTTTTAAAAACTGAGTCTTGAATCTTGATCATGATGATGTGGCATTCCATACTATTAAATGTTAAAAACTTATTTACCTTTTACAGACTTCAATTCTATTGCTCGTATATCTAGGAGTCAATTTTCACATGTTCAAGGTAGATACTCTTTCTTTACTAGGATCTTTGGTTTTTAATAACTACGAATCGAGATTGTTACTTGATTACGCATCGACACTTTTTTGTTAATTTATTGGACAATACTCCAATTAAATAATCACAAGAGATATGTCATTTAGTGACTAAACAAAACTGTCATAGAAAGCCTAAAATGGGTCAATAAAAGCATCCTGGTCTTTTCTTCTTTATAAAAAAGGTACATGTCACTACTACATACTGAGGCTTTTTTTTTTTTTTTTGGTCAGATAAAATCTAATTATGTGTGTTATCTCCACCTAAATTCCAAAATTTACTTATTCTTAAATAAATAATATTACAAACTCTTTATTTCTTCAGTATAGTCTTCAAATACATTTATCCCAAAGGTTAAATTATTACTGAAGGCGCGAGTCAGAAATGTCATTTTTTTTTAATCCGGCAATTTTAACTATCACACAACATTTAACCACAAATCTATCTCACATATCCTAAGTAGGACTTGAACCCAAATCTCGGCCAAGTGTTTAGCAAACTCTCTCGGATTCACTATCACTTCCATCATGGGGCCGGTGGGGCCACCGGTTTCGGTGGAAAAAAGAAGCGCTGTGTACTAAGTCTTCTTCAAGTGACCCAGTTGAGTTTTCTCGTGCTATACATTTCCAAGATGGGATTCTTTTGGATGTAATCAGGTTGTGTGTAGGGTACCATGAGAAGCTGCAACTGCTCTTTCTGCACTTCGTTTAGTCTGCGCATGTGATTCAGAATCGCAACCCACTCGTCAAGAGCAAGCTCGATCCCGCAATTGGCTTTTATGGCTGAGAGCTTCTCCCATGTGCATCTCCGGCCTTGATTTGCTGCCTTTTGAAGCTCTAAATGTGATGGTTTTGTATGATTTTCTAGTACTGGCAATAGAACACAAAAGCACCACACTTGCTAAATATCATTGGAGCCAAAAACTGGAACCAACCTGAAGAAATTGTGAAAAAAAAGAAATGCATTTTTTGTTTGTATGCTGAGTGATGCAGATAATTGTAAACACAAGAAGTTTTATAATCCTTCTAGGCAGAGTACCTAACCGTTGTAGTATAATATAGTTAAGACACGTGACTTTGATTGTTCTTTAGAGGAATAGTGAGGTAGACTCGAAGTGTACGACGAATTAAGTTTAAGGGTTGAGGAAAAATTATTTTTCGTCTTTTATATTTTAATTACAAGCAAGTAAAATCTCGGTTTTGAAAGAGTTTTGTTTTTAAACTAATAATTAAATTAAATAAAACTAAATCTAAACTAATTATAAGAAAGGTACATTAGTGGAAACTCGTATAGGTAACAAACATGCTCACTTAATCATGCATCACTCCCTAGTTGAATTCTCGAACTTATTGCTCTGTCACCCTCGTTAGTGCAATGTGTAAGTATTCTCCTAATTCAGTAGCGGGTTGGTCAAGTCCGCTATCTACGTGACAACCTAAGCAAGTGTTACCTGCAGACACGCTTTTTCCCAATAATTAATCACGCGCAATAAATACTTTAGAAGAATCTCCACTCAGTCGACTTATGGTTGCGAGAGTCTCTTTCAATTCTAATCACGTTTCAATAGATGTCTAACTATGGTACGGGATGCAGCTAGTTTTCTAATGCCTAATGTCCACACCACTAGCAAAAAGCAATAATATTAAAGACTACAACTAGGTTTCATGCAATCATAAGCAAACACTAATTAATTTAGCCTAGCATGTTAAATTGAAGAAAAGAAAGACAAATAATCATACAATACATAGACATATTGTAATGATTAATAATTTAATAACTCATCTTAAATGAAACATGGAGTTATTGGTGGCCAAATAGCTTACAAAAGCTGAGAAATTCGTATTAGAGTTTGTCCTCAAAAGTTTCACACAAAGTTCCTCCATTATAATGAAAATAAAGAAAAAATATACAAAGGATTACAAACGTAACGGCGTCACGTGTAAGTTGTGATGCCGTCAGCCTGCTGTCATCTAGGGTTTCAATCTTGAACCGACTTAGATGTGACGGCGTCACTTAGGAACTGTGACGCCGTCAGCCTTTATACTTTTGGTCTTGACACCGTCACTTCGAGGCCGTCCCAATCCACTAAGTGGTCACAACATCTTTAAGCGACGGCATTACGTTGTAATGGTGATTACGTCACACCTCCTTTTGTGATGTGTTTTTCGGGTGTTTTCATTTTCTTCATTTTCTCATCCAATCAAGCCCAAAATGCATCTTTTTCCAGCATTTGCTTTCCAAGTATCTAAAACTCAAATAAAAACGATTTAGTGTAATAAATGATCAAATATGTATGGATTTAGAGGCTAAATGACCTCATAAAAGCGTATGAAATTACACCTCATCACTGGGTATTTCTATGGAAGGTTATTTGGGAAAGATAACTGAAAATCTAGGTTTATTATTATTATTATTATTATTATTATTATTATTATTATTATTATTATTGCATCTCTGGGTTAGGTGTTCTTGATGTTCTTCGTTTGAGATTAAAAATAAATATAAATTCAAAAAAAATTCAAATAGGTAAAAAGATGAGGGTATATTAGTCATTTCGCATGCGATTGACCAGTCAAAGGACACAAATTGCATGAAAACATCCACTGTAAGAATATTTTTTTGCAGTTTTTCTTTTGAGTGACTAAAAGGCAATTTGGACTATACTCGAAGATATTTTTTTGCAGTTTGCCCTTGAAATTATTAGTGTTGGGATTAAATTAAAAAAAAAAAAAAAGTTTCTTGTGTTTTTAGACACTACATTAAAAAAAAAAAAAAAAAAATTGTCATGTTTTTTTTTTTTTTTTTTTTTTTTTTTTTAACTTTGGATGAAAATTATTAAGTTAACTATTTCATTAAGAAAACACTATTTAAATTTTTATGTGAGAATTTAAGTTTGAAATGATATTTTGGGGATTAAATGTTACTAACTTTTAAGGAAAAATATGCATGCTTTATATGTAGCATAGATAAGAAGATATAGCAGTTAGATAGCATTTCTTCGATCTTTTTTTTTTTTTTTTTTTTTTTTTTTTTTGGATGCTGATATGAAATTGCAACAGAACGCTCAAGGATTTCAGAAATTGGCTTTAAAGTATATAAAGAATAATTATGTCGTTGTTCATTATTACTTATCATAAAAAGCTAATATATAACGACGTCGACATGTCGGGTCTATAACATTTGTTATTAACATTTATTAATAAGGATCTTATACATAACTTTTTCACTAAAGTAGACATTGTATTAAACGTTAGAATGTTTGTCATGTGATGAATGAATAACCCTAAACCCTAAACCCATTTGTTGGTCCTGTAAAATAGAGTACAAATTTTTTATTACAAATTCAACAATAGTATAATTTTGAAATAAGTATGGGCAAATTATTAAAAAAAGTATTATACTTGCCACTATTTCATCTTCTGTGTAACGAACAATTTGTTTACTAGATAACTTATTTGACCATAAAATATTAGAGTAAGCATATCATTTTATTGTTTTGGTAGAGGGTTTTCTCTGTAAATGTGTTACTCCAAAAAACGTTTAAGTACAACGGATATAGGTAAAATCTCACATCTCAACACGTTACATAGGTGATAAAGCTAACATAACAAGCATATATACTTCTAAGAATGAAGTAATGAGTACAACTAGATCACTTTTGGCTCAAATGACTACAAACATAACCTTCGACTTCTTCCGATCGTGAATCTTGATATCCCAAGCATCATAGAAAGCCAATTAATCTTCGGATAAATCATGAGCATTGTACTCAACATCATCATCATATGGATCATCATCCTTCATTTTCATCAAGCATTCGTACAAACTCTTGATCTCGTATCCACTCCCACTTGCCATGAAAATCCCAGTTTCGACATATACATTTTCCACATCACCTCTCACTATCCTCGTTAGCACAAAAACTCGAATGAGCCGGTTGTGTACTTGTTACCACTAGTTTCACACTTATTAGGGGAGTATTCTCATTAATCTGTTGCACCTCCTTCACATTACATCCTAAGTCCACTGGTGTAGCCACATTTGTTGTAGTACTCGACTGAAGGATAGACACATTCTTGTCATTCTTTCCTTCGTCCAAACTATTAAGCACTTCAAAAGTGTTAGATGTATTTATAAGAATTGCATTCTTGTTTTGTTGTCTAGATGTAGACGCGTCGTTTGAGTTATCCTTTGATGTAGACGCCTCATTTTTCTTTCCGTGTTTAGCTACAAGCCGATAGGCCATCTTCGTGGTACAAGTACACGGTCAAAATTTTTGGGACCTCTTCGTTTAACTTCCTTAACCCAACATTTTGGTCACAATTCACTGTAACATTAGCATTGGAACAACAATATTCTTTTATCATTCAACATCCATGTGACCAAGAATCTTATGAACCACATCTAGGGGGCCCATTCATATTCCACGCGAATGGAAAATGAATGTATCCTGGTTTGTCTAGCAACGGGACAACAACAACTAACCAATCTTTTAATACATTATCCGCATTTAGTTTGATAAGTGCCCTAGCATAGCTATTCCCACCCCGAAACCCGGCTTTATGTATTTTAATGATATAGCTCCTTGAGTAGTTTGATTGAGACTTTTATTACTCGGGAGACTCGATATGATTGGTTAGTCAACGGAAGTTAAGCTGTAGTCAAACCTAGAGTCAAAATGTATATGTGTATTATGTTTGGTAGAAAGTATCATGTGTTACAAATTAGAAGAGAAAGGACTTTAGGGACTATAAGTGACAATGTGCCAAAGAGATGACAAACTTAAGTGTGAAGTATGTCTTATACTTTCCATAATCTTCAACATACTTCTTCATTTGTGTCGTATGGTGTGTATGTGTGTCTATCCAAACAAAAAGAAGGAAAAACCAAGAAATCTTGATGATCAAATGAAGGTAGATTAATGTACATATTCAAGAGTTTAATCCCTAGCAATGATCCTCCACAAGTAAGTAGTGATTATCCTTGACTAATTGAGTTAGGATTTATGTAGAGTAATTGGGGATCTCATCATATGATCATGATATGATCATATAAAGATTAGAGTTGATGAAGGGTAAGTTATGGGTTATATAAATCCTTATTAAAGATTGTTTTTATGTAATAATGGATGTGGTGATAATTCTTGGTTAGGAATCAAATAAAGAAGAAGATGATGTTGTTGATGGTAAACTTATCTTAGAGCTAAGGTAACTAATTTGACTATAACAAGATATTATATATTGAGTTTATCATATGTATGTTATGTGTTTGATTATGAAGAGGATGTAATAAGGCTTAAGATTTAAGTTGATATAAAGAGTAGGATGAGGCTGGTTGGTTAAACTAGTCAGAATATGGGTTGCCTTGTTATAATGTTATTGTTAGTGTATGAAGCTTATTGTTGATGTGGAAGTAAGCAAGTAAGGGTATGATTGTAGTCTCTTTGAATAGTAAGTGTTGTTATGATGCTATTGTGTATAAATGATATATAATAGCTTATTATGTCTATTACTTACTAAGCTTTGTGCTTATAGTTTAATAGCTTATTATGCCTATTACTTACTTACAAACGGCTTGAATAGTAACTTATGATGTCAATTAAGGTTGGAAGTGCTTGTTGATATTATACAAGTGTATATGTTAGATACCGAGCTCAAAGCAACGTTGAAACCCCAAGTTGATGTTTAAGTATTATAAAATGGTTTATAAACGTTGTTGTCAAGTGTCCAAGTCCCGGTCTTGGTATTCAAGTAATGGTCTTGTAGTGTTGTGTAAGTTGTATCTTAAAGTGGTTCGAAACGGGTGTTTAGCAACCCCGTAGATTATGTTTCCTTGAGTCGTTCAGACCATGATTATTTATGAAAATGGAGTAATATACTTTTCAAATGAGTTCCGGAAAGTTTGGTGAAGTATCATACTCGGAAAGTTGGTTTTTTTCGAGCAAAAACGCAAGTATGGACCAGTTGGATGCCAACCGGTGGTTGGGGGACCTAACCGGGCAGCTGGTGGCCAGTTTTTAAGTCAGTGGGATCAAGCCAGGCAGCTGGCGGCACATTTTTAGTTTTTAGCCGAAGTTCAAAAAATCACAACTCTTAAATCATAAGTCGTTAAGAGTCGTGTCGCCAATCGTTTTGAAGGTAATTAAGTCTAGTTTCAATTAAAAATACTTTTATGGGCTGGTTTGTAATAGAACTTTATTAGTTTATTAAAGAGTAACAGAATGTCAGTTTTAATGTTCCATTTGTGCAAACTTTTTGGTCAAATTTGGTAAGGAGCATTTGACGAGTATCCAATTTCGAAGCAATTATACTTAAATCATCACCGATAAACTCGGCCATAGGGACTTCATGAAACTTTACCCACACTGGTATCTTCCTCAAATCTTCTTTTGATAAACAAACAAAATTCGACCATGTTTTGAGAATAATGGGTACCGTTTGAATTATCCAAAGACCATTAATAAGAACAACCTCTAAGTATTCTCTTGATGATAATTTAAAGAAAAATAACCCTTGCGAGTTCATCATTACCTTTTGGAGACCATATTTTGTCCACAAAGTTCGAGCAAAATGTTGTACCACAGGAAACAACACTCTTTTACCAATGAAATAACCATACAATGTGTTCGCAGATCTGTTGTTAACCTCCTCAACATGTGATTTGAGAATGATAAAATTAGAAGCATTAATGGTGTCGTTGGTTTCAATAAAACAAAAATTAACTTTTTTCATAGAATGCTCATTAGTAACAACCAAAGACGAATTCAAAGATAGATTAAGCTTGGTTGCATACGAGCTAGAGATATTGATAGTTCTCGCATTTGTAGGATCCAATATAGTATTAATATGCATAGTGTCATCATTCGTAGCCTCATGAACACTATCACAAATATTCTAAGTAGCCTCTTCATTCGCAAGGTTAGGACTAGGCTCTTTAGGCACGTTCATGTTAATGTTATCTCCACCAAATAACTCAACATTAGTAGGTTTTAATGGTGGACCATCATCACCCAATAACAATAGTTTTCCCTCTAAAATTTTCTTTTCAATGTCATCAATTTTACATGCCAATGAAGAAGGATTAGTACTACCATATGCATCAAACAAAGAAGGAAAATGTTCGATTCAAGCAGCATTTACCTCAACAATGGCCATGTTCTCCTTATTCAACTCCATATTTATACTTCGAATGCCAGTATCCATCCCATGCTCAACTGAATGCGTATCTTTTTTCTTTTTCTTTTTCTTTTTCCTTCCTCCTCCCAAATCCAAGAACCCACACTTCATACTCAACCGCACATACAATCAGTAACCAAGTTCCAAACACCCACAGAACCCACAAAGTAACAAATGGCCCTAAAAAAAGGTTTTGACGATAATAAAGCACAAGAAAACACCCTAACCAGCAGACCTGGTAGAGTAAATAACCCAGTAGCAGTCATAAGCTAATAAAATAAATGAATTAAACACATTTAGAAACCCTAAAAACTTGTTCGAAGAAAAAACCCAAATACCAAAATCTCACTTAAAATCACGCCAAACATTGATGTGATGGATACAATCATATATCTTGTATGAATTATAGCATATGTTGGCCAGTCCAGTTTATAGTGAAGGACCAAATGTACTTTTTGTTTGTCTTCTTATAACATTTTTTAAACATTGCAGTTTATTACATTAATTGAATTTATAACAATATTGTAATGTATTCATATATCTATAAGCTCTTTACCTACTCTCATAAAATTCACTCAACTGATAAACTCAAAAGAATTCTTCTATTTCATTAAGCATAAAATCCTAGATATAAAACCAAAAAGGTTTTCTAATAGTAACTTTCGAACATCAACATGATAGGAAAACCCTCATATGAATATATCTTTAGTGCTATGGACTTTGTAGAACCATAGCGGAGAGGGGTGAATACGGTCTTTTCGAATAACTTGAAGTTTAATGTAACAATTCGCATTTTCGGATTATTATTCATTTTTACTATTCACTATTATTATTCACTTTCACTATTCACTTCCGAAATTTTTATTTCATATTCTCGTAAGTTAAACTATTTTAATGATAATCCGAGAGTTTGACACTCGTCGGATCATTTCTGCAAAAATCACGAAACCGTGTCTGAGATTTACTTTTAGGTTTAAACGTCATTCCAGCATCCCGATATGTCTATAAAACACTATAAACAATAGAAATATGATTTTCTCTCATTTTACGACAATTCCAAAACTTCTGGAATTTTACGTTTTCCAGTTCAGCATTTTACGCGAATTACGCGTTTTAGACCCGCGTTTCCAGTTTTAACAGCGTTTAAGCAACCCGATAGAACTTATCACTCATTAAATATGCTAAGAAAGGTTATATTAATAAGTTCTAAGATATTTATAAGTTTCATATTTTTAGGATACCCGGTTTTATGTTTCGTGACTTAACGACTTACAATTAGCGATTAACGGAACCAAAACTGACTCCGTAAGCTAGATAAAACCAAGGCAACACATCTAGTCACCTTAGCCTTATCTTGGCTGGCCATATGATGGTTCACCAAGCCTTGGTGGCTTGGTGATAAGCCTTGGACTTTAGGATACATGTATATGCAAGTAAACTTCTAAGCTAAGCTTCCTAAAATATCCTAAACTTGCACCTCCTCATTGCACCTTCCTAACACCTTCCTAACCTCCTTAAGGCACAATAAATACCCTTCCTCATCCTCTCCTAGTCGTTCACCACACATAACACACTTAAATCACACAACCTTTCATTTTTGATTTCCATGTTCCAAGTTACACATAAGAGTTGAAGGCCTAGTTATTCTCTACATGAAACTAGTGTTTATTTGGTGATTCCATGGATGAATTAGGAGCTACACAAGGGTACTAGGGCTGAGTTAATAAGGTTTTCACAAGTTTTATATCAAGGCTAGCAATGTTTGCAAGAGTTGTGGTGAAGGATTAGAAGCTAGGGTTTTCGATTGAAGTGTATAGTTCTTGTCCTAGTTCATGTTTCCCTTTTACAAGGCCAAAAGTTGTAAGAAAACTTATACTCATCATCCTTACTATGTTTTCATAAGCTCTATATGCTATATATGTCTTGTTATATTGATCTCATGATGTACAAATCCTTAAAACAAGTCTAAACTTATATATAATTATATGTTATCATTTATAAAACAAATAAGTAAACTAGTAAGTTATGATATGATAAACGACTAGAAATATATACTTATAGACTTGAAAAAGCTTATAGAATTATAGAGGATCTTACAAGGAAAACGTAGCAATTTGAATCACCTAAAACGAGTACACGGGTCAAAAGATATGATCAAAAGAAGTTAACGAGACCAAAACACCGAAACTGCCATTTACAAACTGTTAAAAAGCTGTCCATTTTGAACGAGGCACTTCTGGTTCGTTTCATCAAAAAGTTAAAACACGAAAGTTATCCGGAACGATGTTTTCCTTCAGTTTCAAAGAAGCTCGAGTCCTGAAAATGCATAACGAATGTTATTTTTCTTCAAATTCTTAACAGCCCATTTATTACCTATAAGACTATGCCTTTTTGTCACAGCTAAGGAAAACCAAATGGCCTAAAGGCCTAGAGCTGAGATCACAAACGCGGCTAAGTCCAAGATTGAGATCTCAAGGCCATGGTAGCCAAGATCAAAGCCACGGCAAGGCCACAGCTAAGACCTCAAGGCTTTCTAAACCAAAATCATTATAACTATTATACATGTTTTACAAATTGAATACTACAACACTAGGGAGCTTCATGTGAGGGGTTCCATTTGGGTAAACGGTTCGACGAGTTGTTGGATTTACGAATTAAAGTGTCCTAGCTCCTCGAACGTTTACTACATGACCTCTGAATTATGACGGCCCGAACGGTAGTAAGAGATATACAAACTATACATGTTTCATAAACCATTTTTATTCAACGACTTACACTATATACTAAGTACTACATCATGAACTATACGCAAGACATATATAGGCAATTCTTCGTATTCTTAGACATTACTCCAACCTAAGTTGCAATAATTATTCTAGGTTGCTCTTAGAGACTTTCGCGTTTCGACTACCATTTTCATTACTCACTACATAAACTTAAGGTGAGTCATAGCCCCTACTCTTTTTATACTTGTTTTAATTCTTTGGGGGAGATACATGCTCAACTACTTGCTTTTGCTTTTACAAATACTCCAAAACATTTATACTTTATTGTGTTATACTTGATTGCATTATACTTGATTGCATTATACATGCTTGTTACACTATACTTGCTTAATTTAAATACAAGATTTGTATTTACGTGAATAGACAATACTCTATGCTGTTAGAGAGGTATTGATAGTACTCATGGGAAGATGCCCCTATCCTTGTGTCTATGCTTGACCTTGGGTGACGTAGTACTATTTGGGAAGATGCCCCCGCCTTTGTGTCTATTCTTAACATTGGGTGAATATAATCTGGTGTATTGTGTAAACTATCTTTTAGCAGTGGGTTGTGAACACACAGGTTGCAAATGTTGTATGGGCGGGATTTGCAACTGAGTGGATTTACATTGCCTTTGCTATGTGAACATTCTTTAAAGGCTTTTTAACTTATTTAAGACAAACTTGTGTTGACACTTTAGCATGTTTATCTCAGGTTAGTAAGGCGATAGCTAGTGCATGGAACATAGAGTCAAGCTGCATATTCTGAAGACTTACGCTTTTATCATTTATCATTCGAAACATTTTGTATACATTTATGTATCATACTTTGGGATCTCATGTTTGTAACTTTGAATTAATTAATCGAATGGTAACTTTTCAAAACGTCTCATTTAGAGGTCGTTTTCTATAACTTGTACTTTGTATTATGAAGTAGCACCCCAAGTGACACAGTCTTCCGCTGCGGTATTTTGGGGGTGTTACATTTATCAACTTCAAGTCTCAAAGATCAACAAGTGGTTATACAAAATAACAATCACAACCACAATATATAAAGCGAGTAAAAAAAACCACGATATATACAAGTTCGGGATGAGGGATACCACATGTACGTACAGTTGTGAATCAACGACACCGATACATTACTAGGTATATTCCTTATGGTGAATTACAAACCGTTACACACTCCACCGATACGCACAAAGATCGGCGCTCACTAAGAAGAGCTACTCTTAGCGGTATTCTGCCCTATGGAAACAACCCACAAGAATCTCGTGATTCGACTTAACTACTAAGACCATAAACACCACTAAGACAACAAAGACTAAAATCATGATTATATGATCAAATATTTTCTCAAATCATTTCTTTTCGTACTTTAGGTACTTGGGACGTGATTTCTGAAATTTGGAGCATTTTGTACGTTTTTGGGCTCAAAAGTGAAGAAAACAGCAAAGTCGCGAAAAACCTGTCAGGAATTACACCTAACGGCGTCACGCCTTAATAGGTGACGCCGTCACTTGAAGAATCTGGAGCTTGCAAATTAACACACGTCGCCTAAGTGTTCTGAAGACTTTACACCTAACGGCGTCAGGTGTAATTAGAAGATGGACGTCTAGTGTTAAAGTTATAAGAGACAGCTCAGAAGACTTAAAGCTAGATGGCGTCAGAATATAACCTGACGGCATCAGAAGACATAGGGTGACGGCGTTAGAAGGTCGACTTGTATAAGAAGAAACCCTAATCACGACGGTCTGACAGCGTCAGGATCTATAACCTGACGCCGTCAGCTTTGTAAATCTATATATACTTTTCGATTTTTCATTTATTAGTGTGACACTTTGGAGACTCAAACCTTAGGATGAATTTCACAGCTATTGTATGGCTTTCATAGCCTCTTTTCTTCCATGTTCAATTGAAGTTAAGTTCTCTTTTAATCATTCAATATGTTTATGTGTTGTTTAATTATCTTTTTATCTTTTCTTTCTTTTAACATGCTAGCTTAAGTTAATTAGTGTTTGCTTAGATCTAATGAAACCTAGTTATTGATTATTATTGTGTTGTATATTGTTTAGTTGATTGCTTCACGTTAGGCTAAGAAAACTGGTTGACCTCCGTTATGTAACTAGCTTTAACGTATTAGAAAACGTAACCTATTATGAAACTAGGTTTTTCTCGTTGTATTTAATGCGTGAGTTGAGGTTTATGATCCTATAATTGTGTAATTGACTTGCGGTTGTAGGTGAAATTGATATTCATAGAGTTGGGGAATGTAGCATACCCCTACGACCGGTATTAAGGAATACAACACTTCAACTAAAACAATTGCTTTTTGACATTCGACAATACAATAAAAGATAACTAAGGAGTAATTAAGTCTAAGTAAACATGTTTGTCTCATTATAAAAAGTTAACCACTTTAATTTTATTGTTATTTTAATTTTAGTTTAATATAAGTAGCTTTTGGGTTAGTTGACTAACAACTAATTCTGCACACTCATCTAAAAACCGAGATTTTTACTTGCTTTCATTAAAATATAAAAATTCAAAAAGAATCATTCCTCACCTTTAGGCTTAAATGGTCATACACTTCAACCTAACGACATTATTCCCCTAGAGAACGATCAATCCTCCGGGTATACCTATACTACACTATAACGGCCAGGTACACTGCCTGGAGGATTGCAAGCTTCTCAATATCCCTTGAGAAGTAAAACCTTTTGTGTGGCCGGCAATCCTCGCATCAAGTATCAAACCCCAACTAGATCAACACCTGATCTAGGCTTGACCACCAAGTTACAAGACTTCACAACCTTACAACTAAATTGAATGAATAATATAATTTTGTTCAAACCAATCTCTAACCTAACCTAGAGACTCGATTCTAATAGAAAGGGTATAGAAAAGAAGATCATCGACACAATTCACAAGCGTTGATTAGGTTCTTGTGAATCTCTCTTGCGGAAGAAGTGATATTTCAATTATAGATAAAAGAGAAATTTAGGTCATAATAAGATAATAGACTTAGAGAGTTGAGAGAAAAGAGATTAGAGAGAAAGAATGTTTTGCAAGAGGTAAATATCAAAAGATAATAGTGGGATATTTATAGCCAACCCCAAAAACTTCCGAGACACGCATGGCACGCTGGTCATGCGCTGGCTCGCCACCCAGCGCACCGGGCGCTAGTCCAAAGATTTTTGCGGGTTTTGGTTTATTTATGCCCGACTCCTGTTAAACCCCTAATTCACTTCGCCTTTGACATTTTCAATAACATTACAACACTCAAAGTGTGATAAGGTCAACCAACTTAAAAATATTTGTGAAGTGAAAACTAAATAGTTAGAGGTTTAGTCTAATTTCAAATAGAAAGAGAACAACCATTGGAGATTATACATAAGATAAATCTTTGACTCCCATATTTGAAATTCAAAATTTAAATTCAAAAACTAGTTGTTATCATAAATGAGCCGTATGATGTGATAAGCTTAAGTGTGTATGTGAATGTGTAAAAGTTGTGTGAGGGAGTGAGTTGGCAAAACTTGAAGAGGAACGGTTATAATGTGTGAGTGAGTGTAAGTTGACATTTGAATTTCAAATTTAAATTAGCTAGTGAATGTAGCATATATGTGTGTATGTAAGTTTGCGTGTGTGTCATTGATGTGTCATAGAATGGGTTGACAATACAAAGCTTGGAGAGAAAGGAGTAGAAGTATGTGAGTGAGATGAGTTGTAAATTTGAAATTCAAATCCAAGCTAGTTGTTGATTATGATAGAGAAGAGTATGGAGGAAGCAAAGTATATGATACATTGTAAGAATGTGTAAGAAAGTGAGTTGGCAATGGAAGTGTAGATATAACTGAAGGTTTATTTAATTTCAATTTCAAATTGGCGTGCGTGTGTATATGTATGTAGGTGTGGGTTTGTGAGTGTGTGTGTAATTCAAATTCAAATTTGAATGTTATGAGGAAGAAGAAGAGTGTTGGATGTCAAAGAGAATGTTTAGGAGATATTGTTGGAAAGTAGGGGTTACAAGTATAATTGTGTGTAAGTGAATGTTTGTGTGTGGGATATTTGAAAATAATATAAAGAATGTTTAGACTTTCATGAACCTGATGCAAGTAGGATAAGTACTTTGCTTCAAGGTAAATCAACATCTCATAAATGAGATAATTGTGTTAACGCAAGGTGACCTCAGCTTAATTGACTAATAATGGAGCAAACCCGTTACATGATTAGTAAAAATAGACGTAAGGATTATGGTCACTTGAATACTTTCCTTTGAAGTTCTAGTGAAAGTATAAACCTCCTAGGTTTGAGGAAAAATAATTTTCCCTTGGCTTGAGGCTTTGTAAAAACGTTTATGAGTTGGCATTTTTGTAAGGGCAAATAATTAAAAAAAAAAAGTATTATACTTTCCATGGTTTCGTTTTTAGGGTAGCGAACAATTTTTTTTTTATTTTGACGGTAATTTTCTTTCATATTCATCCTCTTTAGGGTATTTTGCGAAAATTCTGTTCATTTGTGCCCCTCTTAGCTAATAGATTTTTTTTTTTTTTCGAACGGCAAAAATGTCACATAATACCCTAAAGAGGATGAATTTAAAAGAAAATTACCCTTAAAAGTAAAAATAAAAAAAAAATTATTCGCTACCCTGAAGACAAAACCATGGCAAGTATGATATTTTTTTTTAAAATAATTTGCCCTTTTTTTTTTAAACTCGGTAGGACTTTTTTTAAGCACCTCTCTAAGTCTGAATCTTAAAGTAAACTTCTCAAATATCATGTACGAACCTTAATTGAAAGAAGCACCTTAGTCGGGTAAGAGGAAAGCCGACTTGGAAAAACCGAAAAGACATGGAATGTTGTGACTGGCGCGCTGGCCATGTGTAGCTAGCGTCGGGCCCAGACTTCCCCGGTTTTCGGTTTTTGGCTATCGCTTGTGATTTTAAGTGTCCCAAATGTATATTTGTCATTATTATAATATTATAAGGGCATCGGTTATTATTGCACTAACAAACTTCATTAAGTAGAAATAAAACAAAAAAAAACCCCTAAAAACTCTCTCTCTTGGCAATTTTTCCACAACCCTTATTCCTAATCGTTTTTCCTTGAATCTGCCAAATTCTTGCGTATGTTTTCATCAATTCTAGTTTTGTAATTGATTAGCATCTTTGTTAATTGATTCTCTATTAGATTGGTGCTTTGATTCACAAGATCTGGCTGTTTTTTAAGGATCGCTAATTAGGGTTTCAAAATCGTTTTTTGAGTTTTTGTTGTAACCGACCTAGTCTTTTGCTTTCCTTGTCGATTTAATAACACTATAACTTAATTATGGTGTTCATAATGGGACCAGGTTAGTTTTTTGGTGCTGCGCGTTTAACCCTAACTTTTGTTAGGGTTCCTTACTTGGCTGTTTGATTTGGCTGTATCGGGTTTGTTTTATTGTTCGTGGGTTTAAAGAATAAAGAGAGATGATTACTAAGGGATTCTTGAATAACAAGAATACTACTGATGTTACTAAGTCTAATTCTGCTGGTCCTGGAAACTTGGTGGATCAATTGCTTCCCAAGGTGATGATGTTACACGTTCGCTTGATGATAAGATCCGCGACATGGAAAGGAAAATTGTTGAAGGTAAGCTTGTGTTCGTGGATGATGATGGGATTCCATTACCTCTTAATGATGGGATTCCTGACATTAGTAATGATGCTAATGTTGATGTTAATGTTAATGATACGGTGAATGAACCTCAAGTGGCGATGAAGCCTACTAATGAACCTGTGGTTGATCCTAATGTTGAACAATTATTGTCAAGTGCTCGTAAGAATTTTGATGCTACTATGAATCAAGTTCAACGTGAAATTGCTGCTAATAAGGGTACCATTACGGATGCTAACACTTTAGATGGTTTGGATCAGCCTTCTAATACGAGTAGTATGGGAGTGAAGTCGGTCTCTTATGCAGGTGCTACTTCTAACGATCCTAAGAAATATGTGTCTAATTTTCGTAGGTTGGAATCCAGCAACAAGAAGACTGATGTTGATCTTTGTGTCCCGATTAATGTAGTGGAAGAGGTGAATCTCAGATTTGAGAATACTCTTTATGGGGATTTCCTTGGTCAATGCCTTGCTTTTCCTGTTGTCGATTACTATGTACGCAATGCGTGGGCTAAGTATGGTATACCAAAGGTGATGATGAATGCAAAGGGATTCTTTTTCTTTAAATTCAATTCGAGTAAAGGAGTTGATGATGTTCTTGAAAATGGTCCTTGGTTGATTCGAAATGTTCCTATTATTCTCAAACCATGGATTTTGAACACTAACCTACTTAAGGAGGATTTGACTAACATCCCGGTCTGGGTTAAATTCCATGATGTACCTCTTGCTATGTTCTCTGATGATGGTCTCAGCATTCTTGCCACATTAATTGGTACGCCCAAAAGGTTAGACGCTTATACTAGCCAAATGTGCAAGGAATCATGGGGCCGCAGTAGTTTTGCTAGATGCATGATTGAAGTGAAGTCGGATGAGGTGCTCAGAGATAGCCTCACTGTTGAGATACCTTTAATTGATGGTTCAGGGTCTACTATTGAGAAGATTTGGGTTGAATACGGGTGGAAACCACCGCGTTGTGATAAGTGTAAGATTTTTGGTCATACTCTTATTGATTGTCCTAAAGTTGTGTTACCTCCTACCCAGCCTACTATGACTGTTAATGATGGTTTCAAGACTGTCAATAATAAGAAGAAAGGGAAACAAGGTGGTTCTACTATTCCGGGTCAAGGAGGGGTTCCTAAACCTGTTGTGGGTAAGAAGTTTCAGTATCGACCCAAAAAGACTCCTCCTGAATCTAGGAAAGTGGATGACAATAAGATGAATACTTCTGATGTGGCTAGTTCGAGTGGTAAGGAGATCTCTACATCTAACCGGTTTGATGCTCTTAATATGGATGATACGGATGCTTTCGGCATGCCTACGAATGACATCAACATGGAGGGGGATTCTGGTCGTTGATGAGACGAAAAATGATCCATTTTTAGGGGGTCATTTAAGCCGGAATTCAACTTTATTTGATCAAATATTGCCCTAAATCGTTCCTTTTGTGATTTTAGGTACTTTGGGAGTGAAATCTGGAAAAGGAAGCAATTCGGACGTTTTTGGAGCATAAAAGTGAAGAAAACGCCAAAGTCTTAATTTTCCATGCTGGGAACAGTAGGTGACGGCGTCAAGAGTAATTTCCTGACGGCGTCAAGAGCAAAGTCCATGACGACCCAGTACAGATTTGACGGCGTCACGAGGGTAGGGCGTCAAGAGTAAAAGTCATGACGGCCTGGAAATGAGTTTGTCTTGACGGCGTCAAATGTAGATCAAGGCAGTCCAAGAATGGTTTTGGCGGCGAGGTGACGGCGTCACAAGATTTGTCTTGACGCCGTCAGACCCCTTTTCCTATATATAGTTTTCTAATTTTTCACATTTAAAGAGAGAAGTTTTGAGAGAAGTTTTGGGAGAAACCCTAAGTACGATTTTGGTGTAACTTTACAGGTTTTTCAAGGGTTCCAAACCCTTGATACCTTGCATGTGTAATCAAGATAAGTGTTCCTTTAATTCAATCAATATGTCTATGTGTTGGTTGTCTATATCTTGTTCTTGTCTTAATTCCATCATGCTAGGCTAGATCTATCTTGTGTTTGCTTAGATCTAATGAAACCTAGATGTTAATTATGTGTTGATTACTTGTTTATTCTTGTCTTGGATGAATGATTTATATGTTAGGCTTAAGAAAACTGGCAGATCTCCAATTGGTAACATGCTTGAACGTCTTAAGAAACATGAACCAACGCGCACTAGGTCTTTATTGGTTGTATTTAATGCATGAGCCACTGTTTACAATCCCTATAGTTGTGCTAGGCATGGTGTAGGAGGAGATAAGAGCTCATAGAATTGGGGAGTTATGTGTGCCACCCCATGAATGGTATTAAGGAATACGATCCGTCATCCATGCAATTATAACAAGTAATTAACGTGTAAAAGATGTCTAGGGAGTAGTGAAATCTAAGTAAACACATTTTCTCTAATTACTGCTCACAACTTTAGTATAATTTAGTTTATTTTCATTTCTAGTATTTTATTTTGATTGCATCTTAGTATTGGGTTAGTTGAATAGCAACTAATTCCGCCCAAATCCTTCAAACCCGAGATTTTTAATTGCTTTCCATAAAATATAAAAATACAAAAATAATCGTCCCTCACCTTTAGAACTAGTATTTAGGCTTTCTAATCCTAGCGACACTATTCCTAAGCTGAACGATCAATCCCCCGGTACTTGTCACTATACTATACTACAACGATCAGGTACACTGCCTGGTGGGGGTTGTAAGCTTCTCGAGATCCCTCGAGAGGTAAAGCCTGTTGCGATTCCCACGCATCAAGTTTTTGGCGCCGCAGCCCGGGGAATAGTTATTGTCTAGGTTAGAATTTCTTTTTATTAGGTCTACTTGCTAGATTCCTTTCTAGTAAGATTTTATTTTTATTTTTAGTTTTCTTTAGTCTATCTCATTTCTTTGTGCCTTTGTTCGTAACCACCCGACATCATGGACAACGGGAACATCTTTGAACCCGTCATCCCACCACAACAAAACCCACCATTAGAACCCCTTAGGCCCCGAACCTTAGGAGAGTATTCCCGACCTAGCCATCAAGGCTACCGAAACACCATTGAGCTCACCGGAGCCAATGTGACCCCCTTGCGATCCGACACCATCCGGTTGGTGCAAAGCGGATGTGCATTCCATGGACTTCGTTCCGAAGATCCAAACCAACATCTTAAGGACTTCCTCAAAATCGTAGATTCCATAGACCTAGATGTTGAAACTAGAGAGACTACCCGTTTACGCCTATTCCAATTCTCTCTACGGGATCAAGCTAATCAATGGCTTGAGCGTTTACCCGCGGGATCCATCACCACATGGGACAACCTCACCAATCGCTTCCTTACTCAATTCTTCCCACCCGGGAAGACTGCAATGCTTAGAAATGACATCCTGATGTTTGAACAGCAGCAGGGTGAAACTTTTTATGAAGCTTGGGCCCGTTTTAAGGATCTCCTCCATAAGGTCCCTCATCATGGTATAAACCGTTGGTTATTAGTCCAGATTTTCTACGACCATGTTGACTATCACACTAAGCGCACAATCGATAGGGCCGCGGGAGGTAAACTGCGTGATAAGAACGCCGAGGAGTCTTGGGCAGTTATCGAGGAGCTCGCCACTGATAATCAGGAGATGTGGGAGTTTAATCATACTGTAAAAGTGGCTATCAATGCAATCTCAACATCTGGAGGGACCACCGAAATCCCCGACGAACTCTTATGCAAACTCGAGGCCAAAGTTGACTATTTTGAGGAAAGGCAAAGGAGGCCTTTATGTCCTAGACGAGCCACTGTCAATTTTGTCTCAAAACCAACTTCGGCACCATTATCTGAGTCACCTTCTAGAGAAAATGTTGAGACTCTTCAGAACTATACCCCACCTTGTTCCCCTCCCAAGGAACTTAGCTCGGAGTTTGAAGCTAGGATGAGAGAATATATGGCAACTCACTCTGATCGGCTTGCTACATTCGAGGAAGCAGTTTATAAGCAAAAAGAGGAGATGCAGGAGAAAATGAATGAGATGACGAGTTTATTAGAGGAGTATGCCAACCAGAGAATCCCCGAACGAATACTACTAAGGAAAGAAAGCGCCACTCCCACCACCCAATTTGTTAACTCCATCACCATTGTCCATAAGGATAATGAGAAGGTAGAAACTCCTGCTAAACAGACCTTAGAAAAACCACCAGAATCCCAACCTTTGAGTTACTACCTGAAACATGATATAAACAAAAACACCATAACAAATTGGATTAAGGATGATGGGCGTAACCAACCCTCCAGACAGGTTTCTGAAAAAGAGGAAGAAGAGAAAGATAAGTATGATACGCTTCCTGGAGGACCAGTATTCGAGAGGCTATTGGTACAAAAAGTGGCTACTAAGCAGGTAGCGTGTGGGAACTTTGAGATACCAACGAGCATCGGGGACTTGAAACATCTTAGTGCTTTCGCCGACCAAGGATCGGAAGTAAATCTTATGCCCCTAACTATTTACATCCAACTAACATCAAAAATGCCAGCCCCTACTCGTGTTAGGTTATCTCTCGTTGGACACTCGTACGTATACCCCCTAGGAATCGCAGAAGATATATTAGTTAATGTCGCAGGATTCATGTACCCCGTTGATTTTATGATCATCGATGATAAAGGGGATGGATGCATGCCAATAATCCTTGGGGCACCATTCCTCGCCACCGCCAGGGCTGTCATTAAGTATGAAGGTAGGAAGATTGAGCTTAAATCTGGAAAAAGAAAGATTAGCTTCCCCATGACCCCGCGAAGTGAGCATGAGAATTTGAGTTGGAGAAAGATCAAAAACAACATTGGCACGACACCCATTCATGTTCAGAATAAAATTCTTGCATGGGAGGCAAGAATCAAAAGCTATAAGAAAGCCAAAAATGAAAGAAGAAAAAGCAATAAGGTTCAGGTCGAAATTGAACATACTCGACCCGCAGAAAATCATATACCATTCGAGGAAGGGAGCTTGGTACTCTTGAGACACTTAGAAACAACAATACCACCCGATAAACCAAGTCCTTCGTGGTATGGGCCATTCACAATCGAAGGTGTGAGCCAAGATGGGGTAGCTAACTTGAGAAGCAAATTAGGAGGGATGGTAATTGCAAGTATCAACAGATTGAGGCACTACCACCATAACAGTAATGATCGCAACTACATGGGGTATATCATTTCAAATGATGAGATCACGTAGTAACCCATGACCTTGAGTCTAGCTACAAGACTCGTAAATAAAGAAAAGCGCTTCTTGGGAGGCAACCCATGTTTTGTGTGATTTTTATTTTGTTTGTTTGTTATTTGCTTCCGTATGCATGCCTAGTTTTTATTGTTGGTAGATCATGTTTCTAAACTAAATAGTGGAAATACTTTACTTTGTTGTTTTGGCCTAGTCTTAACTCCACCTAAAAGTATTTTTGCAAATGATAAGTGTAAGGGGAAACCCCAAATGTGTTTTCAAGAAACAAACCGATCATGATTCTCCACAATAATAAATGAACATGTATATTCGTATTTGTTAGAGTCAAATGCTTGTATTGAGTCATAATGAAGTTTTGCAGGATTTTCCAGGAAGTAGGACCAAGTTTTTCCAGAAATTTTCCGGAAACTTAACATAAGAATTTCTGCAGGTCAATTCTGACGGCGTCAGGAGTTTACTCTTGACGGCGTCAGGAGTAAAAATCTGGAAATTTTACCAGTTTTGTTTTTCTAACGGAGTCTTATGGTTTTTGTGAATTATTAAGTTTTATAATCTCCAGGAGATCTGCAAACTTCATTCCACAAGCATTATATCTTATTTTGTTTTTTAGGATTTAGTAAACTTATATAGGATGCCGCCGATTTTACGCGAGGTTGTCTTGTCTATTTTGTCAGGTTTTACAGGTTATGTATGTGATGCGTGGGAATCGCAATAGGCTTTACCTCTCGAGGGATCTCGAGAAGCTTACAACCCCCACCAGGCAGTGTACCTGATCGTTGTAGTATAGTATAGTGACAAGTACCGGGGGATTGATCGTTCAGCTTAGGAATAGTGTCGCTAGGATTAGAAGGCCTAATTACTAGTTCTAAAGGTGAGGGATGATTATTTTTGTGTTTTTATATTTTATGGAAAGCAATTAAAATCTCGGGTTTTGAAGGAGTGGGCGGAATTAGTTGCTATTCAACTAACCCAAAACTAAGATGCAATCAAAATAAAATACTTAAAATGAAAATAAACTAATTTATACTAAGGTTGTGAGCAGTAATTGGAGAAAATGTGTTTACTTACATTTCACTACTCCCTAGATATCTTTTACACGTTAATTACTTGTTATAATTGCATGGATGACGGATCGTATTCCTTAATACCATTCATGGGGTGGCATACATAACTCCCCAATTCTATGAGCTCTTATCTCCTCCTACACCATGCCCAGCACAACTATAGGGATTGTAAACAGTGGCTCATGCATTAAGTACAACCAATAAAGACCTAGTACGCCTCGGTTCATGTTTCTTAAGACGTTCAAGCATGTTACCATTTGGAGATCTGCCAGTTTTCTTAAGCCTAACATATAAATCATTCATCCAAGAACAAGAATAAACAAGTAATCAACACATAATCAATATCTAGGTTTCATTAGATCTAAGCAAACACAAAGGAGATCTAGCCTAGCATAATGGAATTGAGACAAGAACAAGATATAGACAACCAACACATAGACATATTGATTGAATTAGAAGAACACTTATCTCAATTACAATGCAAGGTATCAAGGGTTTGGAACCCTTGAAAAACCTGTAAAAGTTGCACCAAATTCGTCTTTAGGGTTTCTCCAAAACTTCTCTCTTTTAATGTGAAAAACTAGAAAACTATATATAGGAAAATAAGGCTGACGGCGTCAAGACAACAATGTGACGCCGTCACCTCGCCGCCAAATACTTCCTCGGACGGCCTTGATCTACTTCTGACGCCCTATGTGACGCCGTCATCAACTACGGATTTTTATTCTTGGGCTTTTGACGCCGTCAGGATGACTCTTGACGCCTTCATGAACTACGGATTTTTATTCTTGATGTTTGACGTCGTCAGGGTGGTACTCTTGACGCCGTCACCTACTGTTTCCAGCATGGAAAATTGAGACTTTTCCGTTTTCTTCACTTTTATGCTTCAAAAACGTCCAAAATAGCTTCTTTTCCAGAATTCACTCTCCAAGTACCTAAAATCACAAAAGGAACGATTTAGGGCGATATTTGATCGAATAAGTTCGGATTCGGGCTTAAATGACCCCCTAAAAACGGGTCATTTTTCGCCTCATCATATACCCTTACACTTGAGATTTGCATGTCCTCAAGCAAATGCGCTTTTATTCTACTCAAAAGACAAGTTAGGGGTCATTTAACACTAATATAAAAGTAATTACAACAAATAATCGTTCCACTAAAGACCAATAGACAAGCACCTCACAAATAGTGTTTAGATACTCACATCTCTCGGGTGTAATAAACTAATATAACATTATGGAAATGGAAGATATCTCTCACTACCTGTCATAGCAAAATAGATTACCATAGGCTTGGGAAAGGATCAAACCTCCACCACATGGCGTAAGCACCTAGGAATTACACGGTTTTGTTGGATACTCACATCTCTCGGGTGTAATAAACTAATATAACTATCAAAGAGGTCTTTTAAAGGGTTGTAACGTTAGGTATAGGGATATGAATTACACGGTTTTGTTGGATAAAGGAAGTTTTACTGGTGGTGAGTTAACAATCTTGGTTAATTACATGTACAATATGGCGTTGCTAAGCCAAGACTAGACTCGACTTAAGCTAATAAATGAAAAATAACAAAAACATAAAATAAACATAGAATGAAACGGGATGGTAGTCCGTATGTTTTTTTCTCTTTTTCCTTTTTCTATATATTTTTTTTTTTTTTTTTTTTTTTTTTTTTAGACATACACTCTTACCCTACCATCCAAAATAATACATCATAGGGAATGAAAATTCCCCTTACAGTTGAATCTTTACATACTTTACAATAAACTAATCTAATGACTCGAATTAAGAAAATCAAAAAACGTGGAGCACTTTTAAGATTATCGCGCATATGGGGGTAATAATATTATGTTCTTCCCCATTACTCCACAAAATAAGTACTTACCCATGAGTCCCAATCGTCCCAAAACAATATGTACAAGGATATGACTCGACTTAGCAACCATGTAATCAATTAGAAAGTTAACTTAGGGTTTAACAAATAACAATAATGCACTAAAAATGAGCGCATACACGGAAGGCTAAGGCGATTTGGTTGTACATTTAAGTGGGGTGTAACAAATTCTTCCTTTAAGTAAGATGCTTAAAGTTAGAAACGAAAAGATAGGCTCGGAGGGGTGTACTAGGGGTTTCGTGTACTAAAAATGAGGACAACGCTAAGGGTGTGGGAAAAATTAGTTGACTTAACTAGCCAAGTAGTATGACTTAATGGTAAAGTAATTATGATACGGGTTTAACACAAGGGTGATCGTAATGCCTCTTATCATGTAGTAAATCCTACCACACGAATGTAGTCTCACTAGCGGTCTCGGGATGCATCACTAACGCAAGTTCTAGAATCTAAATGCTACCGGTACACTCATAAGCACTAATAATGAATGCTTTTCCTATCAAATCTAAAGGCGAACCTTACATATTTGGGTGGAAAATTTTTCTGAATATACGGTTATGTGCTAATCATACAATCTCCTATCCATGAGACGCTTACTATGGCTAAAGTTTCACTCCTAAATGTTGTAAAAAATTTTAAATTTGGCGCTAAAATTGCACTAACAAGTATTTCTCGTAGTTTTATTACACATCTATTATCAAACAAAACAAACTCAAGCGAAAGTGCATATGTAAGGTATCATCTTTTTACCCTCCCCTTACACTTAAGATGAACATTGTCCCCAATGTTCAAGTAAAGAATGTAAAAGTGAAAAAGCAAAGAGAATGAAATCAAATACTCCCCTGATTCGCTCGGTATGGATTATAGTTTGGCCAGGTTAAATCTTCTTCTAAGAAAACGAACAATCAAAGCTTCCCTTCCAGAATATAAATCATCTCCTTGTCGAACATAACCTGTAAATCCTGACAATATAGACAAGACAACCTCGCGTAAAATCGGCGGCATCCTATATAAGTTACTAAATCCTAGAAAACAAAGTAAGATATAATGCTTGTGGAATGAAGTTTGCAGATTTCCTGGAGATTATAAAACTTAATAATTCACAAAAACCATAAGACTCCGTTAGAAAAACAAAACCGGTAAAATTTCCAGATTTTAACTCCTGACGCCGTCAAGAGTAAACTCATGACGCCGTCAGAATGGACCTGCAGAAATTCTTATGTTAAGTTTCCGGAAAATTTCTGGAAAAACTTGGTCCTACTTCCTGGAAAATCCTGCAAAACTTCATTATGACTCAATACAAGCATTTGACTCTAACAAATATGAATATACATGTTCATTTATTATTGTGGAGAATCATGATCGGTTTGTTTCTTAAAAACATATTTGGGGTTTCCCCTTACACTTATCTTTTGCAAAAATACTTCTAGGTGGAGTTAAGACTAGGCCAAACAACAAAGTAAAGTATTTCCACATTTTAATTGAGAAACATGATCAACCAACAATAAAAACTAAACATACATACGGAAGCAAATAACAATCAAACAAATAAAATCACACAAAACATGGGTTGCCTCCCAAGAAGCGCTTTTCTTTATTTACGAGTCTTGTAGCTAGACTCAAAGTCATGGGTTACTACGTGATTTCATCATCAAACATCACATCCTCCTCATTAATCATTTCATTGTTATTTTCTTGGTAATGTTTTACACGTTGTATGTTAACCGTGAATTCCCTACCTTCATCATCAATTAACACTACCGCTCCAAATTTAGAAGAATTCTTTACCGTGAATGGCCCATACCATCTAGACTTAAGTTTTCCCGGAAATAATCTCAACCGAGAATTGTATAATAGGACCTTGTCTCCTTCTGAAAATTCTTTGGGTTTCTTAATTCTCTGATCATGCCATCTTTTAGCACTTTCTTTATAGGTAATGGAGGATTCGTAGGCTTCTAGTCTAAGCTCATCAAGCTCGTGTAATTGCAAAAACCTATTATTCCCAGCAGTTGTGTAATCTAAGTTGCATGCCTTAAGCGCCCAATAAGCCTTGTGTTCTAACTCTACCGGTAAGTGGCATGCCTTACCATACACCATGCGGAATGGGGTCGTTCCAATAGGTGTTTTGTAAGCAGTTCGGAATGCCCACAAGGCTTCATCGAGTTTGAATGACCAGTCCTTTCTGTTTTGACTAACCGTTTTTTCAAGTATTCTTTTAATAGCTCTATTGGTGTTTTCGACTTGGCCATTAGTTTGTGGATGATAGGCGGTTGAGAATCGATGGGGTACTCCATACCTCTTCATGACCTTTTCCATTTGTGCATTGCAAAAATGTGTCCCCCTATCACTGATGAGAGCTTTCGGAATCCCGAATCTTGCGAAAAGCTTTTTCAGGAAATGAATGACTACTCTGGCATCATTGGTCCTAAGGGCTTGTGCCTCAACCCATTTTGAAACATAGTCAATGGCGACTAAGATGTACTCGTTTCCCCCTGAGGATGGAAAGGGTCCCATGAAGTCAATCCCCCAAACATCGAATACCTCACAAACTTGTATAAAGTTCTGAGGTGCTTCATCCCTATGTGATATATTTCCGGGTCGTTGACATGCATCGCACGCCTGCACCATTTCTTTTACGTCACGGAAAATTGTGGGCCAATAGAATCCCGCATCGAGAATCTTTCGGGCGGTAACGTTTATCCCATGATGCCCGCCAGAGGGACCAGAGTGACATTCCCTCATAATCTTAACTGCCTCATTTTCCGAAACACAACGCCTTATAATGTGGTCAGGACACCTTCGGAATAAAAAGGGTTCATCCCAGAAGTAGTATTTTAGCTGGGAAAAGAACCTCTTCCTCTCGTACTTAGTCAGGTGTTCTGGAACAAGTCTATATCTACTTGCGAAGTAATTAGCAAAGTCGGCGTACCATGGCTCCGAATCCATCATTGACATCAGTTGTTCGTCAGGAAACGAATCCCTAATCTCACTTCTATCGTGCTTATCCAAGGGGTTTTCAAGACGAGATATATGATCTGCGGCTAGATTCTCTGCCCCCCTCTTATCGCGAATCTCAACATCGAATTCTTGTAACAATAAGATCCACCGAATTAGTCGTGGCTTGGTATCCTGCTTCGCAAACAGATATCGAAGAGCTGAATGATCAGTGAAGACGACTGTCTTTGAAAGGACAAGATATTGTCGGAATTTGTCGAATGCAAACACTACGGCTAATAATTCTTTTTCGGTGGTGGAGTAGTTCTCTTGAGCGGGATTCATGGTTTTGCTAGCGTAGTAAATAGGTTGGAAAAGCTTGTCACGCCGTTGACCTAATACAGCCCCGACAGCGAAGTCGCTGGCGTCGCACATGATTTCAAATGGTAACTCCCAGTTGGGTGTGATCATGATTGGAGCTTGAGTGAGTTCCCTTTTTAAGAGATCGAAAGCATCTTTGCATTCTTGGGAAAAATCGAACGGAGCATCCTTCACAAGCAATTGAGTCATTGGCCGGGCAATTTTGGAGAAGTCCTTGATGAATCTCCGATAAAATCCGGCGTGCCCCAAAAAGCTGCGTATTGCCTTAACAGTCGTGGGGTATGGTAACTTAGATATAGCTTCAACTTTAGCTTGGTCCACCTCTATTCCGTTCCCTGAGATCTTATGCCCTAACACAATCCCTTCCTTTACCATGAAATGACACTTTTCCCAATTTAACACCAAGTTGGTTTCCTCACAACGTTTAAGCATCTTTTCTAAATTAGCAAGACAGCGGTCAAAGGAGTTTCCAAAGACTGAAAAGTCATCCATGAACACTTCCATGCTGTCTTCCATGAGTTCGTGAAAGATTGCGGTCATGCAGCGTTGGAAAGTGGCGGGAGCATTACATAGCCCAAAAGGCATCCTTTTGTAAGCAAATGTTCCATAGGGGCAAGTAAACGTGGTCTTTTCTTGGTCCTCGGGTGCTATGGGGATTTGAAAATATCCAGAGAATCCATCCAAGAAGCAATAGTACTCGTGTCCAGATAATCTCTCTAACATCTGATCAATGAATGGTAAGGGAAAGTGATCTTTCCTCGTGGCATCATTGAGCTTTCGATAGTCGATGCAAACCCGCCATCCAGTGACAGTTCTCTGGGGCACCATCTCACCCTTGTCATTCTTTACTACAGTCATTCCACCCTTTTTAGGTACAACCTGCACAGGACTGACCCATGGGCTATCCGAGATCGGGTAAATCAGTCCTGCATACAAAAGTTTGATAACTTCTTTCTTTACTACTTCCTTAATGTTAGGGTTCACTCGCCTCTGGGGTTGCACAGTAGGTTTATAATCTTCCTCCATAAGAATCTTATGTGTGCAAAAAGTTGAGTCAATCCCCTTAATGTCGGCCACACTCCATGCGAGTACCCCCTTGTATTTTTTTAGGACCTCTAAGAGTTTAACTTTTTGTTCTTGTTCCAAGGAAGAGTTTATGATTACCGGGAGTTGGTCCTCCCCCTGAAGGAAGGCATACTCCAAATGGTTAGGAAGCTCTTTGAGATCAACGTTAGGAGGTTCGATAATAGAAGGTTTGAGCTTGTTTTCGGGCTTTCGGAGCTCGAGATGCTCCGTTGCCTCTTGTCTGGGGTAGAAGGAGACTGCATTAACATCCTCCGTCTTTTCCACCTCTAGCAAAGGCAGAAAACTCTCGTCCCGTAGCCAACCTTCATCGATTTGTTCATCGACGCAACTATCAATGACATCTGTGAGTTCATCTACTTCCCCGATAAAGTAGAGCCGGTTGGCTGCTTCGAGGGAGAGGTCCATAGAATCCTTACTGTCGAAGGTTGTGCTGTCGTCTCCCACTCGTAAGGTCAATTTGCCATCGTAGACATCGATGACTGCACGAGCGGTAGCAAGAAATGGTCTACCTAAGATGATAGGTACCAAGTCATCCTCCTCCATATCCAGGATTACGAAGTCGACCGGGAATTTGAATTTCCCAACTTTGACTAGCACATTCTCGCATATCCCTACGGGGTACTTGACTGATCTATCGGCTAGTTGGATGTTCATATGGGTAGACTTCAATCCAGAATATCCTAATTTACGGAACATAGAGTGGGGCATGAGATTGATACTCGCTCCCAAATCGGCAAGAGCATTCTTGATTGATAGAGGTCCTATTGAGCAAGGCAAGGTGAAACTGCCCGGATCGTCTACCTTCTTTGGTAGCCCTCGATGGGTTACCACTGAGCATTCTTCCCCCAGGGTCCTCGAGTTTCTTCCTGTTAGCGAGCAGCTTTTTGAAGTATGTGCTATACTTTGGCATGTGATAGCAAGCATCAAGGAGAGGTATGGTGACAACTGAGTCTTTTAGGTATGACAAGAACCTCTTGTTATCATTCTCAGTTTTCTGATTCCTTAACCGGGATGGGAATGGAATTCTCACAGGTGGGTTAGGAAGGGCCGATGGGGAAGGGATCGTTACGGGCGGTCGGTCTGGGGTGCCAATGCCGACCTCCTGCTCCTCCTCCCCAGGTTTGTTTGGATCGGGGGTGACGGGGGACGAGTTTGGGTAAGGAGGGTCCTTGGTTGTCGTTCCAGCTCGTGTGGTTATCGCGAGCATGGGGTCCTTCTTTCTTTCTAATGGCGTTTGAAAGTTATCTAGGGCTGAGTTGAGCTTGTTGAAAAATTCTCCAATACCCTCCTGCTGCTCGTCGAAAAGCTCATTAAGCCCTTTCATTTGCAAGTCTTTTTCTTGAGTGAAGTGACCAAGGTCATCTTCGAAATTGCTCCTGATTTTGAATTCAGGGCCTTCCTCCCCTTCTCTTCTCTTTACCAGATTTCCCCAAAGGGTGTAATCGTCATTTTGGTAGAAGGGCAAAAGGGAGGGATCAGCATAAATGTCCCCTCCTGACAAACATGCATGTTCAGTTGTGGTTGCTCCTCCGCATTCTTCTACCTCATGCGGGCCTCCACAGTAATCGCAGATCAAGTAAGGATTCGACAACAGTTTAGGTAATTGCGATCCAGCTAGGTAATCCACTCTTTTGTGAATTTTGCTCAACCGATCCGAGGTGATCTCAGAAATGCTGACAGTCGACTCAGGTTCATCCCAAGTGTCATCCTGATCTTGAGCATATTCTTCAATCCTATCCCATCCTTCTTCAGCACTAAGATTGGCCAATCTTCCTTTCCTAGATTGGTTAATTCCGTTCCGGTCATTAGAGGAGATATTTTCGTAAAAGATTTGGACCAAGAGCCAAAGTTCAATGCCATGATGTGGAACTTGTCTTATTAAATCTTTGAATCTAGTCCACGATTTATGGAAGGATTCATCCTTCCCCTTCCGGAAACGAAGGATCCTATCTCTAAATGCTGAGGTTTTTCCAGGTGGAAAGAACTTCTCATAGAACTTGGATATGAGTTGCTCCCATGTGAAAATAGATTCGGAAGGGAGTTTGTCATACCATTCTTGGGCTTTTTCGTATAAGGTGAAAGGAAAGAATCGCAATCGGGATGTGTTTCTAGTAGCCTCATCCGTATGGATGGTGTCCACTATTTTCAGGAAGTCCTTGATGTGTTGGATTGGATTTTCCTCATCAAGTCCGTGGAACTTACACACACTTTTGACAAGCCAAACATCGTTTGCATGCAAGACCTCGTTGGTGTGTTCGTTTGGGTAAACAATGGCATTTGAAAAGCCACGAGGAGTTGGGGAAGAGTAGTCCTTGAGACGCTTAGGAGGAGGTATTATAGGGGTACTCATCTCGTTGTGGGAGCTAGGGGTTGTGATGTGATTTTCTGAATTTTCCTCAGAAAGAGGTGCATCAAAGTCGATAGCAATGCTGGATGGTTCAGGAGTTGAGTGAGTCCGTCTTAACCTACACATTTCTCTTTCGGGTTCTGCATAAGGCAAGACAAGGTCTCTAGTGGTACTACGACTCCTAGTGATCCTAAGGTTGGAGAATTCATTGGTTGCCATGATGGCGGACAATGAAGAGTTACGAACAAAGACACGAAGAAATGAGATAGACTAAAGAAAACCTAAAAATAAAAAAATAAAATCTTACTAGAAAGGAATCTAGCAAGTAGACCTAATAAAAAGAAATTCTAACCTAGACAATAACTATTCCCCGGGCTGCGGCGCCAAAAACTTGATGCGTGGGAATCGCAACAGGCTTTACCTCTCGAGGGATCTCGAGAAGCTTACAACCCCCACCAGGCAGTGTACCTGATCGTTGTAGTATAGTATAGTGACAAGTACCGGGGGATTGATCGTTCAGCTTAGAAATAGTGTCGCTAGGATTAGAAGGCCTAATTACTAGTTCTAAAGGTGAGGGATGATTATTTTTGTGTTTTTATATTTTATGGAAAACAATTAAAATCTCGGGTTTTGAAGGAGTGGGCGGAATTAGTTGCTATTCAACTAACCCAAAACTAAGATGCAATCAAAATAAAATACTAAAAATGAAAATAAACTAATTTATACTAAGGTTGTGAGCAGTAATTGGAGAAAATGTGTTTACTTACATTTCACTACTCCCTAGATATCTTTTACACGTTAATTACTTGTTATAATTGCATGGATGACGGATCGTATTCCTTAATACCATTCATGGGGTGGCATACATAACTCCCCAATTCTATGAGCTCTTATCTCCTCCTACACCATGCCCAGCACAACTATAGGGATTGTAAACAGTGGCTCATGCATTAAATACAACCAATAAAGACCTAGTACGCCTCGGTTCATGTTTCTTAAGACGTTCAAGCATGTTACCATTTGGAGATCTGCCAGTTTTCTTAAGCCTAACATATAAATCATTCATCCAAGAACAAGAATAAACAAGTAATCAACACATAATCAATATCTAGGTTTCATTAGATCTAAGCAAACACAAAGGAGATCTAGCCTAGCATAATGGAATTGAGACAAGAACAAGATATAGACAACCAACACATAGACATATTGATTGAATTAGAAGAACACTTATCTCAATTACAATGCAAGGTATCAAGGGTTTGGAACCCTTGAAAAACCTGTAAAAGTTGCACCAAATTCGTCTTTAGGGTTTCTCCAAAACTTCTCTCTTTTAATGTGAAAAACTAGAAAACTATATATAGGAAAATAAGGCTGACGGCGTCAAGACAACAATGTGACCCCGTCACCTCGCCGCCAAATACTTCCTCGGACGGCCTTGATCTACTTCTGACGCCCTATGTGACGCCGTCATCAACTACGGATTTTTATTCTTGGGCTTTTGACGCCGTCAGGATGACTCTTGACGCCTTCATGAACTACGGATTTTTATTCTTGATGTTTGACGCCGTCAGGGTGGTACTCTTGACGCCGTCACCTACTGTTTCCAGCATGGAAAATTGAGACTTTGCCGTTTTCTTCACTTTTATGCTCCAAAAACGTCCAAAATGGCTTCTTTTCCAGAATTCACTCTCCAAGTACCTAAAATCACAAAAGGAACGATTTAGGGCGATATTTGATCGAATAAGTTCGGATTCGGGCTTAAATGACCCCCTAAAAACGGATCATTTTTCGCCTCATCAGTATGACGAGAAGATGATTTATATTCTGGAAGGGAAGCTTTGATTGTTCATTTTCTTGGAGGAAGATTTAACCTGGTCACCCTATTATCCATACCGAGCGAATCAGGGGAGTATTTGATTTCATTCTTTTTAACTTTTTCACTTTTACATTCTTTATTTGAACATTGGGGACAATGTTCATCTTAAGTGTAAGGGGAGGGTAAAAAGATGATACCTTACATATGCACTTTCGCTTGAGTTTGTTTTCTCTAATGGTAGATGTGGAATAAAACTATGAGAAATACTTGTTAGTGCAATTTTAGCGCCAAATTTAAATTTTTATACAACATTTAGGAGTGAAACTTTAGCCATAGCAAGCGTCTCATGGATAGGAGATTGTATGACTAGCACATAACCGTACTTTCAGAAAAAATTTCCACCCAAATATGTGAGGTTCGCCTTTAGATTTGATAGGAAAAGCATTTACTATTAGTGCTTATGAGTGTACCGGTAGCATTTAGATTCTAGAACTTGCGTTAGTGATGCATCCCGAGACCGCTAGTGAGACTACATTCGTGTGGTAGGATTTACTACATGATAAGAGGCATTAGGATTACCCTTGTGTTAAACCAGTATCATAATTACTTGACCATTTAAGTCATATTACTTGGCTAGTTAAGTCAACTAATTTTTCCCACACCCTTAGCGTTGTACTCATTTTTAGTACATGAAACCCCTAGTACACCCCTCCGAGCCTATCTTTTCGTTTCTAACTTTAAGCATTTTACTTAAAGGAAGAATTTTTTACACCCCACTTAAATGTACAACCAAATCGCCTTAGCCTTCCGTGTATGCGCTCATTTTTAGTGCATTATTGTTATTTGTTAAACCCTAAGTTAACTTTCTAATTGATTACATGGTTGCTAAGTCGAGTCATATCCTTGTACATATTGTTTTGGGACGATTGGGACTCATGGGTAAGTACTTATTTTATGAAGTAATGGGGAAGAATATCACTTATTACCCCCATATGTACGTTAATCTTAAAAGTGCTCTAAGTGTTTTAATTTTCTTAATTCGAGTCATTAGATTAGTTTAATTGTAAAGTATGTAAAGATTCAAGTGTAAGGGAAATGTTCATTCCCTATGATGTATTATTTTGGATGGTAGGGTAAGAGTGTATGCAAAAAAAAAATAATAAAAAAAAATTAAAAAAAAATAAAAAAATTCGAAAAATCAAGAAAAAGAGAAAAAAATAGAAAAAAAAGAGAAAAAATATACGGACTACCATCCCGTTTCATTCTATGTTTATTTTATGTTTTTGTTATTTTTCATTTATTAGCTTAAGTCGAGTCTAGTCTTGGCTTAGCAACGCCATATTGTACATGTAATTAACCAAGATTGTTAACTCGCCACCAGTAAAACTTCCTTTATCCAACAAAACCGTGTATTTCATATCCATATACCTAACGTTACAACCCTTTAAAAGACCTCTTTGATAGTTTATCCTAGGTGCTTACGCCATGTGGTGGAGGTTTGATCCTTTCCCAAGCCTATGGTAATATATTTTGCTATGACAAGTAGTAAGAGATATCTTCCGTTTCCATATTGTAATTTACACTTTATTACACCCGAGAGATGTGAGTATCTAAACACTATTTGTGAGGTGCTTGTGTATGACCTCCGTGCTTGTCTATTGGTCTTTAGTGGAACGATTATTTGTTGTAATTACTTTTATGTTAGTGTTAAATGACCCCTAACTTGTCTTTTGAGTAGAATAAAAGCGCATTTGCTTGAGGACAAGCAAATCTCAAGTGTAAGGGTATATGATGAGACGAAAAATGATCCGTTTTTAGGGGGTCATTTAAGCCAGAATTCAACTTTATTTGATCAAATATTGCCCTAAATCGTTCCTTTTGTGATTTTAGGTACTTTGGGAGTGAAATCTGGAAAAGGAAGCAATTCGGACGTTTTTGGAGCATAAAAGTGAAGAAAACGCCAAAGTCTTAATTTTCCATGCTGGGAACAGTAGGTGACGGCGTCAAGAGTAATTTCCTGACGGCGTCAAGAGCAAAGTCCATGACGACCCAGTACAGATTTGACGGCGTCACGAGGGTAGGGCGTCAAGAGTAAAAGTCATGACGGCCTGGAAATGAGTTTGTCTTGACGGCATCAAATGTAGATCAAGGCAGTCCGAGAATGGTTTTGGCGGCGAGGTGACGGCGTCACAAGATTTGTCTTGACGCCGTCAGACCCCTTTTCCTATATATAGTTTTCTAATTTTTCACATTTAAAGAGAGAAGTTTTGAGAGAAGTTTTGGGAGAAACCCTAAGTACGATTTTGGTGTAACTTTACAGGTTTTTCAAGGGTTCCAAACCCTTGATACCTTGCATGTGTAATCAAGATAAGTGTTCCTTTAATTCAATCAATATGTCTATGTGTTGGTTGTCTATATCTTGTTCTTGTCTTAATTCCAACATGCTAGGCTAGATCTATCTTGTGTTTGCTTAGATCTAATGAAACCTAGATGTTAATTATGTGTTGATTACTTGTTTATTCTTGTCTTGGATGAATGATTTATATGTTAGGCTTAAGAAAACTGGCAGATCTCCAATTGGTAACATGCTTGAACGTCTTAAGAAACATGAACCAACGCGCACTAGGTCTTTATTGGTTGTATTTAATGCATGAGCCACTGTTTACAATCCCTATAGTTGTGCTGGGCATGGTGTAGGAGGAGATAAGAGCTCATAGAATTGGGGAGTTATGTGTGCCACCCCATGAATGGTATTAAGGAATACGATCCGTCATCCATGCAATTATAACAAGTAATTAACGTGTAAAAGATGTCTAGGGAGTAATGAAATCTAAGTAAACACATTTTCTCCAATTACTGCTCACAACTTTAGTATAATTTAGTTTATTTTCATTTCTAGTATTTTATTTTGATTGCATCTTAGTATTGGGTTAGTTGAATAGCAACTAATTCCGCCCAAATCCTTCAAACCCGAGATTTTTAATTGCTTTCCATAAAATATAAAAATACAAAAATAATCATCCCTCACCTTTAGAACTAGTATTTAGGCTTTCTAATCCTAGCGACACTATTCCTAAGCTGAACGATCAATCCCCCGGTACTTGTCACTATACTATACTACAACGATCAGGTACACTGCCTGATGGGGGTTGTAAGCTTCTCGAGATCCCTCGAGAGGTAAAGCCTGTTGCGATTCCCATGCATCAGTCGTACAGTGGAAGTTAATGAAGATGAGTCTACTAAGACAGGTAATGTTTCACAAGAACCCCTTGTGAGCGATTTAAAAGAGAAGGAGTCGGTTATGGCTCCTAAAACTGGTGATACTTGTAATCCGCCCGCCTCTTCTACTAAGAGAGTTAACCCTTTCTCTAAGGTGGGAGATATTGAGGTTTCTGATTCTGAAGATGAGTTGGTCTCTACCCCATTTGATGAGTCTGCTAATCTATTCGGTGGTGGCCAAGAGCTTGAAGATGATTATGATGACTATGACTATGAGGACTATGCAAAACAGGTTTATGATCTTCCGGGGAATTTGGATGCTTTTAATGCCATGTATGGCACCAAGCTTCAAGGTCTTAGGAAGTAATTTTAGTTCGTTTTGTCTTATGTTATCATTTGAGTAGTGGTTTGTTTTTCTTGTTTAGAAAAGAGGAAGTATTTTGTTGTGTAAGTTGTTTGCCTATGTAACGGGCTGAGATATGGGACTTCACCCATATCCTTTGTACTTAAACGTTTTGGTTATTATATTTACCAGGGTGCAAGATTACTCCCCTTTACCCAAAAAAAACTTCATTAATTATGTATATTGCACTTCATCAAGTATGTAGTGTTGTCATGTTATATTTTTATTTACTGCTACTATATATAAATTTACTTCTCAGGTGATATAAACTTCATAAAGCTAATAAATATGTTAATTGATATTTTTAACATGATTTGTTTTGTTCAATTGCCGTTGGACACACTCATTTTCTATCTCCCTAATCCATATAAACCTGTGTTTATGTCGGCTCTATAAATTTGGTGCTTTAATGTAAGCTTTATATTAACTTTACATAAGTTTCATGTCACTAAGAAAATGACTGATAGATTTAATTGGAGATGGTGTAAGCAACTTGCATGATATATGTGTATAGTGATTGGTAAAGGATAATTGGGGTAATAAAAATCTTGTGGGTGGGGATGTTATATACTCAAATATGCATGGGGTCCTTAGTAGAATTGCTTTTGCAGGAATCAAGGGCCATCTATTTGCAAAGGATAAAGCTTCTCCCAAAACCCTATGAAAGCATCATATCAACCATCTCCATCTTTCTTGTTATTCTATTAAGAGAGGGTCGGTGAGTTGCATATGAACTAGTACATTCCTGTTTCTCCCAAACTATCTGCCATATAAATGGTATTATGATAACTTATGAGTTTGCATTTTACATTATGGTTCATACATCATTAGAGCTAGGTGCCTCAGTTCACAATCCATGAAGATTTCATTGTCCTATTATGATTTTCTTGATTCCTTTTAGGGAGAAAAAAAGCTACCTTCATGTATGTCATTCTTGATTTATAGTTTGATTTCAAGAAATTAAGCATAAACAAAAACTAGATATGATGCTCAAAGAGTTGCTTCTTTGTGTTCACTAAAGTACTTGATTCAATACATGTAACACTTCACCTAGCTAGGACCAAAATATACATTATTGTTCGCTTTGCTTGTAGGCGCGCAATTTCGTTTTGAAGACCATGTGAAAACTTACTAGGGGGCTAACCCAACCTAGTACTACTTTCACTTTAACACGCTTAACTGCTGTGTTCTCTTGAGTTATTTTCGCAATTCATTCAAAAACACGTTGTCTCATATTAAGGCGCAATTAATCGAATATACTTATGAACACAGCATCTCAATCTCCATGCTAGAGCTGGTGGATTCACCTAGGGTGTTACAACAGATATGTCGATCTTGTGAAATTATAAACTAGCTAGGTGGCTTGGATCTTGTCCTAGAATACGGTCTAATAATGAGTCATAAATAGTGTATCATTTCTTGTAGATTTGTTGCAGAACGTTGATTATTGGTAACAAATTTCTCACCACCTCAAGAACAATATATCAATTGCAATATATTACCAAAAAACAGTATAGGTATCTGAATATATCTTTCAGATGATTGTAAAAACTATTTAGCATCAAAGTAAGTGAAGTAGTGAAAAATGAAAGATAGACGGCTCTCTAACTTGGAAAGCAGCTTTAGCTTTTGCCATGTCCTTGTTTCCTTTTTCCTCACACATAAAACTAGAGCAAGTTTCACTCAAATTCCTGTGAATCACGTTCTTCCACATGTAAATGCACGCATCGATCATATGATATGTCGTTCGTTATTAAACCTGACAAAAAGTATCCATTACTTATTGATGTATATAGATTTACGAAAAAGTTACAAATACAGGATGTAATTTTTGGAGAATGTAATAAGGATAATACTTTTATACATGTGTCCGGTATCCAAAACTTTAATGTTACAAAAACATATTTTACTGAGGTAGTAAAATATTCACTTTTATCATGTTTCTTCTTTCGCTCACTTGTGTTGTGTATATGAACCAAGGTTTAATAATAATAATAATAATAATAATAATAATAATAATAATAATAATAATAATAATAATAATAATAATAATAATAATAATAATAATAATAAATAAATAAATAATAAATAACCTTTTCAAATTGAGTTAACTGGTTTAATTTGTAACTCTTTGCCCAAACGTTTTGTTATATAATTATTCTCGTTTAGAAAAATGATTAAATGGTAGTAAACTCTAACAAAATTCGTATATACATGCATGCATAATTAATTATTTATCATATAATAGCTAGGTAGAACAACTATTAATGGATATCGATCACATGCATTCTTCCATGTTACATATAACTAATCCAAAATACGTAAGAGATATCTCATTTTATTACCGTCATGGCGTGTGGACTATCTCATCTTATTTTGTGATAAATCATTATCTCATTAACTCCATTTAGTGATAGACCACCATACATTCCTTCCAGTGTATCTATAAGCTCACATGTACATATTTTAGTCTTTAAGAACAATTTTTGCACTCATTAGCACGTTTTCCATGTGTTTAATTATGAGCTCGTGTCCTGATGTCGTCTTATAGACATATGATAACATATCTCATGCAATCCTATTTTCAAGATTTTCTTTTTATTTTATTTTTTTGCATATGTATGTACGGTAGCAAAGAGTTAACGACTTTATTTATGTTTGCTACCGTAGATACAAATGAGGAGAGAAAGACCTGATGTACACATGTAATCCTTATTTTTTTTTTATGAGCTTGTGCCCTGATTTGATTATAAGCTCCTAACCCGGCCATAATATCAGAATGTCACACGTCTCACACATATACGATGTAGTTGTTACAAAAGTAGTGGTTAAATTTAAAACTTCAAAACTCTTGATTTCATGTGGCCAAAAACTATAGTGATGCTGCAAAAAACTGTAATGAATAGTGGTAAAACAGGTTTGGATTTCTTATGGCGTAATTATGAGGCAGGGAACAGTGATACTTCAGGTGGGAAAAGTGTGGTTCTTTCAACATAGGTTTTACTGGCAGAAGCTCGAGTAATATTGCCGGTTGTTCAAAACTTCAAATTGCTCAATATTGACATACAACTGTTGAAATGGGAACTGGCTCCTTGATTTTATACCCGTCACTATGTCCAAGAGACCTCTATTTAAGATTTCTAGTTTGTGTGACGATATTATTGATCGTATCCCTTACTTTGTCTCAAGTGGACATCTGTTAGATGAAGAGAAAATGTGTAATATAGCCAACTGGTATTATCTACGCATATCCACCTTCTACTGTTAAAGAACTTGGTTTTAAGTGATTCAGTGTTAGTTTAAGTTTGTGAATATTCAGGTTAATCAGTTATAATTCTTATGCTTCAATAAAAACAAAAGGACGTGGGTCATAGTCGGGTCCGAGTAAAAACCCTGGTTGGATCGTTAGCAATTGGCTTCATTGTTCGGTCTACTTAAAAGCACAGCCCAAGCCTACATATATAAAAAAACCCAATAGCCTTTGGATTCACATTAAAAGAGTAGATAGTTCTTTTGGGGTCGTATCGTAACATCGGATAATAGTAAAGTCTCTTGGACATCATGGAAGAAAGTTCTTTCCCCTCGTAATCAATCTATGTTGGCTAAATATGTTAAATGTTACGTATAACATTAATAGGTAAATGTCTAGTATCGAACCCGAGACCTCGCGATTGCACACATTACAAACGAGAATTAAAGATTAATAAATATTACTCTAATAGTTATGTATATTTATTAATAACACAAGTATAAAGACTAATGATCGTTAGTGATTAAATGTATGGACTAACTATCGTTAAAAGGAAACGAGAAGGACTAGGATGTAACTAATAGCCAAGAAGGGTCTAGAAACCCTCCTTGGGCTTGATGGCCGGTCGACAAGGGTGAGGGGAGACCCAATCCCACTCAAACTTGTCTTCCAAGATTACACTAGTATATATACAAACCCAGGGTCTCTCATTCACATCTTTTGTGCACACACAATACCCTAAGGCTTTGTTTTCCTTCTTTTTTGTTTCTGCCGATCGAACCTAAACAACCCTAAGGTTGTGGGTCGAATTTTTCATAAAGAAAAATTGTCTTGTGTTTAATCTTTCCATCACTTTAATTCGGTATTAGTTTGTGTGTACAAGAACGAGGTAATAACTCACTATAGTTATTATCAAGAGATCGATAAACAAAACGGTAAGGGGTTTATCATAGATCTATTATTACACAAGATCAAGATTTATTGAAGTGCATCGGGTACGTTCCTATTTATGTTTTAGTTAATATTTATGTGTTATACTTGATCTAGCTTCCGCAAATATGTGTACTTTGATTGTCATATTCTAACAAAATAGACCAAAGAAGATGCTCCTTGGTGTAAATTGATTCGTTCCATTCGCGGGATAACTGGAGGTAGATGACTCCATTGCTACTGTTTCATCGGGACCTTGGTCTAGAATTAGAAAGTTTAAAACTGATCTTAGCTCAATCGAAACTGATTTGCCAATGCTCTTGAAGAAAAAAGGTAGGGAATGGCCAAAATACGTGCTTTTGGCATGATACATGGTTAGTTGGTTCGCCTCTTCGAACTTCCTTCTCACGATTATATCTCCTAGAATCAAACCCGAATTGCTTACCATTATTTCACAAAACCACCAAAACCATACTACAGTTCCAGACTTCCAGTGAACACCTCCCAGGCAGATTCTATAGCCCATTATTCCTTGCTGCCTAACATCTTACAGCCCACCACCACTCCCCCTATTGGGCCTTTGTTTGTTGGGTCGTCATTTAATTGGTCCTGGAGAAGAAAACCACGGCTTCAGGGCTCAGGCAGAACAAGATGAGCTTAATAATTTTGAACCTAAATGACTAATCTTCATCTTACTGTCGATATAGACACATGGGAATTCAAACATGGAGCATTGAGCTTGTTCACAGTCAAGTGTATGCGAAACATCATCACACTTCATGCATACCCTACAGCCTCGCAACCCATGATGGAACAAGATCTTGCCATTTTGGCCAACTAATCCACGGGATTTGAGCCCACAGACTCAAACCGGGTAAAGTCCTCCTCTTTTCCGGAATAATATGTTTTTGTTTCTTATCAAATAGCTATCGACACTTGGAAGGGTATCCTCTCTTGGTGGAAGATTTTGGGTATTACTCTCAACTGATTAGATGATGTAATAACGTTAGCGGATGGGGTCCCAGTCGTGGCCAATCAAGTGGAGTTTTTTGATGCGGTGATCCGTACATCCATATGGGGCTTTAGAAACAAGATGACATTCTCAACAAGACCTCATCCTAAATGACATAAAGCTTTCATTGTTCACTTGGATTTCTAGTAGGACTAAGAAAAACTCGCTTAATTGGGTAGAGTGGTTTAGTGACCCATGTAAACTCCTTGTGTTCCTCAACTTTGTAATATGTCTTTTCTAGCATCTTGCTAATTCTTAATACAATTGCCGTTTGAAAATAAAAATAAAAAATGTAGTTTTTAAATTACAAAAATTCATTTTGTCTCAATATCTTGAAGACCTTCTTACTTCAACCTTTTGTATGTACCGAAACTCTTTGAGAAATTTTCAACAACAAATTTTATTTGTAGTTCCCACTATACAATCTAAACACAAAATGTTAACATTACATAAGACAAATGCCAATACACAATACGTTAAGATTTCAGTAAATATCAGAAATCAAAAGTATTGGTAATACTAACACAAAATACACTTGTGATAATAACCCTTAAAAGGGTTTTTATTTAATAACAATGCGCCCTAGATAAAAAAAATATTAGACACACTGTGACAAATGAATCCTTACATAATTGTGCAAGGATAATCATTGGGTTGATCATCACTACTAATGCTTGAGCCGTAGTAGTAGTAAGGCGGTGGACCACTTGTTAGCACTGTTGTAACAGGGTAACCGTATACCTCTTGTTGTGGCAACGGTGGTGCTGATGGCCTAATGTCGTACATTGGCCGTGGTGATGGTACTGGTATTTCGGAAGCATAACCGACCATACCACCACTTGTTGCACTGCCATACCTATCCTTACGATTGAACTTTATACTAATCTCCAAGTCATCCACATTTACATTTTTATAAACTTTATCTAGAAAGTTTGGGATTTCTTGTACATTCATGATGTTACCTGTGGATTGGTCTGGGATAGGATCGTCGTGCTGGTGTACAAGTATGACCTCTTTGTCGAGAAGGTCTTCAAGAGCATGGATGACACAACTCGGGTGTTTGATAGTGGAAACTGTGAATGTTCTCCTTTCTAGGTTGATTGAAATCAACTCTATGTCTCCAATCTTCTTAAGAGCACTTCTTACCATTTTTTCATGGTGGCTACATTTGTTGCAGTAATTTACAATTTGCAAAGTAAACGTCTTCGGATTTCGAGCATTTGAACAACGATCCATCTTAAATAGTGTGAATGTCGTTCTCACTGAATATTTACCTGAGAGGGAAAAGTACACGGTCAACTTTTATTCTTATAGTCTAAAATCAATATAAGGTAGATACGATATATGGTTTTAAGTTGATCATATATCGTTTTATATGTAAATCAACTAATAAACTATTCTAACAGTTTTGTCATAAAACAACAATTTTGCACAAAAAATTGTGATCGTCATGAATACGAATCTTGATTAACAGATGTTTTTTAATACAGTAGCAATTTGTGTCATTGTTCTTACAGCCATATAATGAACATTATTAACGTATAATTAATTGTAAGAACTAGATGCTTACATAAAAAAACAAAAACCAACAGTAGTTTATCATAAATGACACAATTGCAAACCAAACACCTTGTTATTCTAAGATCCTTAAGTCGAAAAAATACTTAGAATAAATAAGATTCTAGTGTAATCAAGTATAATTGCATGCATTTAGACGTTGAAGAAGAATTTTACTTACAAATTTCTGAAGATGAACTGCTATGTGTTAACTGAGAGAAATGAGACAAATTCAAGGAAGTATATATATAACAGCAAACTCATGCATATCCATATATGGATTATCATTATCCAAATAATGCATCATATATATGTTGGCTGTTAAAGTTTCTAAAAATTACTTTAATGATGATATGAATTTACCTTATATAATATGGATGAATTCTTACAGTCATCCTGCTAAGATCAACAGATCAAATTTTATCAGTACCATCTAGTCTCGTACGTTGGATACTTATGCATGTATGGTTCCTGGTACCATCTCTTAAATCATTACCGGCTTATTTAAAATTTGGAAAGAAAATAGATTATTCGAATATGGAATATTTTCACTTTGTAGACAGCAAGGTAAGAAAATAATATGTTCGTCAAACAAAAATAATAACGAGACTAATATTTTTTTTCATATAGATGAGTAACAAATCTAGCCACTCGTTTTATAAAACAATGAGCAGATTAATTGATATTCTTAATTAAAACAATTTCCATTTAAAAAAAAAAGAATGCATATCTCAAGAATCATAAATCGTTAACATGCATAAATTATATCAATCTAACAAGCATTTAATTATCATTCAATATGAGCACTTTCATATACTTTCGACAATTTTTTTTTCTTTGATACCATATTTTGCTTGATATATCATTAATCAGTAAGTTTGAACACTCAATATGATGTCGCGAAATGGGCATAAAAATTTGCGGGGAATTCAAAATGATTCATCGTTTTTGACATTGAAAAATAAACATCCTTAGCTTTTCAAATATATATAAAACATGATTTTTGAACCTCCAAATCAATACAATTTATTTATAGAAGCCGAAAAAATTAAAGAATTTTTTTATAGTCAAACTCGTTTGATGTATCACATGTGATACACTAATCTGTAAATTCGAACACTCAACATGTTGCCGTAAAATGAGCATAAATATTTGTATAGAACTCCGAAAGATTCACCAATTTTTGCATTAGAAAAATACACATCTCTAGCTTTTCATGCAATCACACATAAAATTTGAACCTCTAAATCAATATGGCTGATTTACAAAAGTTGGTAAAAATAAAAAGAATTGATATTCAAACTAATTTGATATATCACATGTGATATAATACTAATATGTAAATTAAAACATTCAACATATTTATGTAAAATGGGCTTAAGTATTTGTATACAAGTTCAAAATATTCATCTATTTTTCACCGAAAAATAATACTTATGTCCATTTTACGTCAGTATATTCTACCTTCGACTATACAAATTAGTGTTATATCACATTTGGTATATCAAACGAGTTTGAATATTAAACAATATATGTCATTTCCAAATTCTACGGACAAACTGTAATTATTTGAAAGTTTAAAACCATGTGTGATATATGATTGTAAAACTGAAGATTTTTATTTTTAAACACAAAAGATGAATAATTTGGATTTGTATTTTTAAATGCATAAAATAGTGACTCATTTATATTTTTAAATGTTTGACCTTTTATTCTTTAGCAAAAATTTTAAAAGTCATAGCTTTTTTTATAGCTCAAGTTTGTAGAGACTCTTGTAGGGCTGAGCATTGGTCATAAACCGACCCGAACCGTGAAAATCGAGGAGCGAAAACTGTGAAAAATGCAAACCGAAACCGAACCGAGTGTTGTCGGTACGGTTCGGTTTTCGTTGGTTCGGTTCGGTTTTTGTCGGTTTAGGTGTATTTTGGTATGTTTTTGTTGGTTTTGGGCCGAACCAACCCAAAACCGAAATCATGTAAAACCTGAAACCGAAACCGAACCGACGGGCTGTCGGTCCGGTTTGGTTTTTGTCGGTTCGGTCAATTTCGTCGGTCCGGTTCGGTTTTGAACCTTCGGTGCTCAGCCCTAGACTCTTGTAAGTTTAGCGATAAACATAACAAAATACTTAAGGGTTATATACTTATATACAAATATTTTACAAAGCTTTGCAAAGGTGTTTGCTTAAGTTTTATTTATTTATTTATTGTGAAAAGGGTAAAATATTATTAATCGCAAAAAGTGTACAAAGGTTTCAAGTATAACCATAGACAAATCCATGTTTGCTTTAATAGAAACCTGGAAACAAATAAACTTGACTAAACAAACAAGCATTCTATGGACCTATTTCTCAGAAAACAAAAACATTCAGTACACTATACAATCTTCTATTCATGAATCTGCATTTCTCTTTATTCTTTTAAACTGCACTTTCCATTTTGCTTCCACTTCCTTGACATTAACAGTTTCTTTGACAATAAAGCTCATAATTCTCCATTTGATATTCTCCATTATAGTTTGCACCAGAACATCAGCAATTCTCTTACAATTCATGAAGATTCTGAAGTTTCTTTCTTGCCAGACATAATAAACTGTTGGACCCAATACCAATCTTCTCATGATACTCCAAATATTACTATTAGCTTTTATCTTGGAGAATTCATCAATAGTTTCATGCCAGTTGGAAGAACAGTTCATACCAATCAGATTTTGCATCTCATTCCATATACTATTGGTATAATTACACAAGAAGAATAGGTGCTCATGTGAATCTTGGGTAAGCTTACAAAACACACATTTCATACCTTCATTAGGTCCATGCTGCCAATCTATCTTGTGTCATTAATCTACATTGAACTGCCATCCACAAGACAAAGGAGTGTCTAGGTATGCTCTGTGGAAACCAAACCACATCTTTTCACAGCACTTTATTACCACTGCCATTCATATCTTTCCACACAATCTTAGTTGTATACTCAGTTCTGTGCCCCGTATTAGATTCCCATTCTACTTTATCTGGTACACCATTGAGAAATTTAGGTAATTGGATAGTATTCAGAACAGGATAACTAACCAACCATTCCTCAGGCCAACTCCATCTACCATTATTGTGTTTGCTTAAGTTACAAACTTTATTTTTTATTGATTCAAGCTAAACTTTAAAAACCTGATTCAAAAGCTCTAAACTTCTTTTAACAGTTATAATAGTTTCATGGCCAATTTTATGTTTCTCTCTAAAGTATTTTCAACTTCTTCTTTAAAACCCTTCTACAACTAACCACCTCCCTATCATCAACAACCACCGGCACAACAAACCATCATTGTCAAAACACGCGAAACCACACCCACCATCGTCTAAACACATCAGATGCATCATATTTCAATTCAAACTCGACAAAAGTAATATTTCCTTAAACACTTCCACTACTTTTCCACAAATCCCACATTGTCACATTTTTATAAGGAACTCTAAAAAAACATTTGATCCAAATAAGTCACTCTTACACTTATAATACATCATAACAAGCGATGTCGCTATGTAAATGTCATTTTCAACACCAATTAATCTTAGCAAACCAACAGCGATGTCACTATATAAATGTCTTTCTCAACACCAATATTTATCTCCACAAACATTCAGTAACTTGGATGAACAATACGTAAAATTTAGTAACTTAGGTGAACATTTTCGCAAAGTTTTGTAACATATTTGTATATTAAACATTTTATTTAATGACATGGCTATGGTCAACCGGTTAACACCTGGTAGCCAATTCTTAGAGTAACTGCATGAACGGTTTCAAACGTTCAGTAACTTTGATGAGCAATACGCCAAGTTAGTAACTTATGTAAAAACAGTACCACACTTTTACAAAAACATTCCTGGTACCACAATAAGCCTTCCAAGCTAAAAAGACCCTTCAAATCTCTCAAACTCAGCCATATGCTTAAATGGAACCATTTAAATAAACTAAAAAATAATGAATCATCAAGGATTAAAAAATCAGATGGGTGGAAACAGTCTAAATTCAAAAAATCCATATCTCAACTCGGGCTCTCTAACTCGAAATCCAATCTGATCAGAATTCAGACACGACATAGAAGAGCTCAAATTCAAAGTGGAAGGGACACATGTAGTACTTCTACTTCTGACGAAGTTCACCATACAATCAAATTGGGAAACCAAATTGATTTTAACATGACAAATTCATTTGATACTCTTAAAGAAATTATTGATGAATCAGGTACTCCAAATGAATTCCAATGAATATAATTTCTATAAATTCATGTGGAATCGGAGGAGAGGAGAAAAGACAGTGGGTAAATGAATTATGCAACAATCATAAGGTTAGTTTTCTTGGTATTCAAGAGTCGAAAGCTCGGTTTGTTGACTCTTTTATGATTCAGTCGATATGGGGACACAATAATTTTGAGTATGATTACATTCCTGCTAATGGTCTTTCTAGTGGTTTTATTTGTATTTGGGAGAGGGATGAATTTGTAGTTCATGAATCAATCCATGGTAAAGGATTTTTAGCTTTAGATGGCTACTAGAAGGGTTTGGAAAATAGATGTATTATGATAAATGGTTATGCTTCACAAGACAATGAGGAAAAAATACAACTATGGAACGACCCTTATCAGGATAAAAAGTAGCAGAGACGGTTTTTGGTTCATCTTTGGTGATTTTAATGTTGTCAGGTATGCTTATGAGAGATTTGGTACACAATACTCTCCTCGATGTGCATCTTCGTTCAAAAAATTTATTGACACATCGGATTATGTAGATGTGAAACTAGGAGGTAGAAAATTCACAAGGATTAGTAGCAATGGTTGAAGTTAAGTAAGATTGATCGTTTTCTTGTTTCATCTGATGTAATAAACAAGTGGCCAAACATCCGGGTCACTGCACTAGACAGAAAATATATCGATCACTTTGCTTTGCTTTTAGAAGTGTCTCAAGTGGATTTTGGCCCCCGATCATTTCGATTCCTCAATTCCTGGCCTTTGGAAAGTTCAATCACAGAAGTAGTAAAGTCGGCTTGGCTATCAGTTAGCAATCAATTGTGACCTCATATATGCCTTAAAGAAAAATTGAAAGCAACTAAAACAGCTCTAAAAGTGTGGAGAAATGTCAAAAATGATTTTGATGCTCAAAAGAAAGAAGATATGGGTATTCTAAATCGATTTGATATGAAAGCTGAAAATGGTTCAACGAAGATCAAACTGAAAAGGTTGCTGCTCTAAATAGACTTTTTGAAGCAGAGCAAAAAGAGGTGACATCTTTAAGGCAGAGAGCTAAATGTAAATGGGCCTTAGAAGGCGAAGAAAACACTAAATTCTTCTAAAACATCATCAATGGTCAAAGTAGGAAACAAAATATTCATGGTGTTCAATCTAATATGAGTTGGGTAATTGAACTAAATGATATTAAGCGTGTCTCTTGCGATCATTTTTCTTGTCAATTTAGTGAACTTTCATATAGTCGACCAAAATTTTTTAGCTCTAAGTGTAAATGTCTTTCAGTGGACCAATGTCTTGCCACTGAAAGACTATTTTGTGGTGAGGAGATTAAAATGACAGTTTAGGAATGTAGTGACGTTAAGGCACCAAGGCCTGATGGTATGACTTTCAAGTTTATAAAACACTTTTGGGATACAGTTGGGGTCGACTTCATAAAAAGTTGTCAAACATTTTGGCACCTCAGCTTCTCTCACAAAAGGACGCAATGCGTCATTTAGCTCCTTAATTCCTAAAGGAGTTGATCCAACTACACCAAAAGAATATCGTCCCATTAGTTTGATTGGTTGTCAATACAAGGTAATTGCCAAACTTTTGGCTAATCGTCTTACCTTGGTTTTGCCTTCGATAATCAGCAACACATAATCTGCTTATATTAAAGGTAGGCAGATCACTAATGGTCCAATGATTGTTAATGAATTAATTTCAGGGTCCAAGAAGCATAATTCTAAACTAATGATTTTTAAGGTCGACTTTGAAAAGGCGTTTTATTCGATTACTTGGAATTTCTTAAATTATGTAATGATCCAGATGTGCTTTGGCTTCATATGGCGAAACTGGATCAAAGGTTGTTTCAGCTCGGCAACTGTTTTCTTATAAATGGCTCTCAATCTAAGGAATTTTCTCTCGAGAGAGGTTTAAGGCAAGGTGATCCATTGTCTCCCTTCCTATTTTTAGTTGTTGCTGAAGCTTTACACATTGTCATGGAGGAGGCAATTGAAAAAAGTTTTTAGGGGGATTCCTTTTGCTGAAATTGCAACACTATTCTCATCTTCAGTTTGCTGATGATGTTCTCTTCGTTGGTGAGTGGTTGGAGTGTAATGTGAAATCATTAGTTTGTATATTAAGAAGTTATCATATTTCTTGGGGATTAAAAGTCAACTTATCTAAGAGTTTCATTTATGGTGTTGGTGTACCACACGATAATGTGAACAAGTTAGCCCATGAAGTCAGATGTAAAGGTAGTAAGATTCTTTTTACATACTTAGGTTTACCGGTTGGGGCAAATATGAAGCTCACCCCAAGTTGGATCCCCCCCGTTATAAATAAATTTCAAAGTAAGCTTTGTTCATGGAATACACGATTTCTATCATTTGGAGGCGTTTAACTCTTTTCAAATCAGTCTTATCAAGCCTCCCTCTTTACTATTTTCCCTTGTACAAAGCTCCTTATTCAGTTTTGAATATCTTATAGAGAATTCAGCGTCAATTTTTCTGGGGTAGCACCGGTGATAAGATGTCATGGATTAAATGGTCAAATGTGATAGCTCCTAAATTAAATAGTGTGTTAGGTATTGGTAGCCTTAAGCAGCTAACCTTGCTCTTCTTTCTCGTTGGTGGTGGAGAATATGGTCATATAACACCTAAAAAAAACGAACAATACAGCGGAAGACTTATATTGACAACGGAAGACTTTTGGGGTATTATATCGAGGATCTTTGTCACAATTATAGAAAACGACTCTAATGAGACATTTTAAGTTTTATTTAAAATACCAAATATCCATGTTTCCAAGATGTTTCATTATTCAACAACAAGTTTTATTCAAAGAGAAATAAACATTTCTTTATTTGCCCACTACGTGCCTTTGCCATCCATTCCATTTAGTTACCTGAGATATACATGCTAAAGGTCAACAAAAGTTGAGTGAAATTCATAGGTTTATAATTAATAGTTTGAACACAAGAGATAGATGTTTATTGTAATATCGATACAAATAAACAAGTTGAAAATCACATCCATTATTGCCTTAAGCTCATGACACTCAACGATTCAACAGACATCAAAATAACCATAATAATGATGTGAAATAAGGTGCCCCCAAGATAGGTATTTTCCAGTAACCTATGATATCAAATAAAGTGCATTTGGTGAATTTCCTCTAGCAACCAAATGGGGATTGTCAATCCCTAATAGATCTATTCACAATTATTTACGTTTACCCTGCAAGTGATTAAGGTTCATGATCGAGAGACTTTTGGCAATAGCTACTTAAGCAATAACAATATCAAGAAAAGACTTGTGTTCGGTTTTTAAGCATGTATCCCCCCCCCCCCCCCCCCCACAAAACAAGTTAAATGTGGGCTATGAACTCACCTTAGTAGTACAGTTGAATAATCGTAATCTCAACGATGCAAGGCAACGGCTTCACACACAACCTAAAAGATATGGCAAGTTTTAGTTTCTAAGTCTCGTTTTATTGCGAACATTAGTTATTAGTCATGAATAAATCAAAATGTGTATAGGTGATGTATTATGACGTAAATGTAAAGGAAAATAATTACGTATTGTTTTATCGTTTAAAATTTAATTATAGTTATATGAATTTTATACGTATATATAAGTTTTATACCTCAACATATATATATATATATATATATATATATATATATATATATATAATTATAATTCAAAATTAATATTACAACTAAATCCTTTAAGTTTCTTAAAGTTACACTTTTTACCCTTAACGGAATAAATTTACATCGTTAGTCCAAAGTTATATATTATTACATTTTAGGTCCAATAGTATCAATATTTACATTTCTCAACTCTAAGTTTCAATATTAACAGTTTTTATCCTTAGAAAACAGTTTTGACAATTTTGACCCAAAGTTTACACGTTTGACATTTTTAGTTCCTCGTTAACGAAATTTTGCAAAAATAGTCCAAAAATTACCAAACTTAAAGTTTAACATTTTCATCTTTCCAATAAGCTCAGAAGGTTCAAAATAGCTTATTCTGACAGCTTATTAGCTTAAATCCTTTATTTTTACTCAAATGGGCTTAACGAGTCCAAATTTAGGGCCCGTTAACGTTTTATGATCCAAGGAGTTTGGGGGAACACTAGGCTTATCATAGTCCATCATTTTAAGTTCTAAAAACATTTCAAAACAGCTTTTATGTTCAGCTTATCATAATAAGCTAAAAACAACTTTTTGAGCTAAACAGGCCCGTAAGTGATTTAATTTCCTTGAAATTTCTATGAAATCTCGTTTTGCTTTAGGGTCGATTAGGTGACAAAATCAAGTCGTTAGGTCTAATTACTTATTAGTCTTGATAGTTTACAAAGTAGACAATTAGTTCGTGTTCAAACATAGGGTGGTCGTGTGTTGATTTTAAGAATGGTGAGGCCAAAGTATACGGTCAAAACTCATAACGCAAAAACAATATAACCTTAAAAATATTCTAAGTCTTTTAGTAGAAATCGTATAGGTCTAAACCTACTTAGAAACGTGTGATATTACGTGTGTATACGTTAATATGAGTTTAAAATCTTTATAGGGTCTCGTTAGTGGTCTAGCCAACTAGTGATACAATATATGAAATATAGGTGTCGTGTTTATAGTTTACGAGTTATATATAGAAAGTGTTGGTGCGTAAAACATAAACATACATATCTAAAAATAGAAATAGGTTTCAAAGTCTTACCTCACCTTTCAAAGGTGGTGTAAAACGAAGTGTAGGGTTCGTGTGAGGGTACGAGAGCTTCGTGGTTCACTTCACATTCCACCAAGGGTTCAAGAGACGTCAAACTTGGAGTCCTAGGTTCACTTGAGGCGTGGTACTCTTGGCAATCCGTATGTCCTTTAACAACTCCTTGTTTCGTTAATATTTGTGTAATATGGTACGTATATATGTGTAGTACTAACTGAGTTGCATGGGAAAGCTTTTATAGTGAGTTTATGGAGTGTAGAGACAAGGTAGGTTCACATGAGATGGAGGGTAGCATGTAAACGAATAGTAGCACCTCACTTCTTGTCCAATCGAGAGTTTACAAAGCTAGATTGTGTAAGATTGTTCCATGTTCATTCCTGACTCCTCACAAGGTGTATAGTGTTCATTTGGTTGCCATTGGGGAGCAGGGGTGGCTGGAAGGAATGTTGTAACACGTTTTGGCTTATCTTTCAAATGTTGCGTTTTGTGTTTCACTTGGGCTGTTTCTAGGGTAGTAAACGAGTGGGTGAGGGTGTAACTTTTATCATTCATGATTCTTGGGCATTAGATGAAACGAAACAAGCAAAAATATATATATATATGTTACGTATAGAAAATGTAAGAAATCGGGGTGGTTTTGGGCATGTGTCCCGACAGAAAAAGAAAAGAAAGAAACTAAAAAGGGTGCGTTTGGGCTTGTAACTGGGCTTGTGGTTGTGTCGGCCCAAAACAAAAGAAAGAAATAAAATTAGTCTGTTTGGTTTGTAATTGGATTCCGTGGCCCATTGGGTTATGGGGGCCCACATAGTGTGTTTCAAGTATCGTGTCAAGGTCCAAAAATATTAGTGATCATTCTCGGGAATTTTCGTAGGCTCGGGAAACATATAAATAGTATACGGTATTTGGACGAAACGTATAGTTATAAATATAAACGTTTTATATATTTATAGTTTGCAATAAATTTAGATTATCGAGGTTGTGTGTAAGCATCGTTTCTAGGTAAACAGTCAATCACAAGTTATCGTAGTGATTCCAATATCAAGTCATTAGTAAAAAAAAATTGTTACCCGTAAAAGTGGTGTTAAGTTATCGTAATATCATTTTATTCCTTGTGAGCATTTACTAATCATAAGGGAAAATTACGGGAGGTTACATTACCTACTCCTTACAGGGAATTTCGTCCCGGAATTCTAGTCTAAGATAGTTGCCAAGGGTGTCTTAGGTGAAGAGATGTGGGTACTTGGAGCGAATCTGATCCTCGCATTCCCAAGTATATTCCGGTCCTCGCTTGGAGTCCCAACGAACTTTGACGATAGGAATACGGTTTTGCTTGAGTTGTTTGACTTCTCTATCCATGATTTCAATAGGTTCCTCGGTAAAGACAAGTTTGTCATCTAGTCGAATTTCTTTCAACGGAATAACGAGAGATTCATCGGATAAACATTTCTTAAGGTTTGACACATGAATGGTGTCGTGAATTCGACTAAGTTCTTTAGGTAGTTCGAGCTTATAAGCCACGGGTCTTATCCTTTCCAGGATTTTGAATGGACCGATGTATCTTGGGTTCAACTTTCCATGTTTTCCAAATCGTATCATTCCCTTCCAGGGTGATACTTTCAATAAGACTCTATCTCCAACTTGAAATTCCATATGTTTCCTTCTTATGTCTGCATAGCTTTTCTGACGGTCTCGGGCTGCTTGTAAACGTTGCTTAATCTTAATGATTTTCTCAGTAGTTTCCCGAACAAGATCTGGTCTTATAAGTTGTCTTTCTCCAACTTCTGCCCAACAAACGGGTGATCTGCACTTTCGACTGTAAAGTGCTTCGAATGGTGCTGCTTTTATGCTAGTGTGGTAACTATTGTTGTATGAAAACTCTGCTAATGGTAAGTGCTTATCCCAACCTTTTTCGAAATCAATTACGCATACTCGGAGCATGTCTTCCAAGGTTTGAATAGTTCTTTCACTTTGACCATCAGTTTGAGGGTGGTATGCGGTGCTCATATCTAGTTTAGTTCCTAAGGCTTTTTGTAAGGATTTCCATAAATGAGAGGTGAAACGACTATCTCGATCCGAGATGATTGAAATTGGCACTCCATGTCGAGTGACTATTTCCTTTATATACAACTGAGCAAGTGTACTCATCTCATAGGTTTCTTTGATGGGTAGAAAATGAGCGGATTTTGTGAGACGATCAACAATAACCCATATCGTGTCATATCCGGATGAAGTTCTTGGAGGTTTGGTGATGAAGTCCATAGTGATTCATTACCATTTCCACATTGGAAGTTCAGGTTGTACAAGCAGACCTGAAGGTTTTTGATGTTCCGCCTTTACTCTTGAACACGTCAAACATTTACCGACATATTATGCGATGTCAGCCTTCATGTTTGGCCACCAATATAGTTTCTTTAAATCCTGATACATCTTGTCGGATCCTGGGTGAATGGAGTATTTTGACTTGTGGGACTCATGCATGATGAGCTCACGAATACCTCCAACCAGAGGGATCCAACTTCTGTCCTTGAAACACAGCATTCCATTGGATCTCTTGACGAAACCGTTCTTATTTTAGGGCATGCCGTAAATCTTTTCCTTTGGTTGGTTTTCTTCCTTAAGAGCTTCGCTCTGCGCGGTGAGGATTTGGGATGGAAGAGGTGAGTGAATAGTCATTCCAAGTGATCTAACTCTGAGTGGTTTCAATCGTTCTTTCCGGCTTAACGCATCTGCTACTACATAATCCTTTCCTGGATAGTAACGTATTTCGCAATCATAATTGCTGAGTAGTTCTAACCAGCGACGTTGTCTCATATTTAAATCCTTTTGATCCAAAATATGCTAGAGACTTTTGTGGTCTGTGTACACGGTACATTTGGTGCCATACAAGTAGTGTCTCCATAACTTTAGTGCAAACACTACAACTCCTAGTTCCAAGTCGTGAGTCGTGTAGTTTTCCTCATGTTTCTTCAATTGTCGAGATGCATAAGCTATCACCTTGCTTCTTTGCATCAAAACTGCTCCTAATCCATGATATGACGCGTCGCAATATACTATAAAGTCCTCATTTCCTTCTGGGAGGGCTAGTATTGGAGCTTCATAAATCTTTTGTTTTAACAACTGAAAGGCTGCTTCTTCTTTTTCTTCCCAGACGTACTTCTCGTTCTTTTGGGTTAACTTAGTCAAAGGTTTTGCAATCTTGGAGAAACCTTCAATAAACCTTCGATAGTAACCTGCGAGACCTAAAAATTGACGTATCTCCGTGGGGTTTGTAGGAGACGACCAACCTTTTACAGCCTCAATCTTTACAGGGTCTACGTGAATGCCTTGACTATTTATTATGTGCCCCAGAAATTGCACAGTGCGAATCCAAAAGTCGCATTTGGAGAACTAAGCATACAGTTCTTCTTTCTTGAGCAGTTCTCGAATAATTCGCAAATGCTCTGCATGTTCCTCTTCATTGCGAGAGTAGATCAAAATATCGTCGATGAATACTATTACAAATTTATTCAAATACGGTTTGCATACTCGATTCATCAAGTCCATGAAAATTGTTGGTGCATTGGTCAAACCAAATGGCATTACTTGAAACTCGTAGTGACCATAGCGTCTTTTGAATGCAGTTTTCAGAATATCCTCTTCTCCAACTCTTAACTGATGATATCCTGATCTCAGATAAATTTTTGAGTATACACTCGATCCTTGCAATTAATCAAACATGTCGTCTATTCGAGGTAATGGGTATCGATTCTTTACCGTAAGTTTATTCAACTCCCGGTAGTCGATGCACATTTGAAATGATCCATCCTTCTTCTTAACGAATAGTACTGGAGCTCCCCAGGGTGATGAGCTTGGTCGAATAAACCCTTTTTCGGACAATTCCTTTAATTGTTCTGACAGTTCCTCCATTTCAGATGGCGCTAGCCTATAAGGTGCTTTGGCCACTGGTGCCGCTCCAGGCAATAGTTCAATCTGAAATTCTACTTGACGTGCGGGTGGAATACCAGGTAATTCTTCAGGGAATACTTCAGTAAAATTCCGAACGATAGGAACATCATCAAGTTGTTTTTCTGATGACTTATTTTCCGTAACACGTATCATGAATACCTGACATCCTTCATTCATGTACTTTATCACTCGCATACATGAGATAATCCCATATCAAGGTTTAGTTTTGTCCCCTTGGACAATGAGTGTTTCATCCTTGAGTGGTATATGAACGGCCTTTTCGTCACAGTGAACCCTAGCACGATGGTGGGATAGCCAATCCATGCCGACGATAGCATCAAAACTACCAAGTTGAACAGGCATAAGATCAATGGCAAAAGGTTTCTCTGATAGGGTTAAGGTACAATCTTTCATGACGGTATTTGTATATATTAAATTTCGATTAGCCATCTCGATTTTGTAGGTGGAGTTCAGCTTAGAGGGGGTAATATTAAGTAAAGAAGCAAACGTATCTGATACAAAACTCTTATCTGCGCCCGAATCAAATAATACTCTAGCATTATGATGATTTAGTAGAAACGTACCGGTGACTACATCAGGTCCATTTCCATCTCCGAGGAGGTATACCCTAGCTTGAGCGTTGGTTTGTCCATTTCCTTTTGGACAGTTTCTCCGGATATGTCCTACTTTTCCGCATCTGTAACAAGTGGGTGTTACAGCCTGTGTGTTGCTTCCTATAGCAGGAATTCTACAATGTCTGGTTTGATGACCAATCTTGTGACATTTGTCACACCGGATGGTACAACGACCGTCGTGATGAAGTTTGCATCGTTGACATTGGGGGTTCTGGCCGTTGTATCCTACACCTTCTATGGCGGCGTAGACTCTGGTGTTCTCTTGTCTTCGATTTTGTTGTTGATGGTGAGTGTTCTGATCAGCGTGGTATTGTTGGTGGTTCCAATTATTGTTGCGGTGGTTGTTGTTGCAGTGATGGCTGGTGTTACCTTGATGGTTGTTGTTGTGATGGTGGGTGGTTCTCTTGTCGTCTAACTTCCTTTTGAGCTCATTCTATTTAACCTCTCGATCCAGAAGTTTCTGGGCCAGTTCCATAGCGGCTTCTAAGGTTACTAGGTTTACTGAGGTGACATTCCCTTCAATACTCCGAGGGAGTCCTTCGACATATTTCTCCAAGGTTTTCTCATGATCAGGTACCATGGAAGGGCATAATACTTTGAGTTCTTGAAATCTCCTATTGTAACCCTTCAAATCTACGCCTTTCACTATTAAAACATGGAACTCATCCTCGAGCTTTCGTAGTTCGGAACGGGGACAATACTTCATTAGTATTTTGGCTTTGAATTCAGTCCATGTAAGTTGATGTGCTGCCGCTTTTCCTAGTGTTTGAACAGTAGAGTTCCACCAGGATAGAGCATCTTGCATTAAGGTTCCCGTTGCGAAGCTAACTTTGTTGTTTTCTGAGCATCCACTTCTTTGGAAAACTGTTTCACTTCGTTCAAACCACTGAGCTAGTTCAGACACTCCTTCAGTACCTTTGAAGTATGTTGGTTGGCATGCTATAAAGTCCTTATAAGTGCAGTAACGGGGTGTAGGTGCATTTCCTGCCATTTGCACACCGGCATCTCTATTGCGGGCTTTTCTAGCTAAAACGGTATTGACACCATCAGCAATTGCTTGTTGTATCGCTGCTGGGGTCATGACTTCGGGGTTTGTTGGTGTAGCGGTTGTGGTTGTTCTTCTAGTTCTAGCCATGTTGCTATTATAAAAGAAAGTATATCATTAGAAAATTTATAATAATCCTATTACGTTGAAATACATCGAGTAATAAATAGTAAATATAGGTCATAGTTACAATGATTTGATCATTGAAAAGGTCTAAGTCGTAATATGTTATCGTATGTCGGAATGGCATACATAGGAATTACGAATGATTTTGACCTGCATAAACCAATATATTACGATATAATGTATAATGTCACAACGCATATAAAGATAAGATAAATTCCATAGATCAATGTCAATGTGTTACAACACTTATCAATACTTGTTCTAATGTTTACAAAACATGACAAGATTATTTTATTGGTAGGACATTGATTATACTAACAAGTTGACGATTTCATGGTTTTCCTAGGGCTTTGTCCATGCGGTTTTGGAATTCTAGGATTGCAGCGGACATGGCTTCCATTGTTTGATCTCTTGCCCTTTCCTTAGCTCGGGATTCCTGCAATGCTTGCCTAAGACGTAGGTTCTCAGTGCTAATCTTCTCAAGTTCACGATCCAAGGTTCTTACCATTATCTCCATTGAAGTGTTAGCCCCACATAGTGCTCCTATAAATTCCATTAACTCCCAGAACTGAGTATCTAACTTCTCAACCTTATCTTCCATAGCTAAATGACCAATTATAAGACTATTCATATCATCTTCAAAGGTTTCGAGATGCTCATGAGGGATTTTGTTGAGTATGCTAGCAATGGAATCGAGTCGATCATCATGACGAACCATTCTTGCTGCTAACAAAGGTATGGTGTGATGAATAGGTTCCCCAGTGACTGGGAGAACTTGTTAGGTGGAGAAGAAATTTCCCCAAGTTCCCTAGCAGTTGGTGTACCATCTTGAGATCTCCAGTAATGCATGATTGGTAACAAGAATGACCATTTGCGAGCATCTACTCGTTTATGGGTCCTTCGGCGTCTACGGTAGACATAGGAATCTGAGGATGTTGGGCGGATTGGGTAGGTCCTTTGGTGAGGTAACACAGGAACAATGCGGTTAGTTGCAGGTGGTGATGCTAGTGGAGGAGATGCTATGGGAGAAGATGTTAGTGGCACAGTGGTGGTTTGGCTGTAGAAGATAGTAGGTGGTGGTGGTGGTATCACAGGTGGTGCAGGTGGTAGTGGCATAACTGATTCAGGTGGTATGACAAGAGCTGGTAGTGATACAACAGTGCTTGCTTCATACGGCTGAAGTTGTCGAATTTGCCTAGTTCGGCGAATCGGACCAGATGATGCCAGAGGAGAAGCCTCTATGTCAGATGCAGGCAGAAACTGCTGGCTTCACATGTAACTGTCTGTTGCAGGAGACATAGGCATAGGCTGAAGTAACATCTCCAGTTCCTGAATTCGATGACAAGCTGATAGGATGGTGTTCGAAGACATGACACTGTAATAATTTCCCGATTAGTAAATGTAAGCATAATCATAATCAATAAAAATGCCATAAAGTAAATAATACTTTTTACCAGCTATTGGAATGCTCAGGCACGGATGGCGTAGGGTGGTATTTTATAAAAATTTTGTCTCGTTAAAAAGCGTAGTTATAGTCCAATGTTCCAAAAACACTTGGTTCACTATAACCGTGGCTCTGATGCCAATCTATAACACCCAAAAAAAAACGAACAATACAACGGAAGACTTATATTGACAGCGGAAGACTTTTGGGGTATTATATCGAGGATCTTTGTCACAATTATAGAAAATGACTCTAATGAGACGTTTTAAGTTTTATTTAAAATACCAAATATCCATGTTTCCAAGATGTTTCATTATTCAACAAGTTTTATTCAAAGAGAAATAAACATTTCTTTATTTGCCCACTCCGTGCCTTTGCCATCCATTCCATTTAGTTACTTGAGATAAACATGCTAAAAGTCAACAAAAGTTGAGTGAAATTCATAGGTTTATAATTAATAGTTTGAACACAAGAGATAGATGTTTATTGTAATATCGATACAAATAAACAAGTTGAAAATCACATCCATTATTGCCTTAAGCTCATGACACTCAGCGATTCAACAGACATCAAAATAACCATAATAATGATGTGAAATAAGGTGCCCCCAAGATAGGTATTTGCTAGTAACCTATAATATCAAATAAAGTGCATTTGGTGACTTTCCTCTAGCAACCAAATGGGGATTGTCAATCCCTAATAGATCTATTCACAATTATTTACGTTCACCCTGCAAGTGATTAAGGTTCATGATCGAGGGACTTTTGGCAATAGCTACTTAAGCAATAACAATATCTAGAAAAGACTTGTGTTCGGTTTTTAAGCATGTATCCCCCCCCCCCCCCCCCCCCCCACAAAACAAGTTAAATGTGGGCTATGAACTCACCTTAGTAGTACAGCTGAATAATCGTAATCTCAACGATGCAAGGCAACGGCTTCACACACAACCTAAAAGATATGGCAAGTTTTTAGTTTCTAAGTCTCGTTTTATTGCGAACATTAGTTATTAGTCATGAATAAATCAAAATGTGTATAGGTGATGTGTTATGACGTAAATGTAAAGGAAAATAATTACGTATTGTATTATCGTTTAAAATTTAATTATAGTTATACGAATTTTATATGTATATATAAGTTTTATACCTCAACATATATATCTATATATTTATATATATATAAAATTATAATTCAAAATTAATATTACAACTAAATCTTTTAAGTTTCTTAAAGTTACACTTTTTACCCTTAACGGAATAAATTTACATCCTTAGTCCAAAGTTATATATTATTATATTTTAGGTCCAATAGTAATATAGTATCAATATTTACATTTCTCAACTCTAAGTTTCAATATTAACAGTTTTTATCCTTAGAAAACAGTTTTGACCCAAAGTTTACACGTTTGACATTTTTAGTTCCTCGTTAACAAAATTTTGCAAAAATAGCCCAAAAGTTACCAAACTTAAAGTTTAACATTTTCATCTTTCCAATAAGCTCAGAAGGTTCAAAACAGCTTATTTTGACAGCTTATTAGCTTAAATCCTTTATTTTTCCTTAAATGGGCTTAACGAGTCCAAATTTAGGGCCCGTTAACGTTTTATGATCCATCGAGTTTGGGGGAACACTAGGCTTATCATAGTCCATCATTTTAAGTTCTAAAAACATTTCAAAACAGCTTTTATGTTCAGCTTATCGTAATAAGCTAAAAACAGCTTTTTGGGCTTAACAGGCCCATAAGTAATTTAATTTCCTTGAAATTTCTATGAAATCTCGTTTTGCTTTAGGGTCGATTAGGTGACAAAATCAAGTCGTTAGGTCTAATTACTTATTAGTCTCGATAGTTTACAAAGTAGAAAATTAGTTCGTGTTCAAACATAGGGTGGTCGTGTGTTGATTTTAAGAATGGCGAGGCCAAAGTATACGGTCAAAACTCATAACGCAAAAACAATATAACCTCAAAAATATTCTAAGTCTTTTTGTAGAAATTGTATAGGTCCAAACCTACTTAGAAACGTGTGATATTACGTGTGTATACGCTAGTATGAGTTTAAAATCTTTATAGGGTCTCGTTAGTGGTCTAGCCAACTAGTGATACAATATATAAAATATAGGTGTCGTGTTTATAGTTTACGAGTTATTTATAGAAAGTGTTGGTGCGTAAAACATAAACATACATATCTAAAAATAGAAATAGGTTTCAAAGTCTTACCTCACCTTTCAAAGGTGGTGTAAAACGAAGTGTAGGGATCGTGTGAGGGTACGAGAGCTTCGTGGTTCACTTCACGTTCCACCAAGGGTTCAAGAGACGTCAAACTTGGAGTCCTAGGTTCACTTGAGGCGTGGTACTCTTGGCAATCCGTATGTCCTTTAACAACTCCTTCTTTCGTTAATATTTGTGTGATATGGTACGTATATATGTGTAGTACTAACTGAGTTGCATGGGAAAGCTTTTATAGTGAGTTTATGCAGTGTAGAGACAAGGTAGGTTCACATGAGATGGAGGGTAGCATGTAAACGAATAGTAGCACCTCACTTCTTGTCCAATCGAGAGTTTACAAAGCTAGATTGTGTAAGATTGTTCCCTGTTCATTCCTGACTCCTCACAAGGTGTATAGTGTTCATTTGGTTGCCATTGGGGAGCAGGGGTGGCTGGAAGGAATGTTGTAACATGTTTTGGCTTATCTTTTCATATGTTGCCTTTTGTGTTTTACTTGGGCTGTTTTTAGGGTAGTAAACGAGTGGGTGAGGGTGTAACTTTTATCATTCATGATTCTTGGGCATTAGATGAAACGAAACAAGCAAAAATATATATATATGTTACGTATAGAAAATGTAAGAAATTGGGGTGGTTTTGGGCATGTGTCGCGACAGAAAAAGAAAAGAAAGAAACTAAAAAGGGTGCGTTTGGGCTTGTAACTGGGCTTGTGGTTGTGTCGGCCCAAAACAAAAGAAATAAATAAAATTAGTCCGTTTGGTTTGTAATTGGATTCCGTGGCCCATTGGGTGATGGGGGCCCACATAGTGTGTTTCAAGTATCATGTCGAGGTCCAAAAATATTAGTGATCATTCTCGAGAATTTTCGTAGGCTCGGGAAAACTATAAACGTTTTATATATTTATAGTTTGCAATAAATTTAGATTATAGAGGTTGTGTGTAAGCATCGTTCCTAGGTAAACAGTCAATCACAAGTTATCGTAGTGATTCCAATATCAAGTCATTAGTAAAAAAAAATTTGTTACCCGTAAAAGTGGTGTTAAGTTTTCGTAATATCATTTTATTCCTTGTGAGCATTTACTAATCGTAAGAGAAAATTACGGGAGGTTACAGGTCAGATAAGAGTGCACTTTGGAACACAGTGATTACTAATATTCATGGTTACCTTAGGTGGTACTAATCCTCATGATTTTGTGTCAACTAATACCAGTTGCTGGAAATCTATCGTCAAAGCTGGGATGTAAGTACATAGTATGGGTTTTCATTTCTTTGAAGCTTTGAGTCGTAAGGTTGGTCAGGGTAATTCAATTTATTTCTGGAAAGAACCTTGGTTGGGTAATCACATTCTCTCAATCAAAATTTCCGAGACTGTTTGCACTTTAAACGACACAGGAATGTTGTCTTAGTGATCGATGTGAAAGTGATGATGATAACCTTCAATGGAGATAGGCTTGGTGTCGGCCCATCAGAAGTGGCAGGGAGTTGGAAGAATTCAATGAGCTAATGGATCTACTTTGTAACTTTCGTCATGGTACAGGGGAAGATGGTTGGAATTTCTTGTTAAGTAACTCGAACTTGTTTTTTGTTAAATCAGTGGGGGTTGCTATTGATAAATGTGGGATTGTCTCGACTAGTCGCCCAACTAGATGATAATCTCTCATTCCTTCGAAAGTCTTAATTTTGTTTCGCGTGCCGAGAGAAACCATATCCCAACTAGAGCAGAGTTGGACCTCAAAGGTATTGACATACCTTTGATCCTATGTCCCATTTATGACAATGAACCTGAGACAGTTGATCATATTTTGGCGAAATGTGATTGGGTATCTCACTTTTGGAAAAATATTTTTTTTTGTGGCGGGGTTTTGAATTCAAGACGGGTTCTTCCTTTTTGGAGATTATTGATTTCATCAAGAACCTTAGCTTGGAAAAGAAGAAGATATTTCAAGCACATCAACTTTCGTGTTTTGAATCTGTCATATTCTCTTCATCTTTGTTGATTTGGAATGTAAGAAATGAGAAGATCTTTTCGGCTAAAAGGGGTCTGGTAGAAAATATCTTCATCAAACTACAACATCTTTGTTTTTGTTGGTTAAATAATAGGTGCAAAAAAAGTTATCTTAATTGGATGTACTTTATGGATTTCTTGTCCCATGGACACATGCAGGGGCGGAGGATAATAGGGGCAGGGAGGGGTGGTGGCCCCCCCAAGATTCTCACCATCAGTTGCTAATTTGTAGTAGAAACATGAAATGAGTAAACATATTTTATATTATGGGCCTTTTAGAATATGACTACAAAGCATAAAATCCTCATGAGATGTCTAAGTTCCAAAAAATACCCCTCATTCATATAATTCCAACTGACAATTTTTGTACTTTTTGGCAGGAATTCAATGATGTTTGTTTAGTTTATTTATGTTAATATCTGACATTTTATTTTATTTTTTAATATGAGTATATTGAATGAATCATATATACTACCAGTACTTTTTAAATTCACAATCAATGGTAACACTTGAGAAAATTCTTGAATGAAAAAAAACATAATATTACGCTAGAAGGTTTCGGCCCCCCCAAATGATATGCTCAAGCTCCGCCACTGGACACATGTTATGTTTCTAGTTCGTTAACTATGTATTTTGTAATTTGCTTGCCTTCTAGCTCCTTGCTAGAAGGTAGCCTTATTTGATGTTTAATACAAATAGCCGTTTAAAAAAAGATATGAACAATAAAGTTCAGTAATTGAAGATAACATTTTCTTAAAGTTTTGTAACATATTTGTATACTAAGTCAAATATATAAGCGGTCGACTATGATTGAACTAAACCATTTCTTGCAAACAGTAAATTTTGTCATGATAATAAAACTTATAAGAATATCTATAGCCATGTGGAAACTGGTTTATTTCAAAAGGTAAATGTACGTTTGCTAGTTGTATCTGCAAGCTGACGGGTGTTGTATATTGTAGTTGCAAGCTGACGGTGTTGTGGTTGTAGTTGCAGATTAATGATGTTGTACACTGTAGTTGCTAGCTTCAGCTTTTACTTGAAGTTGTGAGCCGCAACTTATAATTAATTGATCGTAAAAAAGTATTTGGATTTCAGATAGATTGACACATATAGAAAAGAAAAAAACTTGGTGAACACAAAATATAGAGTAAGTATTGTTGGTAAAAACATGACATTTACACTTAAATTACACCGGATTATATATATATATATATATATATATATATATATATATATATATATATATATATATATATATATATATATATATATATATATATATATATATATATACACATCTGCATGCAATTCAAACACGTACAAATGCTTACATTACATTCGACGAATCCACATTATAATCACAAATACTAATATACACTTACCAAGGATAATGGACATATCTTTAAGAATTTAGAATATGAGCACGCATATTTTAAAACCTTCTATTTTAGTTATTTGTATACAATTCCTTTTATGAAATTGAAACCTTCTTTCTTTGATTCTTTGATCGGAATACGGATGAGATCAGAAAGGCCATCCAATGAAATAGCACACCTTAAAGAAAAACCTAGATTCACCACAATAACTTTTACATTATTGTGCATGGATAATCCTTAGGGTGATCATCGCTACTCGTACTCGACCCGTAGTAGTAAAAGGGTGGTGGAACGCCTGATGGCAGTGTGGCGACAGGATATCCATATGCCGCTTGTTGCGGGAACGGTGGAGCTGATGGTTGTACGTCCATTTGCCATGGTGGTTGTGGTGGTGGCAATAATGGTATCGGAGAAGAACGACCAACCATCGACACATCTCCTTTACCACGTATTGCATTACCATGCAACAAAATTTGATTCACATCCTTAAATCCCGACTTTTCTTTAGGATTGAAGCGTATGCAAATCTCCACAATTTCATCAACGTTGATAATATTACCTGCGTCAGGAAGAGGTCTTGATTGGACCGGGATAGGATCTTCATCATGCACAAGTATGACTTCGTTTCCGAGAAGATCTTGAAGAGCATGAATGACATGAATAGGGTGTTTGATGGTGGATAATGTATATGTGCTCCTTTCAAAGTTAATCGATATTAGATTGATATCTCCAATCGACTTAAGAGCACTTCTTACCATTCGTTCATGCCATCTACAGTTGGAGTAGTTTATGCTTCGCAAAGTAAACACCTTAGGACTCTTAGCATTTGAGTAATGGTTCTTCATAAATATATACCCCGAACGTTGTTCTAGCTCAATGAATATTTACCTGCGGATGAGAGAAACATGAGTATGTTGTATTCTTAATTTAAGATCATTTACGGCAATATATGATTCTTCAGTTAAAAGTGAATGATTTACATATTAAGCTAAATATATGATGGTCGAAATGTTGATCATTGTTGCTAGATAACGTAATATATCGCTGAATAACTTTGTGGAAATAAATGTCATGTTGAATAAGACTTTTGATTAACAATGAATTTTTAAACTGCTTATGTCTTTTGTTGTTACAAACATATGAAAAATTATGGCAAAAACAAGATGAAATTCGAAATTAACGCTTGTACTCCAATTTAAGAACTACTTGAAGTTGTTTTTTTGGATTTTTGAAGTTTATAGAAATTTATTAACTTTTTTCTCAGTTAAGCAAAACTTATAATTTAACGAATTTGTAATTAAAAAAATAACAAAAAAAAAAAAAAAAAAAAAAAAAAAAAAAAAAAAAAAAATTATATAAAGCTTTAAGCGGTTTATCATATATAATCAAAATCAAATCATTCATTATATCCAATTATAAATCCATACATCTGATTATATCCGTGGTACGTATAACCTAATTCAAGACCAAATGTCTTATGTCTAGTTCTTATATATAAGAAAGGAAAAGCTATGAGAAAAAAAGATTTCACTAATTTAGACTTTGGTTGAGAATTATATGTACTTACAATTAAGTGTTTGAAGCTAATATCCTTGTAACTGTGAGAGAAAGGAGATACTCCGTAGCATGAAGGAGTGATATATATAGCACAAGTATGATCAAATAAAGACGGTAAAATATATTTTTAAATTACAATGGTCGGTAAGCGAATTCATGCCAACGTCACTCGATCACATTGACATATAGGTAATTTCTACGAATATGTCGAATTAATAGTGGAATTTTTATTTGGCGAAAGGATGTGTGAAGGCAAAAAGTAGAATTGCCGTACGATACACGTTATATCAAAGTTCACGTATTTACAAACTTTATAATTTTCTAGAGACTTATATAGTTATATTCAATTCTGACTAATTCATATATATATCCAGTTTCGAAGACATTTACCGTAATCATATCTTTTGCATATTCAACGGATCTTACTATAATATAATTTAATTACACCGAGCTAACCACACTGGTTGAATTTAGATCAATTTCAAATACGGATGTACATTCACGCCATACACACTGTAGTTATTTCATTAAATAAGCCAAAAATATGTCATGCTTCATGCTTGATTGACCACATAACTTGGAAACAAAGTTAACTGCCGTACGGTGGATATTCATTCATCTGTTACCTAGGTGGATATGTTTGTAAATGTCCAACGTATTATGAATAGATAAATACTGCATTGAGAAAATAATTGTTTTGTTTAACTCGTGTGAGTTTGACTAACAACAAAAGTCTAGCTTATGTATTAAATATAAAAGTCAAAATTAAAGAAAAAGTTATGTTGATAGAGTTGCCTTAACTTACAAAAAATACATAACGCTATGACAAGCTCACTTTTTTTTTTTTTTTTTTTTTTTTTTTTTTTTTTTTTTTTAATTCAAGGCAACTAAAAGAGGAGAGAAAATATAGTTCAATAAACAATTGAACTCGCCTCAACATTGCATGTGTGAAAAAAAATATATATATGTAAAAGACATTAAAAAAATAGCATTCTTCTTTCTCTTGTCTAATGGACATTGAGTGAATTAAATCCTATAGCAATAATGTGAAACAATTCATAATGATTTAAATCAAAACAGTAAGGATTTAGAATTTTCTTTTTCTTTTAAGATTGATAGCAGTTAATAAGTTTGTTAAATTTACCTAAGCACGCCATTTTGCGGTTTTTCATTCTAATAATGTTCACTCTTTTGTAACTTTTTAATACAATAGTATATATGCCTACCCCGATCGACGTGTTTATTCGTAGAAATCCTATTAGAAAACATGGTAGCAATGATAGATTTACTGATGGAAACAAAATTGTTGGCAATTACTGCTGAAATTCTAAGGGATTACCGAGAGAGAGTGTTGATGATGGAATGATGACAAATTTCTTGACGAATTACCGATGCAAGAAGTTTCGTGGATAGTACGCCACTAAATACCGTCATATTTGATGGAATAGCAAAGGATGAGAGACTTCGTCTTTATTTCACTACAAAATCTAAAGACATTAAAAGCAAGATTGGTATCTTAACATGCAAGAACCTGTAAAGAGATAATTTACATGTTTCGCCCTTTAGGAACTAAGCGGTGTGAAACAGAGTTGGTGAATGTTTCATCGGGGGAGGTGGGAATAGCGAAACAATGGTGGTGGTTCGTGAGCATGTCAAGAAGTTTAAATTATACTCCCTCCGTCCCAATATTATTGTCCATCTTTCCTTTTTTGTTTGTCCCAAAATAATTGTCCATGCCTAAATATAGAAATGAAAATAGTTTAAGTTTACCTTACTACCCTTAATCAAATTTATTATTTACAAAGTTAAATGAAATCATTAATTAATAGTCAAAGGGTAAACCTGTCATTTTGTTAAAAAGTAAGAAAGAGAAAGCTCTAATAAATGCAATTTTCTTAAACTGTGTGTTTTTTGTCGGGGGACAATTATTTTGGGACGGAGGGAGTAATTAGGTAACGTCAATGTTGAGAAGAAATTTAGAGTAATATTGATAGAGAGAAATGCTTTGGAAAATGTTATAATTCCACTTTGGGACATTAGAAGACATTGTAGCTAAAACATTAATTATGATACGAGTAAAATATTTCTTGCGATAAACAAGCTAACAATTTGTCATTTATTGATTTTATTCCGTAGCTACGTGGCCAATTGGGTTATCCTGTAAAATTATGTACATTAAAATAGGAATGCTTATCTCTTGATCAATTTAGTTTGTTTTCTAGCCTACACCCAAATTTAAGTAATAGTACTATATTTTTTGGAAGTTTGAAGGAGATTGAGAGGCAAAGAAATCTACAAATCATGCCTTTTAGTGTTGGTAGATTGCCTGTGAGGTATTTGGGAGTTCCACTTCTTGCTCAAAGGCTATGTGTGGATGACTGTAAAGGACTAGTTGATAAAGTAAAGCATAAAGTTCAAGATTTGAAGAATAAATCTATGTCTTATGCAGGGAGATTACAGTTAACATAAGCTATTCTCACTTCTATTCACCTATATTGGGCTTCTGTGTATCTTATTCCTAAATCTGTGATTAAAGAGATTGATAAAGTTCTTAAAGGGTTCCTATGGTGCCAAGCAGAATTTCAAATAGGCAAAGCTAAAGTTGCTTAGAAAACTATCTGTAAACCTAAAAGTCAGGGAGGTTTGGGATTAAAACCATTGAGCTTGTGGAATGAAACTTTGTTGATCAAGCACAATTGGAATATTGCAGCTAAGAAAGATTCGTTATGGGTCAAATGGGTCAACATAGTGAAACTGAAAGGGAGAAGTATATGGGATATTGAGGTAGAAAATAAAGACAGTTGGGGCTGGAAAAACCTCATGTTACTTAGAGACAGAATGAAACCCCATGTTTTTCACAAAGTTGGTAATGGATGTAAAGTATCTGCCTGGTATGACAAGTGGTGTAACCAAGGTCCTTTATGTAATTTTCTAACAAGAAGAGACATCTATGATGCTAGATTAAATGATGAAGCTACTGTTCATGATATCATCAGAAATGGTATGTGGTTATGGCCTAGTGAATGGAATGCTAGATTTCCTACTCTAAGTAATATCTAAATACCTATATTGAATAGCAATGAAGATAAAACTGTTTGGATTACTAATAATGGAGAGCACAAGCATTTTAAAATAAGCATTGTGTGGAAGGATCTTAGAGAAAACCAAATAGTTGTTCAATGGAGTACTAGTATATGGTTCAGTCAGTGTAATGTGAAGCATACTTTTATCCTTTGGTTGGCTATTCAGAGGAGATTGCAAACTCAGGACAGAATGCTGATGTGGAATAATAATGTGGATATGAGATGCTCTCTATGTGAAAGGTGTTGTGACTCCCATGATCACCTTTTTTTCCAGTGTGATTATTCAAAAGAAGTGTGGGCAAACATGAAGGAGAAATGCAGTGATAATGATTTGCCCAATGAGTGGGACCTGATTATTCATGAACTGAGTATTATGCCAAAAAGCAACAACATTGGTATAATTCTTAAAAGTTGGTTCTTGCTGCAACAGTTTATCACATCTGGACTGAAAGAAATTGTAGACTCTTTCAAGATAAAAGACAAGAAAGTAAAATAGTTGGGAGGTTGATTTGTGAAAATATAAGACTTAAACTTATGAGCTTAAGAGTCAAAGACACTGCTGCTACTAGAAGAATTGCTTAACAATGGGATGTGAAGTTGAATACTCAAGAGGAGATTTGTGACCAAAATAGGCATGCTTGAATGAATGATCAGATGTGTTTGATGGTTATAACTGAATTAAGGGGTGTTTGGGTCAAGAACTGTCAACTTCCAAACATCAATTTAGAGGATCACAAAGGTTATCAGAATGCTATAAAAGGTATGGAACAATGTTTAGAAGTCTCATATGCTTTTTCAAACCACTACATTGATATAGTACCTTGTACGTTGGAGTTTCTTTGGTATGACTGTACCTATGTGGTACACATACTCTTTCCAAATCTTGGCCTTGGGAGGAAGGTTGGTAGAATATGTAGTACCAGTAGGAGGTCTAATTCAAAGAAATGTACCATAAAGTAGGACTGTTCTTTGTGAAGGGTAAGTGGTTTTGGAGGGTGGTGTATGATGGTTTGAATAGAGAGGAATGTAAGATGATCATTCTTGGTCTTTCCAATACACCGATGGTATGTGTTAATTCACATACCCTTTCTTTACCAAATACCGGACCAAAAAGACCAAAAACTAACCAATTATGCCAAAAATACGTTGTTTTTGTGTTTTTGAATGTGCAGGTACGGATATGAAAGAAATGGACAAAAATCATGGAAAAACGGACAAACACGAGCACGGGAAATGGAAAAGAGATCAAAAGCCGAGGCCGAGAAAAGTTTGGATTATATTTAAGCTCAAAAGTCAAGTCAAGTCCTCTAAGTATCAAAGATTTACATGATAAGCCCTTGGATCAAATGTATTAGAAATGGCAGTTTCAGTCCTCCAAATTTCAGTTGGTACACATTTAGTCCTTGTCAAAAGCTGAAATTATAACTACATATTCCAAGTCCTATTTCTATAATCCAAGTCCAAGATAGAAATCCATTTACCAAGCCCAAAAACTATTACCCATAAACCCCTTACCCGTTTTACCCACAACCCGACCCAAATTCAGAACAATAAAAATAAAACAAATCCACATTTTATACCGTACATCCTCTTCCCTTTTTACACCCCGTATACCATCATCCCCAGCCACATGAACCCTAGAAATTACCAACCTCCAAAATTACCCAATCTCACATTAATTACCAATAATTACCTCTTCTAGAAGCCTTTCCCACGTGATTGGAGCATGACTGAGAGAATAATCAGACTACATGGATACGTGGCAGAGTATAACTGGACGCAACACGTAATTCCAATCATTGGATTCTCTTCTAAAGGCCTCTGACAAGGACAGAGAGTATGTAGCACACGGATTGCCACAGTGGCAAAATAGAGAACTCTCATTGGCCAGGCCACCTCACTATTATGATCCAAGGGATAAAATTGAAGCAAATGATTTATAGAATGATGGATGGCTGTGATTAGAAATTCGAGATGCTTCCACAGAACCCAAGGCTCCTCTCCAAGCTCAGCTATAAATAGCACCTTATCACCTCACTTTGGGAGCTATTAGGAGTAGGGGTAAAATTAGCTTAGGGTAGCTTCTAGTAGTAGATTTTAGCTTATGTATTACTGTTTTAAGTAGTGTAATTCTCACCTTATTTTCATTTTAAACTCAGCTTTGTAATCGATTTTTAATCAATATAATCTCAGTTTTAAATTTAAAAAGTTTTGTCTGAATTTACTTTTCAAGCTTTCATAATTTTGATCTATAAGCACTAATTACTGTTACATAAGCCCATTTAAGCTTTTAAATCTTCTGTGCGCTTATTAGTTGGATAGTTACTGTTTCATCTATTAATTCCATAAAAGTCAACGATAGTCAACATAAAAGTCAAATAAGATCGAGGTGGGTGATTTGCTGATTCAGAAAGGATTCATGTGGTTATTATGATTTGAGTAGCTTGTTGGTAGACTAAAATGAGATTTTCACACCTGTTTGCAGTAAGGTACTTAATTCCCATTCTAATTCCAAGTTTAGTAGTGTAAACTGTTTTGTGCTTGTTGTTTATTATTAAGAACTATTCAGTTATTGCTATCTGCTATTTAGGATTAGTATAGCTAGTTTATCTTATGTTTTTCCTATTTGCAGCCTATAATGGTTTTAATTAGCTTTAAATCTCAAAACAGTCACATAAACTAGTGTTGGGCAATAGGTTTTTTTTTTTTGAGGTTCTAGTGCACTTAAGTCATAAATTGAATTTGATTCAGTTCTCATCTGAATGTAGGAGTAATTTAGTAGTAATTCTCCGTTGTTATAAGTAAAAAAAAATTAGAATCTGTACTTATATTTTAGAGTTTGAGATCCATAACAGTCTCTAATGCATTTTATGGTAGGATTAGGATAGAAATCAATTTAGGTGCTTAGACAAGTTTATTTCAGTGTTTAAATTAGTATTAGGATCAGGTATGGGGTTGTTGTTTGATCAAATATCTCATTCTCACCCATTTAGACAATTTGCATCAGCAGCTCTCACAAACCCATTTAAACTTGTTAGGATTTGAAGTTTGGTTTCCTTGGATTTTCATAGCACTAGTTTCTTGTTTCTGAGCTTAGTTTGTTATTTGAAGCTTATTAGATAGTTTAGAATCGGCCTGCTAGTTGGCTTGTCGTTTTGCATAACTATTCTCTATTCATAAAAATGCTCCAACGGTGATGTGGTTTTGAATTTTGAATTGTTCCATACCTGATCATTTGATTTGAATATTGGCACTCTTAGTTTTTGCTTGCTGAGTTTGTTGTTTCCTATTTTCATGAATGTTTCCTGGTAGCTTATTAATAGCTTTTGAACTTAGCTTAATTTGCCTTCAATATAGCCTCTTTACCTCACATCAGCATCTATCCCAACTAGCATTTTTCTCAGCTTAATTTGTCCTTACTTATAGCTCATCAAGGCTTGATTTTTGGATTGTAACAAGTTTTTTGTACCAGTTTCTTATACTTCCAATTTGGTAGGTTGACATTAGCTCTAGGATAGCTTTTAAGAAGCTTGTATTCGCCCTTTAGAACCTGCTGCACCCCTGCACCCTGCTATGCACGTTCCATTACTGTCCCATCTGTTCATCCTAACAAGATCAGATCTAGCTTAATTCTTGAGCTTATTTGAGTTTCCTGAGGACTTTGATAGTTGTTCAGGTGTTATATATGGTTTTATACCATCTGGCTTATTACTGTGAGGATTTGCTTATTCAAGTTGCTTATTCATACTGCTTATTGCTATTATTCTGTGTTTCTGTGCTTCTCATGACCTGATTTTGGAACTCTTGAGCTTATTTGAGTTCATTATATCTGTGTTTTTAGTTTCAATCAGTTTTGTGGCAAGTGCTTATTAATAAGCACTTGCCATAAGCTGTTTTGGTCCTTATAAGCACTTCTGCTTATCTTTTTCTTTTCAAAATTTTTCTGCAAGCTTTTTATATTATTCTAGATTTTCTGTAATTTTGTCATATTTTTCTGAATTGATTTAGTATTTTTCTTAATTTTTCTTCATTTATAATCATTTTTAAGTCCTTTTTAATATTCAAAAATCAATAAAAAATTAGAAAAAGCTTTTAAAGATACAAAAATATTTTAGATAATTCTTTTATTATATTTTAGATTTTCAAGAATAAATTTTATATTTTTCCCATTTATTTTTACAACTTCCTTTATTTTTAATTACTTTTTAATTCAATAAATAGAAAATAAATTCATAGAAAATAAATAAAAAGCCAAAAAATATTTTTCTTTTTCTCAAAATTCTTTTTAATAGTTTAAGATTTTTAGAAATTTGTTTCACATTTGTAGGATCATTTTTAGTATAAAAGTCGCGTTTAATTTCGTACGTTACGTTTAATATCACGTTTGCATTTCCGTTTTTACGTTTTTCACTTTGGTGCATATATATCTTGTACCTTGTGCATAATTCACTATTTCTTTTCACATTTTATTTTCACAATCACTTTTCAATTTACACTTCTCACTACACGATTCCCGAATCGATTATTTGAAAATTTCATTCTACCTTCGTTGGGAAAACGACCCGGGAAATACTTTCACAAGTATTTCTTCGGAATAATTATATGCGATAAATACACTCTATCAACCGCCACAGGAGGAATGGTTGGTCATCATTGAGGGTGTGTGTTCCCATTCAGGTCAAGCCTTTCATAGAGAAGGAAATGTAGGTTGTATTGGCAGAGTCCCTCCATGGATGGGTATGGGTTCCTAGTGAAGCCACACACCTTTTCTGTCCATTCTATTGTGGATGTTGGTTGAATGGTTTGGATGGAAGGTGATGTGGAAATGTAGCTAGATGGTAGGTGCATTAATGGTGAATTAAAGAATCAAAACAGGCATGGTTCATGTTATAGTGCAGTTTTGATTTCTTGGGATGATTCTGTGTCATCAGAGATATGAGTTCAAGTTTGCTTGATATCGGATAACAGTTAGATTTGTTAGTGATGCGTAGGGATTGCACCAGGCTTTACCTCTCGAGGGATCTCGAGAAGCTTACAACCCCCACCAGGCAGTGTACCTGATCGATGTAGTATAGTATAATGACAAGTACCGGGGGATTGATCGTTCAGCTAGGAATAGTGTCGCTAGGATTAGAAAACCTAAAGACTAGGTCTAGAGATGAGGGATGATTCTTTTTGTATTTTTTTATATTTTTTGGAAAGCAAGTAAAAATCTCGGGTTTGAAGGATTTGGGCGAAATTAGTTGCTAGTCAACTAACCCAATACTAAGATGCAATCAAAATAAAAAACTAGAAATGAAAATAAACTAAATTATACTAAAGTTGTGAGCAATATGTGGGAGAATTGTGTTTACTTAGATTTCACTACTCCCTAGATATCTTTTACACGTTAATTACTTGTTATAGTTGCGTGGATGACGGATTGTATTCCTTAATACCATTCATGGGGTGGCGTACTTACTTCCCCAATCCTATGAGCGCCTACTTCACTCCTATGTCGAGCCGGCTAAGAAGCTCCTAACATGGGATCATTAGAATTTACTCATGCATTAAATACAACCAATAAAACCTAGTACACATCGGTTCATGTTTCCTAAGACGTTCAAGCATGTTACACAATGGAGATCTGCCAGTTTTCTTAAGCCTAACATTGAAATCATTCATCCAATACAACCATAAACAAGTTATCAACACATAATTAACATCTAGGTTTCATTAGATCTAAGCAAACACAAGATAGATCTAGCCTAGCATGTTGGAATCAAGACAAGCATAAGATATATTCAAACAACACATAGACATATTGAATGAATTAAGAGAAGACTTATATCAATTGAACATGAAAGGATTCAAGGGGTGAAAACCCTTGAAAACACTGTAAAATATGACCTAGGGTTTACAAAGCTCGGCCCTAGTTTTCTCCACACAAGTTCCTTTCCAATGAAAGAAAAATAGAAAACTATATATAGATTTTGATGGGTGACGACGTCAAGAACAAAAGTCTGACGCCGTCATCTCGCCGCCAAATAGTTTCTCGGACTGCCTAGATCTGGGTCTGACGCCGTCATTTATTCACCTTATGCAGGCCGTCACCAATTTAACTCTTGACGCCCTTGTTGTGACGCCGTCAGGTTTGCACTGGGTCGTCATGGATTTTACTCTTGACGCTGTCAGGATCTTCCTCTTGACGCCGTCAGGTACTGTTCTCAGCATGGAAAATTAAGTCTTTGGCGTTTTCTTCACTTTTATGCTCCAAAAACGTCCAAATTACTTCCTTTTCCAGAATTCACTCCCAAAGTACCTAAAATCACAAAAGGAACGATTTAGGGTAATATTTGATCAAATAAATTCAATTTCGGGCTTAAATTACCCCCTAAAAGTGGTTCATTTTTCGCCTCATCTGTTAGTTTGACTGATGAATGTATAGTCTATTGATAGGTCTGTTGTTTGTATGTTTCACAACTGGATGGGTGATGTCCATCGTTGATATTAATATAATTCACCATTTTGCACCAAAAAAAATGGGAAGGCTTTGCGCACGGCCGTATTTCAAAGAATTTATGAAAATACTATATGTCGCACGCTACTTGTGCTTCTGGTGCGACCAATCAGGTGATGCTAAAGCCGCTTATGTTAAAGAGCTTTAAGATTGTCTCAATGATATCGCGTTAAACAAAACCCCCCCACCATATGACCATATGGCCATGATCAATCGAAACCACACTAAAATAAAAAATAATCACCACCAAAACTGATCTTCCGAAACAAATGACATTTAACAGCAAATCGAATCACACCACAAAATTCAACCAGCAAAACATATGTGTGTAGTTCTTGTTAGTCATGACATTTTCTCACTTGACGTTGAGGTCGCACAAGTGATGTGCGGCGGGTGCAACACCCGTGTCTATATGACCATTCTCGTAATTACAAATGTTTTAAAACCCTAGTTTGACTCGGCCGGTTGAACTGGAAACCGGGTCGGGACCGGGTTTTTGATTGTTTGAGAACCAGATTGAATCGTCGGTTTAATTGACATCAACCTTTCTAAGTTTAATTAACATCAACCAGATTGAACTTGGCCGGTCTAACAAAACATTTTTTTCCCATCAACCTTTCTAAATTTAATTGACATGTTGAAGTGGTGAGGACTAATATTAGTTAAAATTTTGTAAAACAATAAACTTAGAGTTATAAACTAATATAGTTTTAATATAAAATGTTATAACTAGAATCATGCGTTGATTATTATTTCAAATCTTTGATATATTATTATAGATATACAACTTAAAAACAAAGCTTAGAGGGTGGCAATGTTGCTTAATGATACCTAAACCTTAATTGTAATTAGCCAATAGAATTAAGCCAACTAATTTCATGCCTAATGATGCCTAAGTCCATATTTTTAGTGGCAATGTTGCCTAACCATGCCTAAACCTTATATTTTTTTTTATAATTATATTTAACAATTTAATTAAAAACATCAAATTTCATTAATAATTCAAATAAAAGTTACATAATACTTTAGGAAAATAAAAACAAAACAAAAATTAAAAATAGGAAATCACTAGTCATCGAGGTATGGTAAGTCTTGCGCCGCTACGTGCTCCGTAAGATCATATTGAAGACGGTTATGAATATCTTCGTCCAGTAACTCTTCTAGCACACTATCGTCATAAACTGGCGTGACCGGCTGATCCATTATATGAACCGGTGATATTGCCATACCATCGTCTTTTAAAATCATATTGCCCAATATAATACACGTATAAACAATTTGTCGAATCTTTGCGACGGTCATAGGTCGTAGAGGACGACTGAGAATAAACCATTTTCCCTTCAAACGACCAAAAGCTCGCTCGACATCCTTTCTTGCAGACTCTTGTAGTTTCTTGAACTTCTTTTCCTTCGGGTCAGTGGGATACGGATATGCTTTAACAAGAGTTGAATATTTAGGATATATTCCATCGGCAAGATAATATCCACGTTTGTAGAGACGTCCACGTAAATAAAAAGAACTGTTTGGCGCCGTACCATTTCGCTCGGTAACATATAATGGAGACTGATTCAAAACATTGATATCGTTGTTTGAGCCGGGCGGACCAAAAAACGAATGCCAAATCCACAAATCATATGAAGTCGTCGCTTCAAGCATAATAGTTGGGTATTGGTGATCACCTCTCTTATATTGGTCTTTCAAATATTTAGAACAATTTCGCCAAGTGAAATGTGTACAATCTATGCTACCAAGCATTCCAGGAATGTGATGTTTTTCTTCATGTACCTCGAATAACCGAGCAATGTCATGAGTTGTCGGCCTACGTAAGAACTCCCGGCCATATAACTTTATAATCGCATCACAAAATTTATCAAGACATTCACCTAGAAAAAACAAAATATTATTTTATAAAAAAATAACGAAAAAAAATAACAAAATATTATTTTATAAAAAAAATATATATTTAAAAAAAACATAATAATAACGAAATTTTATTATACAAAAAAAACATTTTAAAAAAAATTAATAACGAAATAAAATAATAAATAACAAATAAAAAAAATTACTAACGAATAAAAAAATAATAATAACCTGAAGTTCTTCGTGCTATGTTTAAATAGTCATCGAATCTATCCGGAGGTTCACCCGTTGCGAGTTGCCGTATTGCCGATGTGCATTTTTGTAACGGCGTGAAACTAGTCTTTTCAAACGCGTCTTGACCCTCTTGAAACCGAATTGCGCTTCAATGTCATTTACAATTTGTAAAAACAATCTTTTACTCATACGAAAACGATCACGAAAAACATCTTCGTTAAACTTTGGTTGTTCAACAAAATAGTCATTCATTAAATTTTCTAAAGCTTTATCACGAAAACGTTTTACATAACCACGAATGAAGGTAGAGCTTGTCGTGTCTTCAAGAGCTTCGTACGCGGCTAAAAAGGTTTCGATTGTACTACCGGATAACCATTCTTCGGATGATCGGGGGGGAATAATTATCTCGTTTGAGGATGAACCCGATGATGACATGGTTATTAGAATGTAAATTGTATGTGTGATTTGATGTTAGTTTAGATGTGAAAATAAAAAGGAAAATGGTTAGTATTTAAAGATTTTTTTTTTTTTTTTTGGAAAAAGTATCAAACGGTCCAAAATTTGAATGTATGCAACGGTCACAAATTGAATGCACGTCTCCACACCGATTCGGTAAACAATACCGTGTGAATTGCCGATTTCTCCATGCCGATCAAGTGGCAACGTCTTGCCGATCCATGCCGATGCATGCCGAGCCAACCCCGAGTACGTTGCCAGTCCCCTTATCGGTAGAATCTCAAGCTTTCTTATCGGTTCAATCGAATATGGGAATAAAATCCGATAAATCATGGGATCATGCAACACTACATAGGAAAAATATATATATATATATATATATATATATATATATATATATATATATATATATATATATATATATATATATATATATATATATATGTATAAAACCGGTTTAACCAACGATTCAACAAGTTAAACCAGTGACAAATAAACCGGCAACTAAACAGGTCAATAAAAAAACCGGATTTTAAAACATCTTTCTAGTTTTTAACATACACTAGGTTGTAATCGCGCACGTTGCTGCGGGGTGTTTGTATAAGTAAGTTAGGCAAAAAAAGAAGTACAAAGTTACCATATGCATATAGTAGGTTATATATGCAGCTGCATATATGGAAACAAATTGTACACACTACTTTACATGGTTATGTTCGTCTTCATCGACTGCGATTCGCAATCAGCTTTGCATTGGGTGTCCTGTTAAACATCAAACAAAGAATAGTCAGTTGTAAAAAAAAAATATTAGGCGCGCTAAAAAAGGGAAATTCAGAAACTAAAAAAGAGAAATTCGGAAACTAAAAATCATGCAGTCACTTCAGTATATAAAACACCCATATACATCAGTTACATATTGACCTTATAGGTTTTTCCAAACTCATATAAGTTCCTAAGCCGGCTAAATAAGCTAAACTAAACATCCCATGTCTCACCTTTCCCCTTCTGCAACTTCGCTATTTCAGGCTTCAAATCTTCTACCTCAGGATCCACTTCACTTCCTGCTTAACACATATTAAAACAAAATAAGCCCAAAGCCATCAAATTTACACTTATAATCATTATTTTTTAAACATCAAATGCCCAATATGAAATCTGTAATGTCATGACAAAACCGAAAACCAACAATGTTATACCCCAGGATGATATTTTTTTTGAAAGCATCTTTCTTTTTTTGATAGCATTAACCATATCCATTCTATCATACATCTTACTACAAAATAAGGCAACACAGTTCAAGACTTCCTTCATATACAATTTACATTTGACTACATTAGTGTACTACTAACATAAGATTACCTAAGGTTAATTCTGAGCATTGTGTAGGTGCAACATATATGACCATTATATCTCGCGAACCTGAACCCATTCCCTGAACACATCACATCTACTGGACACATTTCCTGAAGATACCTCATGAACAACTAATAATATAGATGTGTAACCAACATATCATGACAGTGACTGCAAAAGAACTATTTTTTGAGAGAATTGCGAGAAGAAAATATAATTGACCAAACTTCTATTACTATGCGAGGTTTCTATTACTTTGTTTCAAACATGTTAGTGTATGAGATAGGATGTTCTGTCTAAAAAAAAGTGGCTATCTAAACAGCCCTTAACGGAATGCGAAATTTGTACACATAAATGAAGGGCTTCGTTCCAGGGGCATACACAATGGAATTTGAAAAATGTAAAATGTGAAATTCGTTAAGGGATGTTTAGAAGGGCTTCTTAAATGAACCAGTGACATTTAAATTGGATACACAGGTCTACACATCAACCAATCTAAATGATCAGGTCCAATATATTGGTTAATCACCACTTCTTTATGCCTATATTTTTTAATTCCATATTCCTTCATCACCCACCTTGTGAACTATAAAGTGATCGAATCAAATTGTGTATCCCTTCATGCCCCTAGAAGTTGTGTATGCCTCTGGAACTTGTTAAAAAAGCTTATATATGACCTTATATGGAATTTGTAATTTGTAACCTTTGGGCTTATATAATCTTATTATATCATAATAAAATTATATAAGACAAAAAGCATAAAAATAAGCCGGAAAATTGAGGCTTATATGAAATATAAGCCGAAACCAATTAAGCTCATAACGTCACATATAAGCTTAAACAAACACCTCCTAAATTTCTAATCCCATATAATAAGCTAATCCAAAGCACCCATATTACTAATTATCTGCATATAAGCTAATCCGAACACCCCTAAGAATCAGAAATAAACTATTACCTTGTCAAACCTACTTGTTTTTTCGCCTTCCTTTAAATAATAGTCACACTATTTTCTTTGAACTATTGCCTTGTCAAAACAATGTAAACAACTAAAAAGTGACAAACGTACCCGTTTGCACTATTTTCTTTGAAAGTTTAGAAATATCCGCCAAGGTTCATTTCCTCTAACCAACACAGTGACGGCATCTTTGATCACAGTCTCCTAAATCCTCATATGAAGGAGTTGTATCTGCAAAAAGCATTTCTTTTGCATATTAATTACTGTGTCTGTACAAAACAATACCGTTACATAAAGTTGTATTTGGCAAAAGTATGAATGCCGATGAATAAAGATAAGCACTCACATGGATCCGGCAGAACACTTGGGCCTTGAACAGGTAGTGGTGGAGGGGATGAGTAAGTGTTGGCTAAATTGTCTGCACGTAAACGCTGGCGTACATTGTGTGTTCTACCTCCAGTGTTTCTTCAAGTTGTTTGACGACTTTGTTGGCGCAATCTTTTGTGAGTCCTATTTTGAAAAATTTGTTGATGCTCTGAAATCTCAGATGCTGAATCTGGACCATGGGTTGCTGCATAAACATACAGAAACGACAAAAAATTAGAAAGGATAGTTTAAAGAAAAAAACACTGAGAATTCATTATAGTAGAGTTAAATCTCCACCTTCATGTGCCATAATAGGTATGCTTTGACCAGAGAAGGGTCGTTTGTGGTGTGAACTTGGGTCTGGATTTTGTGTTGCAACATTGTGGAGTATATCATGTACATTAGGTACACAATCAGTTTCATATTGTTTGTTGGTGTGGTGTGCTGATAGAGGCATCTCTGCATCCGTAGGAGGTTGATCAGAAACGGCGTTGTTCATACATAAGGTATACCATGCAGCATCTGTAAAAGTAGGTGTATAATTATGCATTGTATTTAATGCACAACATTCCAACATATTTGCATAAAACTTATCGAATAAGTTAACCTACTGTTTTGTAAGTTTGTGGTCGAAGTACCTGTATCGTGGTGGTCCATTTGAGCCTCTGATGCACCAGTCGCACAATGCGAGTCTATGATGGAATATGTGTTGTTGGTATGCAAGGTATGCCGCACGTCACTTACAGAAACATGAGCCTGTTAGCATGGATGTTGCGTTTGGTTATTTAAATGACGCAAAGTTAGGGTAATATGTAATGCAGGCGGCAAACAACCTATGAAACATAGAAAATAAAGGAACATACATAGCAACATAGAAAATAAAGGAACATACATAGCAGTTTGCAATAAATTCCATCTGAATCCTTTGTCCTTAAAGCACTTCTCTATCTAAATTTCAGCAGTGCAACAAAACTTTAAGGATGTAATAAAGAGAACCGTAAATTCTTACTCACAAATACTGATTAACTAAACAGGTCCTTAGAAACTTTAAAAATTTATGAATTAAGTGAGACTTCAAACACAACATCTCAATTCAATCAAAATTAACACACTTTAACTCTTAATCTGCTCCTATTCAAAACAACGCACGAAACAAATATCACTTAACAGCTTCTAATCTAATCCCAATAATACTAAATCATACTAACTCACACTTGCAAGAAATTCGTCAAACAATAAATTAAATCCAAAACTAAATCAACAAACTTCAACCATCAATCTGTTTCAATTCTACAAACTTCACCCACCAACTACCAATGCAGTGCTAATACCAACTAATTTATGTTCATCAACAACCGATTACAGTTAAACTAAATCAACACACTTTAACTACCAATCTCCTTCAATTCTAATATTGATCTCAACAACTATAACACTACCAATACAACACTAGTTAACTATCAATCACTTTCAGCTCGACAACAATAATAGTACAAAAAATATAATGAAATTAATAACTGACCGTCACTTAAGGGGTGCTTGTTTCGGCTTATATAGCGGGCTCATGGCTTAACAGAACCGCAAACGCGTACCTCAGTTCATTCTGGTAGGCTGCAACTTTGGCCACATGCCTCAATCGTGTAGCTGCAACTTTGTGTTATGTAAAGTTGCGTACCTTTTTGTTTCTTTGTCATAGTAGGCTGCTCTAGGAATAGTGTTCGTTTTACTGGTTCTCCTCTCTTTTCTGCATCCTTCTTTTGTTATTTATCTGATTCTTCCTTCTCTGGGGGAGTTGATGGTGGTGTCCCTGGATTTCATAGTTGGTTACGATATAGCAGAATGTAATCATAATGAATATGTATTTTAAATGACAGTTGGAGAATAAAATTTTAGCACCTGTATTTTCCTGCTGAGGATTGATTGTTCCTTCAACGGTTTTTTTTATTGCTGAAAATGGCATTAACTACAAAAGATTAGGAAGTTGGTTAACAATTACAACTAATAGAAGTACAAAGCTTAGAGTTGTTTAAGTATTGCTTTGTGTTACAAAAGGTATGATGAAAGAACCTGTATGCCTTCTACAGCATCACATCAGACGCATGTTTGTTTCCTACACAAAGTGTCTCCGTCGTCAACCACATTTGAACTCTCCTGCTTCCATCTTACCTGAACAAAATTGCAAAACAGAAACTTTCAAAAGAAATCTATTATCAAAAACAAAACCTAAAAAACCAAAACTAAAAGCACTTTGTTACCTTCTATTTACTCAAACCTCGACCCTCTATTCAAGAATTAATGGCACCTCATAACCTCAATATGTTCTTCATGATACTCAACTTATCATCACAACCTCTCAGAATCATCACCATCATCAGCTTATAAAAGTTGTTGTAGACTCATCAATCGTATTTGAAGACACATAATTTCGGCTCAGACAGGGTGGCAATTTGGAAAAGCGTAAACGTCCGCGATGGCTGCAAATCTAGTGTTTTGCCCCGCCAACTTGCGCACGTTCACAACTTTAGTCAAATATGCAGAGATTCATCACAGCGTGACACCAAACCCTAGCCATGTTTGCAATAAGTATTCGGGTCATGTTGCACTACCTGCCACACATACATACATACGTTCACATCCTCATGAGTACATTCCTGTACCGAAAGTGGATGGTCATCACGCAATGGCTCAGGCGTGTGAATATAATACCAAAGGCGTACGGCTGCCATGGCTGCAACCACCACTTGGGTAAGGCTGCCCCGCCAAGAGACCGATGCTGCCAAAGTAATCATGGTGAAATAAGCCAGGTTTGCAAATATAGCAGCAAAACCAAGCACCGGCCATGGCTGCAACCACCAATCGGGTAAGGTTGCCCCGCCAAGATACCGGTGTTGCTAAATCGTGGTCATAAAATTTTAAACACGGATACCTATCATCATTGCCTGTATGTATGTGTTAGGCGTTAAATAGGCGAAACAGCAACATGCCAATATCCGGAAGGTGAAATAACATAAGTACCCAAATCATGAACCCTAAATCAAATAAAATCATAAAGCCTAAATCAAAGACCCTAATTTAGGCAGTATAAAAAAATTACACTTACTAAACACTCGAATCTAACAGCAAGAAAGTTAGAAAACGCAGTAATTCAAAGAAAACCACTCACGAATCCAACTAATTAGAAAACATCGGTTGGTGTGTGTGCTTATGAAGAATCCAGAAGCAGCTTCATCTATCTAAGCCAATCAGGGGAGTGGGTTTGGCCAAACCGATCACCCAATAATAAGGGGAGTGGCCTGGCCCAAAAAGTTTTGATCTACTGGAAGCCGAGCCGGTCACTGTTCCTAATTATATAAAAAATTGTTTTCGTGCGACTGTAGCTACACACACATGGTGCACTGTAGTTATAAGTGAGCCGGATCGGACCTTGTCCACCTATCGGGTTTTTCTCCGGTGTCGGAGCAAAAAGATGAGAGAAGAGAGGTGGGAAAGTGTGAGAGAGACCCGAGTAGGTTTTGGGCATGACTTTGGGTTTTCGGGTAAAAAAAATAAAGTGGTTGCCTACCAACCTATGATGAACAGTACACGTTCTTTATACTATTGTATAATTTCCCACCTCGCCTAAAACTTTTGTGCCAAAAGTGAAACATTTCAAAAAAACAACTGTGCGTGTTTTTAGTGCGTGTTTAATAATGAAGGTGAAATTTGGTGGTAAACCAGCGACGGGTACTCCGTCAATGGCATGGTCAACGGTTGTCGTTGTGGTTTCACTTCTTTCAGGCGCATCTGTTGTTCATAACATCTACAAACCTGATTTGGTTCTTCCCTCTCCTTTTTGTGATTTAGTACTTTTTTACTATGCATACTAAGTGTTTGACAAAATGCCTCATATAAAGGGATTAGTTTGTGTGTTGACTTTAGTTATTAGTCGCGTATGATTGTCTTAGTTTCTACCAAGGTGGCCTAATGGGTAGTCACGTGAGGTCTCCGGTTTTAACCACACTAGGTAAACATCTTGAGAGTGGTCAGGAAAGGGTTTGGAAATGGTCATGGGGATACCCTGGTTAGACCGTGTACATCTTAAAGACTCGCCCTCCATGACCTCATGTGTTTACACGATTATGTTTGGTGTAAAGTTTGTGGCTTAGAAATTATTTAGTTGAAATTACTTAGGTTCTAGAATAATAAGTGGCTAGTTTATTTCCTACATAGCATTTTAGCTAACCTAGTGGTTATTACTTCTTTCTACATTGTTATGGAACATTTATGTAATGTGGTCCTGACTGAGAATATAGCACGTCATCTTAGGTCGCCCATGTTGTACTGACGAACAGCAAGTAGTTCGAACTGTTTGATCACCGTGGTTGTTTGGGTAAAAAAGGTTGTAGTTACAACTAGAGTTCTTGAACAACATGTAAATGGGTCAAAATATCCAAGATCAAATGATTTCCATAATGTTTAAGCTTACTTTTTTTTAATCTGCAATCTTTAAGCGGTTATGGTGCATGAATACTTAAAGACTAGATTTGCATACATGTAAAATGATGATTTTGTTTTTCCTAAATATTCATTATGTATATTAAAAATGCTAGCTCTAATGCTCATAATTGTTTGATCTGCAGACGCTGCCTCCAATTGATAGTGTTAATGAAGCTAAGACACCTGGTAAAGAATGACCGTTTTCGTCAAACATTTGTGGTTTATGAAAGTGGGTATCTCTTTGGAATTTGTATTTGGAGTGAAGCAATCGTTTAAATCCTCATTGTTCTACTTCTTCATCAGATGTAGGTGAACTGTGATTTTCTTTGATACTTTGTGTTCGGATCTAGAAATATAAGTTCAAAATAAAGTTTTCTTTTCTTCTGTTTTCTCTTGAAATAAGCGGATGGGTCTGTTTAGGCTTGATCAATGACGCGGTCCATGTAGCTACATTTCACTTTTTATATCTTAAAAAGCTTTGTGAGGATGGTTTGATATCTTCACTAGATGTGTTTTGGACAAAATGTTCGCCTCTTTCCTCTGAAGTTTTGGTGAATGAATTGTCCACAAACTTTCGAAGTTCTCATTTTATGGTTGTTATTCTTTTTGTATTTGACTAATGGAGTTATTTAACATCTTTAATGGTTACTAATTTGATAGGACAAGTCATGTTTAGTCTCTTGATCACAAAAACATGACAAATTTTCTGGAAGAAACTTAATGATCTGGCCAGTGTATATTTTTGGCGTTGCTTCTTGAAAATAGTAATGCTACCCCTCAAAACTGACTATCAATAAGCTAAAATCCAAATGTCATCACTTTCATCCTCCAACAAATTAGGGTTCACCACGTCTTGTTTTATTTAACTTTGTTGATCAACTGATCACTAGGAAGATTGTTAAGTTAGATATGTGATATTATTCTGACTTATTTGTGTAAACAGTAATTAAAATCAAACACATGTTTAGAAAAAAAGTTACAAGATTGGAATGACTTGAATCGTGAAGGTAAAAGATTTAATTGCCGTTCAAAAAAAATGAAGGTAAAAGATTCAATCTCAATTCTAAAGTCCTGTAAAAGCCATTGTATACTTCATAACACAGTCAAACTTCGTTCCGGTCAAGAAGGAAATTAATGGGACTGTATTGAAAATTGAATCTTTTGATGGAGAAAATTGACAAAAGATAAGATAGAAGGGCCGATTGTACCCGAACAAGGGTAGTATTATAACTGCCTAAATATGTTGTTCAACTAACAACTGCTCTGTTCATCTACTCTAACCAGACTCCATTCATATCCATTGCAATATGCCACTTAACCTTCATGCTTATAGGCTTATAGCTCATCTACAAGTCTACAACTGATATTATATAGCTGCTCACCTCCTATTATAACCCACAAATAGTAGATGCATCTTTGTACCCACATGTTCTATTAATTCCATTTTTCTAAGGCTATACAATTCCGACCACCTTTGTTTTCTCATTTGGGTGCACAAAAAATTTTAATCTAACGTGTTAAATTTGCCTAAGACGATGAAAGTGACTGTTACTACCCGGAGCGGTAGAGAACTAATCAAGGGTCAACTTGATCTTAATACCAATGTGAGTTTTCATTTTGCATATGTGATTTTAAGATTGATGGCTTTTGGGTTTGAGAATGATTCTTTTGGTTTTATTGCTGTGGACTACTGTGGCTGATTTGCAGGATGCAATTCATCAAAAAAGTGAGTTCTTGAATCCTTGTTAGTTAATTTTTCGTAACCGTGAAAAGGTAAAATTTTTGGATGTTCTGCATTCTGATGTTTCAAACGATTACTCTACAGCCTGCAACAATTTCCGTTTAAGCTCATAATCAAAGTAGGACCAAATTTTGCTTATTTAGGTGTGTTTGAAATTGCATTTTTAAACTTGTATTGTTATATTGAGGCATCAGTAAAAAATAATCAAATGTACATGAAAAAAAGCTGCATATTTTTTTGTGATAATCGTTTGAGGGTGGGAACTTATGAAGCATGATCATATAAAGATTTTCATGTAAGTTGCACGTAAATAATCAGTTCATCAGTTTTGTTGCAGTGAGTCTAAAACTGATTACTTGACCCCTTAGCTTCACTATGACCATCATTTGAAACTGGATATAAATGACATGAAAATGCAATGATTACATAATCGCACATTCACACCCTGTTAGGATTTTTGACGAAAACTACATTAAAGCTTTGGAGAAAGAATCTTTAACATGTATTGGAATTTTCTAGTTTCCTATAAACCATATACTTATATGTACTGCTTATAAGGGTGTATTTCCTTTTTATGTTCATGTCGTGTTGATAAGATATTGAGGCAATATAAGCCCCAAAACAAGATACAATTGCAGGCCTTAATTATTCAATGTAAATAGAACTGGAGATCTAGCTCATAAACTGTAAAATGTTAAGTGGGCGGAAATTGTATAGATATGCATGAGTGTTAAAAGAAAATCTCAAAGTTAACGTATAAGCTTGGTGGGCTACTCCTATTGCCAATTGGTTTTAGAATGGAACCCCATTTGGCCTTATATGTTGGACTTGATGAGATGTTGCGCCGTAGGATTCCAAACAATGAGCTATAAGACCTAAGCTTCTTGATGCATACTTTCTCGTGTTCCTTACAATTGCAAAATATTTGTTTGTCAGACCAACTCAATCCACTCATTTTTCCCTAGTTTAGTTCTAATAATTTTATGCATCCTAAAGACCGTACTTCAGTTACCAAATTGAAATGCTTCTGTAAAATTTATTAAGTAGATAGCTTTGGTATGTTTGGTAACTATTGATCGTTATGTGCATATATACACATGTATATCTGTGTGTTAACCTTGTGTGCCCATTCTGTTAACAGTCAAGAAATACTATCCTTCAAGACAGCGGTTAACCCTGCCTCACTCATCTCAGTCAAAGGGAAATCCAATTGTGCTTCAATACAAGAAATGTCTATCAGATTACACGAATGGAAACTCCGACACCATAACCATAGTATTAAGGATTTGGGCCCACAAGTATCATATCGTACACTTTTCTTTTTCGAGTATCTTGGCCCACTCCTCCTCTACCCAATCTTCTATTACTTCCCCATATATGAGTATCTTGGTTACGAAACTAAACGTGTTATCCATCCAGTTCAAACTTACGCCTTATACTACTGGTGTTTTCACTACTTTAAACGTATCATGGAGACCTTCTTTGTGCACCGTTTTAGCCACGCCACCTCACCACTTTCGAATGTATTTAGGAACTGTGCATATTACTGGACTTTTAGCTGTTTTATTGCTTATTATGTGAACCACCCTTTATATGTACCCGTTAGTAAGTTCCAAATGAAGATCGGGTTTGGGCTTGGGTTGGTTATGCAAGCTGCAAATTTTTATTGCCATGTCATTCTGAGGAATCTTCGAGGGCAAACTGGGAATGAAGGGTACCAAATTCCACGTGGGTTTTTGTTTAACTTTGTTACTTGTGCAAACTACACAACTGAGATTTATCAGTGGTTGGGATTCAATGTAGCAACACAGACTATCGCTGGTTATATCTTTCTTGTGGTCGCTGCTTCGATTATGACTAATTGGGCCCTTGCTAAGCATAGTCGCCTCAGAAAGGTAACTTATTCTTTTCTTTTCTTAAAATTACAGAAGAAAAATATTTACATTATTCATTTGAATGGTATGGTTTGCGTATCAACTTCTAAATCTAATCAAGTCTTAATTTTTTGTGATGCAAAGCAACTAACAACCAATAGCATTTCTATGTGATATTAAAATCCATAATGTACATACCAATTGATGATTCCAGTTATGTTTTTATCTTCAATGGTTCATACGGGTCAAAAGTCATTAGAAATGTTTTCAAATGCATAAAACCTCCTAAAGCGGCTTTACTAAGGAGTTCAAATTACAATTGTAACACAATAGTATTTATAATCATATTTAACATGTTAGTTTATCTTAAGAAGTTAAAAAGAATGAACATAGGAGTGGTTAACCGAGGCTCAACCTGACCCGTTTTGAACCATACTAAAAATTGTCCGCTTTGGCCATGTCCCCTTTTGACTTGTCACTCTACTTACCCTTTTTGCCAACCTATGCTGCATTTTCTTCTCTTTGATTTCTTGTTGTTACTCTGATACAATCGTTTTTGTGTTTTTCCTCTTCACTTGGCAGCTATTTGACGGGGAAGAGGGAAGACCCAAGTATCCTCATAGATGGGTAATACTGCCCCCGTTCCTCTAAACGACTGCAAAAGGGATGGCATATGCTGTTGTTTTCTTGTTTCCAGTTTTCAGTTATACAGATTTGAATGATCCATACTCATTGACATGTTCATAAACGGGATGCAGATGGTATTCTTTTCTTCATTTGTTTATGTTCAGTTTATGATCCACAATGCTTCTATGGTGATTTTATGCCATCAAGCAAGCTCTTTGAGAAAATGTATTTGCCACAGCTATAAGTGCTGGCTTGATATAGCACAGCACCAAATTATACCTTTCCCTATGAGAGTACAAAGCAATCTGCTCAATTCCTAAATGCATTCAAAAGAAATGTTTTCATTTTCCACGTTTTTCTTGTTATCGTATGTTTATAAGTTTACATAATTGTGTTTTCGCCCTTTGACTTTAATAGGGCTTGCAACTTAATAAACATAAATTATCTTTCTAAGTGGGTTATTTATGCTCACTTTTTGGAAATGAAATGATTTTGCTGTCAAACAAAACCTATAACAAGGCATATAACAAGTATATAGTGCAGATGTTACAAGTTTGCGCATATAGTTTAACAAAGTTATTTTGAATATCATCTAACAACGGAGAACAAACTCCCAAGTTTCCTAGAATAATATCAAGAAAATTAACTACTGTAAGAATGGAATCATGAGATAAAAAGATGCATTATCTGAAATTTTGCAAAACACAACACTCAAAACAAAGCGTTTTAAGATCATACTTGCTACGACCACAACCATTTTGCCTACCATTTTTTAACAAATTAATTTGATCAAAACCGGATAATCTGATCTTAACCAGATTGGACCCTCAAAACCAAACTCTGGTCGACTCGTGGTCCTGCAATCCCTTTCTTTTTCTTCTTTTTTTTTTCTTTTTTTTTTTTTTTTTTTTTTTTTTTTTTTTTTTTTTTTCCTATATATTTTGTGCTGACAGGTACACATGAGAATTAAATTTCGGCAGTTCATTGTAAACATTACAAAACTATAAGTTGAAAAATGGTTGTCAAAAGAATCTAAACAAAAATGAACAGGCCTAATTGGATCTAAACCAATATAGAACCATAGTCTAAGATTCCGTTTTAGCTTGAAAATAGTACTTATAAAATGTTGATGACCGGCAACACTAACTAACCCATACGATTATGCTAACAAGTGCAATCTTATGTTTTACATCAATCTTAACACATCAAATCATTTTTGAAAGTTATTTAGCATCATCTAGGCCTATCACATATACTAGTTCCGATTCCTTTCGAGTTTCGATAACTTTGGGGGTTTCTTAAAAGTGAATGTAAATACTTTTTCAGGTTTAAGAAACACAAATCAGAAATAAAATAACAACTCATTAGACAATGTGCATGTGAGGAGAAGATGGATGCATGATGAAGAAAACATGGACAACGTTCCTCTTTTAGCTATAAAAAAGCTGAATTGACAACATAAAAGCTTTTCCTTTCTATCATCATTATATTGCTCCCTTTTATTGGAAAAATAATTGTATTGCAAATGCTACATTTTTATAAGTTTCTAACACAATAGCCACCTAATTTGTGTTTGTTTGGTAGTTTCTTAAGGTTTAAATTCTTATTTGTCCCATTATTTCTTATTTTCATGTAGTTTTGTTTGGCTTTTTATACAAAATCTTTGAATGTTCATAGAAATAAAAGATTGGAAAATGTCAAATGAAAGAAAACTAAATTTAATATTATTATTCAAAAGCGAGCCATTTTTTTGGAGACATAACACATGAGTGGGATCTTGATGATTTCGCAATCTAGAAAGTAACAATCTTTGTGACTACCAATGGCCATGATGTTTCATTTCATTTCATTAATATTAATAGCAATTGTCCATTTGCAACCTAATATATTTAAAAGATTTAAATCGACGTAGTAACTCTAACCTTGTAAATCATAACTTGCTTCATTTACAACATAATTTAACCCTCAACATTACATTTATTTATATTTATAAACAATAACACTTCATCTGGCAGTTTTTCACTTTTTTGGTCATTTACTATGTAGTTGTATGATACGAAATTATAAGCTAATACGACAGGTTTTTTGTCGTTAGAATGTACTTGTATGATACAAGATTATAAATAGAAATCGTAACAAGTTTAGTTGTTGATGTATGAGATTCGGAAAACTATGTTCTAAGAAATTGCAGGGGCTAAACATGGATCTTGATTTGAATGATCAACTTTTAGGCATGATGAGAACAACTTTAAGAGGAGCCCAAGGAGCTCTGTTTGATGCCCAAGCGATGATAATTTGAGATCGTATGAAACAAGCTCTGACGGTGGCTTTCATACAACTCCAAATACAAACGAGCTAGAGCCATATATCATATATGAACAAATTAGAGGCACACGTGACCGAGTCATGGCGCATGACCATATGTTAAATGGAACGGTTATAAGGTGCGCATAATGGTTTTATACTTTTATGTTGTACAAGAGGATGCAAGCATAAAACTAGAGTGCCCAAGATACTTGAGATATCCTTTGCAGGAGACTAACTGGTTAGTTCGATATTCGCACACATAATTCCTCTCAATTAAGACTTGAACCCCATAATCTTATTAACCGTTCATACGACTAAGCCAAATATCTTTTGGTTGTAATTAATTATATTTACTCAATTGAGTATTCAATATTCTACTGAAATACTGAATACAAATCAGAACATTTTGTATTGCTAGTAGAAAAAGGATCCACTTTTTCATAAACACATATCCATGTTCCATGTGGATACAAAAGGCTCAGTTAGGAAACGATACAAAATGTTGGTACACTTTTGATACCTAAATTCACATACATTTTTTTTTTTTTTTTTTTTTTTTTTTTTTTTTTTTTTTAATTCAATAACAATTTATAATAGGGTCACCGAACTTCTATGAGGCCCCCTGATTCCATAGAACTATGTTGTGAAATATAGACCCAAGTGAATTGGTTTTTGTATTAACTAAATAGTTTGCAAATTCTAAGAATCATTATGCAAAAGATTCTTTTGTAAGTACCCATGCATGGCGACAGATTTTATAAGCGAAAAGTAATTATATTTGAGATATTTTGGATAAATGTATCGTATAATGTTTATGCATATAACATAAAATAATTAAAATGAAATTGAAAAATATTGTAAACATACGATAATTCAGCTCAAATAATAATTTTTAAAATATATCAGAAAACGTATAAAAATATTTTGTGAAATCGAAAATGAATTATGGCAACAATTAGTTGAAACATTCATTTTCTTCTTCTTTTTTTTCCCTAAAAATGATGTGTTATATATAGTTGAAATGATAACTACTATATATAGTATGTGTTAAATGTGATTGGCAAACTTTTTAATTATAGTTATAAGACAACCTTTTTTAAAACAAGTCACCTTTTTTGGTGAGAAAGTATAAAGTTTGAAATTTTAAAGGGTATTTTGGGTATAATATATTACTCATGTTTAATTTTTTTTTTTTTTTTTTTTTTTTTTTTTTTTTTTTTTTTTGCTTTTTACATATAGTATAAATATAGATAACAAAAACATAATTGTTAAGTTAAACCGAGTATGATTAATGGTGAGAATGTCGAGTAGAGTACAACTTGAAAATAAAAAATAAGAAACGTTATGTTAAACCAAATATACGACATGACTCGACGAATTGTCTCCAAAAGTATAAGTAAGTCATGATTGGTGTGATATGTGTGCAAGTAAGTTTGTTAATTTTGCTTGGAAAAAAATGCATGGATGACGATTCTTCTATTTATAAATGATGAATTTACCCTGTAGAGTACTTATAGGAAGATTTTGTAGATGACCAGCTTTGTGCAGTACTAACGTTCCCTGCTCGGCGAGGAAGGGTGTGTGACTGCCAGATCATGTGTGTCGCTGAAGATTAAGCTTCAAGAACAAATTAGTGTATCTTTACGGAAGTTAGGCTTCGTTAATGTTTTAATGAAACTTTGGTGAATTTTCTGATGGTAGTCTCTGCCTTGTCAAAGGCATGACTTCACACCAACACTTCAATCTTTAATGTGTGAGTACGAAGGCTTAGGTTTCGTTAGGTAATAAAACAAATCATCAAGACCCAAGTTTAAAACTCCACAAGCATCAACTCTAAAGTTAACCTTCCTTTGGTCATGAGCGATGATAAAGATCATAATTTTATAAAATGAATGAACACTATTTTAAGCAAACCGCCAAGTTAATTCAAACATTACCTTTTACAGAAAATCTTTGATTGTGATATCCATTCAACAATGTAAGCTATCAACTATTTACGAGTGCCCAAGTGACAAATGACTCGTGACTAATCTCACTATAATGTATAAGGGTTAAGGTTCAATTACAGTCAGCTGCAAACAACTCTGAAATAATCACGTCAACCTTCTGAAAAAGAAGAGCTTTACGCAACTTGAGTCACAATAATTTCAAACAAAGTAGGTTAGTCAGTCGAAACGATTATTTAAATAAAAAAATGTGAAATATCAATTTTTTTCTCAAATAAATAAATATTAAAACTTTCTAGAAAAAGTAATTTCAAATAAAGTAGGCTAGTAAACAAAATGTGAGCTATCAACTTTTTATTTTTTTAATAAATAATTTTTTAACCATGGCTAGTTAAAACAAATTAAGTTAATAAAAATGTGAGTTGTTAACTTTTTTTTCTTAAATAAATAAATTTCTAAGACTGTCTAAATATATATATATATATCAAACAAAGTAAGTTAATAAAAGAAAAATGTGAGCTATCAACTTTTTCTTTTCTTAAATAAATAAATATTTAAGACTTTAAAAAAATGTGAGTTATCAACTTTTTATTTTATTAAATAAATAAAATTTTGAGACTTTCTAAAAAAAACTGCAAACAAAATAACTTCAATAAAAATGTGAGCTGTAACTTTTTTAAAATAAATAAATTTTTAAGACTGTCTGAGCTATCAACTTTTTGTTTTCTTAAATAAATAATTTTTTAACCATGGAGAAAAAATAATTTAAAACAAATTAAGTTAATAAAAAATGTGAGCTGTTAACTATTTTTTATTAAATTAATAAATTTCTAAGACTGTATTAAAAAAATTTAATCAAACAAAGTAAGTTAATAAAAGAAAAATGTAAGCTATCAACTTTTTCTTTTCTTAAATAAATAAATATTTAAGACTTTAAAAACAGTAATTTCAAATAAAAAAATTAATAAAAAAAATGTGAGTTATCAACTTTTTATTTTATTAAATAAATAAAATTTTGAGACTTTCTAAACTAAATTCAAACAAATTAAGTTAATAGAAAAATGTTAGCTATAACTTTTTTTAAATAAATAAATTTTTAAGACTTTCTAGCTATCAACTTTTTATTTTCTTAAATAAATAATTTTTTAACCATGGCTAGAAAAAATAATTTGAAACAAATTAAGTTAATAAGAAAAGTGAGCTATCATTTGTTTGTTTTCTTAATAAAATTTTAAGACTTTCTAGAAAATAGTAATTTCAAATAAAGTAAGTTAATAAAAAAAAATATGTGAGATATCAATTTTTTATTTTCTTAATAAAATTTTGAGACTTTCTAAAAAAAAGTAATTTCCAGTAAAGTAACTTCATAAAAAAAATGTGAGCTATCAGCTTTTTCTTTTCTTTTTTTAAATAAATTTTTAAGACTTTTAAAAAAAAATATTTCAAACAAATTAAGTTAATAAAAAATGTCAGCTATCAACTTTTTTTTTCTTTTCTTAATTAAAATTTTAATACATTGGTTAATAAAAAAATGTGAGTTATCAGCTTTTTCTTTTTTTAAATAAATAAATTTTTAAAACTATTTGAAAAAAAATCAAACAAAGTTTATAGAAAATGTGAGCTATCAACTTTTTCTTCTTAAATAAATAAATTTTTAAGACTTTCTAACAAAAAATAATTAATTTTATGACCTTCTAATGAAAGTAATTTCAAACAAATTAAGTTAATAAAAAAATCTGAGTTATCAACTTTTTCTTTTCTTAAATAAATAAAATTTTAAGACTGTCTAAAAAAAGAAATTCCAAACAAAGCAGGTTAGTAAACAAATGTGAGCTATCAACTTTTTATTTTCTCAAATAAATTATTTTTTAAGACTTTGTATAAAGAAAATGGTATAAAAATGAGTGGAATCCATGTAGACAGAAGCAAAACCAATCTTTTATTGCCCATTATAACCTCATAATACTCTCCCTCCAGTTTGATTCAATTTCGGAACGCAAATTAATCCGAAACCCCAAACACCCCCACTTTCTTAGCGTTTCATCTCATTACATATCTCAATTCTTCTTCATCTCTCATTTCACATTTCTTTGGTAACTTTTCCATTCTCTATTTTCATTTCCATTGATTCATATTCTTACGTATGTATTTTGTTCATGATCGATCATTAGTTCTTTTTGATCTGTTAGATGGTTGATGATTATGAAATGTAGTTATTTTATTATAGGAATGTAGTATATGTTTATGACGCGCGATAAACATAAACATCTTACTGATGTTAATTCAGTTTGTTTATATTTAAAGCTTGTTGCATGACATCATTCAGTTTGTTTATTTGGTACATTTATATTAGCTAGAGAATTGTCGTAACCGATACAAATAGAATTATTTTATATGTATAATATGGTTAGAAAATGCTATGGTTTTCCTTGTCGTGATTGAGAAAAGGTCTGATCTCGTGATTTGGTTATGGTGTTTGATAGATTTGATTTGAATTATGTTGATACGTTGACAGTGCAAATGAACCACTTTAACTGCCTGAAAATGTACATATCCGTTTACCTATTTGTGTAATGTTTGTAAATTTGTTTATGCCTAGATAGCCCTTGATCTGATCATGTGTTTAGGCCATCAATATAGCTTATATCGATATTATGGGATGATTCACTTATGTTATAGATCTTGTGCGTCATGATATTGGTAATATGTTTATGACTTACTCGAGTATGTTTTCTTCTTTAGATAAATAACATAAGATGGCAGACGGCGAGGATATTCAGCCACTTGTTTGTGATAATGGAACTGGAATGGTCAAGGTATGAACACAATCTGGCCTCTTATACACACGTACGTTAAAAGACGCATTATGTTCCAAGTTTTGTTATTTAATCAAATGATGTGAAATGCAGGCTGGATTTGCGGGAGATGATGCACCACGAGCTGTGTTCCCAAGTATTGTGGGTCGTCCCCGTCATACTGGTGTGATGGTCGGAATGGGCCAAAAAGATGCATATGTTGGTGACGAGGCTCAATCCAAGAGAGGTATCTTGACACTGAAATACCCAATTGAGCATGGTATTGTTAGCAATTGGGACGACATGGAGAAAATTTGGCATCACACGTTTTACAACGAGCTTCGTGTTGCTCCTGAAGAGCACCCTGTTCTTCTTACTGAGGCACCTTTGAACCCTAAGGCAAATAGGGAGAAGATGACTCAGATAATGTTCGAGACATTTAATACTCCTGCTATGTATGTTGCCATCCAGGCTGTCCTTTCCCTCTATGCTAGTGGTCGTACTACTGGTAAGCGTTTCATACTTTTAACTTAATGCATAACTTGTGATTAGTCTTTCCAACTGTTGTTATTTTTGTGATTTTGGAACACAATACATGATAGGAATTAGCTGCTCTTGAAAATTAGGAGAATGTAAATGGAAAGTAACTTTTAATATTTGGTACGTCTTTTACAAAATCACTTGTTTTTGCCAAGTTTATTATTTTTTGGGTTGCAAGAATAGTGGTATGTTTGCAACAAAATGTCTAAGTGCAGTAGTTTTAAATGGGGAATTGTAAAAATTTGACTAAAGCTCTGGGATTGATTCTAATTACTGGGACTTAGAGTTGCAATTATCCATGTTTTTTGTTTCAGTAAACAAATTCTGCTTTTGATTATCAGATTGTTTGGAGGAAAATAACCAGTTAATTCAAGTTGTTAGTCATGTTTAAACTTCAGTTACTTATTTACTCCTTGATTTAAGCTAATTTGGAAGAATCAATATCCATTTCATTGAGTGTCTACATTTTTCACCAGAATGTTATTTTGATCATCTTATGTTTTAATTAATAAAATAATGAGAATTTCGTTGAATAATCAAACATCCAAGTTTTTTATTATTGCTTTTTAAACAAAGGATCACATCCAAACAGTATATATCATATTAAAAATGTGCATTAAACACCTCTTGAAGCTATTTCCTGTCTTGTTACTGTTTGCAATGCATTCTCATGCTTACTGTTATTTTGTGAACTTGCACAGGTATTGTGTTGGATTCAGGAGATGGTGTGAGTCACACGGTTCCTATTTATGAGGGTTATGCTCTTCCACACGCCATCCTTCGTCTGGACTTGGCTGGACGCGATCTCACAGATGCTCTGATGAAGATCCTCACAGAGCGTGGGTATTCTTTCACCACATCAGCAGAGCGGGAAATTGTGAGAGACATGAAGGAGAAGCTGGCTTACATAGCCCTTGACTATGAGCAGGAGCTCGAGACTTCCAAGACCAGCTCTGCTGTCGAGAAGAGCTATGAGCTTCCCGATGGTCAGGTGATCACCATTGGTGCTGAGAGGTTCAGGTGCCCAGAGGTTCTGTTCCAGCCATCCATGATCGGGATGGAATCTGCTGGTATTCATGAGACTACATATAACTCCATCATGAAGTGTGATGTGGACATTAGGAAGGACTTGTACGGAAACATTGTACTTAGTGGTGGTACAACTATGTTCCCTGGAATTGCTGACAGGATGAGCAAAGAGATAACAGCATTGGCCCCGAGCAGCATGAAGATTAAGGTTGTGGCCCCACCTGAGAGGAAGTACAGTGTCTGGATTGGAGGGTCCATCCTTGCATCTCTCAGCACCTTCCAGCAGGTTTGTTTCTGTCATTTATTCCTTTTATAGTCTAGCATAGGCAATTGAAAACAGCCTAACATTTTAAGCATGTGGTTAGGGTATAAATAGATGGCTAAATGAGTGCGTGAGAGGTGGGTTGGGTAACAGGTCAAAACAATTTTTAGTTTAAAAAAGTTTGTTCTTAGCGCGGGTTCGTTTGTGTTGATCTGTCCATTTTTATAGATAGCTAATGCATTCAATACGGTAAAAAGAACTATATTGTCACAATATTATTTTCTTCTGTAAATTAGAAGGATTTAGGATTCAGCAAGCTTTTAAAATTTTTACTTTGAACAACTGCTAACCTATTTGACCACTCTTTTATATTTGAATTTTTTTCAAAATTGCCACCCCTAGCTTGTATACTGCATACAAACTGGCTCATGAGTGTTTGAGCTGGTTAGTAGACAAGCTTTGGTGAGGCAAACTGTAAGCTGGGTTTGAATAAAAGCGTAGTTAGGCTGTTTGACTATCTGGCCCAAGCTTGACTCTAATATGGCCAAAATTTTAAGCCTAAACAAGTCCTTAGATGAGCCTAGCCAATCGTATATATCTGATCCACATACGCGTCGCTATTCAGTTAATTAGTTCATTTATAATTGTATCAGTAGCTTTTGTATACTTTTGTATGAGGTAGGCTATGTGCCAAATCAGTTTGTGCTTGGCTTGGTCGGGCTCAATTACCAGTTTACCACTCTTATGCATTCCACATAGACATAGTATACAAAATGTTTTACTGTTTATCTTTGGTGGTTCCTGATCCTGTTATTTTGGGGGTGTTGGTTGTGTTTGAATGCAGATGTGGATAGCGAAGGCAGAGTATGATGAGTCTGGTCCATCAATCGTGCATAGAAAATGCTTCTGATTTATACAAATGGGGATGTCGTATGCTGCTTGCAACATTAATATTTTTCGCTTTTTATTTATCATTTTGCAATTACATACTTATATGATTTGTTATGTTTGGCTGAAGGCAAGAAACTATTGATGTATTGTACGTTCCACGATTCTTTGATTTTAATCTTGTTTTAGAAATTGGAGCGTATATTACTTGATGCTTTGTTAATCTCATGATTCTTAATCAATCTACATGCAACATCTAGTATACAACAGCTAATATGAGAACCATGAAAGTTTTGTTAAGTTCATGGATATTCTTGTGTGTTTTGCTAGCCATGAGCTATTGTCACCAACTATGTTCCATGATTCAGATTGAAATGAAAAACAGATTATTATTAAAAAAATTGATGTTTATTAAGTTATAAAATACACATATTTATATTGTGTAGGGGTGTGCACGGTTCGGTTTGGGTCGGTTTTTGGCTAAAACCGAAACCAAACCGTCATGTTCGGTTTTTATAGAACCCGAAACCAAAACCGTTCGGTTTTTGGCGGTTCGGTTTTTTCGGTTTATTATCGGTTTCGGTTCGGTTTTTCGGTTTCTAACCGTTTATATTTTGGTATGACAAATTTATACCAACAAACTTGTATTATATAGAAATTTTGTTATTCTTATTTACTTTTTTTGATCAATCTAAGCATAATAATGTTTATTTCATAATTCTATAATTACACACATGCAAGTGAACATACATATAGTGTGATCATCGTTGTATATTTATTGATATATATTCTCCAGTAAACACACGACACATCAAACACACATATAAACATAAACATTAAGATAAATATATTATAAATCTACTAACAAAACGAATATTAATTTATAAATTTGATTTATTTAGTTATGTATTCATATTATAATAATTATATATTATTATATAATTAAATCGGTTCGGTTCGGTTCGGTTTTTACGGTTTGGTTTTTGGACGAAAACCGAAACCGAACCGTATTTTTCGGTCTTTGAAAAATTAAAAACCGAATCATCGGTTTTTAGTTTCGGTCGGTTTTTTTGGTTCGTTTTTTTCGGTTTTAGGTTCGGTTTCGGTTTTTTCGGTTTTGTTTGCTCACCCCTAATATTGTGTGGAGTGCATAATCAAAATGTATTAAAAGGTTTCCTATGTACCAATTCTCCACACCTGGCTCTGTTATACCAGTCTCCATATCTCCATTAATGAAGATTCAAAAACTGATCAAAAGGAAATATATATTTTTTTTAAAGAAATCATAAAGGAAATCTATGACAGAAAAGTTATTTTAAGACTAAAGAATTTATTTATTTATTTATTTATTTATTGTACAGCTCAACAAGCGATATCATTCTTTTTTTCTGTTTGAAGAATATTAGTATATGGTTTACTATTCTTTGTAGACGTGAGATTTCAACTTAGATATGTGGAGCTAGTTGACGTTCAAATGTCAAAGCCATATTCTATCTAAAATAATGTCATTCACTCATTTGGAATAATAATGCTAAACTGACTATAGGCTGGTTGATGATATACTACTGATTAAACTACAAAGATAGATGATGATAAACTATTAAATTGATGTTAAACAAATATTTAAGCTAGAAGCCTAGAAAAGCATACACTGCACAAAAGACATATACAAACCTTGTGGCCTACAATAATAATACACAGATAAAAATTGGCCTTTAATTATGACATCCCCACACTTTGTTAACCTAGCAATACTTATTAATCTAGTAATAATGTAAGAAACATACTCAACAAAAATATAAATTGGCCTTTTCTTTTATTATGATATCCCACACTTTATTTCAATAATAAATGATATTCATCTGTACCAAAATTAGAAAAGAAAAACATAAAAATTACAATGTTGACAATTTGCTATCACAATATATGTTGCCAAAACACAAGAAAATATATTCATCTACAAGAAACTAAGAACAAAAATTTCAAGAAAAAAAAATGAAAAATAAATGGCTAGTAATTTTGACATCCTAAATTCCTAATGATCCATGGTAACATGTTGAGCAAAGTCAATACTTCTTTGTTTAGGCATAGCAAGCATAGCAGTATGATCCAAAAAATCATTCAAACTCACCACAATATCCAAAACTAACCTCAAATCATCAGCACATGCAAACCCCATACTACCTTTTCTTCTAACACCATACACATAAAACGTTACACAACCTTTTCTAAACTTGAACCTAACCATTTCACAACCGGTTAATCCTCTGATCAACTTCTGGTTCACGTCTCCTAACGGTATTTCCATAGGCCAAAAGCGGTCCACGGTTGCTTTCATTTCTTTAGACTCGAAAACAAATATGACCACCTTTGTTTTCTTGGTTCCTAGACCTAAAGTGAGTGTGTGCCATGCATGGTGTGCTAAGATTGTGAAATTTGTGGGAATGAAGGCCGTGGTTGATGGAAACCCGGGTGACGGTTTGTGGTGGGTGACAGGAAGGCGTAGGAGACGTAGGAGCTCTGGGTGTATGGCGTGGCGGACGGTGAATGATTTTATCAAGGGCTGGCCTCCGAAACGGAGGCCTTTGATTTTAGATGATGGTTTGAAGGAGTTTTTTGAGTTTGGTTGGTTGTGTTTTTGCTTCTTGTGCTTGTTTTTGTTGTGTTCTTTGTCCTCCATGGTGGTGAAAGGTGATTGATTGGTGTATGGCGATTAAACCAAACCACTTTAAATCCTTTTGTGATTTTTAAGGTCAAAGTATTGGTGTTATAGTCTTTTGGAGATTAGTTAAGAACAAACATATAAGAAGAATATGGTTGAATAGTTTAATGGTTCTTATTAGTTTGACCCATCAATATTTTCATATTATTTATGAAAGAGTTTACTATTATTGTCGTCATGAATCATGATGTACCACCACCAATCACAATCTCTATCCACCTCAGCTTCGTTTGATCACTTGCAAATCGAATAAAAAACACACAACATGTGGACAATACACACACAACACCATTTGTGCATCGAACTCTTAGAAATCATGTACATGAACCATTGATCCCCCATAAAAACTTGAATATCGACGAGTTTTGGAAAGCACGTACATACATCAAAATCATGGAAAGACTTTATAAATCGACATCGATACAAGCAAATATTTGATTTAGTGCTTGAAATCTAGAGACGAGACATTTTTTGAAATTTCAAAAATCAAAATATATCATTGTTATAAATCAATGACGAACCAGGTAAGTGGACAAAAGCAACTTTGTCAAAATCGAAATTCTATTCAGGATCGTTTCCATCTTTTTATGGTCGAGATCATAAAAGCTCCTACTATATGGACTAGTTTCTTTCATAAGCTAAGTGTTGTAATTTATACTTAACACTATTTATATTACAATTTTTTATATCCAACATGAATCTTATATTAGACCCGACTAATTTTTTGATGCCAAGATCATAAGATCCTACAATTATTCGCGATTTTGAAAACTCTAGACAAAACTAAGAAGGTGCATAATAGTGGGCCAAATCATCAATGAGTTTATGTTACATATAATGTGATTTATTGGGTGTTTGTAGCTAAATCAATTATCATTGTGTCTGTCAGCCTTTATTATGTGAGAAGCCATTTGAGTCTTGTATATAAAGTTTCCTTTTAATCATTCTAAAGGAAATTTGCCATAGTCCGGTCTTGAGTTTGGAGTATGGGCCCAAATATGTGGGCTAGGCCTTTATAGGATCTAGAGACAGTCAGGCAGATGTCAATCATGGTCATTGGTCCCAAAAGATTGTTACAAGTTACAACAGCTTGAAAGTGAAATTGATACCCCATACTAATAAGTAATAACACTGGCAAATCTCTGAAATCATAAGCCTAGTAGATAATGTTACAACAAAAGAATAATCGATCACATAATTAGCCAAAAGGACTTCATGCCTTTGGTTCATCATCTTCGTCTGGTACTCTGGTCTGAATGTCAGTCGCTATCTTAAGATAGATACTTGCACGAGCCATTACCTAACAAATTAAACCAGTACCCGGTTAACCACATGACCATAACGGTTCATTGTTTAAACCACTTTGACACGAATATGAGTTAGCCCAACCCCATGGTTTATTAACTAAACCAAGCCCTTTATGAAATAATTTTTTGTTTTTAGGAAAAAAAGAAAACGTGTGTGAATTTAACATTAAATTATGTCGAAATTTCAATTCTAACTTACTTGGATCGGTGGATGTGATGACTCCGGTTTGAGCAAAATCACAGTTGAAGTCGTTGCGACCATTGGTCTGATAGAATGCATTCATGATGAACGCTGCATGGGACCTCACATTATTGGGCTCAAAACAGGCCCCACCAGCCTGAATAGGTCTGCAATCAGCCCCGTTGCTGCAAACATAGTCTATGTTGGACTGAAGTTGAGCAACTGTGGCATCTGGTTTAGGCACACACCATTTCTTGCCTTGAGTTGCCGGTGTTGGCGATGACGGCTTTGGTGAAGTTGCCGGTGTTGGCGATGATGGCTTTGGTGAAGGGCCTGTCGGCACTTGCTATTTCACATGAAAAATTATAATGAGCACCAATAAACATTCCGTACAGCAGTTATGCATAGATACATATTCTAATGGAACACGAACAAAGCCAATAAGTAACAAATCTTAAGAGTTAGTATTTGTAAAATCTCGTATGTTTTCCATTTACAATCCGATAATAAGCTAAATATCATCAAACAGCAAACACATATATTTGCCATAAACTTTCTATATGGTACTACTCTTTATGCAACTATGCAAGAGTTAGGTAGAAGGCTATAATGACAGCAGACTTGAGTGCAAAAACGTCATTTGAGGAAGCTAAGCTTGGAGTTGGAGATGAACCACGACCACTGGTGGCGTTGACCCCAGACGGAGGTTGAATGGAAGGCACGGGTGCATAAGAGGGAGCAAGCATTGGTGATGGAGAAGGCTCGGGAGCAAGCACGGGTGACGGAGAAGGAGCCTGATTCACATTGGAGCATTGAAATTACTCAAGCCCACCATTTCATATTGTATCATTTATGACATTGTATAATGAAAACATGGCTAAAGATTGCATCACTAAAACATGGGGTCTAACGTTAAAGGTGCAAAAGGATGACCTGGGCAGCACACGTAGGGTTGTTTGTTACCGTTGGTGCCGTGCCGTTGGCAAAAAGTGGTTAAAAAATATAGTATGGATGTCATATTAAATATGCCCATGTTCAATAATCTATTGATTATTGTATTGTGAGTTTTGACCATATTCAATCTATTAATTAATCAGATATCTATTTCACATTAAAAAATGAGAAAATTCACACAATGATAATGTTTAAAGAGCTGTCCACTATATCACTACGATTAATTAATTAATTAAGGTCTAACGTAATCTAGACACTTTGTGTTGCATAATTGAAGGCCCTGGGTAATAATTTCCATCATTATCAACAACTCTAATTTGTAAAAGAGTAATAGTCATACTTTTAAATGTGGGTTTTCTAGATGACCTGATCGAGTTCCAAAAACTTCTACAATGTACATATTCTGACTGCAGAAAATTCATAAATACTTTTCTTTGAACCAAGTGGACGACACATTTGATTGAATTGATCTATATCGACATTTAAAAGTCAAAAAAGACACCACATTCCACATGGACCACACACCTAACATGACATTGGTATCTAACTTTCGGCTAGATCATATTTCTGTGTGACACCTAAATATTCCAATTCCAACATGTGCAATCAAATCATACCAAAAAATTTAAACTCTAATAAGATAAACTAATTAAAATAATTTACCTGTGATCCAGTCAGGATCCCAATGTTGTAAACTTGAGTAAAATCTGGCCTAAAGAGCCCGAAGTTCTTCTCATCTAGTGATGGACCTTTGAGATTCTCATTAAACAGCGAAAAAATGTATGTCTCAAACTTTCTTCCCGGCATCAAGGGCGTTCCATCACCTGAAGTAACCTTTTTGATCAAACCACCGTTGTATGCAGCTGCATTTGCAGGATTTGCGTGTTTGTTTTGTGGATCTCCACCAGATGGCCACCCTGTTTCCGCAACAATGATTTCCACATCTGGATATCCTAGCTTTTTCATTGAAACATGCACTGCGTCCATTAGTTGATCGAACTGGTTTGTGTACCTTTTATTGCAGCAAAATGACAGAAACCAATTAATAAAAAAGAAAAAACAGTTACTTGCATCAAAATGATTTATCAATTTAACTATTCAACAGAGGGTAACTTTTACAATTTTGTGCATGAGGCTTGTTGGACATCATTTTCATTACTAGTTTTTTAGGCACAATCAAAAGCACATGTACAAATATCAGACGATTTCGATGAACATTATGCAACTAATACAGAATTGTTAAATTATAAAATAGAAATTTAGGTAATAGTTCAGCAAAATGTACATTTAGTTGTTTAAATAAACACTACCGTTCAATTTATCCTATACATAGATCAAGTTTAGTATCAATGTATCCTACACATCAATTATTCTGTAAGCAGCATAAAACATACCTACATTATGTCAAAATAACAAGAAAACAGGATTCATTTTATCACAATTTCCAAATGTAAATATTGTCCTAAAAAGCCGATTTTAGCAATTAACCATACAAATAACAATAATTAGCTAAAAAATAATTTATACCTTTTTCCGGTAGCTTTATCAAGCATCCCACCATTGGGCTTAAACAAACAATAATTCTCATTAGCAGGAGACCACCCAAAATAAGTATAAGGATTAACCATAAACCCTGCATTTGTCTTCTTCAAAAACTCCAACATTGGTTTCAAATTCCCCACATCCCACCCTTTCCTAAAACTCGCACTACTAGGCGGAACACTCTGCTCCAATATCCCAAGCGAATGCGGACTCGATACCTTCACACCAGATATCCCATTTTTCACAAGTGCAGCATGAAGCACTTTCATAGCTGGCACTAAATTATCCACCAAAACCTGTAGCCCCATATTGTAAGATAGTTAGTTGCTGTTCCAAAAAAAAAAAATAAATAAATAAATAAAAAATAAAAAATGTTTTTTTAAGCTTATGGCTATGTTTGGCACAAAGTTTTTTTTGAGCTTTTTTGGGCAATGAGGGGTGAAAAATGAGCTTTTTGATTTTTAGTGTTCGTTTGGCATGAGAGCTGTGGGCTTTGCTATTTTTTAGGAAAGCTCACAGCTCACAGCTACTGCTCTGCTCACATCTACTTTTGCCAAACATAGCCATGTGGGCTTATAAACTTATTTTCAGCTTATATTTTATCATAAGCCCCAATTTTCCAGCTTATTTTTAGATTTATAACTTACATAAGACCACAAACCTTCCAAATTTAGACATCTGCGTGTATTTTGTTCATTTGTTCATGTATAATGACCATTTTACCCTTAATATTAACAGGGTGGTTAAAAATGTAAGGGTATAACGGTCACAAAATACAAAAAAAGTCGAAATTTGAAAGATCTATATTATGATAAAAATAAATAAATAAAAATAAAAAGTTATTATCCTATTAAATATAAGCTGAAATCAAATAAGCTAGTAATTAAAATAAAATAAATAAATAAATAAATAAAATAAATAAATAAAAAATAAAAAAGAAGAAGAAGCAAACCTGTGGGCCCCAGTGGAGAACTTCTGTCCCAACACAAATGTAGTGAAATTTAGTAGCAGGGTAGTAAGGTTTGACATGAGTCTTAACCCACTGGATAGCATTACGTGGGTTGGTTAGAGAAGGGATGTCACCATTTGGGACAGTAATGGTGAGGGAAATATTTGTGTTTGCAAATGCTTTGATTATGTCTGGATTTGTGTCGAAGATTTTGACAAGGTTGATGTTGGTGTTGGATTTGAGGAACTGTGCGACTTGGGGTGGCGAAGGGAGGTTGTCTGCGACTGTGCCGTAGTTTACTCCGATGGAGTTTACCACTGCGGCTGGGAGGAGGAGGGACAACAGTATTATTGATAGAATAAGATTCATTTTTTTTGTGCGTGTGTGTGTTTGTGTGTGTGTGTTTTTTTTTTTAAGGTGAAAATGGTGTTTATGTAGATGTGGTTATTTTTTTTGTCGTGTTTGTTGACCGTTGTTATACTTTTATATGGAAATGGTTTTGGTGGCGTAAAGATGTAAAAACATGTTTTTGTGAAGGATGGATTTGTTTGAAATCCGACACCGCGTAAAAGGACAAAGATAAAGCGTGTCTGTTTTGGATATATTATTGTCTCACGACCAATATTGATAACGCGTGTGTATATTTTTCTTTCGAGCCTAGACCTAATAAATACATTTAAAAAGAGACCTAATACATAAATAACTTGTACAATGCATAATTATTCAAGTTATTTTAATATTTTATTCATTAGGTCTTGTTTTAAGTTTATTTATTAGGTCTATTAATCATTTTGGTTTTCTTATTTTGTATGATTTTGAATTGAAAGATGTTTATGTTCATTAATGGCGAATATATAACACCAGATGTGTAATCTAGAGCATCTTTGATTCATAATGCAATAGGTAGTTCAATACATTTTCATATCATCATTAACATCTCAATTTTTATATACAGATTTCACAATGCATTAAACTTGCACAGTTCCCTAAATTTCAACATCATTAACTTTTTTAATAATTGAATATTGAAAATAAGAGCACACGGTGTGAGCTTGTTATAGCTGGTTGTGCCATGCTAGAACTCTTTTCGTGCCTCGCCGTGACACCGCCCCCTCGTTATCCTACGCCATTTATACCCTCGTCGTCTGCACGGCGAGGGTAAACTTCGTACGAATCTGAAACTTTAACAGGTTTTCTTCCTTTTTTTCTAACCTTTTAATGTTTTAGTTGTAATTTATATCAAGTGTGTACAGCGTACCATGAAGAAGATGATTTTTTTTCTCTCTTTGGGCCGGAGAGAATTGTTTTTGTAGTGTGTGTGAAATGGGCTGAAATGGAATGGACTAGCAAAAAATGTTATTTGTATTTTCTTTTTTATTTTTTTTAAAGAACTTTTTTTTATATATAAAAAATGTTAATTTTTTTTATATAAAAAATGTTATTTGTATTATTTGAAGGAAATAAACTTATGTTATTTGATAAATTAAATAAAAATATAAAGTTTTAAGTGGTGGGCCCCAAATGAGTAAGTTAAGGTTAGTTGTGAGTGATGGGGTTAGTTGTGAAGGTTTGTTATATTGATGTGGTACCCCGTGAGACTCGAATGAGTAACTTGGATATGTCATGAGTCATGACACCTAATGCTCTAATGCAATGAGTTTGGTTTATAAAAGAAAAAAATGGTTATGGGCCCACATCTATCTATAATACATAAGATTGAGTCTTCTAATTTAATGTGGAGTAATCAAAATACTCAAGATGGAGTCACATAATTTAATATGAAGTATATACAACATCAAGATGGAAGTGCAGGGTTGCCGGAATTGATCACATTTTTAGTATAGATTAAAAGTCGGTTATGGATTGAGATGAAGTTGAAAAGGTTGCAAGAATAATTAATGATTTAACCTAATTCATGCATATATAAACCGGCCAAAATCACATTTAGTATGTACATTTGAAGATGATTCACACATCTTTTAGACCTTTGATTGTTGGTAGCGGTTTGTAAATTCTCTTTTGCAACATTTAGTACGTACATGTTTGTTGAAGTGTGTTAATGAGAAATATTTTGGAGATAATTCACACATCTTTTAAATCTTTGTAATTAATTTGGTCTTCTTTTTTTCTTAATTTAGTTATTATACGCAGGTACCATGAAAATCACACAAGATCATGCATGCTCAGATAAATGAAACCAAAGATTGGGATACCAACTATTTTCTTTATTTCTTACATATTTAGATGATTGTTAAAGATAAGCATATATATATATATATATATATATATATATATATATATATATATATATATATATATATATATATATATATATATATATATATATATATATGTATTATGGTAATGCATTTTCATATACAAGTAATTTATGTGTGTTTTTTATTCATGTAGCTCACATGTGCGAATTGATTCAAGAAAATGTGCATAGGATATCAAAAATATATATAGGTGAATGTTTTTAATCAGTAAAGTTAGTTTATGTAAGTAGTTGCTTTCGAATGCTCTTTGAGAAATATTAGAATGAATTTATCGTGTGCAATTGAATTATTATTGAAAAGAAGAAGGTTCTCGCATCGCAAAGTGTTTTCTTTTTCTATATGTAAAATCATTAGTGAGAAACCAATATTTACGCCCATTAAATGAGTTTGCCATAACAGCAAAATACGACGTATTAAAAATATCACATTGAGTAATTAATAGAAAGGAAAAAATACATAATTTTGACTTAAAGTCATTTGTAAATTATAATATCAAATAAAAAAAGTTGAGTTTTAAACATAAGCAAAAGTTCAAACTTTTATCGAAAAACAAAACCGGTGCATTTAATGTAAAGTATATACAACATCGAGATGGAAGTGCAAGGCTTGTCGGAATTGATCATGTGGTATTTAGTAATTAGTATAGAATTAAAAGTCGGTTATGAATTGAGATGAAGTTAAAAAGGTTGCAATAATTGATGATTTAACCTAATGCATTCATATATAAACTGGCCAAAATCACATGCCCAAACACAAAAGTTCGAATCGGGTTATTTGATAACAATATTTTGCATAACGTTATCATAATTTGAACATTTTATTATGAACCATAACGAAGTGTTTTCGATTATTACTTCGAATAATTAGTATATATGTTATATTGGTATATTTAATTACTTTCCCAAAAGAATGTGTTAACATCAAAATCTACGAAAGTATTTATAGTTTACATGAGTTATGTAGTATTAAATGATAAATGTTTCGCTGGGCAACTTATGGAGTATATTAGTGGAATGAGATTCGACATGAATTGAATCCATTTGACAAGGTGTAAAGCTGAACCAAACACTTTTATCCCATAGTTTATACGTTATGAGATAACAAGACCCTAGCATGGCATGCAACTTGAATAATAAATATAAAATAAAAAATACATAATTTTTGCTCGAACCCAATTGTAAATTATAATAATAAATTAAAATAATTTAAGTTTAAGACATAATAGTGGAGTCCAAAGGTTTTAGGAATTATTAATAGTGTGTTAATTAATATTCATTTGGTTAGCTATTTAGAATTGAGTTTATTGATAAAATTTATTAATATTAGTTAGACTTCAATGTTATTTTTCAATGAAATTAGTTGTACAGTAAAATAAGATGAAGCCAAAAAGGTTTGTAACGATTTTTATACAGTTTATGTGGCATTATTATATATACATGATTACACAAACTTTTACAGATACACGGTATTGATAAGGAACCAAAGAATAATATTTAGTGTTGCTTCATGAGTAAGCTACTAAAAGATTACATTTGGTAATACGTATTTATGATGAGCAATGTAATGTAGGAACAATGTCACCGATAAAGGTAAAATAACGCTCTTTTGTAGCGGTAGATTTTAGGACATCCAATTTGAACAACAAAATTAAAACAATTTGCTAAAACAACAAAATACATCATATTAAAAATATCAACTTGAATAATGAATAGAAAATGACAAAATACGTAATTTTGGCTTAAAGCCATTTTGTAAATTATAATAATAATTTTTTTTTTTTTTTTTTTTTTGAGTTTTAGACATAATCAACAGTAAAATAGTTTATTCAAAAACAAAACTGGTGCATCACACGTGCTATGAACATGAACTCATTATTATCATTGCGCGCCATGCAAAAACGTCATATCAAAACAAATTAAAAATATCAACTGCTCCTACAGGGCTACACATAAATAAAACTTACTCTAGAGGCCCAATGCAAGTAACAACACAAAAATAATAATAAACAAGATGCAAGGTAATAAATAAGAGTGTGAAAAGATCAAACCGAGATAAGAGTATTAATAGGGGTTCGGCTATGAAGACTACTTAGTTATAGATTGTTGTATATTCATCAGCAAATCAAAAAAAATCCTCTGCGGCAACCTTAGTTATAGATTGTTGTATATTCGCCTATTCGGCAATTTACACAAACATTAACCGATGAACACTTAAATACAAAGTCTGTGCGTAGCACAGGTTCTGAATGCTAGTTTATAGTATAATGGTCGGTTGTGCAGAGAGACACCTTTATTAAATATATGGTGACATGGCAACATTTGCAATGGATTGCACCGTCAAAACTAGCTATGCGGGATTGGGTATGTTGTTGTTGTATGGCAACATTTGCAATGGATTGCACCGTCTAAACTAGTGTGGAAAACTAGAAGGGGGGGTTGAATAGTTTTACGTCTTTTTAATTTTATGAAAACTTAGTTGTTTAAAACAAAACTTCGTTTCTAGTTTATGTGAGATCAATACATGTATACTTATAAGTACTTATACCTACGCAATTAAATAATAACAATATGGATGAGTATGACTTATAAGAATTAATATCTACGCAAGCAAACAATAACAATATAGACAAGTATTTTTACGTCCCTTTTTATTTATGAAAACTTAGTTTAGTTTTAAAGTATTGTTTACTCTTAAAACTTTGATTCGATCATATGTGAACTCAAGTCTTGAACAATATGAACAACTATGTCGAGGTATGAAAAGTAATAACGATGTAAGCTAAGTATGTAAAATCAACACATGCATAATATAGACAATTATAGCTATATACGAGATGTAAGTAAGTAAGCTAAGTTATAAGTTAGAGTTGGAAAGATCTAACCGCGAGACAAAGGATTTATAGTGGTTCGGCTACAAGGACACCTTCCTTGCCCTACTCCACTCCCCGAGTCACCTACTCGAGAGTTTTCTTCACTATGTCAACAAGCTCCCTTATGGCGGAGAAAACCTTACACAACTTTTGCTTACACCAATTAACGATACTAAACTAAATGTCGAGTTCTAATTTTAGCTAGAACCAATCTCACACCACTACACAACTTAGCACGACTTCTACACAACTTGTACACTCCACAACTACTACACACCTTCACTACTTCTTGCTCTAAACAACTCTACTTATTCTTCAC